>OY282452.1:30476614-31101158 GCA_958295655.1 Palloptera scutellata | reverse complement strand
AATATTTCAGCGTTGCTTATGAAATAAATGAAAAGCACGGCCTTTGGCGCTATATGCGGTCATTGTTAAAACTGAAGTTCATTTTGGTTAAGGCATAACACTTTCCACAATGGCTGTCTGTCTCTTTATCCTTGTCCAGTGATTGCATTCCTTCTTTCATTCTCCCTCCTTCTTCCTCCCGCCTATCAATTTTCCTTCCAATCAACACAATGCTCTGTATTCGTAGGGGTACACCCTGTTGAATATATGTTGAATATATCAGCAAACAAAAACCATTTTTTTAAGGAACAAAAATTTAAACCTTTCTTTAGGTACTGATTTTAATTCATGAATTATGTTATGTAAATGCAATTTTTACATTACAAGTCTCCTTCATGTTAAATGGCACAGCAATTCATAAAGCATTTGGGTTGTATCCCAATCTTTTCCCACCAATTCTACAATATTTTTCTTGCTTCAAGAAACTACCATATATCTTAAAGCTCATATATTTTACTGGCTTTATCAATTATTAGCTTGCTGGCCGATATTTGTATCAATCACCCTACGTACTTGCTTCGTGTCTGTTGCCGTTGTTTTTTGCATTTTCCACCTTGCAATGTAAATTTTTTGTTTTCCGTTGATTTTTTTGTTTTTTGTTTTTTATTGCTTCACTGCAAATGTCGCGTCTGATGGTCTTTCTGCATACTGTTGCTGCTAGAATTGATTGTTGTTGGCTGCTGTTTGTTGCAGCAAAAAAACTTGATTGATTGGTTGGTTGCCAGTAACCGCCGCAGCAGCAACGGTTGAGGCAGCAGAAAGGAAAATGCAAAAATCATGCAGTTATTCGTATTCGCATTCTCCACATCCTCTGGCCAGCCAGCCAGCCAGCCCGCCAATATGAGGAGCTTAAAATGGCCACTTGCGTGTTCTTTCAGTTCGAGAGTGAGTTTTTTTGCAAAATGATTTTGCATCTTATCGCTGCTTACAAACAACCGCCATGTTTGTAGAACTGAGTTGTTTTTGCATAAATTATGCGGAGCAACTTTTTCACACTGGTTGCAGCTCGTTTTTTCTGTTTTAACTTTTATAAAATCGCTTATCTTTCACTAGAGCTTGAACATGCGTCAATAACTTCACTTGTGCTTCTAATGCAACAAAAACAAAAAGAAAAGGAACACTCATTCACATGAGTCTACGTTTTATGCCTAGACCATACAAAGTCATTGTTAGAAATTTTGTAATGTTTTTTTCGTTCAAATTCAATATTTGATATTAATGTTCAATATACTTTATATAATTTGTTCGTAGATAAGCAAAGAACAACACAAAAAGAAATTTATGCAATGATTTTTGTTTAGTATTTCTTGATTTTATTTCTAATGAAAGTGCTATTTGAAATTGAAGTAGAAGGTGCAAAGGTAAATTTACTTAATGATTTACTTTTATTTGTTTATTTTTTCTTTATTTTTATAGATAACAAATTATGAATATTTCTCATGCTTTTAAGAAGTACACAAACTCATTTGATATGTTATACCAAATGTAATTTTAAATCGATAAGGAAAATGTTCATTGACTCTGACTGAGCAAGAACTATTTGAATTTGAATGAGTGTAATGTGGCAAAACTGTTATTGTAACTCAAGTAGTAAAGAGTTATACTTTTTGAATATCGATAAATAATAAGTTTTGTCTTTTTTTATCTAAATATCCGTAAGATTTATAATATAAATTTGATTCAAGCTGGTTTTTGGCCTGTGTACGAGGGCGGACAATATGTCCCTGAAAATGCCAAAAGGTGGTAAAGACACCTCAAATCTTGTTACCGTCGTCTTTCAAACGTATCCACCCAATTTTTCAGACAGTTCTGAAATGGAAACAGTGAATTTCGTGTGCTCACTAAACACTATTTTTTGCCCGAAAAACCCATTACACAAACCAAACAAAAGCTTGAACAATTTTGGATTGGAATAATCTACCACTGGCTTACTCCATTTTAGTGTGGTCGCATTAGCGCAAGTGACGCGATCGTTCTGGTCGCCCAATTAAGGTCACCACACCATAAATGTTCCTTAAAATCCATGGTATGATGTCATTCGATCAGCGAGTGAAGGTGCGCAAACTTGAAGAGGCTACAGGCTTATCACGTGGATCAGTGATTTCAATTTTGCATTAATTTTTGGATATGAAAAAGCCATCCGCAAGATAGGTGCCTCGTTTGCTCACAATTGACAACAAACTTAATCGTTTGACAACTTCAAAGGAGTGTTTGACGATGTTCAATCGCAATCCGAACTCGTTTTTGCACCGTTTCGTATCCGCTGATGAAACCTGGATGCATCACAATATACCAGATGGTCGCTTTAGCGGAGTGGTAGTGCATTGGACTGTTACGCAGAGTATCCGGGATTCGAATCTCAGCACAGGCAAAATCAAAAACTAGAAAAGATAATTTTTCTACACGGTACCACCTCTTGGCAGGCAATGGCAAACCTACAAGAGTAAAAATTGCCTCAGTAAGAAAAGCTTTCCACTTCGTCGTTCGGATTTAGCATACAACTGTAGGTAGATCCCTTCGAATCATGTACAAATATAACACGCACAACATAGGTGGATGTGATAAGCTCGACTATCATGGGTTGTTGTTCCATTAAAAGAAGAAGAAGAGGAGATGGTCTGGATATCGTAAATAAGTAAGTATGAATTCCGACAAAGTTTTAATCAAAATTTTGTCCTTCAATTTGATCTGCTGCGAGTTTTGATCTGCGTTTTACTTAAATTTTTGTATGAATATCGGAATGACTTTTTTTGGCAGGAAAAAAAATTGGTCTACTTTTGGTATAAGTTTGGGTTTGAATTTTGGTGGCCAGAATTTGTGTATAACTTTCGTACTCACATTGGAATTATTCAACTCAATTACGTTGATTTAAAATATCTCTTAAGAATACAATTACGTTTTGAATTACCTACCCAAGAAACCAATATGAAGGAAATGGGGACTAGTGAAGACAGTACACTGGCGGTCACAAAAACCGCACCACCTCAAAATAACATGAAAACAATGATTTTTATGTTGGGGAATATTTACTTTATTTTAAATATTATTATGATTTTAAAATTATGCAAAGTGTAAGAACGGAGTTGAGCTCCGTATTACAAAAAATAATACAAGAAAAATTCGTAAATCGAAATTTTTAAGAAAATTTAATTTATTTTTATTATATTCAAAACTTAACCATATCTATTAGTCTTTAAAATGGTTTTCAAAAACTAACACCAAGCTACAGAAAAAGAAAATTCAGTAGGATGTTGCTCCTCCTTTAGCCCGTATTACAGCCATTATCCTTGACGGCATTTTGTGGGTTATCTTTGGTAATAACTTCATACCAAACTTTATTTAATGCTAACAATTTTTTTTTTATTTAATTCGGGCTTCTGGTCAGCAATTCTGCGCTTCATAATATGCAATAAGTGCTCGATAGGATTCAAATCGGGCGAGTTTCCCGGCCTAGCCTGGCGTGAAATTCCGATGTCCGTGAATATTTTTTCAAGCTGTACAAAAAGTATTTTATTTTTAAATGTTCTGTTTTTAATTTTACATTGTGTAAGAATCAAACAAAAGATAGCATGCAAAATTTACCGATTTTGCACGGTGGCAAGGCGCAGAATCGTCTTGGAAAATTGCGTTCATACTGCAAGATAAATGCTCTTCAAGAGCTGGCACTAAGTTTTCCTTTATGACTTGCCCATATTTTTCAGCATTCATAGTTCCTTCTAAAAAGTACAAAGGACCACGTACGTAGTAGGAAAAGCATCCGCAAATCATCTGGTTCTGTGGGAATTTCACTGTTTTTACAATACAGTTTTCTTTATAACGTTCACCATTGGAACGGCGCACGTACGGTAATTATCGGCGCTTATCAGGTTAAATTTGCTTTCATCAGATCAGATGACATTTCGCCACTGCTCCAGTTTCCAGTTTTTATAGTTTTTAGCCCAAGCTAGATGCGCTTGTCTCATTTTTTCAGTCAACAATGACTTTTTTGCAAGACGCCTTCCATGTAAACCAGCTTCTCGTAGTCTGCTGCGTACAGTTTCAACACTAATATTTACGCAATGATAGGTTTCCAGCTCGGCCCGAATAGATACTACACTTTTAAATCGATCCTTTCTGCTAGTATTTTTTATATTGCTATCAATTCTGTTACTGGTTGCATGTTTAGGACCAGATCCTTTTTTCCTCTCCAGGGACTATATAGTACTCTTCTTTTGTTTAAAAAAAAAAGGGACAATTTTTCAGAAATTTTCCGGTAGGTAAGTCCTTGGTCCACTAATGTAAGTACAGCGACTTTTTTGTCATGTGTCAGCTGCTTATATTTTGCACTCATTACTGCACTTATTTTACAAAAAACCCTTCTGCGTTAAAAAAAAATGCAATAGAATAACTAATTTCTGTTATTAACACATTTGGAATAATTTAAACCGGGAAATCCCCTTTATCGCAGCAAGAAAAAAATAAGTACTTACTTACTTACTTAACTGGCACTACAACCGATAATCGGTATTGGCCGCCTCTACAAAGCTTCGCCAGTCATCTCTGCTATGCGCGCGCTGGCGCCAGTTGAAAAGGCCAAGTGCAGCCAGGTTGCCCTGTACCTGGTCTTTCCAACGGAGATTAGGACGTCCCCTTCTGTGTTTTCCTCCACCGTGGTTCGAATAAAACATCCTTCTAGCCGGAGCGCTTTCTTCCATTCGCTCAACAAAATAAGTAAATTACGGTTTTCGTGACCGGCAGTGTATGTAAAAAGGTTACATTCTTTAACCTTCACTTTCTCATGCAGACTAAGGCAATTTTCTCTTCAATAAAAATTTTTAATTTACAAAATTAGATAATTATCTATTTACAATTTAATAGTTAAAGCTAACTAGATTTAGTACTTAGAAAAGCAGGGCACTAGTTGGTGCCAAAAATTTATAAGATTATCTACTGTTATTATTTTTATTTTGCTTTAACACAAAATCATATTTTTTCCTACATTCTATGTATCACCAAAACTTAAAAACACCCACACTTTCAAGCCAAAAGAATAGCACAGACAAAAGCAACCATAGCACCAGAAAAAAGGGCTTCGTTAAGAACACTTGACAGCATCAACACGCTGCTGATATTGATCTTTAACTTGAGATAGGTGTAGTACCTACAGAAAACTGCTCTGCATAACACAAGCTTAAGATTTTTCCATATCGTCATTATCGAGAGCGAGTAGCATACATATTCGTAGAGATATCAGCAACTAGATCTTAATAGATCGTCATCAAAACTCACAAGCGACTCAGCGATTTAGCGATCAGTGATCAAGAAGACGATCGCTCGCGCGTTTTACTGACGCTCATTATGGTTTAAATTAAATAAAAGCGATGATGCTGTTGTGTCTTCTATGATAAGCGTTTACATACACATGTGTGTATATTAAAAAAAAGAGTTAAGGTGCATTGCCAGACAGACAGATAGCCCATAATGTGGCAGCAGCAGCAGCAGCAGCAGCAACAGCAGCAAAAGATCGCGCGATAAATATTCGTTGATCACGTATCTGATTTTTTTTTCTTTTACTGCTTGCTGCTGCTGCTACTCCTTGATTCTGATGTTTATGAGGCGCAATACTAGGTACATTCATGTATGTATTGAGAAAGTATAAAAAATAACAGCAACAACAGCAAAAAAATTTAAAAAAATACTACAACACTATATTATTAAATGTGTTTTGTGTTGGAAAATGTGTTGATGGTTGCGCACGCGCATACGCGGTCAGACACGATTTTCATTCTCTTCTAAAAACTTCTAATAAGTTGAGATATGTTCTTTAGAGGGGGGGGGGGGGGGGGGGGGGGATCGAAAATACACATACTGTTCCTTTTTTTTTGGAAAAATAAAAGTTGGCAGTTTTTCTATTGAAGAGAATTGCTGCTTAACTTTTATATTTGACATATTAATCAACCAAGAAAATATGAAAAAATTTTAATTTTAAGGAAATTTTAACTACGATCTTGATAAATAGTTCGTAAAGTTACGATCGTATTAATCGATAATAATTTCGTGTCTGACTTTCCCGTAGCGCAAGACCTTGTCTTAAATCGTTAAACAAAGCTTTCACTTTTATAAGCCCAGAACAATAGCCTACAAATTCTTAGCTTTCAAAAAAGTTAAAATTTGGGGAAAGAATATAAAGGTCAAGGACTAGGATTGTGAAACCTAGTTAAAGACTCCTGGAATTCCAGTCCACCGCCTGGAGCTCTATGGTAATAAGTAGTTTTAGCTTTAGAATGAATTACTAACGAAACAAACGTACATTCAGAGAACTCAAAAGATAGGTGCTAAAGATCATTCGTTCGGTTACTCTGCAGAATACTAAAATATTTTAAGCAGCATCCATCTCAAACTCAGTCTTCTGAGTGAAGATGCATCCAATTCCAGCCCAATCAGAAATATAATGAAAAATAAAATAAGAGATGGGGTGAGCATCAGAAATGGAATCGACTGGAGCTCACAGGGTAGTCATCGAAGTGGCAGTCCTACGAATACATAATGGAGGCTTCTGGAAGCAAAAACAAAGAGCAAAATGTGGGATCAAACCACTGGGTTGAAACCAAATCGAGTGGATGAAATTCGCTGAGGTCCTTTGATTCGATTAAGATTTTCAGGAAATGATAGATTGATTGGAATAATTTCTAGACGCTAGTAACTTTTCAAGTTCATCATTGAATCTTAGACATTAACTTTGCATTCTTTAATGCAAGGAATGCAACAGCTCCATAACATAAGTAGAAACCCCCTAATTATCTTTCAAATCAAATTAGATTCATAAATGCAATGAGGAAAGGTTACACACTAATTACAATGGACATAATGAGTTGCATGTATTCATAGAAGTTGGCGATAATGACGACGACGACGATGAAGTTAACAAGATCTGATCACATGATCAAGAACAATCTAAGAAAACATGAAGAGGCGTTACCCCAGATAGAAATAGAAACAAAACAAACCAACGCCAACTAATTATGATGGAGTGTGGGGGAGTGCGTAGGGACGGACGACCGAGTGAATGTTAAATTACTTCAAATAGCAATAGTAAATTAATGTAAAATTTTGTGAAAAATGCAGAGAGCAGCAATCGAAAACACATAATTAAAAATTGTTGCGGAAATATTCTCAAGTGAAAATCATAGAAAAGTAAATACAAATTTGCAACAAAAATTGTTTATAGTAATGAAATACATAAACCAAGGGAAAATGCAATTGAAAATCAGTCATCAAAAAAGAATTCAAATGCGAGACATTTCACTGTACCATACATACATATATTCTCCATGTTGGTAAGCGAGCATGATGAGTGCGAGAGAAAAGCGAGTGCGCGCATGCGCGCAATTATGATGAATACCACATAAGCTAATATTATTCTATTGTTATTGTTATAGTTATAGTTGTTGTTATTGTTATTGTAATTGGTATCGTGGCTGTTTGCTGTTTGCTGTTTGCTGACTGATGATATGTCTGCATATTGTACTCATAACATTTACCATAACAATTTCCCTAAGTACTTTTGTTTGTATCTCTTTAACTTTTATGTTTTCTGTACATATTTATTTACGTGCCGTGGTTACATGTTTGACAATTTTTTTCTCTATTTCCGTTTTCCCTTCGGTGTCTAGTTGCCTTCTTAATAAAAAAAATATTGTAAAAACCGAATTATTGTGCTCATTATTATCATATGAGTGATTTTCATATTGAAATTTTCGTAAATGAAAAGCATAACACAAAAATTACTGTTAATTTAATTAGGCAAATTATATTCAAATAAACTTTATTTCTTTTCTTCTTCTGCGTTTTGTCTTTAACCTTTAATGAAAGTATAGTAGATGGCAATTTTTTGTTTGATTAAGTGGGGCTCATATTCATTCGAATGAATGAGGTTGTTGTGATATAATGAGAAAGTTTTGTTATGGTCAGTAGAATTGGATTTAATTTAAGTCACTAATGTAGAATTGCTAAAAATCGTGAATCCATGAGCAAGTGAATCCGATTTTTATTAAATAATCTGACATCTGAACCGGGAGCTCGTGCATTGTCTGGAGTAAATTTTTGGAAGTCAGCGATTAGTTCGGGCTGGATAAATGATGCATAACTTTACCGATGTTGTAAGGCCAATTAAGTGTTTCTAAAAAGAGCCAGTAGTCTATCTATGAAGAAGATATCAAATTTAGAACGACATTCTAAATTTGAAATCTATAATACAAAAGACTTCAGATACAAATGTTAAAATTAGCTACCGACGTTAAATATCGATCATGACAAACTGAATCAAATGTCTCATTACTGAAGTGACATACAAGGTGGGGCAAAAGTAATGACATAAAGTGAATGTGCCATAATTTTTGCAAATAGCGTCAAATGTCATTGTGCTTTGGACATTTATGTTGGAGACAGGTAGGGAATTAGCTTACAAGAAGCAATGGAACGAGATAAAAATTTCAGGACCGATGGAGGTTTTGAAATTTGACGGGCAATGTGATTTCCGGTTTTGATCATCGCCAAATCTGACTGCGCCAAACTTCTTCCTTTGCTTCGGCTTTTCGAAATCTAGGCTTTACCACAACAAACCCCAAACCTTGCAAGTCTTGAAAGAAGAAATCAGATGTTTTGAGAGCAACAATTCAAAATGACGTAAAACGAACACATCGATGCATTAACTTCAGGATGTGGTCATTTGATCGATATCATTTTTTCAACTTTATGTTATCAATTTTATGCGTTCAGATAAACTTTCCGTGAAAAAAGGGCCCAATTTTTTTTGATTTTTTTGATATAACAATTATATAGATTTTCTAACTCAATAATTGGATACATACATCTAGTAGTCCCCATTCGCAAAATTTTACCCGATTTATAATTTTCTACAGAGCAATAAATTTATATATTATTTTCTACCCTAACTCAAACAAGTATCCCCTATCTAGCCCGGGCAATATTCTTTGAACTGGTATTATTTAGAAATGCTTACGCATTTCTTCTTCGCGCTGATTTCAAGAGAAAAGTCCCGGTTCCAGCGGCTAGGATAAGGGGTTCTGTGTTTTTTTTCTATTTATATCTCGGCTTTACAAAGTTGCAGTTATGCAGGGCTGGTTCAAAATAAACATTAAAAGTCGGTTCGAATTAAAGATAGTTTTTAACAGGTTGATAGTTGTGGTCGCTGTGGTGTAGTGGTGTAGTGGTAGTGCGTTGGACTGCTACGCAGAATGCCCGGGGTTCGAATCTCGGCACAGGCATATTCAAAAAATAGAAAAAATAATTTTTCTACACGGCACCACCTCTTGGCAGGCAATGGCAAACCTACAAGAGTAAAAATTGCCTATGAAAAGCTTTTCACTTCGCCGTTCGGATTCGGCATTAAACTGTAGGTCCCTTGCATTCATGTACAAATATAACACGCCCAACATGAGTGGATGCGAATAGCTCGGCCTAGGCCCTCCATGGGCTGTTGTGCCATTAAAAGTAAAGTAAGTGATAGTTTTTGAATATATAAATTTATCAATGGAGGTCGGCCTTATATGTTGACTCTTTTGCAACACTTCATAAGAAGTAACGGTTGGAAATGGTATGCCAAGACAAATTTTGGCTCTTGCTATTTATGGAGGCCGGTCTAACATTTTAACTCTCTAGGGGCGACTCCTGACAAGCGATGGAGTAGTTTGTCGATTTCCCTTGCTGTTTTTTGCAGTTTAACATTGAAGCGAGCTCATTTACCTCCATCCGACCCCCACTATTTTATGGCTAAAAAAATTTTTTGATCGAACCTCACAATATTTAGGATTTCAGCAGGTAATGTTAAGTTTTTTAATGAAACTGCATGAGCTACTAAAAATTAGTGTAACATACTGAAATGAAGTTTAAAAAAAAAAAAATTTTATTATCAAAATTTTTATTCATTTCATTGACAGGGGATAATTGTTTATTTAATTTGTATAGCTGTTGGGTAAATATATCTTCGGTAGATAAGGAAAAATCACTAACTGCAATTTTTGTAATCCATTCTTTTATAAATAAGAATAAGTATGAAGTTCGAGTATGGTACTAAAAAGTTATCTTGCGGGTCATTCGAGGTAGCTGTATAAGGGTTAGATTGACCATTGTCAATAACAACAACAATACTTCAGTCTATTACTGGGGTATGATGCCTGCATTATACGCCAAAGTAAATTTACATTATATACGGCGCTTATACGTTTTTCATTGATTACCCATATTATGTGACACTTAATCAAACACTTTTGAAATACCCGTTGAAATGGTATTAACTTGAAAACCATGAGAATATGCTGAACTATAATAATTCGAGCAAACTGCCAATTAGTGAATGGTGAATAAATTTTCCTGAAAACAAAAGACAATTTGCCCATAACAAGTGTTCAAAAAATTTTGAGATACCAGGCAGTTTTGAGATTGGATTTTATTTAGTTACATCACATTTATTAAAATTTTAAAATTTTTTTTTTTATTGATACATTCAACACTCAGCATGTACCCCTATGAATGCAGAGCATTGTATTGAATGGAAGGAAGATTGATAGGTGGAAGAAAGAAGGACGGAGAATCAGAGAGGGAATGCAATCACACAGGACACCGATGCCACCATTGTGGCAAGTGTTATGCCTTTACCACAATGAACTTCAGTTTATCAGTGTCGACTATGACCACATGTAGCGCCAAAGGCCAAGCTAAATATAGGAGTAATAAAACAAATCTTCCATTCATCAATACTCATAGGTAAGGTTCTACTATTTAAATAGCGGAACAGGCTCAGTAATGAATGAAATATTGGGTCATATAAAAAGTATCCGCGGTTGGTACCTACAATTTTGTCACGTGGTTGATGTTTAGTGCTTCCGCTATGTCCTAACAGATTGCGTGTCGATCTTGCTCCACCAAGTGCAAAATTTAATCGCCTTCTTCAGTGATCTTTCATTGCAATAGAACAAACCACTCCCGGGTTCGAAGTGTATTTCTTTAGATACTTCACTCTTTTTCAAATCATTGTAACTTTTTACACTAGCGACGAATAACACAATTGTCTGCACACAAAATGTAGCCTGAAATTACACCTTTCTTCATATGTGTTCGTTTGACATAATCGGAATAGTTTTGACAGATTTGTCGGTACCAACACCAAAAACATCGGATTCTTTTTATATACATACAAATACAATACATTTTTCCAAGAAAAAATAAAAATAACACTATGAATATCAGTCTTCAATATAAGAATGCCATGCACAATGTCATCGGCAGTTAGAGTAATCGAACCAAAGTCAATTGAGGGCATTAGGCTTAAAATAAAAGATCCATCTCTCCAGTAGGTATCAGATTCAAAATTGGCTTTACAAAAAATCAGTAACTGATAAAATTAGAAGCACTTCCAATTTTTATGACTATTTTTTTTAATTAAAATTAGATAACAACGTTTTACAGAAAATTGTTTGGTTTTTCGTAATAATAAATTAATTATTATACCAAGATTTGGTACGGAAAGAAAAGAAAAAAAAGTATTTAGTGAGGCCAACTTTATTTTTAACAACTTCTCCAATTCTTCGTGGCATGCTTTTGATACAATTTTTAATAATTTTCTTAATATCGTCGTTTTGCCAAATATCTTGGATATTTTCGCGGAGAATTTGAAGAGTTATATTCTTGCGAGAGAATACTTTCGTTTTCAGCATCGACCAAACGATTTCTATGGGGTTCAAGTCCAAAGAATTGCCTGTCCAAGGGAAAATCATAATATTTTGCCTTTGAAAAAAAAAATGTGTGCTCATTCTCGAATTGTGGCATGGTGCTCCATCCTGCATGAAAGTGTAGTGTTGTGCGAAACATTCCAGGGCATCAATGTAAGGCATTAAAACATTTTCCAGGACACTGATGCACTGCACATTGTTCATTTTTCCGTTAATAAAATACAATGACCCTGGTGGTTCGTTGATAATGCAACTTAGAACCTTAAGAATTTACATGAAGGATGGTGGATGTTTTACATGTTGTTCTACACAGCCAGCGCAGTACCTCTCCTTGGGTATTCTCCGAACAAAATTCACTGATGCAGTCACAGCTTCCAGCAGGCACTCATCACTGAAATCTTGAAACTGCCGGTTCAGAAATAAAAAAAAACATAAACCCCGGTTCCAATAATTGTCTAGATAATTTTTATAGAGTTTGGCGCATATTAATCGCTGTTTCTTTATTTGGCCTGTTAATTTAGGCCTTTTTTGCTGGCCGACAACATTTTACCTATATATCATTTGCAACGAAAATACGTTCAACGCTTCGAAGAGATAATATCAATGAAAATTATTGCAGATTTTGAATAAATTATTCTGTGGTGTGACACTTTGAGCCTCGAAAATACTGTAGAATACACTGGTTCCAGCGTATGCCAATCGAAAAGTCATGCAACTAGCTTACTTACTTACTTAGCTGGCGCTACAACCGATGATCGGTCTTGGCCGCCTCCACAAAGCTCCGCCAGTCACTTCTGCTAAGCGCGCGCTGGCGCCAGTTGATAAGGCCAAGTGCAGTCAGGTTGCCCTGCACCTGGTCTTTCCAACGGAGATTAGGACGTCCCCTTCTGCGTGTTCCTCCACCGTGCAACTAGCCGGAGTGCTTTCTTCCATTCGCTCAACATGACCCAGCCAGCGAAGCCGCTGGAGTTTTATACGCTTGACTATGTCAGTGTCGGCGTACAGCTCATACAGCTCATCGTTCCATCTTATTCGATACACGTCGTCCACGCATACTGGACCGTAGATCTTACGGAGTATCTTCCTCTCGAACGCTCCTAAAAGCCTCTCATCATTGATGGTCAATGTCCACGTCTCTGCGCCATACATTAGGACGGGAACGATGAGGGACTTATAGAGCGTTATTTTCGTCGGTCGAGAGAGGGCTCTACTAATGTACTAGCTAATGTACTTCTTTTTTCGAGTAGTCCCACATCGGTTTGTTTATCCCTAAATGTAGTATTTTTTAAGCGTGATTATAGTCGACCTCCACAAGCCGGCCCGGTATAAAATTCTTAAGATTCTATATTTGTCAGATAATTTACAAGATTAACAAATCTTTGCAGTTCTGCGAGTCTAAACAATGGACAAATTTTCATGTAAAAGTTCGAAGCGAAAGTTCTTAATTTTCAAAAATATATCATTTCACGCATGTCAAATTATGCCTTTCATTTATCTGAGATTTATGTAGCCAAAAAAGGTCATGAAATTAGTCGGAAAATTATAGAAATAAATGCTGGTGCATATAAAATCATAATCATAATCATCATCATCATTTTGCCAGAAATTTGAATAAAATTCCCATGTGATTCCTAGAAATGACTAAACACTTTGAACTCTCTCTCTCCCCCTAATAATACATATTTATTTATACAATGAAAATATTGTATTTTTCATATATGGTATGAAAAATATTTGCATTGATATGAGTGCAACTGCCACATGAAATATGAAAAGTAATTAATCATTGCAGATCGTATCGTATCGACGACGGAGTACACACTGAAGGACTGGCTGAAAGATGCAGAATTTACACGGTTTTCAAAAATTCAATTTAGCATGAAATTACAAAAAATGATTTGCATTTTCATATTTATGTATGCACCATATGTTGTATAGATAAGTACCTCGTATAGATATGAGAAAATATTGCAAAGAATATCTGTATTTTTGCACCCCTAACAAATGGAAACAATAAAGCATAGAAAAGTAAATAGAAAAAATAAAGCAAATACGTAGGTAAATCATTTCAAATAATTTGCAATTCATTTGGAAAAATAATTGCACTGGGCGTTGCCACATTATCTTAAATCAGGCGCAAACCAACGAACGAACGCTGACAATTTCAATCGACTTGCATAAAAAACAGTAAGAAGAGCGTTTTAATATCAGCGGGAAGAATCGAATGCTCGAGCGAGTGTGTGTGCGCCCAATGATATCCTTTGCATCTTCAGCGATTAACTACCCTCCGCTCATCCTTACTAGCTGCTCGTATCATTTGCGTTCTATTCATGCAATATGTAGTAGCTATGAAGTAGAAAAAGAAAAAGGGTGTGCTTATAAACGCTTTGACTATGCCAGCAGCGTTTAAAAAAAGTCGACGCATTTGTGCCATCATTGAATCCTTATTATTGTCATTATTGTCCTGGCGTTCGTTCTTTTTTCCTTTTCCCCTTTAGTGTTTCCTTTCCTTGCTGCGGTGTGGTGGAGTTAAATTTCAGTTTGCGTTTCGTCGTTTCTTTTTTTTTTATATTCAATTATTTTCTCTTTTTACTATCTAGTCTGCACCAAGGCGGGGGGAGCGGCAGTAGGGCTATGGGTAGGGTGGTGGCCATACTGCCACAACTAAACGACCACGACGC
Organism: Palloptera scutellata; assembly: GCA_958295655.1. Lineage (NCBI taxonomy): Eukaryota > Metazoa > Arthropoda > Insecta > Diptera > Pallopteridae > Palloptera > Palloptera scutellata. Next base: position 31,086,709 of record OY282452.1, on the reverse strand, counting down.
GTGTCCTGCGGCTATTTTGGTTTAATTTCTATGCTGACATTTTCGTGCAACTACAGCAAGTAGTCGTAGTCTGTGTGTCGTGAGAATTTGTTATTGGCGCTAGTGATGATGGCGTTGATGGCCGCGCTGTCATTTAGCGTATTAATTGTCACATTTCAATATGTATGATTGTTGTTGTGGATCGCTTATCGCTTATTCAATTTATTTTAACTTATTGAATTTTTGTTACGTTTTCCGTTTGTATTTGCTTTTTGGATATTAAATTTCAATTTCAAATTAGTTTTTCTATTCTTCACACTTGTCTCCTCATTACTTCGCCTATTTTCTATGCTCTCAATCTCCATTACCAGTTTATTTGCCTTTTGTTTTTTTGTTAATTCACTAATACCAACCAACATGTGCTATGTGCATGCGAGTATGTGGTCTGAGCTTTGTAATAAATTAATATATATTTAATTTGAAATTGATTCGTAGGTGTGTAACAATTCGAAGTAGACGTGGCTTTTTTAATTTTACTTACATGCTACGAAGTAATTTCATCACTAGTCTTTCGTTTGGAATACTCAAGAACCGTTTCGCAATTAAAAGAACTACTCTACGTTACGGGAAAAATGTACCCCGAGAAAAAATGGCTACCCAGGCAAATTTTGGGTTAATGAAAAAAAAAAAAAAACATGGGAAAGAAGCGGCTTCAGGATATGATTTGTAAAAATCGTGATTTTTGCTCTTTCTTCAGCTACTAGAGAACGGTTGACCCAAATAATTCTTCTTTCCGACATTATACGACATTTTTGTCAATCGGATTAAAGTTTATTGATTTACAGGCAATGAAATTCCGAATTTCCGACCTTTTTTGAAAATCACTCTTACTTAGTTTTTCCATTGGGACGAAATTGAATAAAAATGACTAATATGTGAAAAATAGTATTGGATCATATAAAAAGTAAGTATCTGCGGTTTTTGGTGTTGGTACCCACATTTATTACTATAAGTATAGAAAAGGTAAAACAGCTGCAGGAACATGCCAAAAAATTGTCCGGGTTTACGGTAGTGAACGTCGGACCCAGGAGTGGTTTGCTTGATAACTTTCCGGAAATTTCAATATCAAAGATGCACTGAAAGTCACTGAAAAAGCCGATGAAATTTTGCAGCTGGTGGAGCAAGATGGACACGCAAGCTGTCAGGAGATAGCGAAGGCACTAGACATCAACCAATTTTTTTTCTTTATTCATTCAACACACAGAGTATAGGTATATCTCTATGAATGATAGGTGTGAGAGAATGAGAGAGGGAATGCAATCACAGGACACCGATTAACAGATGACAGATTTTCGGTTGCCAACCGCAGATACCATTCATATAACCCAATATTTTTCTGTGATCCCTTAATGCTTCATAATGTCAAAATTTTTCCTCCGATTTTAGCGAAGTTATACTTTACATTTTTGTTATGATTGGTTGGTTGGTTAAGGTTGCTGGCCCACAACAGACCGTCTGTGGGTCACAATTAGCGCTACAGGGCCGTTTTAAAACCACTTCCTCACCGAACAATAAATATTTTGGATGGTAATTACTTACTATTGCTAAAATAGGGTCTGTAAGCTACTTATAATTTGAATTTGTAATCGAGAATTACCATTACAAGAACTTCAAATAATTTCCGAATGGGGTATTGTTTAGATACACGCTTTTGGGGAAGTGGTAGTGTATTGGAAGTTACGCAGAGTGTCCGGGGTTCGAATCTCGGCACAGGTAAAATCAAAATGTAAAAAAACAATTTTTCTACACGGCACCACCTCTTGCCAGGCAATGGCAAACCTACAACAGTAAAAATTACTTATGAAAAAGCTTTTCACTTCGCGCCGTTCGGATTCGGCCTTCAATTCATGTACAAATATAACACGTACAACATGGACGGATGCGAAATGCTCGGCGTTTGGCGCTACATGCGGTCATAGTCGACGTTGATATAGTGAAGTTCATTGTGGTAAAGGCATAACACTTGCCACAATGGCTGTCTATCTCTTTATCGGTGTCCTGTGATTGCATTCCCTCTCTCATTCTCCCACTAATCAATCTTCCTTCCAATCAACCCAATGCTCTGTATTGATAGGGGTACTACCTGTGTGTTGTTTGTATAAAAATAAAAAAAAATAGTCTTAAATGACGTGGGTCAAAATAGATCGATCCATGGAATCTTACGCCGTAAAAAAAATCTAGCAGTTCATATAGTGCCACAGAAGAAAAGGCGCTATAATCTTCGTTGGAAAGATCAGGTAAAGGTGGACCTGACAGACAAAGGCGACTAGAGATACTTTATGGAAGCGGCTAAGATTTCTGTAGTAACTTGAAACACCTTTCTTCTGGGTATGTTATGATTATTTTACTGATTTTACTGAACCAAATTCTATATCAAAAAAAAAATTAACCAAAAATTTATAAACTATTAAAATTTATTAAAATCTTTGAAAATTAAAAGTAACAATATTTGTTTATTTAATTATAACAGTAACCAACCCTTTATTTCTAAAACATTTTTGGTTCGCTTTCTAAAAATATTACCTAATTCGTTTCAGTGGTTCAGTAAAAGCAGAGTTTTGAAAATTTCTGTCATTTTGTCTATATTCGAAAAAAATGACTTTCGTGACATAGTGGTTCACAAAAATTTGAAATTGGTCCATTTTTGGCTCTTAAATAATTTAGACCAGAAATAAAATGTATTGTATGTCACGTTGAAAGTAAATAATAAAGAAAGAAAAACTACAATTAGATTAAAACTTTGACTTAAGGGGTTAGAAACCTCTGGGTATGTGCAATTTTTCGAACTCTGTGATTTTGTTTGATTTACAATGTGGTGAATTTTGCCCATTTTTTATTTTATTTTTGACAGTGATACTAAAAGGTACTCTAAAATAAATTAAACCATTTCAATAAAATAGCGTCTATAATGACTGTTGTAAAAGTTCGGATAATAACCACTCCTACCTGCCTGTGAAGTGAAATGTCCAAAAGGCAATACCGACTGAAATAGAGAAGCAAATTAAATCGAATTCTGTGTACATAGTTGAAAAAGCTTGTAGATTACCTGCTTTTGTTCTTTAATCTTTAATCGCAAGATTATCCAGATAAAAACCGGACACCTGGCATCCCTAGCTCTTGCACAATTTGTCCATTTCGGTAGAAATGTAATTTTGTGGTTTAGAAACTCCTGAACTTTGTCCACATTTCGAATTGATTGATTGATTTAGCTCTTCTTTTTAAGTCTCTTGGATATACCTTACTATCCAGATAAAAACCCAGAAACCTGGCATCCCTTTGTCTATTTTGGTAGAACTGTGATTTTTTGGTTTAGAAACTGCTTAACTTTATCCACATTTTGTATTTTAATCCTTTTTGAAAAACCAGTCAGTGGACTCATATAAACTCGTAAATGCCTCATAAGTTAAAGAGTGAGTAAACTTGTCAAAAGTTGTACAAAATGTGACAGTTTATTTACGTATCAAGTTTATTTACGTATAAACTGTATCAACGTTTACAACGTTTAATTTAATCCAATCAGTTATTCACTAGTTTAGACACTCCTTGTATTTGTCCATTTTAGCAGAACTGCTGAATTTTGAACAACTTCAGGTATAATTTTGCTCGATTATGAAAAACTGCAACTTTTTGGGGTTTAAAGACTTCTTAGTTTTTATGTAGATATGTATTTGAAAATTTTTTGACAATTTTTATACATTTTAGTTTTATGCAATTCATTCTGAAAAAACAATGATCTGACTAAACAATTTCATAATAATACTAAAAGTAATAGTAATGAAATCAACCTGATCTTGCTTGTTCATACCCATCAGGCTTCAGCTCTCAGCTACAGTAAATTGTACATTTCCCAAGAAAAATTCCCTCAACATACCACAGGCATTTCCTATTGGACGCATAAAAAAATGATCTCATAATTTCATATGATTTACTATTGAAGCCAAAATGTCAAGTGCCATTCCTGCTAAGTATGGTATACAATATTATTTAAGCTTGTGTCATATTTCTGCTAGCTTTCTTCTTTTCTTTTATAGGCACAATAGCCCAAGGAGGGCCTAGGCTGAGCTTTTCTGCTAGGCTTTAGTTTACGCTGTAATCGAATAGCAGCATCGCATTCCTTTACCTCTGTCCAGATGAAGAGCTAACGCATGATTAACTTAATTGATATTATGTTTCATTTGATTGTTCATATATTTATTTCATATCTATACACCATGTACGTACTACCTGCTTCAATGTTATGACAACCACCATAACTTTGACAACTTTTTTAACTTTAACCACACATAACCAAGTATGTATGTATGTATAGTATGTAGTAAGTATGTATTCTGCTAAATACCCACTCCGGTGTGTTTATCTTTATGCCTATCAGTTAAGCCAATTTTAGTTTAACCATGGTTTAGCTGCCATGCTTCGTTCTACAGTAGTCTTCCAGTTAGTTACTTGGTTTTATTTCTTTCTTTTTTTTTAGTCGTTGTAATGTTTGTCAAAGTAATTTTCACTTCATGTTCATGTTAAAGTCATTTCACCCGCCCACTTTAACGCCCCATTTATCAATATTCATTTAGTGTCGTTACAATCTAATGGTTAGTTTTCTTCAATGTATACTTCTACTTATAACTAACTGAGCTCCATTGCTCATTGTTGTGCTTGGGCTTGTTGTTGTGCTTGTTTTTGTTGTTGTTGTTGTTGTTGTTGTTAGAAGCAACCAAGTTAGTATTCTTGCTGTAGAGTTGTTGATAGGTAAGTTTTGTGGTATCATTAACGCATCGTCTAAATTAATTGACGACGCTTTATCTAGAATTAAATATTTGTTTGTAACAATTGTGAATGAGTTTGAATGTGTTAATTTTTTTTTCTTTAAATTAAAATTATGGTATTAAAGAAAAACAAAAAACGGTTAAGAGCAGAGCATGAGTTTATAATTTAAGGCTTAGTATTTTAATTAATGCTATGCTAGAAAGTCTCAAAGACACTTACATCCATATCATATTCTCATTGAAATTGTGTCTACGAGTATTTCTTTCTATCTTTATTTCTGTACATTTATGACATTTTGATGCCATTTATTTAATTATTCCAAACTGTTGCAACTACATTTTATCATTTTAATGAGTCTCATTCAAACTTTTGTCATTCTTCTTTTCGTCCTTCTCGCCGTTCTATGCATTGCTTTCTGCATGTAGCTTTTGCTTCATATCAATCTGTATAAAAACGAAAAATAATAACTTTCTTTTCACTAATGACTCAACTCAACTTGAGGACAACGGACATTGCAGACTTTCGACTTGACTCATTCTCTGCTATGCTCCCTATCGCTAAGGGAGAGTGTCCACCTCTCCTTGCCTAAGAATTCACATCACATGCTTGGAATTTATATTTACTTTTTATAAATAATAGATTTGCAGTACTGCAAAAAAATATTTAATAAAACTGAAGCAAGTTTCTTACTTTTTCTTTTGAGTTAAGTTTCTCTTTTTTCCAGTGTATGACTTCCAGTGTATAACTTCATTTCATTAATTCAGTTACTAATTAAAATATATTTTAAGTGCATAGTTATCATTGAAATTAGTACGTGCTTGCTTTATGAAATGAAAAATACATAGATTTCTTGACTAGGTTTATTTACATAAAAAGTTATTTCTGGAGATTTAAGGGTTGGCCTTCTCCTTGGGGTCTAGGTTGGATATACCACACATACTTATATACTTCCCAGAACTTACTTTTAAAGTAACTTACTAAGTAAAGTAATAACTTATTTTTTACTTTTAATGGCATAACAGCCCATGGAGGGCCTAGGCCGAGCTTTTCGCTTTTCGCATCCACTCATGTTGTGCGTGTTATATTTGTACATTAATGGAAGGAACCTACAGTTTAATGCCGAATCCGAACGGCGAAGTGAAAAGCTTCTCATAGGCAATTTTTACTCTTGTAGGTTTGCCATTGCCTGCCAAGAGGTGGTGCCGTGTCGAAAAATGATTTTTCCTACTTTTTGATTTTGCCTGTGCCGAGATTCGAACCCCGGATACTCTGCGTGGCAGTCCAACGTACTACCACTACGCCACAGCGACCACTTCCCTGAACAGTTAGTTCTATGCTTAAAAATTCTGAAACATGTTAACAATAGAATAGTGAATGTGAAGTTCGTGCTGGTTTCAGTTTTGGTTATAGATGATGATGCAGATGATGATACTGAAACATCTGATAATTCAAATATCAACGAAGGATGTGAATTAGAGAAGATAACGACTCTACTGAACCAAACCACAAGCTCATCAAAGTGAAAGGATAAAGAAAAAGCAATGTACCGCATATTTCTGAATGAACAGTTACGGATGAATCCAGTGGTGAACCTTTGTTGTAATGCGATATCGGAAATCGGTCTGATAAAGAGCTTTGGACGAACTCTATTGATAAGGAACTTAGTTGAATGATGGAAAATAATGTTTCGGAATTGGTTTCACGCCTTCTAATGTTATATAAAAATGTTGAAGTCTAAATGGCTATCCCGTTTAAAAGAAGGTGAAGATCAAAATTTAATACGTCATAAAGTTGGTACCAATGGTATTGACTATGAGGGACTGTATGCTCCAGTCTCCAAATTGACAAAGGCTATTTCTTGCATCTTTCTTGTATGTCAAAACCAAGTTTTTGCATGGAGCATTGTCATCCACATGGAAATTGCAGATGGGCTTCGTTCGTGTGAAGGTTTGGTTGTGCAAGCTTCGAAAATCACCTTACGGAGTGGGACAAAACGCTAGGCGTTGGAATGAACAACTCAATACATTTTTGCTGCAGTGTATGACGTTTTAAAGATTATTTTTGTCTCCATTTTAAGATTTCTGCTTCTTAGGTTCTTCTTTTTTCTTTTAATTCTTTTAAATACACAACAGCGCGAAGAGGCTTTTTCAAAACTAGGTTTTAATATTATATGATGATGATGTTCTCATTTCGGGAAGCATTTAGATTCCTTTGACAATTTGAGAACTAAACTTGGTATGACTTTTAAGATTGTGGATTTTTGCATTGTTACCTTGGAAATAAGATTGATTAAGATCCAGAAAGAGGAATTCTATGAAATCGGCAGTGGAGAAGGGTTTGCAGCTGTCTTTAGATGATGTATTCGATGTTAAGTACAAGAATTCCGAGTGCACAGCACCTCGAAAATCAAAGAAAACAAAAGACAACATTACTTTGACTTTTGATCGACTTTGACGTGGTTTTTGCGACCGCTTTTGAATTCACTGTACCACTCATGTGCACTTGTTTTTGATAAAGTCGATTCACTGTGAGCCTTCTGTAACATTTTCAGCGATTCGGCAAACGAAATTCGAAGATAGATACCAGTGGTGCCAACTAAGCGAGAAAAATAATTTTTACAATCCCTTTAAGCGGACTTTTTAAATGATAAATGATTTTTGACTGAATGTATTCTATTATGTGAGTTGGATTTCAACAGAATTCTTCTGAGAATCACTGGGTAAATTAAAAACGAATAGTTAGCTATTTGAAGGGTAATCAGGGTTTGAAGCTAGTGTATAAGAAGTCTGAAGACAATTCGGCTTAGCCAATGCTGATTAGGCCTAAGATACTTTGGATAGGAAATCAATAAGCTGATATAAATATAATGCAGGTTTACGGTTGTCCAGTATCGTGGAGCAGTGGAGAGAGGATAGAAAGTAATGGTAACTACTCTGTCCAGTGAATCGGATTAAACTACTTTAAGCCAAGTGGTTTCTGAAGGACTCTGAAGTCTGACAGATTTAAATATTATTATTGTTAACGCTAGTGCCAATAAATCTCAATAAATATTTAGATTTCTGGCTACTTCTGTAATTGTGAAAGCAGAAAGCTGATGATGAACTGCAGCTAAGGCATTTTGAATCTAAAATCGCAAAGATTGCAAAAATTTATTTCTCTATCCGGATATGTGCGTTAATATGAGAAACTCTTCTGACGAATTATCCCACAACTATTCGATTCCCTCAAATAATTTATGTCCTTGAAATCCGTAACTAATTTCTCATATTTCAAAATTTTAATTCCTTAAAGTCGCTAAGGAATTCTGATTTTTTGACTATTCTGTATTCGAGCATTGTGATTTGTATAACAAAGGAATATTTCCGCCTACTATATTCTTGGTTGTATGCATATAAAGTCCACTCTAAAGTCCAGCCAATTGTCTTGTTAGTCAGTCACAGTTTACAGTTACAGTTAAGAATTTTTGAATTCTTCAATTTAGCAAAATAATTGCAAAAGCAACTGAAAAACCTTCACCTTCACAGTCATCACACAAAAACTATCGCAGACATTGTGAAATTCTTTTGGTTTTTTGTCAATGTCACTTCTGGTAAAGTCAACGAAGGACGATGCCGAAGAAAAGAGACACAAAAAAGTTGAAGGAGTTTCGGACAACATCTATTCAAATTTTTCATTGGCATTGTATGCTTAAATAATAAAAAAGCAGAAGCAAAAAAAAAAGTAAAAAATAAAAAATATTTGGTATTCAAGTTATAAGCACAAAAAAGGAAATGACATTAGCGAAAAATACAGTAGCCACAGCAGCCAACACACATACTCGAACTTATTAGCATCAGGGAAACATCATCGGCAACAGGAACAACAGCCGCCCGGCAATACTCGTAGCAGTTGGTAGTAAGAACAACAAGAAGCGCACCGCTTTTGCCATGTTGAACATATTTTGATACTTACCTACACTTTGGCATTTCATCAAAAGAAGCAGTCAAATCGTCAACGTGTCACAATGAGATTTTGCTGAGATTTATTTTTATAATACAATTGGCAAGTGTTTGGGGCTGCCATCGCTTTGTTGTAAGAGAAATAGTTATACAAAAAGCTTCATCGCACCAGTTTCTGCTCTCAGTTCAGAGAGTACTTACGTAATCCCTGCAAGAACTAAGAGTCCCCATCGATGCTTGGTTTCGCACAGTATTTAAAAAATATTCAGTTCCGCTTTCACACTGTTGAACGGGTTTCGAGAACACTATAATGAGGTCCGGTCTATTGTAAAACCTTTAAAACTTTGGATTCATATCGATTGCAAAACTGATTCAAGGGGAAATTTTGATATGATATAAAATATTTTCTTTTGACATGATTATCTGATACTTAAATGGACAAGCAAATTGAAGTGGGGGAAGAGAGAACAAAGAAGAGAAACAGAGAGCTGAGGAGGGAGAGTTTTTAACATTGGCACTCGCAACCCAACACATCTTGTTCTTCTTCTTTAATGGCACAACAGTTGACGGAAGGCCCATGCCGAGCATTTCGAATCCATTCATGTCGAATGGACGAGACTTTCAGTTTTATGTCGCATCCGAACGATGAATTGGAATTTTTCGATGTACCCTGTCTAGAAGTTTAGCACTCTATGATGTAAGCCCCGGTGATCACAAGTAAACCACGGAGTACATAACGTTCGCTTGAAACATTTAAAATCATAGAAATGGAAACCAGAGAATAAGAAAGCGGGGAATGTCAAATTCCTGGGAACAGTTGGAGGGTTCCTTTTATTATCACGGAAGCATTTTAAAAAGAATAGTGGTGAGTAGGAACGATGGCATAAAAAATCACATAAAATCAGCCAAGTGTAGTAAATTTGTTGGTTTGGACGAAATCTGAAACGCAAAACATATCTCAAATCAGTCTTTTGTTAAGCGCTGCAGCATGTGACTTAAACGAACTCACAAAAGGTATCCAATGTAAACTTAAGTGCAACGAACTCACAAACTCATAAAGGATATCCAATGTAAACTTATGGGACGCCAGATCCATATTGGGCTACACCTGGACATAGAAAATAAAACAATTTTTGTCTTTTTCAGGTTTAGCCTGGTCATTAAAAACATGTCAGTATTTTTGTCCGACAACAAGAATTTCACACTTTTCCTATTCGTTGAATGAACATCTGATCGTCAGTGTTGCCCACCATTTAAATTTTAAATTATGGAGTAAATGTATCAATCTTTTCAATGCCTGAGACTTCTGGTAAATTTTAATATATATATATATATTTACTCAAACTTATCAGTAAAACTTAAATCTGGAAAAATTTCTGAAAGTCAGGACTCTGGACACGGAACTAAAAATCTTGACAATTCAACGATGACAATTGTCAAACGCAAATGAAGTTGGAAAATCGCACAATGAGGAGCAACTAATGATTGAAATCACAGGGAATCCGAGAAAGGGGAAGAGCCTAATATACGAGGAAGCTTCATAGCTCATGTATCGACAGCAATAAATGTATAAACTCCTAAGTACAGCAGGTTAGATATCAACAATGCACCCATATACCCAGTAGAGAAAAATTGATGAAAAATAAGGTGGACACTGGAAATGTATTGAAATCTATACATATTGTTAAAAGCTAGATGGCAAGGTCGGTTACAGAATTTTCTCAATTAAACTGGGTGTAAAACTATTCTTCCATCTTTCTGACCATTGCAGCGTTTTTTAGGCGGAAATAATGACAATCTATCAGTGGCTTATTTGTAATTATTTGTAATGGTTCCTTCCACAGGAATATTTGCATAGTCAAGCAGCAATCAAGTCACTGGCTGGTGTTTTCATCACATCAAAGTTTGTTCTTGAATGCCAATCTTCTTTCAACATTATGTCGAGTCATTCACAGGTTAACTTTTACTGGGTACCAGGGCATGTGGTTTTCCAAGACCGACAGTTTTTCCAAACGGTGCACGTTGCTTTCCGATATCTCATGCTCCTGCACCATCGGTTCGCCTTTTAAGTCTATTAAATTGGCCATTAAGCAAAACTACTTTGGGGAAGCAGAAAGATCGTGGGTACTTAGCAGAGCATACTTGTGGAATTGCAAGACTTACGTGGACCACAATGGATATGAGACGTACTAGAAGCTACTCAACCTTAGCAGAAACGACATCGGGCGCAGAGCACTGCTTAATGGGGAGACATGCTGCAATATTAGGGCTTACATTCAACGAATTCCCTCCTTCCTTAGGAGAAGTGGAAATAGTCCTACACCTCCTGTCTACGGCTAGGAGGAGACTAAAACTCCTAGGCTCACCTATCTTCACTAGTCTGGCCGAGCATATCATTCATTCTTACTTACTTTACTTTCTTTACTTCCTAATAGGTCCCCACTCTGTAAATGAAGCAGTCGCGCTGTTCTGTGGTATCACAATGAACCATTAATTGAGCTGAAGTGCACTTTCATACTGAAGCCTGGCTGGAATAGAAAATTTCGTTTGCTACTTGGCAACCCTAGCGCTGACATATTTTGAAGTCCCTTAAGGCGGCATTTTGCAATCGCTTTTCGATTGTGATTCAAATTTTCCATCGCCAACCATTCATCGATCGTCGGTCATATGCATTCATTTCATTTCATTTCAATTTTATTTTATTTTTTGTAGGTACTGAAATTATTTTATTTCAATGCGGCAAAATGAATGATTTGACGAAAAGATGTCACGATGAGATGAAAAAAGGAGGGCAAGAGAGAGGAGAATCTAGAGTGACGAAGAAAGGAAACTGATGCAGATATTAGCGTAAAGCTTAAGATCTTTGCCGATATACGAGTATGTACATGGACGACGAAGGCGATTTAAATGTGTGCAGCTTACATTTTGTTGTTTGCTGTTTGTTGTTTGTTGTTGTTGTTGTTGTTGTTGTTGTTGTTGTTGTTGTTGTTGCTGTTGTTAGTAAACAAGACTTAAAAAGCACAGCTAATACCGCATATTCGTTTGTTGGCTAACGAAAGAGATGATCGCTTGAATTTGTGATGATGAAGCGTCAGAAATTGATGAATGTCCGCAGTGGAATAAAATTGAGTAAAGAAGAGAATCGCTAGGCGGTGACTTTGAAGTTACAAATTTTAAATGACAATATCTTTGAGGGAAAGTGAAAGGGGGTGAGTGAGGGAAGGGAAGAGAGGCAAGAGAAAGCAAGTGAACTTACTTTTGATGAGATTTTTGAATGTGTGCTTATATAATATGTACCTATTTTATGCATTATTTTTCCCCCCTTGCGTGTCCACATACTCTATATGTATGTATATGTACATAATTTTTTCACATGCCTATTCCATTTCCATGAAGTTTTTCGAGTGCGTTTGGTATGTGTGTTTCAATAATTGTGCCTTGTTAATAAAACATGTGCAACTAAATGACTGACAAGTTGTTGTTTTATTTAGACACAAACAGTCAACACCACCCGGTCAATAATATTGTTGTTGTTTTTATTGTTGGCAAATTAATTTCAAATAATCGGTACCTAATCATAATACAAACTCATAATGGTTAACAGTATTGTATGTAATAATAATAATAACAATAATAACAATAATAATAATGATCAAACTAACACGCGCATGAATTATTACTCAATTGCTTACACCTGATTGATATTGGTATCAAGTATGTATTATTGGTAACCAGTACGAGAACTCATGCCTACAATGGCATTACACACACACACACACATGCACATGCACATTCATGTGCATATACTGCCTGATTTTTTAACGGAAAATGCTGTCAATACATATTGCATGACAGTCTATAATTTTGTGGTTAAAACGCCACAACAGAAAAATGCCAATAGGATCGAACTCGAACTCATAATAAATTTCCAGTGAAATACAACAAAACCGACAGCAAAATCATAACAGAAAAAACTAAAAACTAAAAAACTAAAAAGTAAATGCTGCATATGTCAATAATTCAAATTGAATTGGGCGCCACTTGCAGCAATTGAAATGCAAAAATAGTCAGAGTCGCTTTCGCGTTGGCCACGCCCAACATCTCCAACTGCAAACTGCAAGCAAATGAAATGAAATTGGCCAAGACGTGCCACAAATTAATTCTTTGCATATTGTTGAAGTTTGTGCTCCAACATTTTTATGTATAAATTAAATTTGTTTACAATGCCACGCCTCTTGCATGTTGTTTAGCATATTTACGCCCTACAGCCCAACTGCAGCTCTGTGATGCTCCAGAGCTGCTTCTTCTTTTAGCTCTTCTGCTTGCCGATGCTGCTGCTGCTGCTGCTGCTGGTGCTGCTTAATTATAGCTTATCATATTACCATAAAGTTGCATCTTCGACTCTTTTTCGCTGCAGTCACAACATTCAATGTTTTGCTTTTTTTTTTTTGGGTTGCTTTTCGTTTGCTGCACAATTCGTGCGCTTTTTTCATTTATGCTCGTTATTCATTTTGTCATTTGCAAAAGTTGTGTGTATATTTTATTTTCTCCTTCCTCCTCTTCTTATTTTCCTTCGTCCCTTTTATTTTCTCGTTGCTGTTGTTGTTGTTGTTGCATTAATTGTTGGTTACATTCAAGCGCAAATTTCAAGTTATAATAAATCAATGCGCCAAAGGGTTTCGTTTCATTGATTGTTGTTGGTGTTGTTGTTGTTGTTGTTGTTGTTGCTTTTGTTATGTTTTGTTGCATATGCTTAAGTAAAAATGTCAAACATTTATTGATGCTAAGAAATTGTAAAGAGAAAAAGAATTATACTCTTGATTTACGAGCATTTTACGCTAATTATAAATCATTTAAATGATATGAAGAAAGGTTTAAATAATGCAAACCTTAAAATTCATTAGCATTTGGGAAGCATAAGGAAACGGCAGTGCTATCAAGTCCGGCCCAGAAAGTTAAGGACACATTCAACAGATATTGGCAAACCAGGAACGACTGTGGAATAGTCTGAAATTTATAGATGTTTCTGAATAAGAAAAGAAAAACTACAAAGAAAAAACAAAACAAACAAAAATTCATTAACAAGTAATGAAAACCATTCATTAAATTACAAATCCACATATCAATGAATAATTTCATGTAATCAATTGAACCCTCATTGAGTTAATGAATTTGTACTAACTCTGAGCAACTCTATTTTACCGATGTTTTCATGATTGATGTTCTGCGGAGATTCACAATGCCACAAGTTCGTGTGTTCTCCAGAACTACACGAACCCAAGTGGAACTCACGCATGCCGAGTGTACATGATGTTCGGAACTTATAACGCATTAAGAGATAGTTTTTTCCCCGCTGCACTGTTCAACTATGGAATAAAGTCATTGCAAATATTTTACTTGGCAATTTTGACAAAACAAAATTCTTCTTCCTCTTTTCTCTTTGTTCTTACCTATCTTCCTTTCTGCATCGACACAACGGATTGCATTCATAGAGTACGAGTATCGCTTGTGAGTTGATTGTCAAATAAAAAAAATTAAATAATAAAAAAATTTTCTTTTCTGTAACAAAAGATCAGTGATTAGCATAAGAAATAGACTCTTGACCTTCAAGATGAGAGTAATTTGTTATTTAACTGCACGTAAGCCTTTAACTTACTTTACTTTTACTTTTAATGGCACAACAGCCCATGAAGGGCCTAGGCCGAGCTTTTCGCTTTTCGCATCCACTCATGTTGTGCGTGTTACATTTGTACATGAATGGAAGGGACCTACAGTTTAATGCCGAATCCGAACGGCGAAGTGAAAAGCTTTACATAGCAATTTTTACTCTTGTAGGTTTGCCATTGCCTGCCAAGAGGTGGTGCCGTGTAGAAAAATTATTTTTTTTATTTTTTGATTTTGCCTGTGCCGAGATTCGAACCCCGGACACTCTGCAACGCACTACCACTACACCACAGCGACCACGTAAGCCTTTAAACTCAATATAAATTCCTCATTTTATGGCTATCTTCTTCTTTCTTCTTTTAATGGCACGACAGCTCATGGAAGACCTAAGCCGAGCTTTTCGCATCCATTCATGTAGTGCGTGTTATATTTGTACATGAATAGAAGGGACCTACAGTTTAAAGCCGAATCTGAACGGCAAAGTGAAAAGCTTTTCTTTAAAGCTTTTGCTTTAAAACTTTGTCTTAAATAATTTATTGTTGGATCAGTTTTTTTAATAGCTTTTGATTTGATATATGTACTTATTGGCTTTGTATATACATATTATAGTTTTGGAGACTTTCCACATTTTTACATGAATATAGGAGCACTGAGAACTAAACTAGGCGACAACAAGTGTACAGTTGTAGGTCGGTCGGACGGTTCTGCATTCTCTTGAAGCGATTTGCCCCATTCTCGGTAAGTTTGCTGCTGGTGCTTAAAACAAAACATACATACATATACGCGTTGGTAATCAAAAAGAAGAAGGTGAATGCCCCACCACCTATTTTTAAAGATTCCCCCGAGAATATTTCGTGGCAAGAAAAATGTTTCCCCAAACGATGTTGTCGTCAAATATCGATTCATTTAGTTTTTGTCATAACTTTGAACATGTCCCATCGTCAAGTGATTTTTTTTTTTTTGCATTATTGATTATTGTATTAAGGTATTATTGACCTGCAATGTCACCTTCGACTTGTTATTTCTTCACCAGGCTTCCAAATCGGAACAAGAGTACCCGAAGGAAGTGTACTTGGTCCTCTTCTATTCCTTCTCTTCATGGCTGATTGGCCAACAAACGATCGTTTAACTACTCCCACTTTCGCAGATGATACTGCCATTCTATATTCACATTCTAATCCCAAAATCGCATCATGTGTACTAAATGAGCATCTGAAAAATATATAAACTTGGCTATAAAACTGGGGAGTGAGAATAAATGAGGGCTAAGTGTGCACACGTTACTTTGACCTCACGCCAAGGAACATGCCCGCCTATCATACTAAACAACACAACTATACCACAGGTTACCGAAGTAACATACTTAGGTATTAAGCTGGACCGACAGCTAACTTGGAAGAAACACATTGAGATAAAACAGAAGCAGTTGAAGCTAAAGGCCCACAAAATCAACTAGCTTATTCATAAAAAATCTCGACTTTGACTCGACCACAAAATGCTTCTTTACAAAGCAATTATTAAACCAATCAGGAGCTACGGGTTTCAGTTATGGATCAACGCGAAAGAGTTTACCTTGACATTCAACGCTAACAATCAAAAATATCACCGGGGCGGCGGTTGTTGGTTGTTATGAAACATTGGAATCCACAATGAGTTCTGCATCCCACTGGTTAGGAACGAACTTGCTGAACTAAAAACTTGATACGTACTTCGAGCTTCACACGTCTAAAATGAGGAGACCTGACATCCTATTAATCGAATCCTTTAATATAATGAATTTTTGTATGTGTACGTACAGATGCTCATAATACATATACTACTTAATCATTCAACCTTCTAATTAAAAATAAAACAACTTTGTACCTAAAAATTACATGTGAATTCGAACAGTGGACTTGGGAAAAAATCTGTGGGATCATTGAATAATAAAACAATCATAACCTCTTGATTATAAGTGGGAATCGCCCTCAGAACAATAAAAAGCGGTGTTTCAGACTCACTAAGGAAATCTGAAACACTCTCGGTGTACTTAATCTTGCAAAATAGATGGTGCGTTTTCCCCGGTCAAATGTATTATCGGTATGGTTTTGACCGTTCAAAACGCCTTCATTCAATTCTATTTTGCTTCGTTTTCTTTGACCCAACGGATAAGCTTATTTGTGGTAATCTAGGCGACATTTACAGCAAATTCCTTTTTTATAACATATTCTGATCGAAAGTATCTTTGTGTGTTGCTCAATACGTAACAATTACAATAACAACTAAATGCTGGCACTACTAAAAAGAAGTACAAATAAAAGAAGTCGCTTCTTCCGTCATGCTCTTTGCTGCTACTACCTATTGCTACTACTACCATTATTGCACAAATCACAACATCAATTGTTGCGGCTTGCTACAACAGCAGCTCGCAGTAGTAATGTCCGATGGCGGTGGCGGTAGTACTTTAAAGACTTTTTAGTTTTTCATGCAGCAATAATACGTAAAGTTGCATACATACCTATGTATATGCTTACGGTAGATGTCAATGTAGCCTTCCTCTTTTCGCAATGATGCCTTGTCTTCGTGCCAAACTCTCAAGCTTAACTCCAAAACTAACTGGCTGATGCTTGCTGCCTTCTGATGGTTGCCACCAGCATCATCATCCTGATGAAAGAAGAGTTTACCTTGAATTGAGTACAGTTGATTTCTTCTTCTTCTTAGTTTTCGTTAGTTTTTTTTTAAGGAAGCTATTATAATCGTTCAAGTATTGGATTGACGATTGACTCGATTCGCTTTATGAGCTGCAATCATTTTCATTGATTCTTCAATTGGTTGTTGCAGTTGGTTCCTTTGCTCAATTGCAATCGTATCGTATTCAATGCGAATGCGAAACCATTTGCGAGCATCGTCCGAGCTTCAAATTTATTAATATTGTACAACTTTAAATGTTTTCGTATGGAATTTTTATATGTGGTAATAACTCGATTGGTATTGGAGTTATTGAGAGTGTAATGTTGCTATTGAGATTATGTTAAAGTGTTGCTGTAAATTAGAGATATTGAATATCAAAATTATTTTTATGGACTGTGATAGAAAGTACAAAGTTATCACTACTAAAATTCAATACAAATTTCTTCAGGGAAACTTGAAATTTGGACAGCAGCAATCTTTTAAGTATGTAGCTGTAACACTGTAACTGACAAATATGGTACATTGTGGATATGCAAGTAGTTACTTACATACTGCATTGTATTATCATTAAGTCGCATACGAGTAGTAAAAGTTTGCATGCCACACAAATCACAATGCATACAAAAATTATTCGCACATCACATCCAAAATTCTGTGTAGTCGAATTTATCACAGTCGAAATCTAAGAATGGCATTAAAAAAATTATTGCAGATCTATCTAACAAGATCTTTTCACATTTCCTTTATTCATTCGCTCGCTCACTCACTCATTCATTCGCTCATTCGGTTATTCATGCATAATAATAAAAGCCAAAAACAACAACAACAACAACAACATCCTCAAAATATAAGCAGTGATAACTTTTTTTTTTTTTAGCACGCAAATACTTATATGCAAGAAAATTTAAGTGGCCGTGATGGCGGCGATGGCGGCGGCCACTCTAAAGATGTGATGTGATGATGCATCCGTCGTGCCTCCTTCTCATGCATATTCATATGAGTAGGTATAATAAATATGCATAAAGTTGATTCTACTACGTACTTTGTGTGTGTGTGGATGTTGGATGTTGTAGAATGATGAAGACAGGCATACTTATTTTTTTCGTTTGTTGGTTGGTTTTATTTTGTTTTGTTTAATTATGAAATTCAAATGCATATATTTTCTATTTTTTTTCTATTTTGCGAATTCTACGGCGCGATTCTTTAGTACATGCATAAAATTCTGTTTTCTGTTTTTCCCTTTTTGTTGTAATTTCTTTTGACTTTGCGTTTAATTAGCGCCATCATCATTTCTGTCGTTTGATGCCAACTGTCAGGAATGACGAGATAAGCAACTCGCAAGCAAGCTTCACTGTACTCACACTACTCACACAATGAAGTGATCGCATTTAAGCGTGCATTTACAGTTGATGCACACAGTTTGTGCCACAGTGGTGCTTAAATCTTGGATATATTTTCACTGGTGCCATTAATCGAGATCGTAATTTAGTTGTGTTTAATAGAGGGCGGCTTTTGTGGCTTTGTGTTGAAGATTTGTTTAAAAAATCCAAATTAGAAATTCTTTTGTCTTGCAGCTAAGTATTTGACAATAGAATAGAATAGAATAATATTATACTTATACATTTTCATAGTTCCGGAAATTTCTTAATGACTGGTCATAAAAAGGATATCCGTGCCCGTTTAAAGTAAACATGTCCTTTTTTGGATTAGTCTTTTTTTAAGTCAAAAGTAGTTATTTGCATGAGTGTTAGACATAAACATTTTTTTGTAATTAAAAACGACAAATGAGCCCTGCACCATTCTTGTGTCGTTTTGGCTCTGTGGGCTAGCACAGTGTCTTGCAGGCACATCTAATCATTATTGCCAAAGTGCTGTCGGGCCCAGGAAACTACAACAGCTTACAAAATTTCACGGCGATACACTTTACGGTTTTTTTTGAAACCTTGATCCACAAAAATCAAGGGTGTCTTGCCATTTGTGCAAATCCCACCCCATACTATAACGAATTTCGGATTTTGGCGATGTTGTTATGACGAATGGCGGTCCAGGAGCCTCTGTTGACCAGTTTCTGTCATTTTGGCGGATATGCGCTTGTGCAACAGCAAACAGCTTTTCATCTGTGCAGATGATTTTTTCCCAGCCAATTCCTGACGCCCAACGTTGAACTAGGCGACGGCGTTTTTGGAGTTTGTAAGTATTGAGTCTTAGTTCGCTATGAGTGGAACTGATTCACAATTGATACCTACCAGTTTCTTGAGCAACTTTTCTCATGAAAACTGTTGAATTACGCTCCACCCGATTTTGAAACTGGTCGCGATTCCTTCCTGGACAATCACTTTCACGCAACTAAATTTCAATTCCAGAAAACTTTCTATAATTACATACAAGTTTCAGTAAATCAGTAAAAATTTACGAAAAATCAGGAAAGTTCTATGAACCGCAACAATATCTAGGTACAAAAAGCTTACTAAGTATTTCTATAAATCATATTCCTAAATTGTAACTCCTTTAAAATTGAAAATTTAAAGTAAACATTTTTTAAACAGCATTTTTAAAAACGAAAAAAAAATTTTAAATAGAGGACGTTCTTAGATTTTGACTCTCTTGGAAGCACGTTGAGCCTATTTCAAAAGTAAATTTTGGAGATAAAGGGTAAGTACGCTCGGAAAAAATTTTGATCATTGAAAATTAATGGAGGTTAGGCCGTCCACGAGCGACAATTGATCAGCTGTGGAGTAATTTTCTTCGATTACTTATATTATGTACTTTGACCTCGATGCCACTTATCCTCACCCATGTATTCCAAATGGTTGAAGGTGGAGTTAAGTACGATCGTGGGTCGACCCCTGACCTTCTTACATATTAGCCCTTTATGGTAATTGTCGATTTTCCTCGCATTTTTTTTACACTTTGATCACGATGCGAATGATCCTTTCACTTCACCCTCCATTTTTATCGCTCACTCCGTTTACCATCAATCCTCAAAAAATTAAGGATTCCAACGTATCTAAATCGAAATGTATTTTTTAACGATGTGCTGAGTTATGCAAACGATAAGCCTTGTATAGTTCAGTTTGATGATTCTCTGATCCCAGGTGTGCTACATCTGGATTAACTTCATTTTGATCGTTAACATTTCCAATGCATGCAATAACCTCTGCAAAATCATCATTTCCATTAAAATATTCATTCTTAAAGAAAATTATTTGCTACTTCATAATAATCCTCGTCATCATCAAAATATTAAGATTGTATGATCTCAATAGGTGGAAATTTTGCCACTTGCCGGTCTAAAAACTCGTGAATGCTATGAGGTTGACTAGAAACTTGGCTAATATCGTCTACATCTGTAAATCTTCTGCCCTTCTCCTTCATTGAGAAGCTGGGAATTCGGCCACCTCAATGACTGCCTGGTGGTGTAGAATCTGAGGACATTCGTCGGGACTCAATGAGATGAGTGTTGATGCAATTATTGACTCTATTGACCTCTTTTGCCATTCATCCTATCTCTCCGCATTGGTATTTGCGAGTTGTTCTCTAATGAAATTCGAATTCTATTGTGCCTCAAGCACTCTCGCGATCTCTCGTTTCTGGTTTTTGAGTTTTTTTTTCACGATAGCAGAATCTGAATTTTGATGGGCCTCAATTTTTCGATGAAATCTACATTCTTGCTGTCTCTCAGCCACAGGAGATTTTATCGTAACACAAACGCCATTTGTTTGGGTCTTGTGTTTTTTCAGTCTATACTCCCCCATTCTTTCAGCTCTACAAATTTCTAATGAATTTTATTTGAAATGTAAAATTGTTGTTCGAAATATCAAATTTTACTGGAAACTGATGGGCAGCACCATCTATCAATCGAGTATGATTCATACTCAGCGCCCTCTATCAATCAAGTTTGAATCATACTCGCGGATACGTGTGGATGCATTTGTTCAGAAAATGCATCAGCTGTTCAGCTGAATTGACAATTTCCGTCCTGCCACGATCATCTTTTACCCCCTCGTAAATATAAAAACGTAAAAACTTCAAAAAGTAAACTTCAATAAACTTCAAAAACAACATTCGCCATCTGTTGCAGAAAAACCGCAGTATATTTTATTGAATACATTGACGTAAATACAAAACAATTTTTGTGTAAAATACAATTTTCTAACTAGTGAATAATTAATATATTTTTAATGAGCAAATTGACAATTACATACTGAAACTAATAGATTCTTTTAAGTATACGAATAAATCATTAATTAAATTTATGACACATGCAAAACCGCAAAAATACTAAGTGACAATATAATATTGATAAACAAGTTTCTTTGTATGTATGAATGTGAAAGAATTAGAGAAGACGAAGGCGGATAGGAAGACGAAGAACCGGACAAAGTGATCGCGTACAATGTTTGGGGAATTCTTCGGCCAGACGGATGCAGGAGGAGGCTGGATTTTCAAAACGATAAAATTCATATTTAATTACATTCATGTTCGCCGACACATCATTACATACATACATACATACACTATGCTGTGCTACACTGTGTATCCACTTGTGTGCACAATCGCAGGCAAAGCTGGAAAGCACGATAAATTTGCAAATAAAAATGTAAAACAATTGCAACAGCAATTCACAGCAGCAACAATACACAGCAATAATGACATCAAGCTGCAAGAAATTTCAAATGAAAAAATAAAACTGTTTAATTGCACTTAAAACAAAAGTGTGAGAAAATTGTTACAAAGTAAGTAAATTTGCATAGCTTCCAGCATGTTCATATACTTGTGGCCGAGAGTGTGTGTACCTTATAACTGTGTCACCTTTGCCCCCCACTTCCCCTTGAAGCATATACTTACACATATAAAATGCAAATGCAGATTATTTTGCTGAAATAAAAATGCATAACTTTTAATGAGTAATAATGAGAAATTAAATTTTCAACAATTGTTACACAATTGCGTGTTTTAAAAGAAAATGCTCTGAAATTATGCATATATGCACACCGACAAACACACACACACACACACACACACACACACATACACACACACATGCATATAACTGGCTGTCTCTCGGTTTATCAGCTTGTCCATCTGCCTGTCTGCCTATACTTTGTGTGCATAGATATTTTAAATGCATTTTATGTCTTTGCATGTGGATTTCACCGATATGGATCTTCTTCATTGCAGCTCTTTCTAATCAGTTTCTTCTTCTTCTTCTTCTTCTTCTCCTTTTACTTCTACCGCTGCCGCTGGTTGCCGCCTGCTTCCTTTATACTCGTAATCATCATCAACTCTTTTGTTCTTACAAACAATAATTGCGAGTGATATCTTTCTGTAATTAAAACAGCCCCCCCCTAAAAACCAAAACAGCAACTTTAACAACAACAACTTTAACAACAACAACAACAACAACAGCAGCAAAAAAGCTTAAATAAAAATTCCATAATCACACGAAATAAATTTTTCCTAATTTGCTTGCATTATTTTGCGCCATTCTCTTCTGTTTTGACTACTGCATTCATCAGCGCCTTTGTCTTCGCCCCCGCCGCCCTTTTGCTCTAGCTTTTGTTTTTCTTTCTTCCCTCCTTTCTTTCAGTTTGACATCAGTCAACACGCCTTCAGCTCATTATAAAGCCAAACAAAATAATCTATCTTCAAATTCATTGACCATGGCAACCATGGTTTGCATGGTTTCTAGGTTTTCGTAGTATCATTGCATTACATTGCATTGCATTGTCTTCATTAATTATGTATTTAGAAGAAATAATACAATAACAAATTTGCAATTGCAATAATATTTTCCATTCCTTCGTAGATTGTGATGGCGGTGGTGGTGGTGGTGGTACAAATCACTAGCGTCTGGTTTATTTGTTTAATAACTGGTATACCAGTGTATAGTGCATGTACACAGTGTATGTAGTATATAGACTCTGACTATTATCATTGTTGGCATAATATGCATGTGCCAAGTATAGGTTTCACCCATCTACTACGAATGAAATTCATGCAGCTGAAGCATAAAACACAAAAAACAAAAACAAATACAATCTGCAAATTAGCAACACACGCTTAATTTTGGTTCATACAGTGAATAATATTGCTTAAGATTCTCGACATTTTCATGTGTCCAAAGCAAAGAAATTATTATATTATTAAATTCAAAGGTACTTAAAAGAAAATCTTTACTCAGCCGCAGCCGGTGAAGCAAAATAAAATTATGTGAAACATGTGCAACAAAAAAAATTCAGAAAAATTCCATAGAGTATTTATATTTCAAATGAGAAAATAAATGTATTTGTGATGGACTAAGTAAATGAAAAACCGGATTAAAAACTAGACAAAGTTAAACGAGGCCAATGAGCCCATAACAAAACAGAGCTAAAATTTATCCAAAAATAGAAAAAAGTTCAAAACATTATTCAGGCCTCAAGCCTAATCGAAGGCGGATCAAAATCAGATCATAGCCAGACTGAAAATCATACCAAAATTCAGACCAAATTCGAAAATCAAACCTTTATTTAATAGTCAGACCAAAATTCAGATCCAACTATAGCCTTAAATTTAGGCTAAACTCAAATCAAATCGAGACCGAAAATAATGCCAAAACTTAGAACCAAAAATTCAATTTTCAATTAAAAAATCCGTTCAAAAGTCAGACCAAAAAGTTTTTCCTGAGTTCGGATCAAAAATTGGATCAAATTTAGAATAAATTCAGATGAAACATCAAACCCAGTCTCGGAACAAAATCAAACCATAACTCAGATCAAAGCTAAGCCCAACCGTCAGACCAGATTCAACCTAAAAGTTGAACGAAATATTGACCAAAACTCAGACTGATATTCTTACTAAAAATCAGTTGAAATTTAAATCTAAATTCAAACCAAAACTAAAGTAAAAATGTGGACCTTAAATAAAAACATCCCAACAAAAAAAAAAAAAAAAAATCAGGCCTACAAATCATATCAAAAACCAGGTCAAAACCTTTATCAATCTTTGCAAAAGAAGGCCGTCCGTACATAAACTAACCCCAAAACTTTTGATTTATTATATGTAGACGATTTGTAGATAATGAACAATTGCACTGTAACCATAACTCAGACCGTTATTCAGATCAATACTAAGCCTAACCGTCAGGCCAGATTCAACCTAAAAGTTGAACGAAATATTGACCAAAACTCAGACTGATATTCTTACTAAAAATCAGTCGAAAGTTAAATCTAAACTCGAACCAAAACTCAAGTAGAAATGTAGACCTTAAATAAAAACATCCCAACAAAAAAAAAAAAAAAAATCATGCCTAAAAATCATATCAAAAACCAGATCAAAACCTTTATGTAGAAAGATTTTAAAAAGTTATAGGTCGTCACTTCTTTTGAAAACGCAGTTAATTTTTTTCTTACATGTCGAGCAGTCTCAGCTCAATACATTGTTTGTTACTTAAACTTTTAGCAACTTGTCTGTCCACTTAAAAAATGTTACTTACTTGATATATTCGGTTACATCGGAGGCGTGTGAAGAGTGTGACTTGTTTTCATTTATTCTATAACATCTCAAAAGCCCATGCATACTACTACTTGCGCACTTATGATCATTGCTGATATTTTTAATATGTAAATAGGCCTTTTAGTTCCACTGTCGCTCGCTCGTCACCAAATAATAACAATGAAGAAAAGGTGTTTGCTAAAATAGAAATCCTCCTTCAACATGCCACAAGTGCCACACTATCAAAGTCATTTTAATAATAATGCAAAAATGAAAAACGAAGTGAAAAGCAGAAGAACTTCGTACATTAAATCAGTAAAATCATAAAATAAAAATATGTTTTTTATTTGCATGTTGCATGATGCAGAGCGCGCTCAACTTAAAGCGCTCGCTTCGCTCGCATACTTGCATACACTTAGAGCGCATGCAAAGTGGCAACATTGGCGGTTATTGTGGTTGCCCTTCTGATTATGCTCATGCCACTGCAATTGCAAGCTACTCGTACTTTTTTCTTGTTTTTGTAGGTGGCAGGTACATATTTACATTTATAAGGTATAAGTAGATACTTACATTGCAAATAGTCAGGCGCAACATTTATTTGCGCTTCAGTGCCCGATTCATATTTTGCCTTCTGGCCAAGGTGCACTGCAATGCCAACTACAAACATACCTTTACCTCTACTTTAAAAACGTACATTTAAATAGCTCTAGCTCAGGAAGTAAAGAAGGTGAAACAAAACAAATTTTCAATTAAATTACACAAACAAATTTTTAATGCAAAACACTTTTGCATTGTGTTTGAGGTTTGCCGAGGCGCATGCATTTTTGTTGAAGCCAACAATGGTCGAGCTTATACAAATAACCAGTGACCTTCAGGACTCTACCCACACTTATGCAGAAACATATTTTTATGGTCAAGTTAATTTGCAAGTGATTCAGTTTCAGTTTCGTTTCACTTTGGTTTTATTGTCATTGTTCAGTTTTAAATTTAGTTTAGTTTAATGCAATTTTAACTAGTTACCTTTTTTATTTCCGCTCTTTTGTTTTCGTGTTTAATATTTAATAACAAAAATAAAAAATTAAGTTAAAACAATTTTTCCAACATTAATTTATGAACACCTGCTGTTTTATTTTTATTTTATTTTAATAAGAACACCTTATTATTTTTATATTCTTCAGTAGTTATAAAAAAATTCATATGTTTGTAGTAAGGTGGTGAAT
The DNA here is from genome assembly GCA_958295655.1 of Palloptera scutellata. Lineage (NCBI taxonomy): Eukaryota > Metazoa > Arthropoda > Insecta > Diptera > Pallopteridae > Palloptera > Palloptera scutellata. The sequence continues at coordinate 31,060,941 of OY282452.1, read as the reverse complement.
AATTTACCATGTATTTTTTCTGTTGATTTGTTACTTCATTAAATACACGCAAATGTTAATTTGATTATTATTATTATTATTTATTCTAGTATGTTTTTGTTGTTGTTGCTTTCGAAATATTATTTATGCGTATGAAAGAGTGTATGTATGGTAAGTGTGTGTGTGTGTGTGTGTGTGTGTGTGTGTGTGTGAATTATTATTCTATTGAATTACGTTATGTGGTAATTCTGCTCTTGTTACATTTTAATAATTTAAAAAACTAACTCGAGCACCCTCCAATCAAACAAGTAACGCACAGGATTACGAAGTCCTGATCATTTAGACAGTGTTATTTTGTTTAGAAGTAGACGTCGATCTGGGAGAACAGCTATAAATTTCATTGGAAATATTGAAGGCAGGCCGCTAGTCCAATACTTTTCCTATATTACCACGAAAGGATTAGGATTGGAAGAACCGAATAACAAAATCAGTCCAAACTGTAATGAGTCCCTTCTTCGTCTGCACTCGTCACAAGATGAGATAGCATCAATTTGTCATATGCAACTTTTATGCCCAAAATTAACCATCATCATAACCAAAAAATAATCACACGTTCGAATAAAACACTCAACATGTTAACTTCACTTTTTCATGTATTGGCGGTCGCTGTAGCGTAGCGGTAGTGCGTTGGACTGTTACGCAGAGTGTCAGGGGTTCGAATCCCGGCACAGGCAAAATAAAAAAATATTATAAAAAGAATGCAACAGCAACAAAATTAATACACGACACCACCTCTTGGCAGGTAATGGCAAATCTACAAGAGTAAAAATTGCCTATGAAAAGCTTTTCACTTTGCCGTTCGGATTCGGCATAAAACTGTAGGTCCCTTCCATTCATGTACAAATATAACACGCACAACATGAGTGGATGCGAAAAGCTTGGCCTTTGGCGCTATATGCGGTCATAGTCGACACTGATAAACTGAAGTTTATTGTGGAAAAGGCATAACACTTGCCACAATGGTTGTCTATCTCTTTATCGGTGTCCTGTGTGATCACATTCACTCTCTCATTCTCCCTCCTTCTTCCTCTCACCTATCAATCTTCCTTCGATTCAACACAATGCTCTGCATTCATAGGGGTACACCTACCCTGCGTGTTAAATGTATCAATAAAAAAAAAAATTTATACTCAATAGCAGTTGGCAAGGACACCAGCAAGGCATTTAATTTTTTAATCTACATAGACAATCAATTTCCGTTCTTATTAACAATGTTATATATCTGACACAAACTTAGTTCAGGAAACATCCAAAAAGTTATTAATGTGTTCTATAGCAGTGAACTTCATCAAAAAAGTTATTCTCATTTTAGAGAAAATTAGAAAGAAGCATGCTTAAGATAAATTTCATTAGTTGAATTAGGCGGGATATACGAACATGTAATAAGTAAATATTGCTCATCGATCCTTATGCGGACTCATAAGAATTCAATGGCATCAGAATAATCTATTGGATAACCATCAGATAAACATAAAAACTGAACGGCAATCAGAATACCGCCCTCTTGTTTATGAATGCGATCTTTTCTAAAAACTTGAAAGTGCATATGTGCATATGGTTTAAACCAAGTTTCCGTGAAAGCTAAAGTGTGCGCATTACAAGTAAAACGTTTAGATTTACCATATGCAAGTTGTTTAACTTCGAATTTAACACTCTGACAAATTGATATAAAATTGAAAAGAAAAATATCAGTTATCCTAGATAGATTTTTGGATCCACACGAAGAACGGCACAACCTTCTCTGAATCTGGTCTAGGTTTGTAAGCAAACTTTTTCACAATCACAGATTTTGGTTAAAAGTTAATATCAACTATTTTATCAAATATCTAAATCGAAATACTAATTCTAAAAGAAGGAAATATTTCTTTGATATGAAAAGTTAGACTTAAGAACAAAAAGATGAATGGCACAACCTTCTCTGAATCTGGCCTAGGTTTATAAACAAACTTTTTCACAATCACAGCTACTGGTTACAAGTTAATATCAAGTATTTTATCAAATATCTAAATCGAAATACTAATTCTAAAAGAAGGAAATATTACTTTGATATGAAAAGTTAGACTTAAGAATAAAACGAAGAATGGCACAACCTTCCCGGAACCTGGCCCAGGTTTACAAACAAACTTTTTCACAATCACAGCTTTTGGTTAAAAGTTAATATCAAGTATTTTATCAAATATCTAAATCGAAATACTAATTTTAAAAGAAGGAAATATTTCTTTGATATGAAAAGTTAGACTTAAGAACAAAAAGATGAATGGCACAACCTTCTCTGAATCTGGCCTAGGTTTATAAACAAACTTTTTCACAATCACAGCTTCTGGTTAAAAGTTTATATCAACTATTTTATCAAATATCTAAATCGAAATACTAATTTAAACACAAAAAAAAAGAATATTTCTTTGATATGAAAAATTAGACTTACTTAAGAACAGAAAGATCATTAATATCCATTTTAGATTTTATATAGAATTTTATATCATCAATTTATTTATTTTACGGCCTTATACGACCGTGAGGCGCATCCGCATCGCGAGCGAACGGACCGGTGACCGAAACAGTCACAGTCCGGACTGCGATGCTTTTCGCGAATCAGGTGGGAACGTCAATAGCAGCTACAGATTTGGCTCATCAAATGCTGCGTGGAACATTAGTTAGTATTAATTGAGATAAATGAGATAACAAAGATTGTTTGTTAAAGTCATAGATTATTGAAATCAGTGCACATACAACGCACAGGGTCAAGCAGTGCATAATTTGTTTTACAAAGACTTAACTTGATAGGTATGAGGTTTCTAGAAACGCGACTAGGAACACCAATTTATAGTTCATTTAATAGATATGGACAATAGATACAACAATTTGAACACAAAACATACGTTCAACATAACTCTTCGGCTTTCAAGTGAAGGCAAATTGAGTAATTTTAAACGATCTTTATAAGGAAGAAGCTTCGTCAAGGGTTTCCAGTTCAAACTTCGTAAAGCAAATAAAAGAAACTTTTACTCCACGTTATTAATGTAACAACTGTATTGGGGACACTAAACATTCCAAGCATATTCCAACATCGGTCGGACAAGTGAAATATACATACAACAATTTAGTGATATAAGGATCGTTAAATTCCTTTGACCATCTCTTAATAAAACCTAAGACGACTTTGGCTTTATTTATACATGTGTATGAATGAGACACATGAGACTCTAGCCAGAGGTTTAGTGCCAATATAATAACTTGCAACCAATGGCACCCTCCGTGAAAAAATTGTACATACATTTATTTTATGTCCATAAATAGGATTTAATCCAGTCAATAAGCGCTTGAGGAAAGCCAATTCGGTCATGTTTCATTAGTAAAAGATTATGATTTACTTTGTCAAAAGCTTTACTAAAGTCAGTGTAAATTACGTCCGTTTGAAACTCGTTAGAAGTCGAAAATTCTAAGAGGTTTGTGGATCTCCCCTTGAAAAGCCCATGCTGATTTAGGGAAATATAAAATTTAACATAAAAGGAGAATTGATCGGTGATGACTGCTTCAAATAATTTAGGCATAGCACTTAATTTAGCTATGCCTCGATAATTTGAAACATCAGACTTTGAACCACATTTGTGAAGTGAAATTATAAAAGAATCCAACAAGCAGGAAAATGGGCAGATTTGAATGATGAATTGAAAATCTCTGTTAGAGGCTTGTATAGAAAATCTAAAACTGGGTATGTTACCAGGTCCGGGGAAAAAATATGTCTTTAATGATTTTAAATTTGATAATACTCGTACATACCCAGGAATGATTGAAGGTATATCGTGTGACAATTTACAGTAGGATTGTGAGAGAAACCAGTGATGGTAAACAACAGTCTAGTTATACAAAAGAGTACCGGGAAATGATTATTTTACTGTAATAATTCTTCTTCGTGAAAAAGCTCGGCCTATGCCCTCCATGGGCTGATGTGCCATTAAAAGTAAGTAAAGTAAGTAAAAATTCTTCGCTAAGTTGACACCACTGTTCTCTATCCTGACATGAAGTGTAAGCGCGACCTAACATTTTGTCTTGTCGGCCATCAATGTCTTCAACTGAAGTTAACATAAAAAAAGTGACGGAAATAGTGACAGAAAATCGTCATTTAAGTTTGCGAGAGACAGCCGCTGAACTTTCTCTGTCTCACGAATCATTTCGTACCATTGTACACGATTGTTTGTTTGGGCATGATACGTGTTGCCGCTTTACTAGTTCCGAAAGACGACAACGTACCATCTCACAACGCTATAATTTTGAACGAATTTCTGGCGACAAACTCAACAAATATCATCGAACAATCACCGTTTTTACCTGGTATGGCTCCGGCTGAATTTTTTTTCTTTCCAAAACTGAAATCACCATTTCGAGGCACACGTTTTCAGTCGATAAAAGACATAGACGAGAATTCACGGCGAAAACTGAAGTCGACTCCAGAAAATGTGCTTGAAAATGTGAAATTTGTTTGTTTTGATGATTGGATTATTCGTTGGCATAAGTTCATTATTTAAAGGACATACAATAAATTTGAATGAATAATAAATATTTTGTGTTTTAAGTATTAACCAATTTCCGGTTATAGCCATAGTCATATGTGTTATTTCTGAAGCTTTTGTTGTTGTTTCCTCTGCAATTATCGCTGCTAGTTATACATAGCGTTAAGTATTACCATCACATATTTTTTAAAAAGGACACGTTCTCTTTTTTTTCGTAAATTCTTTAGTTTCTGTGATGTTTTGATACTGTCTGCTGCTAAAAATATTTTGAAAATTTGGTTTTTTTTTCGAAAAAGTGACATCAAAGGAAAACTCACATGGTAACACCAGTTATCCATAACTAGGAGCGTGTGGCGAATAAAACGCAGCTAATGATTTGTTCGTTTTTTGATTGTATTTTTTATACGTTTCATTAGCAAAATTTTATTTGCAGCAGTTCTTAGTTTTATTCTCGCCCACTTTTCAGTTCAACAAGATTGATTCGATTATGATGAAGTAACATGCCAAATTAAGATACTTCAGCACACGCCAAATGACATAATTATAAATCAAGAAAAAACAAAAAACCGCTAGAACAACAAGAACAAAGAAAACGTGTAAAAGAACAAGAGAATTAACTAAATTACAACGATCAATCGCCTTAAATGGCATACAAGAGATATTACTCAACTAGTTACATGGATCTAGAGGAAGGAAGGTACTACAAAGCGTATAAAAGCAACAACAAGTATTAGTGTTAAGCTGCTGAAAATTAAGAGGCGCCTAAACGGAGCACATAAATGACAAGCAGAAAAAAAAACATAGAAAAAGATAATAGGCAAGAATTATGTAAGTTATGATATGCAGAGGCACACCCGCGCCTGTGCTGGAAAATTAAAAACATAAAACAACTGGAAAAATATAGTGAAAATTCTTAGGGGAACTAGCAGCTAGCAGCCAGCCATTTGGTTGGTCAGTGACGCAACCGTGTGGAATATGAAGGACACGCGAGTAGGGTAGCAAATAAGTACTCGTATGTTAGATACATGTATGTTTTATAGGGGTCAACAACAAATCAAATAATAACAGCAGGGACCATATAAATGATTCGAGAAAAGTATGAAAGAAGAGCAAACGTATGAAGCGTGCCAAAAGTGCGTTAGCGTTCGAGGTTTTGGGAAATTTGAAAAGGGGACGGAGGATGTGATCGTTGTTGATAATGGGAGACCACAATGCTTAAGCGGCATACAAAAGGATGCTTTATAAATGAATAGTTTTCGTTGTTGCCGTTATCTTTTGAGTGCATTATGGCAGGAGAGACTCGTACAATGCAATGTGACGCCTACACACTCTTCGAAGCATTTTGAAATGTGAATTTTTGTTTTAGTTTTTAACTATTGTATTAATTCGATTTAAGACACAAGCGCAGTCATAAATCACACTTGGTGGCCAGTGGCCAGTGACCAGCATTGAAACTAACACACACACACACACACACACACACACACACATACTCATAAACGTTTGCAACAATTGCCAACTGTTCGTGGAGGAAGCAAATGCAGCTAGCTGCTGTTGTTGCTAATGTTTTTCACATTTTTTGTTTCTAGTGTAGACAGATGAAATTGCACCTGGATATAATTTTTCAAAATCAAAAATACATAGTAAATTATTTACTATAAATATTTTACTTTAAAGAAAAATGTCAAAAAGTGAAATTGTGAAATAGTGAAATAGAGCTGCCGAAAATTACTCATCGTAAATGACAAAGAGCAAAGAGCAAACAAAACATTGTTAGTTGGTACTTACTAATGGCGCTTGTTGCTGCTGATGATCCTTGTGATGCCATTTCACATTGCCTTTGTACCGCTGCTCGGGCGAGCGATGATTGCGCTCCATTTACCAGCGCGTGCATCAACTCAATTGTCTCTGTTTTCTTCCTTTCCGTTGCAGCTAAAGTATAACTGGAAAATATTGCCAACAACAATACGCTGCAAAAGAACAGAGCAATTTAGCAATTTTAAAGTGAGATTCTTAAATTGTAAATAATAGTTATTGTTGCATGTTGACTGACGCTACTGATGACTTTATTTCATTTTTATTGCTTTGCCTTTTGTTTGACATTTGCCGTGCGGCCAAAATAAAGCAGAAGGTTTTTGTTTTATTTTTAAAACTTTCTAAATCATTAATTTTTTACAAATGTCCTTCTTAAGCAGTTAATGAAGCTATTGAAGTAGTTTGATTGGCTTCTATGAACCTTTATCACTGGTATATTGAATGACAATTGTCAGATTCCAGTAGCAATTGCACATTTTCGTTAAATGTTCAATGACAAGTATTTTTTGTTGATATTGTTTATTGCCTTAGTTGAATGGTAAACCCCTCTCGGATTATTTTCAATAAAATTAGTAGAAACCGTAACTAAATTTGCACATTTTATAGAATGAGAAAACTGTGAGCTGTAAAATTAAATGTTTAAGAAATTTCAATTTTTACTCTTTACTTTTAACTCGTATTTGCTTTTTGTCTTTGATGATCCTTAGTGAAATTTTGGGAAAAATATTTGTATGTAATACTTTAGTCCTTTAGAGGACTAATTTTTGGAAGGTAAGAGTTAATGGGTTGAAATGTTCTAAGAAAAGATACATCGTAAAATTTTGCTGAGTCTTGCTTCCCTAAGAAAATATAGTTTGTACCATGCCCATTTTCGCACTACATTTTACCTACATTTTACCCAACAGCTATTAACGATATTTAGCATACAAACTGTCATTGACATCGTGATATATGATCATATATCAGAGTATAAATATCGTGATATAAATATATCAACGATAAAGTACATAAATATATCGGATATATATTATTGCTACATTACTTGCCAACCTTGATTATATCTGATTAGGAAATACTTATTAACAGATTTTATACCTTAGCGAGTTTGATTTGATCGATGTTGATTAAGCTTTGGAGTTTTCCAATAAGATTTCGTTACTGTCAGAGCTGGGCAACGCTAATCAAGAAATTAACGCTGCTAACCTAAAAAGCGTTAACCAAAAAGTTAACGTCGGTAACATTAATTTATTAATTCCGAAAAAAAAACTAACTGCGTATGCCGCTTAAGCATTGTGGTCTTCCATTATCAACAACAATCACATCCTCCATCCCCTTTTCAAATTTCCCAAAACTTCGAATGCTAACGCACTTTTGGCACGCTTCATACGTTTACTTTTCTGTCATACTTTTCTTTTCGTTAACTTTTCTTTTCGTTGTATGAAAAAAAATATGTGTACTTTCTTCAAAATTTTGGCCATATCTTTACACTTACTTCTAAAACAACATAGCACTTTTTATGCTAATTCCTTAAAAATTTGGCATCATCAAAAGGGCGTCAGCGCTTAGATAGCGCAAGCGAGACAATAATAAAGGGTGATTTTTATGAGTGTTTAGTTATTGAAAATGAAAAAAAAAAACACAATAATTTTACAAAAGTGAATTAAATTTTTATTTGGATCCTGCCATTTACTTTTTAAAGATAATTTCACTTAAATATTGCCCGGGGCTACGCATGAAGTGGTCCTTTCTGAAGGTCGAATTTTGTCAAATTTTTCACACAATTCGGCCGAAATCTCACAAATGACGCGTTCAATGTTGGCTTCCAAAGCAGCAATCGTATTTGCACTGTCCCTATAAACAAGAAACTTAACATAGCTCCACAAAAAATAGTCTAACGGGTTCAAATCACACGATCTTGGAAGCCAATTGACTACACCAAAACATGAGATTAACTGCTCACCAAATTCGCCTCTCAATTGATACATGGTTTCGCGTGCAGTGTGGCATGTGGCATGTGCCACCGTCCTGTTGGAACCACATGTCGGCCGAACCTAATTCTTGCATTTTCAGCAAAAAAATTCTGTTTTCATCGAACGGTACCTTTCTCCATTGATCATGACGTTGCGGCTTTCATTGTCTTTGAAGAAGTACGGATCAATGATGCCGCCTTCTCATAAACCGCACGAAACAGTGAATTTTTCGGAATTCATTGGTAGCTACTGAATTGCCTCTGGCTGGTCTTCACTCCAAATATGGCAATTCTGCTTATTCACGTATCCATGGAGCCAAAAATGAGTCGTGTCGCTAAATGGACGTAGTTTGTGAAACACTTTTTTCACAGCGCATGAATTTTATTAATAAATTTCAATAATTTACAAACATTGTTCAGGCGTAAGTCTATTGGCATACCAAACTGAGCATAAATCAAGGGACAGCTGTCAAAAAGATCAACTCCGAACACTTCTAGAAAAACACCCTTTAGAATCGTTTTCTACAGCAGACATTTCCTCAATACATATTACTATATTCTTTCTCATTATTTTTTTTATTTAAATCAGAATTTAAAATATTTCCTTCATCTCGTTGAAGAAAAATTTTTTTTTTTTCAAAATAGCAATTAAAATTACTTTTCCGTCATCTTGAACATTGAAATATTCTTTATGACAAGACCTGTAATGCATTTCGATATTAAATTTGTGGTTACGCTTCAAATTGTGTTGGCATACCAAACATACTAGCTGGCCAACGTTACCTATATTTTGAGTAAATAAAAAATCACCTTCCCAATCGTTGTTAAACATTTCGTACGCACTGTATATTGCTTTGTGATGAGCCTATAATTAGTACCTGCTCGCATGATCAACAGTCGCAAAACAAAACCGATTGCAAGCATTGCACTATTTCTTTCTAGCATGACACGGTCTGTCGTGTATGTGTAACAGCGCATAAGCTCCTTATGTGTACATGTGACACAAAAACACAAAAGCTGTTTTCGCTCACGCGCTCATAGGTGCTCATAGCGCTGGGCATAGCTGGTTTAAAGTTTTGTCGAGCATATTTTTCTTGTTTCTAATAAATTTACTGTTAGGTCGTGGTTATATTCAGATTTTGATCGGCGAACACCATGAAATTGTTGTTGCACTGAACACGAAAAAAGAGCTTTTACTCACTCTCACAGCGAACACGATATGCTGGGTCATATATATCCCGAGCACGCAGAGCATTCATAGTGACAATGAGTTATTCTCCAAAAAAGGAACAAAAATGTATGTAAAATAGAAGGAAAACATGCAAACCTGTACATCATTATTTTCATTTGCAGAAAAGCAAAGTTTCGAATATTTAAGTTTCGAGTGTTTAAAAGTGAATATTAAATATAATATTTATAAAACTATTGAAGAAGTACGTATGAAAAGTTCATATTTATATAATATACATATTAGCTGTATTCACGATGTGGTACAATAGTGTTGATACGACTCTTGCCTTGAAGTTGCCACACATTCTCCACTACCTCAATCCCTTTTTTTATAACCAGCCGGTGACTGCCGGTCCAAAAAATTGCATTATTTGCTTAATTTATTGCACATTCAATTCTATTGTAACCACCACAATTATATTGTAATAACCACGGCTTTAGCTATGCGACAACGCAATGAGATCTTGTTAAGGTTGTTGCTTATTCATGGACTGTAAAAAAAATTGGTTTCTTACATTTTTGCTGAAATGCTTCGTTTTATTTAAAGTGAATTTTGAGGGGTGTATTTCAACTTTAGCCCCAGACTGTACTTACTACTGGGGGCAAAAAGTAGTAAGACTTTTTAATTTAAATTTCGCGCGGAAACCCATTCATCAAAATATTATTTTTTTAAGGTTGGTATGACTGCCGGTGAAATCTGTGCCAAATGTCACATCAAAATAATCATTAGTGTTTAGTATACGCTTGTCTTTCTGAAGTACAAAAAGTGCATTCGGCGATTTTCACAATGAGTGAAATTATTCAACAAAGAAGTTCCATTAAATTTTGTGTGCGGAATCAAATTTCTGGTGCCGAAACGTCCAGAATGTTGCAAAAGGCCTTCGGTGATAATTGTATGTCGCGAGCAAGTGTTTTGATTGGTACAAATTGTTCAAAGATGGTCGAGAACGCGTTGACGACGAACCACGTCCAGGACGGCCATCAACATCAACTGATGATCAACGCGTCAATAAAATCAAGGAATTGGTGCTCGAGAATCGGCGATTAACAGTCAGAGACCTTACTGGCATCGTTGCAATATCGGAAGGATCAGTGAAAACCATTTTAAAACATCATTTGGGCCTAAGAAGAGTGAATGCACGATTGGTTCCAAAATCACTGCCTTGGTTTTACGAGACCATTTTGCCAAAAATTCGACTGATATCGTTCCGCAACCACCCTATTCGCCTGACTTAGCACCGTGTGACTTTTGGCTAACTTCTAAACTCAAAAAACCGCTTCGTGGACACCGTTTTGAGTCAATTGAAGACATTAAACATGAATCGCTAAACGCATTGAAGGCTATTCCGGAAATTGACTTTAACAACTGTTTCGAGAATTGGAAAAAACGTTGACACAAGTGTATTGGGGCCGGGGGGGGATTACTTTGAAGGGGACGAAATAGATTTGGAAGAATGAATAAAAAAATTTGAAATTATGAAGAAAGTCTTACTAACTTTTGCCCACAGTAGTATGTCTGCTGTCGGTCAAACATTCAGAGGTAGATTTTCCAAAATTCAAAGACCAGGCAAAAGCATTGTAAATTTAAGACTTCATCAGATAATCCATGTTAAAACTACGTACCAAAAACATCAAAAAATGGAGATGCCGATTGCCGAGCTTCTAGGTTCCAATGGAAGACTTTCGCAGTAGAGAGTAATGCGCTAGCTGATAGTCGGTATAAAAAAATCGATAATGACTAAACTCCACTTTGGTTTTCGTCTACTTCAGCAAGTCGTGCCTGGATTAAATATGCTAGGTACATACAACGAGACTTACTTACTTACTTAATAGCACAACAGCCCATGGAGGGCCTAGGCCGAGCTTTTCGCATCCACTCATGTTGTGCGTGTTATATTTGTACATGAATGGAAGGGACATACAGTTTAATGCCGAATCCGAACGGCGAACTGAAGAGCTTTTTATAGCAATTTTTACTCTTGTAGGTTTGCCATTGCCTGCCAAGAGGTGGTGCCGTGTAGAAAAATTATGTTTTCTATTTTTTGATTTTGCCTGTGCCGAGATTCGAACCCCTGACACTCTACGTAGCAGTCCAACGCACTACCACTACGCCACAGCGACAACGAGACTATGTGAAGTAATTTAACACACAGAAGAAATTGTAGGTCGTGTTGAAAATAAAATAATCGCATTATTATTAATATTAATATAAATAACCGGAAATTTTAAATCAAAAAATAATAAAACTTATTTCACACTTGTATACAAACACACACAAAAACACACACACACACACACACACAACATACAATTAAAAATTATGCAAATAAACTAAATAACTCTTGTGAAATGCAGAAAAATCAACAACAACAACAACCGAAAACACTATGAATTAATTACACAACAACACAATTTTCTAAGAATTATTCGTTAAATTTGCACAATTTAAAACTAACTTAACCTCCAAAGAAGTGCTCGTTGTAGCCTCTGCAGCGCGCTCTCTAGACTGCTCTCTTTTTCAAAAAACACAGCAACAACAACAAATAATAAAAGAAATAATCTGCAACAAATGTAAATTTCAGCATGACACGCGATGATATTATACAAAAAAAAAGATATAAATAAAAAAAGGCAACAGAAACAACAAAAACATCAAAAACAGAAGAACACAGTTTGCCCACTTAAGCTATTCAGCGTAATTTCATCATTTGCGTATGCACGATATCTTCACAACTACGAGAGTGGTTATTGTTGTAAATACTCCCCCTCTAATAATCATTAAAAGAATAGTAGCTGGCCGCAAGCAGCAATACCAATAATAACAACAACAACACCAACAACAACAACTTTAGGACTCATCAACATCTTGATCGTCATCCTCATGATATTTTAATTGTTCAAAGCCTGCGCAACTTGAATGTAGTACATGTGCTCCTACTATTTCCATGTAGAGTATTCCCCCTTTTGCTTCACCTCCTGCTCTTCTTCTTGCTCTTCGATTTAGATGTAAAACGATAACAATCATGCAAAAATCGCAGTCAAACGTTTTTTCCGAAAATAATAAAGAAACTCTCAGCTTCATTGTCAGCAGCAGGCAACAGCAGCAGCAGCGTTGGTGTCTGTAATGTTTTTCATTTAATTTGCAAATGAATATTTGAAAAAAAAAAAAACACTTTTCCACTCTTTCCCTCGATCTTCGCTCCATTCAGGCAGCAGGCAGGCGGCTCTTCTTTGTTTTGCTTGCATTATTCAGTATTTTTATTTATTTTCTTTGCTTGTAGCCTCAAAGTCAAAGTGTAGGTTAGGATCGTATTCTCTGCTCCTCGCCCTCGCTACGAGTTGCTGCATATGACGACTAGTTAGTGTTCTACGAGTAGTTATACACACTCATTCATTGATAGCAATTTGCTTATGTTTGCTGCTGCTGGCTGTTGGGGTTGACATAATTTGCCTGCCGCCTACAGCTGCTGTGCTCATCTGCATGTGGTGAGCGCCTCACACTCAAATAAGCGTATTCAAATAAAAATGTCATGTCATCTATGGTCGGTTGATCAGACACTGGCAGAGAGACATTTTTATGCTTTCTGATTTGTGCTGGTGCTTCGCATTGCTCTTGGCAATGTTGCTGTTGTTCCCAGCAAAAACTGTGTAGGTATCTTCTATGAAAATATGAATTCACTTGTAATAAAAACTCAAAGAATAGATTTTGATTTAATTGATTGATTTTGTATGAGAGGTTCAATGCACCGCAATCAATGTTCTTTTTTTTTAGCTTATCTCAGTTGTAAGCGTTCTGCTAAGTAATTCAACCTATGTAAAGAATCTTAATATCAGCTATGGTTTATAATTGAACTACTTAATTCGATTTGTCTCCAACGAGTTAGCGCCTCCCAGTAAATTCTCTAATTTGTTCTGATTTAAGTATATACATTAAAAATTTAGACAGAACCAAAGCTATCAGCCCACAGCGCTCTGAAAGTAATAATTCTAATAACGCCTTCATGACAAATTACACTGTGCAACATAAATCAATTTGTTTTACCCTGCATAGGAATTCAAGAAGTATTCCAGATTAATTTTGGATTACTGATCACCAATCAGTGGGTTTTATTTTCAGCTCCTTGCCTTAAAAAAATAGCATTACATAAATAAAGTTCAATATATTCGAGAATGAAAATAATTCTAGTTTGGTTTGTGAGAGAAAGTTCTTAGTTATGGATCTCCAAATATTTTTCATCTTTTCACCATTAACCTCACTAAACTCCTTTCCCCTCAATTTAAAGTTCTTAATAAGCATTTTTTTTACCATTCCGTGTGGAAATTAACAGTGAAAACTCCATGAATATACAGTATTTCCAAATATAATCCTATGCAGGCTTAACATAGGCGTCCTATATAGGGATTTCGAAGTATAAGCTTACGCAGGTTGGTCACCGGCTTGCCTAGAATCAGTTTATATACTTATAGACAAGATATTTGATTGCCAAGCTCGAGGCTATTTAGGCTGAATATAGGCGTTCTACATAAGACTTTCTGAAAATCAACCTAATCTTGGTTTAATAAGGGCGTCCTTATGGTTTTTTCAGTGTTAACCTACACTTTGACTTTGAGGCTACAAGCAAAGAAAAATAAATAAAAATACTGAATAATGCAAACAAAACATAAGAGAGCCGCCTGCCTGAATGGAGCGAAGATCGAAGGAAAGAGTGGAAAAGTGTTTTTTTTGCAAATATTTATTTGCACCTCTCATATGAAATATTTGAATAATGTACTAGGATTGCATACCCCTTTCAGCCCTAAGACAACAAAAAATAATATTGAGCAGTTAATCGGTTTGCCTGAAACGCAGAAATTTCAGCGAGTAAGACTAAGTTTTATTCACTAACGCTTTTCGCTTTTATTGAATAAAAAGCAAAAGAATTTAAATATATCCAGTTTCAGCTAACGCAATTGTGTAATTTGGCTCTGAAAAGGTTAAAAATCTGGCTTAAGTAAGCTGACAACTGAATATATCCTTAAGATATTAGCTTTGCTTTGAAAATGTATTGGAAATTAAAAGTTTATTAAAGGTCCTAGTTAAAAACTCGGTATTTTTTCTTAATACTGGTGCGATATTCAAAATTTTAATGGTGGCTATAGGCCTAACTAAAATGCCTATCTTTACCCCAGTTAGGAGATCAACAAACAATGCAAAACATGACATTTCAATGTTGGGCCAAGTCTGGTGTCAATTGTTGGGAACAAGTAAAACTTAGGTCAATCCATAATGGTCCTACATATATTCCACATATATATAAGACAACAAAAATTGGATAAAGTAAGAAAACAGAAAAAAAAAATAGTCCTCATAAAAAACTAGTAGGAGCACTACAACAATTAAATAGCCCAGACCGTGCCGCTCTCGGGTTAGCATCTTAAATAGTCAAAGTTTTAATTTCTTTTCTTCTATTTTTATGTATGAATTCACACTTATTACTATTTTATCATATATACTTATACATTAAAAAATATTAGTGAGATTATTTCAATTCTTTTTACATAAAATAAAGTGTTGCCTCTATCCACAGGCCCTATTACCATACATCCATTTCCCGCCTCTCTATTTTGTGATTTCTTATTAAGTAATATTTTTTTTTAGCATTAGAAACAGAAAAATATTCTTGATCAAAAAGGGAGGAATATCGGAAAACTGAATTGTCCTAGTCCCCGGGTTAACGTCTCGTAAAGTCATAATTTTCCTTTATTTTCTCATTGTTTGCGTTCAATGGCGTGACCCTAATGTTACCCTATTTTTTTTACAGTTTCTGCATGGAAGAGAATGACATAAATATCTTAAGGGCTGCTGAACATACCCACCCCATAATCCACTTTGGAACTGCTGGAATAGGGAATTAAGTCTAAGATTGCTCCTCGTTCTACTCTGCCCCCATTTGCTTTTTGCTTAGATCCTCACAGTTCTTTTTAGAGGTATGTACTTAGACACTTTTCTACTGGGCTAATGCTGCTGTTTGCCTGGCCGTTTCGCATTAGTCATTCTCGCATACAATTTTCTGCCTCAACTCGAGCGGTTAAGTTCAACTATTTTATATTTTAAAGAATAGCTTTCAATAGCAAACACAAAACAACAACAATGTGTGTATTTTTGTGAACTAATTTCTGTTTTGCATGTCGTTATTGATTAAAATTATTTATGTTTGTAATTTTTCTTTTTGGTGTTTGTTTTTGTTTTTCGGGTTATTAATTGTTAGAATTTTAGATTGTTTATCAGCATTAAATATAAGTAAATGACTTTTATAGAATTTTCTAAGATTTGATATCTCTACGATTTAAGTATGACACACTTGAAATTTGAAGCAAAATGAATAGCAAAGTCGTAGGCGAAAGTTGAAGTCAGCTGGCAAGTATTAGGAAGTGAACCCAGCGATTCACTTAGAATAACAATTGATAATACAATACAAATTGGTGATCGTGTCAACCTCTGAAATTACTTACTTACTTACTTAGCTGGCACTATTTCCATCCTTTTTCTGCGCAAGTATTTCGATTTTAAATGAAAACATTTTCCAATTATTTTTATGACAATTTATTTTACTTTATTTTCTTTATTTTATATTATTTTATTTTAGTATTAATTTACCAATTTGTGATTTCTTTGTTTTTTTTTTCTTACCTAATTTACATTTCTTTATTATTAAATTATTAAATTACAATTATATTAAATAGTTATCGATATTGATTTTGTTTAGTATCATTCACACAAGTAGTAACTTAAATATTTTAAAAAATCATTATTTATTATCACAGTATTTACGCAAAAAAAAAAAAATAAAAAACATATTTTCTAATATTGATTAATAATTAATATAGTTACTGCTTAAATATTATACATACAATAAAGCCTAAACATTTAATGACTTAAATTTAAAGAACATTTAAATTCACAAACACGTTGAAAAATTGTAAGAAACTTACAATTTATGTGATAGAAAAATTGTTGAAAAAACAATTGTACAAAATATATAAATTAGAGAAAATACTATGAATGTGATGCTGTCATCCTGAGCGCTGACAAATTAGAAACGAATATTTTGCTAGAGTGCTAAGTAAATAGTTAAAATAATATACAATCCACTTTGTTAAAATTCGAACAAGTACAATTTCGAAAGTATACCTTTTTTTACAACTTTGTTGTAATATTAACAATGGCATTGTAAATGTAACTAAAAATTGTTGAGAGTTACCAACTGCTGAAAAAATGCTGACTTAAAAATTACCTACATATTTGTTATGAAGAAGTACATACATAGTAAGTTAGCCATGAATTGTAAATTTTACAATTTCTTTCTTTGTTAAAAATTACAATTAGTTGATTTTCCTTTCTGATGTCTAATGTCTTTTGTTTTTTATTTTTTTTTTCTTTTTTTTTTGATTCGTAAATATATAATACATAGTTATAAACTCACACTTATAATATACAAACACTTAGTTAGTGATGGATACATATGTACTCGTACATAAATATACCATATAGTTAACATAATCGAGAGCATTGATATTTTCTATACACATACTATATATATCATATTATATTTTAGTAGAGGCTTACAATGAAATTGTTAAAAAATTGTTACTTTTACATAATTCAGTTGTTACAAATATTTAGTTACTCACAAACCTGCAAAGATTTAGGGGAAAGAGGAAATGAGAAGTGTGGAAATTCACACAATGTTCAATTTGTTAAATTTAACCATTAGTAGTAGGAATTAATAGTAAAAACTAACAATTTATAGTACATTGTTTTTATACGTTAAAATAAATTATTCTTTTGACACCTGTAAAAAGTTGTTTTGCTTTAGCTTCTTGTACATTTTCGCATACTTACAGTCAATTCGACGTTGCCAACCTCGTCCCTCCAACCTCTTCCCCACCCACAATTGTGTTTCCTCCCACCACCTCGTTCTTAATGCATCATCATGTATGGCGATTCATCACCATTGGCACCTGTCGGACTATCCATCGATGGATTGATGCGTTTCTCCTTTTGTCGTCGATTACAAAACCAAACTCGCACCACTTCCTTCTCCATGCAAAGGCGATCGGCCAGTTGGCTAATCTCTTCGCTTGTCGGTTTCTGGTTCAGCATGAACGATTTTTCGAGCGCTCCCCGTATTGAGGTTTCGATTGAGGTGCGTTTCTTGCGCCGACGCCCCATGATTTCAGGGGTGGTGACGGTGGTTTGCAGTGCAGCCGGGTCAAAGACGCCGCCCGTTGCTTGTATGGTGCGATCAGCATCCTCCAGCCACTTCTGCAGCAGTGGCTTCAACTTGCACATGTTTTTGAAACTCAAATTCAATGCCTCAAAGCGTGATATCGTCGTCTGCGAGAAATCATTGCCGTACAACTTTCCCATGGCGAGGCCGACATCGCCCTGCGTGAAGCCGAGCTTGATGCGTCGCTGTTTGAAGGTTTTCGCAAATTGTTCGAGTTCTTCGAGATCGGTGGTTTCTTCGGGGGACGGTTCGCCGGCCGAACGGGCCGCTGCGCTCATATTCTTTGGCGTTTGAGGGCCAACAATGCCTCCGCCGCTGCCGCCGCCGCTGGGCGTATTCGGTGTTAGAATGCCGCTAACCGTGAGGCTCGCAGTCGAATTGGGTGGTGTTATTTGACTGTGATGATTGGCGTTGATGTACTGAGTTTGTAGTGGCAGCGGAGAGGTTGCAGGACTTTGTACGGGCGTACGATGTGTGGGCGTGGACGAGTGTGGATGATGGTGATGATGGTGGTGTGGTTGTGTATGCCTCAATTGCATAGGTTCATCTTGCAGCGAGTGCTGTATCGCGTGCTGTTGCTGATGATGATGTTGCTGGTGCTGGTGCTGCTGCTGCTGTTGCTGCAGTTCTTGTTGTTCCTGCAGCGCTTGCAATTGCTGTGCTGCTTGTGATAGTGCTTGAACGCGACTTTGCAATAGGAACTGTGCTGCGGCCACCTGTGCTGCGACCGTGGGATCATCTGGCGACCTGCCCAACGAGCCGCTCCGTAAGATATCGATATAGCTGTGAAATTGCTGCTGCAATGCCACCTGCTGCTGCTGCAATGCCTGCTGGAACTGAGAGAATTCGCTGTCGCTGGTAATGGAAGCGGCGGTGGTGCCTAAAGCACCACTCAGCAATGGATTTGTCAGGCACAATGCATTGCCAGCACCAGCAGCGCTGGCAGCCGCTGCTGCTGCGGCGGCAGCGGCGGCGAGTTGTGCATGCGGTGATGATAAGCTGGGCAAGGAAAGTGTATTGGTGATGGGGCAACTAACCGAAGGGCAACTGACGCTGCTAGTGGTGGCTGCGTTGGCTATCGTTGGTGCTATTGTTGTGGCTGCTACTGGTGCTACTGACTGCGGCGGTGCTGTTGCTGGTGGTGTTGTATGCGCGGATTTTGGTGATGGTGTTGGTGACTTCGAACTATGACGCGAATTATCGCTGGTGAGATTAAGGGCACCTGAGTTACCATCTTCATCGTCATTGTCGTTCTCCAGTGGCGGTAGCGCAGTACGGTGACTGTGGGATTTTTGCTGCTGCTGTAGCTTATGCTGCTGCTGCTGCTGCTGCTTTATTGTAGTTGGTTCTGCTGTTGCTGCAACTGCTGGTTGTAGTGCATGCAATGGATGTTCGTGCAATGCTGATAAATGATTGCGCTGTTTCTGTTGTTGTTGCAGATGCGAAGACAGCGAGAGTGCTGGACTTAACGGTGAACGACTGCGTATGCTAGAGTTGCCACCCACGCTTGAGTTATTATCATCGCAATCGGATACTGCAAAGAAGAACAAACAATGGGAAACTAGAAATGCGAACGTATTCAAAATATTTGCTCTTAACTTTATAAAAATAATTTTTTTAAATCATTTTCGAAATCTTCAAAGGCCATGCTTACTTGCCTTCTTTATCAAATGGCCACGTGTGCAATTCATTTGATTATTCTACACACACGCAGGCCGACATTTCTTTTACATAAAAATTGATATGGATTTGAAATCGAAAAAGGGGAGAAGAAAGCCTGTTAACTTAACTTTAGCCGAAATGACCAATTTATGCTTATTTTGACGCTTCATCAAGCTTCGACTTATGCAAAATAATGAATGCTGAAGACCTTTATTCTTAACCCATATGTGATCACTTGTCTATCGTGAGTGCATACATCAAAGATGTGCTAATGCTTCACCAAACTTCAACTTTTGTAAAATATCGAGTGCTAGAGAACTTTTCGCTTAACCCATACGCAACCGGTTGGCCATTGCGAGTGTTTACTTCTTAGATGTAATGACACATCATCAAAACTCAATTCAGACAAAATATTTGTAGTATTCAATGTATAGAAGAAAGGACAAACAATTTAGTACTACAACATTTTCGCTGAAAACTTAAGTTTAACTCACTCGCGTCAGAATCATTGTAAAGGTTCTTTAAGCAACGAAAATTTCTGTTTTCCCTTTCAACAGTTTCAGATGGAAAACTCTTATAGACTCAGACCATGTAGACCATATTGGATCCATTTTTTGTTATATTTTTCAACTAAAAACTTCCCCATCTCGTCTTCAGCCTTTAATTATCTTCTGTTATAAAGCATGGGGCTTACTTTCCAATTATATTGAGCGATTGACAGAAAAATCGAATGTTCAAGAGTTAACTTAAACTTAGTCTATTTGAAAAATACATTCAGAAGTTCCAAAGAAATGTCTACTTCTTTTAAAGGCACAACAGTCCATGGAGGACCTAAGCTGAGCTGAGGAAATTTACTTTTATTTTTTAAATACGAAAACTCAAATTCACTTATGGAATAATGGCTTAAAATGGGTTAATAGACTATCAAACAAAAAAAAAGGAAGAAATTCAAAAGCCTGTGCAAAGAAAGTAAGCAAGCAAAGAGCAAAAATTTAAAACGCCAAACACCTTTTGCATAAATTTAGCATAAGTAAACAACAAACAGAGAAAATGTATAAATTTGGTCAATTTCATAGTCCGTTGAGTTTTTCAATTGTACCCTACACTCCCCGCACTGCGCGGCCCACCCATACAGACGCAAGTAAAGACTTGCTACCTAGCCTTACATTATATAAATATAGTATATTTTTGTAGGCATACATGATGAAGTGAAAGCCTTTCACAAGTAGCCCACACACAC
Organism: Palloptera scutellata; assembly: GCA_958295655.1. NCBI lineage: Eukaryota > Metazoa > Arthropoda > Insecta > Diptera > Pallopteridae > Palloptera > Palloptera scutellata. The sequence goes on along the minus strand of OY282452.1, from coordinate 31,040,205 downwards.
ACACACACACACACACTATAATACAAAAGTTATTATGCGAAAATGTGCACACTTTAGTAAGTAAGTAATACACATACATACTATACATACTTATGAAGTAAGTTAGGGTGAGTGAGGACGAGTGAGGGTGGTGAGGGACGGGCAAGTGAATGAATTTCTTACATCAAATGGATTTCTTATGTTTTCTTTTCATTTCGCATTTTGGCAACGCTAACATTTTAGCATTTCAAATAATAATGAATGCCGAATGACTAGAAAAAAAAAACATAGTAGAAAAGACCACACGATTTGTATAAATTAACTATTTGTATGCATTGAGTTGTTGTCGTCCTTTTGCTGTTGTTGTTGCTGTGGCTGTTCAGTTGCCAATTGATTTGCAATAATATTTAAATTTGACTACTTTAGACACACAATTGCAACAACAACAAAAAAAAAGAGAGAAAAGGGTTGCTCTGCAGTTATTTAAAAAGGAAATAGTGGTTTTTACTCGTTTTGATTGTATGCGTGTATGTGTATGTGTGTATGTGAGTCTGTAGGTATGTATGTACGTATGTATTTATGTATGTAGGTATGTATGTATGTATAAGCATAAATTTAAAATTCCACCCTCGTTCAATTTTCATATTCAAATAAAATTTAACAACACAATTTTTCTTTTCATATATTTTTTTTTTTTTCTTTTTTTTTTTTGTAACCCTTTTTCCTTTTTGTACTACTTTGTTTCGCTGTTGGTCTCATATGCCCAAGTTGTTATGCACAAAATTTGCTATTCATATTATGAGTTTCTATAAAAATTTAAATGGTCACAAAACTGCTCGTTGTCCAGCTGAAATTGCCCTTTTTGCATATGTTGCCGCGCGCTCCGTCTTGGTCCGTTTTCGATTCGATTTGGTTCGATTTGTAGCAACAATTTTGATGACTTATTCTGTTATATGCAGACATAAAATAGTGGTACGTTTTACCATACTCTGGTCAGAAAATCATATTCTTTTTTTTATTTTATTTTCTTAGTTTTTTTTTTTTTGCTTGTTTTTTTGGGCTAAGGTATGCATAAAGTACGTGCAGTATTTTGGTATTCAGATGATGTGCAAATTTTGATATGCATAAAATTATTTGCAGTGGCGTGGCAACGTTTTAAATTTGAATATGACGATTAAAAGAGTGTTGAAATATTGAAATTTCAATTTGATTCCTGGTAAAAATCAAGTTGAACTGTCGGATTTGAAAGTCCTGATCTCAAAAGGAAGTGTGAAATGAAAAAGTACTTAATTCTGATACTTAACTCGTAAATGAGAAAAAAATATTGACACACTCAGGTAATAGTGAAAAAGAACATATCGGACTGGGCTCAGTTTTGAAATAAAACTTTTCAAATTCAAACTTCTGATTTCAAAATTAAAGCACGATCTTAGAAACTATCAGCTATCACTTGTAAACGAAAAACTATTCACAAGCTCGAATATTATTAGGAAAATAACCTCTGGAGAGGTCTGATTTTAGGCTGTCTGGTTTTAGGCTTAGTTGCTGAACTGAATTGTTTGAGACTTAAACTATGAACTCTTGATTAGTACATACATACATATTACAATTATTGTTGGGTTAGTGCACTGCGACCTTAAAATTTATTGTGCCCCTTCATAGACTTATAGTGTTGCCATAAGGCCAGCTCCCTGTAGAAATTTTAGTATTGATTCTTTTTCTATGGAGTTGATATTACATAGCATCTGGTATTTAATATTCACCCAGCTGAATTACTTTTTTGAATACACATAAGTTATGGAGAACTGGAGAACCTCTTAGGTGTTTCACAGATTCCCTATCTTCTATGTGAAAAACCCACATTCTTCATTAGATGTAATTCCTTAGATAATTCAACCTACATTAGTGCATTTTTAGTATTCCTATAATGATTCTTACACCCCTTGAATCCTTTTAGCTTACAGGTTCCTAATAGTCCTATCACATGTACTAATCCTGATCTGTGCTCCCAGCATAATTTTCTTCTTCTTTTCTAATTAATAGATATAAGGTTCCATTTCCCATTCCGCAGAATGGCTGCGGACCTACGAAAGGACTTGAGGCCCATTTCTTTGCTAGTGGTTCTCCTGGTTCATTCACTTCAATCCCAATATGTGCGATAACTGTCTGTTGCCTTGTGATTTCCGCTCAGACTTCTGATCCATAAGTAATTATGGGTCGTACAACCATTGTATAAATTTGTTGCAGTATTTTTTCCCTGCGATCGATTTACATTGAATGTATTATTCCACTCTCATTTGTTTTCCAGAGAAGTTTCAAGGGGTGATTCCCAAAAATTCTACCTCTCCCTGGAATTCTATTTCTTTTCCATTTTTCGCTTAAAGTTTATACGAACTCCTGAACTCGCAATGTCTACACCCTCGACTAATATTGGAAAAAGAACCTCTCAGTGGGTAGGACTTAATTTTAGTTTCAGTTGCTGAATTGAAACTTTTCAGAAACAATCATCAATTTTTTGAACTCAAAGGGAATTATGGAAATCTACAAGTGGAAAACTATCAACTCGTAACCGAAAAAAAAATTCGTTACAGTCAACTTTTTCTTTTGTGTTCTTTTTTAGATCCAAGTTTATCAACTTTGGGGAAGTATAAAATTGTTTAACAATTTTAAGCCCTCTAAGTCTCAAATTTTAGATTGAGCTAAAAAAATTATAAAAAATAAATATCGATGTAAAAAGCACAGTCCTGTTCTCAAAAATTAATTAGCGTGGATTTATAAAGTCGACATCCTCCAAAGCAATTGTGGTTGTCTGAGCCTGTTAGCAATTTCTTTTTGAATGATTAAACATTTCATATTAAATATTCGTATTCTTAGCTAGTAATTGACTGGTTTATATAACTTTAGCATCACAGGAAGTATTTTATTTATTTGTGTTTATTTTTAAACAAAATTCTCAAACTCAATCTAAATAAATAATTTTTCAGATTTTGAAACATTTTTGACTTTGATTGCTTCCACCTCACAGCTCATAGCCGAAGTATTATAATGAAATTTTGAGTAGTTCACTATACGAAAAAGTGATCCGCCAGGCTACAGTTCTGATGGTTATTATCGCTAATGCTAATTTCGACAATGTTTCCTGAAACCAAAGACTCGGTTTTGGGTAACCTTCCCACCCCCTCCCATTCTTTTACTCCTCCCGGTAGCATAGAGCAGTTGTCCCGTATTAGTCTCTTTGATCTATTGTTTTTACTATCTGGACAAACGTTATCGATGTAAGTGCGGGCTGACATTTCCTTTGAAGTTACCCAAGATCAATCAAATCTTCAAACATTTCATAAGACTCTTTAACTACTCAGAATATTATTCTTACAACGCCACTGTATTTACGCTTTGGCAACTTATTGAATAGTCAATATTAGAGCAGAGAGAAGTTGAGTCAATTTTATCCAAAATTCACATATTCACAGAACCAGAAACATCAGAAGAATCCAGCATAATTTTTGCATAAAAAATATGTAAATAATGTTAATACGAATAGTAAACGAATATATGTAGTAAAAAAAAAAAATAAAAATAATATAAAAATGAAAGAAAAATCTTGTGAAATCACAGCAACTAAAGCAAAAGCGTAAAAGAATAAATCCAAACCAAGTGAAAACCTACGAATATAAAAAAAGTCGCAAGTTGGGGGAAAGAAAATCATAACGAACAAGAAGCAGACAAGTGTGAATTGCAAATTTATGATGAACTCACATATTCAGATAAAAAGCAAGTTATGAATAATAATGAGCTCATACGAGTACATAACGTTTATAAATGGCTACACTAAAAATCAAGGATATACTATATTTTAATGTATATCAAATTGACATAAATACGAAAGACTTAAATTTATAAGAAGTTCATATAAAAACAACTTTTAACGATTTTCTCATTGTGAGTGAGAGGCTTGTCAATATTATGACAATTGTATTGTATTGTATTAAATAGTACTTAAATCTAAGCCTACTTAAAAAGTGTGCTAGGCACCCTCTGCACAATTTACCCTAAACACCCTTTTCTTTATCACCTTCTTTTGCAAAAATCTAAGATAAATGTTTTCCATAATTATATCAGAAACAACTTAACTACTTTTATAAAACCCTAAAAGTATAGCAACACAACACTTACAGCCTATACTCGTCTCGTAATGAAGAAAAAAGAAGAAGAAATTAAAAAGGGTATCCCTAAGATTTAAGTAAAGTTTTGACATTTGTGTTATTGCATCTTCAGTTCCAAAAACAAAAAGGAAAAAAAAAGAGAAACCGATAAATTCCCAAATATTGTAGCAAATGAGGTAAGGCCTTGGCGTGGCAGCCTACAAAAGTGTGATGGACGCGTGGCTACTAGAGAATGTGCTGCAAGGGTTGAAACAAATCTACGCCTGACAATGCAACATATCAATACGAGTAGTTGAGCAGTTAAGATGATAGAGAGTTTTAGTTGTCATTCCAAAATAGTGTTGTTCTGGCTGTATTATGTGTGTGTGTGCATAGTGTTCAAATAAAATTTCATTCATTTATAAAGACGAGTATGTATGGTACTATATGTAAAGACAAACGTAATGATTTATCAATAAATTTTAGTTTTATAGTTTTCTGGTTTCGCTTTCGTCTCGTGTTGCAACGAAAGCAGATGTTTTTCTTATAAGAGAGGAGAGGCGAAAACAAAACAGAATAAAATAAATTTGAAAAAAGGAAAGGATTTCATTTTCAGTCTTTGAAATGTGTGGAGTTATTATGTAAGAGTGGGTTTGTGAAAACAATCGTAAATTTATCATATGTCAGTAGAGTGAAGGCGACGATACAACGTAAGTGTAGCGTAAATTCAGGTAACAGCTGATGCTTTTTCGGAATGGACATTCTAAGTTTGCATACTTATGTTGTAGTTTTACAGAATCGAGATTGGCTTCGAATTTTAGGCAATTTCTATATTAAATCTTATTTATTTATTAGTTTGTTAACTTACCATTTGACTGCAACGGCGATGGTGATCTGGACAATCGACTAATGTCTGTAAAGAAAATAACAAATAAAAAGTCTAATTAGGTATTGATATCTAAATAATTTAGGTATTTATGTACTTTTACTTTACTTTTAATGGCACAACAGCCCATGGAGGGGCTAGGCCGAGCTTTTCGCATCCACTCATGTTGTGCGTGTTATATTTGTACATGAATGGAAAGGACCTATAGTTTAATGCCGAATCCGGTAGGTATTTATGTAGAATTTAATAAAAAGTCCATGTTTTATATCGAATCGATCTAAAACCAAGCCCGGTCATATAACATATTTCATATAAGACCGAAAAGTCTTAAATGAATAACGACTGTCAGTCTGAAATCAAAACTGCATTTTTTAAGCCCAACTTTCTTAATTTAAGAACAAACAAAAATCGAACTAAAAACTTTTTGGCTGTAAATAAAAGTGTATTCCTTCAAATCTTCAAATTACATAAACCCGACCAGTCTTAAAACAAGAAAGAATACTTGAATTAACCAGACAACTATCTCGAAATAGCTTCGTTTCAGTCTTAAAGTAAGAATGGTCGGTCTTCATTCTAGTAGCCACAGTGGCGTAGTTGGTCTGTCTGCTACGCAGAGTGTAGGGTACAAATCTCGGCACAGGCACCCCACCTCTTGGCAGGCAATGGCAAACCTACGAGAGTAAAAATTGGCTATGGAAAGCTTTATACTTATCCGTTCGGATTCGGCAAAACACTGTAAGACCCTTCCATTCATGCATAAATATAACATGCGCAACAAGAGTGTATACGAAAATCTTGGCCTAGACGCCGTCTATGGACTGTTGTACAATTAAAATAAGGTCTTGACTCTAGACAACAAATAGTCTTAAAGTTAGAACATGACAATCTTGAAATATCGTCTTTACTATCAGTATTAAAATAATAATTTCGTTCTTGTTTTAAGAATTTGCAAGCTTAACAGTATTTTATCAATAAACTGCCTGGATTTATTACCGCTTTTCTTAAATTTAGGTCCATTTTTAACTGAATGTAAAGGGTGTTTTTTCTAGATGTGTGGTTTTCAATCTGGCAATACTTTTTCGGAGTTGGTCTTTTTGACAGCTGTCACTTGATTTATGCTCAGTTTGGTTTGCCAATAGACTTACGCCTGAATAATGTTTGTAAATTATTGAAATTTATTATCAAAATTCATGCGCTGTGAAAAAAGTGTTTTGCAAACTACGTCCATTTAGCGACGCGACTCATTTTTGGCTCAATGGATACGTGAATAAGCAGAATTGCCATATTTGGAGTGAAGAGCAGTCAGAGGCAGCTACCAATGAATCCCGAAAAATGCACTGTTTGGTGCGGTTTATAGGTAGGCGGCATCTTTGGGCCGTACTTCTTCAAAGACAATGAAGGCCGCAACTTTATGGTCAATGGAGAAAGGTATCGTTCGATGAAAAAATAATTTTTTTTGTCGAAAATGCAAGAATTGGGTTCGGCCGACATGTGGTTCCAACAGGACGGTGGCACATGCCACATGCCACAATGCACGCGAAACCATGCAACAATTGAGAGGCGAATTTGGTGAGCAGTTAATCTCACGTTTTGGTGTAGTCAATTGGCTTCCAAGATCGTGTGATTTGACCCCGTTAGTCAATTTTTTGTGGAGCTATGTCAAGTCTCTTGTCTATAGGGACCAGCCACACACGATTGATGCTTTGGAAGCCAACATTGAATGCGTCATTTGTCGGATTCTATCCGAAATGTGTGAAAATGTGCCAAAATTGGACCTTCAGAATGGACCACTTAAAGCGTAGCCGCGGGCAACATTTAAGTGAAATTATCTTTAAAAAGTAAATGGCAGGAATTGATTTATCGATCCAAACAAAAATTTCATTCACTTTTGTAAAATTTCTGTGTTTTTTTTTTTCATTTTCTAAAACTAAACTCTTATAAAAATCACCCTTTATATGACCTAAATTAATCTTGAATGCAGAAACTTTCAAATTTGTTTTTGGGTTCTGATAGCATCGAATTACACACAGTGGCGTAGTTGGTAGTGTGGTGTAGTGCTATGTAAGGGTTCGAATCTCGGCACAATGTAGAAAACTCTGTGTACAGGGTATATTGGTTTTGATCGACCAACGGTTGTCTGTAACGCCCATTAATATTTGCCGAAGGCAGTATAAACATAAATACATACATATGTATATATTTTTGAGTAAAAATTGCCTGAGAAAATCACTCCAGTTCGACGTTAGAATTGGCCATTGAACAGTAGATTTCTTCCATCCGAAAACGAGGATACTTCGCACAACATGAATTGATATCGCATCCATGCCTAAGTCTTCATGTACTATTATGCCATTAAAATGAAAATAAAAAGAGATAGCTCAAAACGTCAATCTAGCCAAATACAGAGATTGGGTCAGGTCTCACTGTTTACGATATAAAGAAAGCACGTTCCGTCTCATATCGTGTGCCAACTCCAACTATTTAAGTACAATAAATTAGGGACGGAAATAGTGATTAGCTTGCTGTTTCTATTGTCAAAGGTGCTATTATTTGGCTATCACTGTTTTACAAGTGGGTCGTACTTTATTTCGATAAGTGTTACAACCTTCAGTGTATTGCGAAATGTCCAAATTATAATCAAACCTGAAATGAAACTTGATCTAAATTGGAGCACGGAATGAATTGGATATGAAGAAGGCCGAGAACCTGACCTACCAGTGCAGGACAGTTCCTCAAGCACTCAGGCTATTTAGGTATGGTTTGGAACACCATGTTCCAATGGAAAACGATTTCAATTGGTCCGCATGAAGCATCTTCTGAGTTGAAATAAGAACTAAAATGGGACTAGGTCTCAATTGGAACTATTTAGGTCTGAGTTAGAACAAAGTGTAAGTTGGAAATCAGTTGGAATGTGTCCGAATTGAACCACCATCGGAATGGGAACATTGACTAAATTGAAATGCGAAACGAATTGGAATACGGTCTAAATTGGATCACGTTTACCCATTTGTGTATTATATTTTAGATACTTCCTTTTACTAGGTATAATTTTAATAATTTTCATTAATTTTTACAACCCCTTAACTGTATAAAACTACTAGCCAAACTGTTAACCGCATTAAGGTTAGCCACAATCTATTTCCCAAAAACTCACAAAAATTACTGTCATTCATTTTTATATTTTCCCGGCTAACACATTCTGCAATAATAAAAAATATAATACATACATACATTTTGATAGCCTGTTTTTATATTGATTTCCAATGAAAACTTTACATTTTCCAAAAAGAAAAATTTATAAAAATTTGTACATGCAAACGTAAAAACATATGGACATAGGATTTCCACACTATGAATTTAAATGCATTTACTATGCACAGATGCAGGCAGAAAGGATACACAGAAGCACAAACACATACACCAAAAAGGAATGGAAAAGGATATTTTTATTGGAGTTTATTCTAGGAAAATTGACCACCTGGTCATACTTGAATGCATATGCAGCACGATTTGAATTTTCAAAAGTCAATATCGATGATGTTGATGACGCTTGTGTGTGGTGCAACATTTGCTTAGAGAATTTTATTTTATAGTTTAAGGACATGCCACAAGATAGTATGCAAGTAAGTATTAGTTCCTCACTCGCTCTCTCTCACTCTGTCTCTGTCAGTCTCTTTGTGCACACTAATTTATGTGCTCACGACAGCTTGTAAAGAAGAACGAGTTAAAATAACCCATTTGCTTCATGTTAGTATTTTCGGTTGTTCTTATTCAAAGTATTTGAAAATTTGTTGCGCACTTTTCGTTTTTCGTACTCGTTTCGTACTCAGTACATTTTATGACTTCAAGGTACTAGGTATACTTATATGAATGTATGTGTGTCTGTTCTTTAAATAGGTACTCAAGGGTGCAGTTAATTTTCCTGGTTAAGTGAATGTTACTTCTGTCGTCTATGAGAGATACTAACAATGTTGTTCAATTTTTATGGCCAAAAGGGTTTTTTCTTTCAGCGTAAGGTGTGAAAGTTTTATGACTTTTCAAATTCTTAAGTGGTTGGTGCATATCTACTGAGGCAACTTATTTAGTCATATGTACATACTTACTACATATTTAGGCTACATACTCGTTTATGCTTATTAAGTTTAGCTAATAGGATTTTCATAATAAAGAAACTAGAGCAGTTGAATTTCAAAACTCCTTTAGTTTATTTTTCAATAGGGGCATATCAATTTTGTATTTAAGTAAAACGCAGAAAAATTGAGATATCGAAATGTGAATGTTATTCCAGGTGTAGAATTAGAACATATTACATTTCAGTATGGAATTCGATGTAGCTCATATGACCACTGTGAGCACGTTTGCAGCGATCGATTCTTTGGAGAAAATTTTACACCACTCTTCCAAACTAGAGAAACTATTGTGGCTGAGCTCCTCTAACATTGTTCACTTGTTGGCAATGACTTAACCAAACACCATCAAAATAAATCCAACGGCGTTAAATCGCATGAGCGAGGTGGCCATTCGACCGGACCATTTCTCGAGATTGCACGATTATCGAACTTTCCCTTCAATAGCTTGACCAGATGTGTGACTTGCGGCACCATCTTGTTGAGCCCCATATCAATGATGTTAAGTCGAACAAATTCTGGACAAATATAGTCTTCCCACACAGCCCGAGAGCGAACTCCATTGACCGTAACAGGGCGATCATTTTCTTTGTCGAAAAAATACCATCCAATCACACCACCGACATAAAATCGAAACCAAGCAATTATTTTTTATGGATGCAATGAAGTCTCTTGAAGTATTTGTATTTTTCGTTTTTATGTGACACACTTCCTAGATAATATAATCATCTGCCAATTTATTTATCGAAGAATAAGTGAAATCAGCTCGGAAGTGATAATAAAATTGGCATGTAATCAGTCAAAATTTAAGTTTACAAAATTATTTAATAATAAATCTATATGATCCTGAACCATTCAAAATCTTCTTCAGTCTTTTTGCTTATAAGTAAACAGATGTTCATTCGATGGAAGAAATAAATAAATTGAAAAAAGCCGTTTAAACTCATCAAGCCCGGATCGCCAGCCCACAACGTTGAACATTTTCTGCAGTATTTTTATTTATTCCCTGTTCATCGAATCAATTCGACAGACATTAAATAATTAAAAACTAAATCTAATAAATTGAAAATAAAGTACCCGAAATTATGAGGTCCTCAATATGTTGACTGGAGAGAATGCTAGATAAGAAGCTGCAAGAAATATTAATTTAATAATGTGGCAACACCTCTCTTCACTATGTTACTTTTCTTCAGTCTTTCTTGGAAATAAATACTCGAACAGAAAACCATGATATTTCTCGGGTCCCGAAATATGGAGAATCTAGCCCACTGCTACTGCATATCAACGGCTTGAGAACTAACTAACTAACTAACTTTAAGAACCTATAGACCCGCAAAATGTTTTGTCATTAGTCAGGGTGGGTTGAGCTTAGGTAGATATGCTATTTTTTTTAAATTGCTTGCATTAGCTGCATTTTATTCGGCAAGTAGTTTAACATGTGCGAACAAAACTATCAAGTTGTTAAATCTCTTCAGTGTTATATTTTCATTCACAAGGAAACAGCTCAATAGGACGGGCAGCTGGATGTGGTCTTTCAGCATTTCTCTTCTTTATTATATGCGCGAACTCGTTCTTGCACACGCATTATGTTCACTAGAAACTAAGCTAGATAAGAAGCCATGCTCTTGCCGGTAATGAAACTCGGAGCCCCAAAGTTGAGAATCTAGCAGAGTGTCATAGTGTAACTGAGGCGACGGCTTCATGTAACTTTAGATCAGCAAAATGTTTTGCAGTTGGTCACGCTGAGCTAACGTAGGTTAAGCATATGTAGATGTAACATTTTTTTCATTTCATAACAGGTTGTAATATTTTTTTAATTACTTTCATTACGTAGCAGGGTTTTATTCGCCAAGTAGTTTATCATGTGCCAATAAAACTATCAAGTTGTTAAATCTCTTCTGTGTTGTATTTTCATTCACTATGAAACATCTCAATAGGACTGAAAGCTCGAGGTAATCTTCCAGCACATAACCATACTCGAAAGCATTTCTTTTCTTTTGTGTATTATTATATGGGTGAACACCAACAATAATGTCAGCCTTGAGATCAAGCGGAGACTAACTCTTTCCAACAGGTGTTACTACAGGCTCAGTAGGCAATTGAGAAGTAGAGCCCTCTCTCGACCGACGAAAATACCGCTCTATAAGTCCCTCATCTTTCCCGTCCTAATGTATGGCGCAGAGACGTGGACATTGACCATCAATGATGAGAGGCTGTTAGGAGCGTTCGAGAGGAAGATACTCCGTAAGATCTACGGTCCAGTATGCGTGGACGGCGTGTACCGAATAAGATGGAACGATGAGCTGTACCCCGACACTGACATAGTCAAGCGTATAAAAATCCAGCGGCTTCGCTGGCTGGGTCATGTTGAGCGAATGGAAGAAAGGAAGAAAGCGCTCCGGCTAGAAGGGTGTTTTCTTCGAACCACGGTGGAGGAACACGCAGAAGGGGACGTCCTAATCTCCGTTGGAAAGACCAGGTGCAGGGCAACCTGACTGCAATTGGCCTTATCAACTGGCGCCAGCGCGCGCATAGCAGAGGCGACTAGCGAAGCTTTGTAGAAGCGGCCAAGACCGATCATCGGTTGTAGTGCCAGTTAAGTAAGTAAGTAAGTATATGGGTGAACTCGTTTTCGTTCACATAACAATTTAATTTGTTTTTTAGCTGACTATATTTTTTCGGCGGATAATTTGGTGCCTTTCCATTTTATTTCTTTATACATTTCTTCTTCTTTTATTATCTTGTTATAGAATTGTAAGGTTACCTTACAATTATCGATGCTAGTTATAGATAACTAGGGGTTAGTGGCGAATAAAACGCAGCTATTATTTATTTTAGCATATTTCCACGAATTCTTATTTGGTATTTTTAGTTCAAGTTCAATTTTCGTTTCAACTACATATCATATAAATCTTTAGAAATGTGGGAGAAAAAACTCATTTCAAAAATAAGAAGCGTTCAATAACATTACCAAATGTAGACAGACACAAAAACACACAGACTCAAACATGCAAAGAAAGAAAAAACTTTTATTAATTCTAAAAGAAATAGGAAAAATGGCTAAAAGAAAAATAATAAAATAGCAAGAATTCGCAGTGAACTGAAAAACAGAAATTGCGTCTATCACTTATTATGTAGTAATTACCACATGCGTATCTAAAAATATAGGGGGACATATATTTTGCGCCACCTTGTATGTACTATACAATTACATACATATAAATGAATATGTATATACGTATGCATGTATGTATGTATGTCTGATGGTAAATAAGTAAATGAGAAAACACACATAAAAACAATCACATGTTTATTCAAATACCACTCAAAACAATTGACCCCGCCAACACCATCAACAGCAAATGACCGCCGCACAGCAGCGATAGACCAATTTGAACCCATACCGACGACCACAAATCAAACCTTTTTGTGCTGAAAGAAAGCTGTGCTGAGCGCTGAGTGTCTATTTTGTATTTGTTGATAGTAATACTTAATAATGAAGCAGAAGATATAATGATGAAGAAGAGGAATAGGAAGAAGAGGAAATGCGTCCGGACGCGCATTCGCTCGCGCCACCACCACTCTGCAAACTGATGTTGTAGAGAGTTTTGGAGCTGTGTGCTATGTTTATGTATAGCTTCCTGAAAACTATCTATAGATACAGACATAACGACATACACATACATGCATACATACATACATACATACATACATACATACATATACATATACATGGATTTCATTCTTAATTCAGCTGGCTGTGCGTATCTCTCAGATACTATCTACTATCTCATTGTTACTTCTACTACCTACGATTTTTTTTTTTTTGTTTTTGTTATTTTTCGATTTGTGTATTTGTAATTTGTGCGTGTTTTTTTCTTTGTTTTGCTACGAAAATTCTTGCATGAAAACAAAAATTAACAGTTAATGTAAATATAGAGAAAATATGCTATACATAGTGCATGTGTGTGTGTGTGTGTGTGTGTGTGTGTGTGTGTATTTGTATAATATATAAACGAAAAAGAATAGAAGGAAACAGGAAATAAGCAAATAAACGAGAGCATGTTGAGTTGAGATGCTGCATGACTATCATTGAGTTGGCGAATGTTCTTCAGATGCTGCGAGTAATCTTAAACAAATGATATATACACACATACATACATACACACATATATAGAGATATGAAGTAAGTAGTAGACACATATTTTTTTGTTTGTTTTCGGACAACTACAAAGGAACGATAGAGAAAGAGAGAAATTTAAGAAAAATCAATAATTGTGCACAAATCAAATATTAATGAGTTAATTTTTGCAGCAGAAACTTTCCTTTTTAAAAAGTCTATTGTGCATAGGCAGGAAAGGAATTGAAGAAGGAAGACGTCCTGCTGTTGTTATTGTTTTACACATTTTTTGGTTTTCTCTCATTCAAAAATTCTAATTTCTGGGGTCAATTATGTACGTAGCATGTGCACATATTTGAATAACTTTATTGTGAATGCAAAATTTTGACTGTGCGGAAAACGAGAGGGTGCTACTATGTACAGTGGATGCAATAAGTATGAGAACAGTCAACAGAACAGAAAATTAGTAGGCCGAACTGAAAATGTTGGAAGCAGCAGGAATCAGAGACCGATGAAGGCTGCTAATGGTAACTCTAAACTTACAAAACCAGTCATTCAAAAACTGAAAAAGGTCCTATACAACTATTCTCACTTACTGTAAGAAACAGGCTTACTGAAGGTTAGGTTTGCCATAGAGAGAATAACAACAACAGGCTGAGCAGGAGATCGTTTTGGAACCAGCCATGGTTCTTCATCAGTTATCATGGTGGTAAATCTTTGTACCGAGAATTAACAATACAAGAATTCTTCAAAAATTTTCACTAAATGGGGGGGCCTGGGGCGTAGGACACAAGGTAAAGTTCGTGACAGTCGCAGGTGCGTCCATGGTCGATCCTTGCGCTTCTACGTTTCAAGTCGACACACAGCCTCCTCGTGGCGTCCCCTGGATAGCGATCTGACAACCGTCAGTGAGTTAACTAATGTGTGCGGCGGGCTTCTCCATGGCCTTGAATGAATGGTTGTGCGTCGGGCTTGGAACCCACCACGTTAAAATACCCTCCAATGAAACCTCCAAACAAGCCTCGGATAATGAACCCTCTAATGTTGACGACTCCCGCAAACGCCCAAAGGACAACGATTTACGGATATGCACCTGGAATGTCCGAACCCTCTACAGGGAAGGTGCCTCTATCCAGCTGGTGGATGTCCTCCAAAAATATAGAGCTGACATCACCGCTGTACAGGAAATGCGATGGACGGGACAGGGTTGCTCCAAAAGAGCATCCTGTGATATCTACTACAGCTGTCATGCGTCGAGACACGAATTTGGTGTTGGATTTGTGGTTGGGAAGAGACTGCGTCATCTAGTCTCGAGGTTCACGGCGGTGAACGAGCGCCTAGCCACTATCCGCATCAAGGCAAAATTCTTCAACATCAGCCTAATTTGTGTCCATGCCCCGACGGATGAGAAGGATGAAACGACCAAAGATGACTTCTACGAGCTCCTCGACAAAGCTTATGAGCATTGCCCCCGCCACGATGTTAAAATCGTGTTAGGCGACTTTAATGCCAAGGTGGGCAAGGAGAGTCTCTTTGGTCCGACGATCGGAAAATTCAGTCTCCACGACGAAGCCACCGATAACGGTATGAGACTGATCGACTTCGCCGCGGCACGAAACATGACAGTTAGTAGCACCAGATTCCAACATAAGGATATCCATAAGGCCACTTGGCTGTCCCCTGATCAAAACACACGAAACCAAATTGATCACGTTGTGATCGACGGAAGGCACGCTTCCAATGTACTAGACGTACGCACAATACGTGGTGCAAACATCGACTCAGACCACTACTTGGTTGCAGCCAAGGTCTGCACACGTATATGTGTAGCAAATCGCGTACGGATAGGTACAAAGAGAAAGCTGGATGTCGAAAAGCTGCAATCACAACAGACAGCCAAAGTCTTTGCCAACCAACTTGCACTTCTCCTTTCGCAAAACACCCCTCAACTTGATGATATATGCGCACAGTGGACGCACATTTCCCGCTCTATGCGTACGGCTGCCGAAGAGGTGCTAGGCTACCACCGTCGACGGAGAAATATGTGGTACGACCAAGAGTGTCGCGATGCTACTGAAGCAAAAAACGCAGTATACAGAGCCACCCTGCAGTCAGTTGCAACGCGAGCTGCTAAGGAGCGATACAGAAAGTTGAGGAGGGAGGAGAAACGTCTTTTCAGGCGCAAGAAAAGAGATGAAGAAAGACGCGAGTTCAATGATATCGAAATGTTGCGGGACAGGAACGAGGTCCGAAAATTCTTTGAAAGAATAAGACGCCTGACTCTTGGTTTGAAGACCGGGGCCTCTTCCTGCAAGGATGAAGATGGAAATCTGGTGACAGATATCCAGGGCATAATGAGATTATGGAGGGAGCACTTTTCGCAGCTGCTTAATGGTGAAGACGGCAATAATCCCGCCACTGCGGAACCCACTCCGGAAACCCCAATCACTGACGGCGTTGAAGTACCGCCGCCTGACTATGAGGAGGTCTTAACAGCCATTGCTCGGCTGAAAAACAATAAGGCTGCAGGTGCAGATGGCCTGCCTGCTGAGTTGTTTAAGACCGGAGGCGAAGAGCTCAAAAAACGCATGCATGAGCTTCTATGCAGAATATGGTCAGATGAAAGCATGCCAAGTGATTGGAATCTCAGCGTACTCTGCCCAATCCATAAGAAGGGTGATTCCACGATCTGCGCCAACTACCGTGGGATCAGCCTTCTTAATATTGCATATAAGGTTCTATCGAGCGTACTGTGCGAAAGACTGAAGCCCATCGTCAACAAACTGATTGGACCTTATCAGTGTGGCTTCAGGCCTGGTAAATCCACCATCGACCAGATATTCACACTACGCCAAATCCTGGAAAAGACCCGAGAAAAACAGATCGACACCCATCATCTATTTGTCGATTATAAAGCCGCCTTCGACAGCACGATTAGGGATCACTTGTACGCCGCAATGTCTGATTTTGGTATCCCTGCAAAGCTCATTCGTCTTTGCAAAATGACACTGACCAACACCACCAGCGCAGTGAAAATTGGGACAGACCTCTCCGCACCATTTGATACCAAAAGAGGTTTCAGACAAGGTGACTCCCTATCGTGCGACTTCTTTAACCTAATGCTGGAGAAAATAATTCGAGCTGCGAACATCGACATCTCTGGCACTATCTTCTACAAGAGTGTCATGCTGCTAGCATACGCTGATGATATTGACATCATTGGCAAAAACGCTCGAGCAGTCAGTGCAGCATTCTCCAACCTGGAAAGGGAGTCTCGTCGTGTGGGTCTAGTGGTGAACGAGGACAAAACGAAATACCTTGTGTCAACAAACAAAGAGTCACGGCGTCTTGGACAAAATGTCACTGTTGACAACTACACTTTTGAAGTCGTCAAGGATTTCGTTTATTTAGGATCCAGCATAAACACCAACAATAATGTCAGCCTTGAGATCAAGCGGAGACTAACTCTTGCCAACAGGTGTTACTACGGGCTCAGTAGGCAATTGAGAAGTAGAGCCCTCTCTCGACCGACGAAAATAACGCTCTATAAGTCCCTCATCCTTCCCGTCCTAATGTATGGCGCAGAAACGTGGACATTGACCATCAATGATGAGAGACTGTTAGGAGCGTTCGAGAGGAAGATACTCCGTAAGATCTACGGTCCAGTATGCGTGGACGACGTGTATCGAATAAGATGGAACGATGAGCTGTATGAGCTGTACGCCGACACTGACATAGTCAAGCGTATAAAACTCCAGCGGCTTCGCTGGCTGGGTCATGTTGAGCGAATGGAAGAAAGCGCTCCGGCAAGAAGGGTGTTTTATTCGAACTACGGTGGAGGAACACGCAGAAGGGGACGTCCTAATCTCCGTTGGAAAGACCAGGTGCAGGGCAACCTGACTGCAATTGGCCTTATCAACTGGCGCGAGCGCGCGCATGACTGGCGAAGCTTTGTGGAGGCGGCCAATACCGATCATCGGTTGTAGTGCCAGCTAAGTAAGTAAGTAAGTATCGTGTTCAATATTGGAAATTGCCTTGATTTTCTTTTGTATTTGTATTTAAAGATTGTATCTAGCCAGACAAGTCATTAATCTGCTATAACTCAGAAGGTATCATATACTTTTCTATCATATTTTGTTTTAGTTCACTGCAAATTCATTTATAATATGTTTATCGATTAACCGATTTCGGATTTTTTTGTTTTCCCATAGTCTCCTAAAAAGGAGGTCTTAATGTATTAATCCCAATTCAATTTATCTGTAGGAAGAGCTTTATTTCGCAACCCAACTGGGGCAGCAGCAATCGGTAGCCATCGCGTAAATGCATGTCTTCCTTTCCCCAGACTCCCTTATGAAACCTAATCGATAGCGTGTTTGGTGATATCATAAAACACTCTTCGCAGTATATTGCCGATCTTTACGTCTTCGAATTTCAGATTATATCATATGTAGTTATAAATAACTAAGTACGAAATTCTGTGCAATGTTCAACAAAAAAAAGAGAAGAAGAAGATTATTTAAAACGAAGTGTGTGAAAACTTTTCAGCGACAATGTTCCCATGCACATTTGCAAATAATATTTCACATTAATCTCACATGTGGTTTATGGTTGAGAAGAAATTTATATTATTCAAATAGAAAAATACAAGGCATCATTTTGGAAAACCTTATTCAAACATAACAAAAGTTTCCAGCAAATGCCAAGGGGTCAAAAGTTTTAGGCGATCGATCGAGAAGGGTGAAAATGGTGATTATTGTTAATGTATTTCTCAACTAAATAAAATTGAAAACAGAGATATGTTCATGATACGCGTACAATCGTTGAATGACCAAAGGCAGCCAATTGTGGCCATACAATTTCACAGCATATAGGGAGTATTTTCGGTTGTAGTAAATTGGTAGGTGTTAATATTTTGGCTCAGCTCAAGTACGCGTGCCATACTTGTGCCCTTTCTAACTATCAATAGGGTGTAGTGGTAGTTAAGTTGAATTTTAAAAATAGCTGCTGCTGCTGCTGCTGTTGCTGCTGCTTCTTCTCCTACTAAGTAAGTATATTCAATTTTCAATTTGTTATTTATGTATTATTTTAACGCCTTTATAAGAGCATGTAATGTAATGCTGAAATTTGAGTTGATTGGATATTTTTAGTAATCGATGAAATCATGTTGAAGTGAGTGACTCAAGTGTTGATAAATTTTGAAGCGGCGGCACAGCTTAGAAATTGTTTATACTTAGCATACGACATACATTTTCATTGGGTATGTTTTGGCTTAAGTGGTTACTTTTCGAATTAAAAAAAAATATGACTTACTTCAAGTAAATGCGAGGTAATCGAAAGAACCTAAATGGGAATTGCTAGTGTAACATATTCATATTGAAAAACCCTTCACAACAGAAATCTTTCAAAGGAAGAGTCAAATCCTCTAAGCGTTGAAAGAATCTATATGTAATGAGAATGATCTTAACCTTGTATCTATGAAATGAATATAGCAATTAGCCTGAAACTAGTATTAACTATAAGTGAGTAAACCTGAGAAATAACTTAAATTGAATCGGAGCTATAAGCGAAACTGTTTTCTTTCCCAGACAAATTAATCAATCATGCTAACTCACAACTTGATGAAAAGTAAAGATTCGATCATATTATAGTAAATATATTCCCTGTTTTTCGTTACAAGATGTTGTTGGTATCTCAATAGCTAAAAGAGAAAAATATGTACTGAGAATGATCTGTATTTTTCGTTCAAAGAAACAATAAAATTCGTCAACTGCTGTAAGAAGTTTTGGATTGAGCTGGTCTATTTAATGATCATTAGTGTTACTAGAACTACTATATATACTTAACTAAACCTTTCTAAGACTAGTTAATTGATCAATCAACTATCTACTCACTATAATTTATTTATTTTTTAGCGATAATCTTTAACTCTTTGATACCTTCGTCTAAAATCGTCATTGCATGTCTTAAAAAATGTTGGTTACAATATTTTGAAAATAAAATTCCCACTATCAAATATCCGGATAATATAATTGTTGTGCAAAGTACAATAATAAAATGTTTAATCAAATTTCAAATATCAAAGAGTAGGCGTAATACTTACAACAATTAAAGTAAGGTTGAACACAATTCTGCTTAAAGAAATGTGTCATTCATTACGCCAAGAAAAACAAATAATTTTTTTAATTAGTATTTTAACTGTCAATAATTTATGAAATGGAGGAAAGAGGCGCGAGAAAATAATTAATCGAAATTATACTATGTCAACCATTGTACAAGCTATGATGATAAGAATTAAAGTTTGGTGTGTGAAGATAAAAATAGAGATTTGCTATGTAAGTGATATAAATAAAATAACAAAAATTGATTAGGAAACACAAAACAAAAAACCACGTAGAAAACGCTTATCAAAGAAATAACTCTACAATATAGCCAACTGGGAAATGTAGAATTAAAAATTAAAGTTCGTTAATTAACACGCAATATGATGAAATTAAATAAAATAATAAAGAAAATTACTAACACTATACAAAAACCTCATATATGAACGACCCCTCAACATCAACGAAACGTTTGACAAACCTTACGTTCACTAAGCTTGTTTAAAAGCATTAAAAAATTATTGTTTACACAAAAAAATTTCGAATTAGTTTAAAAAAAAATCGTGTTTTTCGACATACTCTTATAATTTGACTGAGTTGGAAACTCAATTCATTGACTCTATTGACCCACTAGCCTGGTGACACAGCAACGATAAAGCATACCAAAAAAAAACAGTGCGGTTGCCCTCAATTTATGCTCAATGAGCTCCTTATATGTGCATTGCCTTTTGACCTACGGATCAGAGTTACTCGAAATCTTTGGTTTCCGGGACTACACTGATTAGAATACGAGATATAAAGCGAAAATGTCGGACTTTTTTGGAACTCATATACAAAAGATTTCCATGTCTGATTATAGAAGGAAACCATTTATTTCTTTACACAAGCTCTCCTCGCCCCTCTCATTTCGAAAGTATTTGATATCCACAAACTAATTTAAATGGCTTGTAATAATGACACGACAACCGATGATCGGTCTTCGCCGCCTCGATAGAACTTCGCCAGTCGCTTCTACTATGCGCGTGCGTGTTTGTCAACTAAATAGTTGGTAAGGCCAAGTGCAGACAGGTCTCCCTGGTCATTCCACCGGAGATTCGGACGTTCTCTTATGCGTGTTCCTCCACTGCGGCTCGAATAAAACACCCTTCCATTCGCTCAGCATGACCCAGCCAGCGAAGCCGCTGGCTGGATTTTCATGCACTTGACTATGTGAGTGTCGGCGTCTTATTTGATTCACGTCGTCCACGCATATTGAACCATTGATCTTACGGAGTATCTTCCTCTCGAACGCTTCTAACAGCCTCTCATAATTAGTGTTCAATGTCCACGTCTCTGCGCCATACATTAGGACGGGAAGGATGAGGGACTTATAGAGCGTTATTTTCGTCGGTCGAGAGGGGGCCGTACTTCTCAATTGCCTACTGAGCCCGTAGTAACACATGTTGGCAAGAGTTAGTCTCCGCTTGATCTCAAGGCTGACAATATTGTTGGTGTTAAAACTGGATCGTAGGTAAACAAAATCATCGACGCCTTCAAAAGTATAATTGTCAACAGTGACATTTTATCCAAGACGGAGTGACTCTTTGTCAATATCATCAGCGTGACACTCTTGAAGAAGATAGTGCCAGATATGTCGATGTTTACAGCTTGATTATTTTCTCCAGCATAAGGTTAAAGAAGTCGCACGATAAGGAATCCTTGTCTGAAAACTCTTTTGGTATCAAATGGCGCCTAGAGGCGTCCCAATTTTCACTGTGCTGGTGGAGTCGATTAGTGAATGAGATGAGCTTTGAAGGGATACCATAATCAGGCATTGCGGTGTAGAGGTGATTCCTAATCTAATGCTGTCAAAGGCGGTTTTATAATCAACGAAGATATGGTGGGAGTCGACCTGTTTCTCTCGAATCTTTTCCAGGATTTGGCGGAGTGTAAATATTTGGTCGATGGTGGATTTACCAGGCCTGGAGCCATACTGATAAGGTCCAATGAGTTTGTTGACGATGGGCTTCAGTCTCTCGCACAGTACGTTCGATAGAAGCTTCTATGCGATATTAAAAAGACTTATCCCACAGCAGTTGGCGCAGATTGTGGAATCACCTTTCTTATGTATTGGACACTTGGCATGATTTCATCCGACCATATTCAGCATAGAAGCTCATGCATGCGTTTTGTGAACTCTTCTCCTTTAGTCTTAAATAACTCAGCAGATAGGCCGTCTGCATCTTCAGCCTTATTGTTTTTCAGCCGAACGTTGGCTGTTAATGTGCATCCACTGCGCGCGTTTATCATCAAGTTAAGGGGTGTTTTGCGACAGAAGGAGTGCGAGTCTATTGGAGAAGGATTTGGCTGTCTGTTGTGATTGCAGCTTTTCGACATCCATCTTTCTCTTTGTACCATCCGTACGCGATTTACTACTTATACATACAAGTGTGCAGACCTTGGCTGCAACTAAGTGGTGGTCATAGTAGTACGGGGGGAGGGGGGTCTGGCGGCGCTTCTCCGTCTCATGCCGATACACAGACTCCTTATGGCGTCACCTGTATAGCGATCTGACACCCGTCAGTGAGCTAACTAATATGTGAGGTGGACTGCACCGTGGCCTTGAGTGAATGGTTGTGCGTCGTGTTAAAATCATTCCACAGTGAATACTCAGAGAAAGCCTATGATAAAGAAAAGCCTTAAAGTTGACAACTCCCGCAAAGAACAATGATTTACGGTTATGCACCTGGAATGTCCGAACTCTCTACAGGGAAGGTACCTTTATCCAGCTGGTAAATGTCCTCGAGAGATATCGAGCTGACATGCGATGGACGGGACAGGGTTTCTTCAAAAGATCATCCTGTGATATCTGCAACAGCTGTCATGATTCGAGACACGAATTTGGTTTTGGATTTGTGGTTTGGAAGAGACTGCATCACCTAGTCTCGAGGTTCACGCTCGTGAGCTTGCCTCTAGCTAATATCCGCATCAAGGCAAAATTCTTCAACTTCAGCCTAGTTTGTGTCCATGCCCCAATTGTTGAGAAGGACGAAACGACCATCGGCGACTTCTACGAGCTCCTCGACAAAACTTTAATGCCACGTTGGGCAAGAAGAGTCTTCTGGTCTGACGATCGGAAAATTCAGTCTCCCCGAGGAAGCAACCGACAACGGGATGACACTGATAGACTTCGCCGCAGCAAGGATCATGACAGTTAGTAGCACCAGATTTAAACATCTCGATATTCATAAGGCCACATAAGGTCACTGTCCGCTGATCAAAAAACACGAAACTAGATTGATCACGTTGTGATTGACGGAAAGCATGTTTCAGAGTACTAGAAGAACGCACACTACGTGGTGCAAACATAATGACTTACACTATAAAAATGGCTCCCATAATAACATAAAAAAAACGCATACAAATTTAACCCCAGCCCGTATAACGAAAACCATAAAAAATTGGGTATAGCAAAGGATGTCAAGATTGGTGTAAAAACAGAATTTGTTAAATTTCAAGTTGTAGGACTTTTAAAATAATAACCATTACCTTATAAATATATTAGTCTATATGTACTTATATGAGAAATTCGTTTGAGCAGTGACTCTTTCAAAAAATTAACAATTCGTCGTAGAGGAAAATGTGGATCTTGTGTCAATATTCTAAAATCGTTTATTGTCTTTAATGTGGGCCATCTGGCGTTCCTCAGATGCTTTTTAGGGGAATTGCTAAAATCTGGCTCAGTTGGGAACCCTAAAGCCTTATAATTAACTATAATTAACTAAGACTATTGAAAATATGTGTGTATGAGAAATTGAAATGGAACTGCCAAAATAATATTCAACCAACTACATCCACTAACATAAATCAGATTACCAAACCTCCAGATTCGCCACTCTAGAATCGGAGAACATTTCTATACCAACTATTCAGGTTGAGACTTTGACACGGAATTTATACACAATGCTAGTTTCTGCCGAAAAGTTTTTAATTTTTCGAAATCTAGATGTCTGTTTCCTTAATTAACCCGATGACTTACTTCCTGAGCCAGGGAGGTGACATCATAAAGTAACTTCTTTGAAAGGGAGCTGTTCAGAGATGGCTGTTTCCTTTCTGTCGAACCACACTTATCGCATTTGGTACTGGGGTATGGAAGACGAACTACTCTGCTCATTGACATCACAAGATCTAAGCAGATTTATTATCAATTCTGGTAGATTTGTAGAGTATCAAAAAATCGATCGTCATTCTGTTACAAAAAAAGTTATTTCAATGATATTAATACATAATGAAGTAAGGCAGCAGAAAGATAAACTCTTCGAGATCAGTGTAACACATCACAGGTTACGGCTCTTAAGATCACATTAAAATCACCACCAAAATCCAATCATTCAAATTCATTTACTAAGTACACCGTAACCTTCATGTGTAGTAATTATCTGAAATATCCAAAGATTTCATAACAAAATGTTTTATAAAATATTTAAATTATTTAAATATAAGTTGTAGCAATTATAACTTTATTACAGTTGTGTATTTAATAAAATTTAATTAATAACATTAAAAAAATATCACACAATAATTTCTAAAGTGTGTGCAACAAAAGAGTTACTGGAATATATTAGCTTTTATTGCATGGGATATTTTTGTACCGAGAGTTGGGAGTTCTGAGAGAATCACTAAACAAATAAACAATTTTTTATACAATATGAAAGTGTTAATGATTTGCACACCCACACACACAAACTCACACATTTGCACACCCACACACACAAACTCGCACACACACACACACACTATTGCAATATGTCAAAATCAAAACTCTGCAAAGTTAAAAACAATCTTGAGTGTAAGTAGCTAAACAGTCCAATATTTGATATTTTTAAAACATTTATAAAAAAACAGAAAAAAAAAAAAATATTATTATTATTATTAATCAATATAATACTTATAATATCTCAATAGTTCGATATAATTGATTTTATAAATATTCTTGAAAATTAAACTTACATCTATTTTGCATAATATGCGCACTGGTTGGTGTTTTCAATAAGTCACGTTTCAAGGAGTTGTTATTATCCTCGGGACATGTGTTCCAACGTAACTCCGACATAACCATTTTAACACAATTATAACCCACTATAGATATGAAAAATTATTCCTTTCTTTTTGTGAATTTGATTTATTTTTATTTTTGTTTGTAGAGCGAGAGAGAGAGAGACACAGAAACTTGGGAAAAATTATTGTTTTATTTTCATGTGCGTATTTTTACGTTTCTTGTTTGTTTGTTCATTATTGTGGTTAAAATGTTTTGTTTTTTTTTATGTTTTGTTTTAAATTCGCTTTAAGCGTAAGCGTACTGAACCCGTACTGAACAACCAAACACATTCATGTTTCGCATGAAACTAAACCGAGCACTTAACAAATTCCGGCAGGGTACCTTCAAATGGGAATATTTCTTATTTTTTATGGTATTTGTTGTGATTAGGATATTGTTTGATTTGATGTTTGCTGAAGCAGAAAGCAGAAGATTGTAATTATGATGATGATGATGTTGTTGTTGTTTAGCTGGTTGTAGCTTTTGATGTACTACCGTCGGATATGTTTGAAATTATTATAGTTTAGTATTAAAAGTAAGAAATAGCTTGTTTTTTTATTTAATTTTTCTTTGCAATTTTGAGACACAATCAACAATCAACAATGATTGAAATCACTCAGTTTTAGTTTTTCCTTTTCAAAACAATAACTACCAAGATCAAGAAATTGTCACAGTAGTAGAAAGCAAAGGTGTCCTGCATCCAACAAGACCTGAACGCAACTGTTTTCATCA
The DNA here is from genome assembly GCA_958295655.1 of Palloptera scutellata. NCBI lineage: Eukaryota > Metazoa > Arthropoda > Insecta > Diptera > Pallopteridae > Palloptera > Palloptera scutellata. The sequence goes on along the minus strand of OY282452.1, from coordinate 31,015,044 downwards.
AACCGGCTTTATCTACATACAACAATAATCTTCTTTTCCTCCCTTTTTTCTTTCCTTCAATTCAGAAAATGTTAGTTTTTCCACTCAAAATGTAAATCAAATTTACTGGGTTGCTTTATTGCTGCATAGGCCTTTGCAGAATTTCTTTTTTTCGTTTTCCACCCTGCTGTAGGGGAAGAAATTCTAGGTACGAACTACAACAACCACTCTGCTTAGAAGGGATGAAGATTTAAGCCACAGCACGTGTATGTGCTACAGAGTCAGAGTCACTCAACACTTGGTGCTTTTTCTGTGTAAAAGCAAACAAAAATATATAACTGCTACTTTTACACGCAACTTTTTCTCATTTCTGTGCTTTAGTGCCGTCACTCGCGCCGCGTTTAACTGGTTTAACGTCAAAACCCCAACTGATACGCTCCGACCATAAGCATATGCAATGAAGAGTAACGAATGAGCATGGCATGGTAGCCAGAGATACTCGCCGAGCCCCGAGCCACGTTTCCCTCACAAGTTGTGCTAGCCCAATCTATAAAGCACTAGTAATAACTAATACCATACTTTGTTGTGGGTTTGAGAATAGCGTACAGCCACACAGCCACACAGCCACATCCACATAGTAAGTAGAGCATATATGGGGAACAACATAGAGGCGCTCTCCCCGTGTGCGCATAAATTTTCATTAAAAAAAACTCTTTTTTAGTATCCAAATCTACACATTTATTTTTGTATGCATTTTTAGATACGTTTACACTCAGCTAAACCAACAAAACCAAAACCTAAGTTCTCCTAAAAATGCTCATACATAAAGAGTAATTTCGTCAATGCGTTTCTTATTAGAATGTGGAACTAAACAGATTCCACATGGCTCTCTCAATAGTTCATATACATTTGTATATATATATATATATATATATAGAAATATTTCTCAGTATTTCGTTTCTTTGCATTTGCCTCTTCCGTTGGTTGGCTCTCTCAGGGGAATGTTTTTATTTGTGCATTAGGTTGTGTATGTGTGATGATTGTAAAGTCGCAAACAACAACAACACAACAGAACACAATAAAAATTTTTATACATTTTAAAACGTGTTTTTTCCAGTATGGGCGTGGCTTCAAATTTAAATTTTTTTCATGATTTTATTTGCTGAGGCTGTTTTTTGTAGCACCATATACTATGTGTTCATATAGTACCGATGAATGCGTGTGTGTGTGTGTGTGTGTGTGCGTATTGTGTGTGGGGTCTACATTTAGCATTCTATGGTTATGAAAATCTTATGAGTGTCTCTCTCCCCTCGCAAAGAAAAAGAAAGAAAAAACCAAAACAAAAACCAAACATTCAGGAGTATGGGAGTCGGAAAGTCTTTATACAATCGTACACATACACATTTCGGCCACTCGCCTTCTTTTCCACCCACTCCTTCTTTAGTTTTCTTCCTACGTTATAGTCTCAAAAATTATGTGATATGTTAAAATTTAAAAGTGCGCAAGGTGGATTTTCTACTGTGCTCTTTCCTCCTCTTCCACCGCCTTTCTTTCCACTTTTATGTACATATGTATGTATGTACATAAATTTGACTACATTTTTATGTTTAAAAATTTTTATTTTTTCTTAGTTGCAATTTTTGTTTTTTTTTCAGTATTGTGAGGATGCTCGCTTTTCATATGCTCCTGTGCAGTTCACATCTGAATTTTTTATTCATATATACATATACATATGTATGTATGTATATACATAGTATATGTACATATGTATATATACATATGTATATATACATAGTATAGTATATATATATATACATAGTATATGTACATATGTATATATACATAGTATATGGACATATGTATATGTATATACATAGTATATGTGCAAACCCGGATCCAGGGGGTCTCGAGCGCCTAGGTCTCCTCTTTGACAAAACAAAACTCAACTCCTCAGAATTGAAAGCGGAGATAACTCTCTGGCAAGGCAGATGAAACTCAGTGGTTGTAGCTGCACGAACTGCGATCGAGTCGCAATATATCGTATCCCTATCGTAAAAATATTGACGCAATTGTTCGTAACTGGAACAGTTACGATTGCAACTCCGGAGCGAACATTCCCAGCACAAAATTGAATTAATACGAATCTGTGCTTAACACCAGAAAATCAAAGGCTGAATAGACTGACATTGGGCCCATATTCCCAAAGAAAGGAACCACACATAAATATATATAAATTAGTATGTAGTCGCTGTGACACTAGTGCGTTGGACTGTTACACAGAGTGTCCGGTGTTCGAATCTTGACACAGGCGAAATAAAATAGTAGAAAAAGCAATTCTTGGCAGGCAAATGGCAGCAAACCTAAAAGAATAAAAATTTGCATATGAGAAGCTTATGTAATATTTTGAAATCAAAGGTACTCTAAAATTGTTGGGCCCCCCTTCGGCCTTCGGGAAATCATAGATCCACCCTTGCATATGCATAGATGAGCTTGTGTACATGCTCCCCACTGTATTCACACAGTGAGTGGTTTCATTCGTTTTTTTCTTTCCTTGATTTTTATGATTTGTTATTGTTTTGTTTGATGTTTTATTTTTAAGGTTTTTCTTGTACGATATATTCTTTAATTTGATTTATATATTTTGTATATTTTGGCACCGTTATTCGTTCGTTTTTTCAACTATACTTATAGTTAAGTATGTACATAAGCATGTGTGAGTTTATGTATGTATTACAACCTAGCGGTCGAGAGATGTACTTCAAAATGTTTTTGATATATTTACGTTTTAGGGAGGTTCGAAATGAAAAATTTTGTAAATGTATATGGAAGCAGAGAAGCAGTTTTGGAAACTTAAATTCAGAGGCGTAGCCAGGGTGGCGGCTGGGGGGGAAGCGCGGCGGCGATCGGTCCGCCCCGGGTGTCACCATTTTTGGGGTGACACCCGCAATGTCCAAAAAGCGGAAAAAATATTATAATTACCTGAGTAGGTATGAACGTCTAAAATTATACTTTCATTTGTTTTTTGCACGATGTGTTGGAGGAAGTGGATGCTACGCAAAAATAGTTGCAAACACCAGGACTAACTGCCGATAAAGTAATCGAATGCCCTAATTCTCTTTTTACAAGAAAAGCGGGATTGTTTAGTGGAAGGTGCATTGCACAAGGCTAGTATTATTTGCTCAAAGCTCGGAATAAGCATCAGCCGGCGCATAAGGTGCAAGAAAATAATGCCGGGTGAAACGGAACGAGATATTGGTTTAACTGGTAAAGAAGAAAACAAGAGGACGATGCTTGAATGCATCGATCGTTTCTCGACAGAATTAAAGTCTCGAACCATGGCATTGAATGATATAGCCGATATCTTTCAAATTGTGAATTTGAAATGACTTGCTATTTTGCACGGATGAAGAACTGAATATAAATGCAAAAAAGTTGGCGTCGCACTACGATGAAGTTGTAGAGGAAGAACTTAAAGTAGAAGTACAAAGACTTCGCAGATAAATTAAGGCAGCAAACATTGAATTTAAAGTTGCAAGTAAATGGAGTGGTCACTGTGGTCCAGTGGTAGTGCGTTGCACTGCTACGCAGAGTGTCCGGGGTTCGAATCCTCGGCACAGGCAAAATCAAAAAGTAGAAAAAAATAATTTTTCTACACGGCACCACTTCTTGGCAGGCAATGGCAAGCCTACAAGAGTAAAAATTGCCTATGAAAAGCTTTTCACTTCGCCGTTCGGATTCGGCATTAAACTGTAGGTCCCTTCCATATAACACGCACAACATGAGTGGATGCGAGAAGCTCGGCCTAGGCCCTCCATGGGCTGTTGTGCCATTAAAAGTAAAAAGTAAAGTAAGTAAGTAAGTAAATGGACTACGCTTGATAAGCTAACTTTTATTGTGGAATGGAACTTTATAGCGTCTGTTTCAAACGTATCTTTAGCTCTCTTCAATTGCTCTTAACAGTTTGTGTCTCTGTGGCTTCATGTGAAAGAAGTTTTTCAAAGTTAAATCTAATTAAATTTACGCTATCAACTATGTGTGCCAATCTAGGATATGCGACCTAGCCATTTTATCAATAGAAGATGAATTTTCTAGCAAATTAGATTTCGGCAATGTTATTTCAGAATTTGCTGCGAAAAAATGCAGAATTTTTAAAAGCTTCATACATCGCAATGTAAATTTGGTACTTTAAATACGAGTATATACTCACATACATACAACAATTTCCTACAACAGCAGTTAAATACTCATTTAAAAAAACAAGTTGTATGTTAACAAATATCTTCCCAGATCTTTAAGAAGAACATGCTGTAAATAAAAATTTCACTTATTGGTCTCATACTCGTAGAGGTTTTAACTATTTTGTGACTTAAATTAAGTACGTATTAAATAGAGTTCACTCATCTTTATGAATTCCTGTATTATCTACTTACTTTTAAATAAAAAATAATCGTACATACCTACACATAGTATAATTCTTTCAAAAGCAGAGGGGAGAGGGGTATTATAGGGTGTCACCATTTAAGTCCGCCCGTGTGTCACCCGATCAGGCTGCGTTACTGCTTAAATTTAATTTATAATTAATTTTTATATATTTATAATGCACTAGAAATAAATTAGATGGTTTCGTCTCGATGATCAACTTATAAACATTATCATATACTCGTATTTTCATCCCCTTGCGAACTACAGAAAGTTAAAGATTTTGCGCTCTCTTTTTTTGTGTTTTTAATCCAATGTGGGTAACAATTGAGTTAATGTTAATGTTGTTGAATAACCTTACCAGCTATTATTGTTATTACCTTACAGGGCTATTTTATTATCTTTCAAACAGTGATAATATTGATTAACTTCTTATCTATTCAGTATTGAAAGACAAGAACAAGATGACAACAAGTCAACTTCTGACGTTCGCAAGGGGTTGAAAAAAATAACACCCTCCTATTAAATCCTCATGCTTATTCTTTGATCTCATTTACCTCCTCCTTTCATGTTAACCGTCGGAACGGAATCACCTTGTATATATCATTTTGTCATGAATTGTTACTTAATTTATGTTTTTTGTTCTTGTTTTGTTTTATAATATAAATATATAATTTATGAATTATAATGGATTGAATGAATAAATGCAATATTTGAAAAAAATAAAAAGAAATCAACATTTGTGGTATTTGAACACGGGCCACGAGTACATGCGTGTGCTTACTGTCGTTCTGGACAGCGGTGCTATGGGCGCCACGATTTTCGGGGCAACTTAATTGGTGTTTTATTTTTCTAATACATAGAATGCAAATGAGATAAATATCTATGTAGTTGCTATATAAGTACATAGTAACGTAAATCATTTGTATGTGCGAGAAAGGGTTATAAAGTTACACGGATAGAAACTATTTTTCCCATCGCTCAGTATGAACTAAGGCGAAGTGCTACGGTGTTTTATAACTTAGCGCTATGCCGCATTATATAGGGTGTTTTTTTTAGAAGTGTGGTTTCCAAGAAGAAATAAAACGCATATAATTTAAGGTTATGGCCAAGAATATAGCTTTATTATAAAGATAAGGATTTGCCATTATGTTTTAAAAACGATTTCGGGCAAGTGGCCGCCGCGGCTGGTTCGAATAAATTCCAGCCGAGATGCCCAATTTTCGACTACTTTTTTCAGCAATTAGGGCCATATACCAGTAATAATGCGCCGAATATTCTCTTCCAAGGCGTCAATCGTCTCGGGCTTATCTGCGTAGACAAGCGACTTCACATAGCCCCACAAAAAATAGTCCAGCGGTGGTAAAGCGCACGATCTTGGAAGCCACGCCACAGGGCTACGACGCGAGATAATGCGCTCACCAAAAGTTTTTACTTCAATAAATTGAATGTGATTGTTTCGTTGGCTGTATGGCTGCATGGCATGTAGCGCCGTCTTGTTGGAACCAAAGGTCGTCCACATCAACATACTCCAATTCAGGCACGAAAAAGTCATTAATCATGGCTCTATAGCGTTCCCTATTGACTGTAACATTGTAATATTATCACCGGCTTCATCTTTGAAGTAATATGGACCAATGATTCCCTCTGCCCATAGACAGAGGCAATCACCAAACAGTGACTTTTTGAGGATGTAACAATATAACGGCGTCTCAACAATAGCTTGTGGATTATGATCACTCCAAATGCGACAATTTTGCTTATTAACGTACCCATTCAACCAAAAGTGAGCTTCATCGCTGAACAAAATTTTCTTATGAAAATCGGGATCGGTAGCCATCTTGTTTTGGGCCCATTCACCGAACGTGCGACGCGCTTGATGGCCGTTCGGCCTCAATTCTTGCACGAGTTGGATTTTGTAAGATCGCAAACCAAGATCCTTCCGCAAAATCTTCCAGTGGATGGGCATAAAGTGGAAATCTTCCATAAATTGGATGGACTCATTCGGGTCTTCTTCGATACTCTGCTCCACAGCAGCAATAGCGTCCGGAATCTCTGAGGATGCGCATTATCCACTAGAGTGCAAAAACGTGGTGCGAAACCGATCCATGGTTGCTTGAATTACCGACTCTGCTGGGCGATTATGTCGACACAAAGCGCGATGCGTCGCGCGAACCGAACCATAATTTTGGTAATAAATTGGTAATTGTTGAGGAGTAAGTCTATTCATTATGAAATGGCAAACCTGAGCATAAATCAAGTGACAGCTGTCAAAAAGACCAACTCCGAAAAAAGTATTGCCAGATTGAAAACCACACTTCTAAAAAAAAACACCCTTTATAAGGAATCATATAAGCACTAGTGTTCTTGCAGGGCGTATTCATCAAAGTGCAGTACAGAACAATAACGTACCGTACAATAGTGTTTTTCATCGTACCTCGTATTGAAGTGCTCCCTTTCCGACGCACCATTAACCTAATACCATGTTCCCACTGAGCCCAAATTGCGCAGTTTTGGCAAATGGTTTCGACTGAATTTGCTACCACGTTCCCATTGGCAACTTGGAACAGTTCATTGTTCATATTTCTTGTGTCGACGACGAAAATTTTAATTATTGCGAAGTACTTACTTCGGTTTTTACCATTTTTAAATGCGAGGAGAATCAAAATGATAGCTGAAATATTAAGCAACAAGATAAAAGTTCATCGGAGAAATCATCAATTGTTAATTGCAAATATAAATGTACATATATTGAATTTGCGGAGACAATGGATGACTCTTGCCGCGCTTGCAGCATCATTGGCTTCACAGTGTGTGTTGGAAGATGGTGAATACTTTTACATATAAATAATTCAAATAAGTGTGATATAAAAATTAAAAATTTTCCTCCAGAGTGTCGATGATTTTGTTGGTGACACGGTGACACTGTTCAGATGCTGATGCTGAAACCCAAACTGATGATCAGGGATGATATATACTGGCAATAAAACCAAATTTTTACCGAAATTCCAAACAAAAAAGTTGCGCACAAAGTCAAGCCAAAATCCAGGTCATAAGCAGAACACAAAAATGGTATAAACCATATGTGACCCATAAATTGTATGTATACGGCATTGCAGATATATAGTAAAAGATAATCTGGATCCACCACTGTAAATATTAGTACACAATGTTACCGATCTTTGAATTTCGCTGATCTACAGAGAAGTTCTATGTAATATAAATTTAATTTTTATTTAAAAAGAAATCTCAGATAAAATTCCTCTTCTTCTTTAATATGCTATTCACAGCGAAACTTCATCCAAAAATTCGGTTCTATATTCATTTCAGTAAATCAATCCGGGTTGCCTTCGATTTTTAACTCAGTTTCGACGTGTGGCTTCGGCGAAACTGCAGTATTTCTGTGGTTCTAATTGTTATTTATTTAAAGGATGTTTTTTCTAGAAGTGTGGTTTTCAATCTGGAAATACTTTTTTCGGAGTTGTTCTTTTTGACAGTTTGGTTTGCCATTTCATTATGAATAGACTTAGGCCTGAACAATGTTTGCAAATTATTGAAATTTATTATCAAAATTCGTGCTCTGTGAAAAATGTGTGTTATCGCAAAATTGTCTTCAGCGACGATGTTCATTTTTGGCTCAATGGAATTGCCGTATTTGGAGTGAACACTAGCCAGAACCATTCAGCAGCTACCAATGCATTACGAAAACTGCACTGTTTGGTGCGGTTTATGAGAAGGTGACATCATTGGGCCATACTTTTTCAAAGACGATGAAGGCCGTAACGTTACGGTCAATGGAGAAAGGTACTGTTCGATGAAAACAGACTTTTTTGCCGAAAATGCATGAATTAGACTCGGTCAACATGTGGTTTCAAGAGGACGGTGCCACATGCCACACTGCACGCGAAACCATGCATCAACCGAGAGGCGAATTTGGTGAGCAGTTAATCTCACGTTTTGGTGCAGCCAATTGGCTTTCAAGATCGTGTGATTTGACCCCGTTAGTAATTTTTTTGTGGAGCTATGTTAAGTCTCTCGTTTATAGGGACAATGCAAACACGATTGCTGCTTTTGAAGCCAACATTGAACGCGTCATTTGTGAGATTCCGGCCGAAATGTGTGAAAAATGTGCCAAAATTGGACCTTCAGAATGGACCGCTTGATGCGCAGCCGCGGGCAACATTTAAGTGAAATTATCTTTAAAAAATAAATGGCAGGAATTGATTTATCTATCCAAATAAAAATTTCCTTCTTTACTTTACTTACTTTTAATGGCACAACAACCCATGGAGGGCCTAGACCGAGCTTTTCGCATCCACTCATGTTGTGCGTGTTATATTTGTACATGAATGGAAGGGACCTACAGTTTAATGCCGAATCCGAACGGCAAAGTGAAAAGATTTTCATAGCAATTTTTACTCTTGTAAGTTTGCCATTGCCTGCCAAGAGGTGGTGCTGTGTAGGAAAATTATTTTTTTAACTTTTTGATTTTGCCTGTGCCGAGATTCGAACCCCGGACACTCTGTGTAGCAGTCCAACGCACTACCATATATTTTTTTTCATTTTCAAAAACTAAACTCTTATAAAAATCACCCTTTTTATGCCGCAATTACGCATCTCAACATAATTTCAGACGAAACAACGAAAATTACGGAAACTACTCAATTTCGGATCAGTGGGAACATGGCATTAGATACTTCATGAAATCCACTTATAAATTCTCACACCTACAAAAAAAACTTCAGCTTTTTTGTGCCGCTGTCGAGTACCTGTGCATTGGAAAGACAACGTTACTTCATAAAACTCTATTCATTTGTAAGCAGAGAGTTCGAAGTACCCCTCACAGTGATGATAAACGATGGGTAGTTCGTTAGACAGCGATCATTTTTACCCTTTTTATATGGTTATCTGCAACATATCGCTAGGCTTATTATTAAAATAATTGCAAATTCGAAATTTCTAATCGAAGAACATTATTTTGCATAAGTAAATACTTAGCTACATAGCCCATATAAAAATATAGTAAAACTATACAAACAAAAATAGTTTATTTAATAACTGTGGTAACATAAATAGTATAGTAATGGTATGCATTACATGGTGTAATGAAGTTTACTTTTAGACAGACAAAGTTTTATTTTTGCTTAATGAAATTATAATATTATATATATATTTAACATAGTATATCTTAAACTAAACATTAAATATTTTAAATACAAAATAATTTATACGCATCATTTGAAAATTTGTAATGCGAAAATTTGCTTGCGATACTGATTTTCGATTTCGAGTTTGAAAAAGATTTCTTCTTTTCATTTCGTCACTGTGGCAGGAAGACATATTTTTTCCAAAATACATGTTTCAAAATAAATAAGAACCTGTCCAAAAATGAAAGCTTTAGAAGTGAGCTATAAACTATGTATAAACTTCAACTTGAACATTCTACTTACTTGATTTCCAACATATATTTTCCAATGTATTTTCAAGAGATTCTCGTTTCAGATGGCTGCATAAAAACATTATCGATGAAATCGTCACGATATTCAAAATGGTTTTTGGGTTTTCTTCCTTCACCATCTTTACCATCAGCATTAACCCTCGTGGAGTCGCCATTTTTTAATTTATTTTTACCATAGCGTTTATTGAATATTCCATGTATTTTGGCAATTAACTCGTCCCGAGTTCTGGTCAATTTCATATTATTGTACAAGTTTTCTAACTCACTTTCATCAGTCACTACGTTGTTGCCCGCTGTTGATTGCTGGCTATCATCAGAGCTACAGTCGTAATAGACATTGCCATAGCTTTTAGCTTGTTCTGAATCATCACTGCGGCCACCGGTATAGTTTTCTTGTTGGTTGTTTGAGGAGAAACTTCTAGCATAGTCGTTCGGTTCATCCATTGCGTCTGGTTCGTCTGATGGCATCAGTTCGTCTGACTTGTTTTCCATTGGGGAGAAAACTATAGGCCATTCTTCTACTCTCGGAGAAGACCATTTCTTCCTTATCACTGTGCGAGCTGCTGATATCACTTCTGTCGGTCCATTGTTCATTAAAAAAGGAGCAACTGCTGTTGCTACATTTTCAAATCCATTCTCTGAATGTATTATTTGCATGGTGTTTTTCGGTAAAAGTTTTTCTAAATATGTAATTGTAATATTATAAAAATAAACACACAACGAAATATCACGTAGACAGAGTAAACAAAACTATTCTCTTTACAACAAACGCAGATTTAAATAATATTTTAAAATTTGTGAATATGATGCGCCAAAACTGTAAAATCAAAAGTAAAACTGTAACTGTAAAGTTTTATGTAATAAAATAGTGGTAAAATGAAGAGCTAGCATACACAGTATTATCAGGGCTGTAGTTGAGAGGTGTGTTAGGCACTAGAAACCCGATGCTATTTTAGTTTTGCGGAGAAAAAGGTTATAGTTATTCTCAAACACACTTCTGCCATGTCTACTTGCAGTATTAAGAATAGGGTTTGGGTTTCGAGGGTACGAGTATGTAGCTAATACTTACCAGTTCACTGATTGAAAATAAGCTCATAATTGAGAGCAGGACTCAGCCTAATAAATCCTTACTATAAATTTACTATAAAACATTCAGACAAAAATCCACACCAAAAATCAGGCTAAATACAGACTGAAACTCAGAAGAAAATTTAAAAAAATACTTGGAAAAAAACCAAAATTCAGACCACAGGAAACTGGCCAGAAATCAGACCAACAATATTCTAACTAAAAGTCAGGCCAAATGTAGATTAAAACACAGCAGATCAATATTTAAACCGAAACTCAACACGCAAATCAAATTCAAACAGAAACTCTGAAACGAATTTTGTTTTTTTTTTTAACAATAATCTGGTTTTTAATAATTTATTTGGTAACTGGAAAGTGAGTATGTGGCCTTAGCAATTTGGGTATTAAGGTTTCAGCTGTGTATTTGGTCAACCTCTGTGCAGTAGATCCCGTGGGTGTAAGCTCTTTAGTCGTCTTCGAGTTAGACTGTTGTCCAGTAGTTTGATGGTCAGTCGGTTTGGATTTGTCGATGTATTTTCTGCTGCATCGATGGATTTTATCCTTGACCACATTTAGGTTGCCTGACGTCCCAGGGTGCGTTAACCAGCTAAGCTTGCTTCTGAGAAGCTTTTTTGTCGTCTTCCATGAGACCTGCTTCAAGTTTGCTTTTATATGATCCTTCCAGGTAAGGCGCCTGTCAATGTGCATGCCCAGTTAGACAGTATTGAGGTTTTGAGGAATGACATCTCAGAGTGCAGCATCGATCGGGTAAGCGCCCGAGCGAGGGTAGCAGTATCGTCTGCGTAGGTGGCAACCATAGTGGCGGTGTGTTGAGGAGTAGGTATGTCGGCTGTGAAATTTGTATACAGGGCAAATCAAAGGACACTGCCTTGAAATATCGCCAAGTGGTCGCTGTGGCGTAGTGGTAGTGCGTTGGACTGCTACGCAGAGTGTCCGGGGTTCGAATCTCGGCACAGGCAAAATCAAAAAAAAAAAGAAAAAATATTTTTTCTAGACGGCACCACCTCTTGGCAGGCAATGGCAAACCTACAAGAGTATAAATTGCTATGAAAAGCTTTTCACTTCGCCGTTCGGATTCGGCATTAAACTGTAGGTCCCTTCCATTCATGAACAAATATAACACGCACAACATGAGTGGATGCGAAAAGCTCGGCCTAGGCCCTCCATGGGCTGTTGTGCCATTAAAAGTAAAAGTAAAGACCCTCCCTTACTATGACATAGAATGTTCTCTCAGTCAGGTAGTTCTTCAAAAAGAGGTACGATGATGCTGAGAGCCATTTCTTCAGCTTGTAGTATAGCTCTTGGTGCCACACCCGATCGAATGCTTGCTTTACGTGAAGGAAGACAGCAGAAAAGTACATTTATCCCTCCAGAGTGTTGATAATGTTGTTGACGACTCGGTGACTTTGTTCAGGGGTGCCAAGCTGATGATCAGGGATGATGTTCAGTTTGTTCAATGCTGGCAACAGAAACAAATTTTAACCGAAATTCCAAACAAAAAAGTTGCACTCAATGTCAAGCCAAAATCCAGGCCAAAACAGGGGCTGGGCACCAGGCTCCAGGCTCCAGGCACCAAATCACTGTGGCACACTGGCACATATAGTATAAACTGACCCAGAAATTGTATGGATAAGTAATAAAATATTGTATTGCAAAAAGGTAGTATAAGATAATCTGGATCCGCCCCTGTATGTTTGTACACCAGCAACTGTAAATATTAGTACAGTATTTTAACGACCTTTGAATTTTGCTGATCTACAGAGATTTGTTCTATGTAGTGAGTGTTTCTAGTTTCCAAGATTTTTATTTTACAAGTTTTATTTAACGTCTTTTTATTTAGAACTAAGTATAAGTTATAACTTTCAATTCGATTTGAAAGAGATAGCTAAATGCAACCAAATGTGGGAACTTTTCTGTGGTACTAGATTAGAGTGAAACAGGGGCTGGGAACTAGGCACCAAATCACTGCGACCTAAAAAGGCCTATTGTGAAGTTCTGTTGAGATTCTTACTTATGGTTTTCAGATTTCGTTGAGAAATTTGTATGCAACTTTCGGCTGGTTAGCAATTGCTTGCGTAATACTGACCTCATTTCAAACAACGGCTTTCAAAAATACCAATATTCTTCTGTTTATTTTAAGCCCGGGCTAAGTATTTTATTAAAAAGTTGGTTTAAATTACGGACTTTCACGATTGACAACTACATAAGTAAGACTATGGACGTTTATTGTTTTCTATATAATTATACATATATATTATTTAAAAGAAATAATGATTTATTGTTGGATATAATTTTTGTTAAGATTTATAGTTTCTCTAATAATCTAAATCATAATTTTGAAGAGCAGTCTTATTTGCGACCACATTTGGGTTGGTGCGGCTCCATTTTCATATCTTTCTTATTTCGTTTATTTTTTTTTTTGGCACGAAGAGGTTTTCTGGCTAGAATGCGATTAAAACATGTGACAAAACGATTATATTCCTGCAGAAAGAATAAGAGAATGTATTAGAATGTGTTAGCTCTATCGATGGGTTCTGGATTTACAGTTGATTTTGTACTTTCTTTACATAAAGAACTAAATCGCTTTTTTAAAAATTTTTTCCCGGACCCATCGATATATATTTATACATATGTATGCAGTATGCTGAATTGCTACTTACACAATCTCCTATTATGTGACCATCATCAGCCATATAGTCAAATTCATCATAAAAATAATATCCATCTTCATTATCCATTTCATATTCGTAATTGCAATTGCCGTATATTTTAGAGAATGTTAGGGGGAATTTCAAAATGTATTCTTTCTCTTGTTCTTATATTCCTTTCGATTATATTTTCTATCACTATTTGCGGTATTATATATTGTTTTTAAAAAAATAATGTCTATTTTGCAATTGATTGAATTACAATTACAATTTTGAATAGAGCCCGAATTGAGAACATTTTAATTGACAATGTTTTAACAGTTTGGGACACGAACTCGGACACGGACACGGACAAGAACCCGGACGCGAACACGTATACGAACACGGACACGGATTTAAAATCGGAAATACAAAATTTGCTAATGTGAAATTGTGATTTTGATGCAGACAAATAGGCAAGCTGTCGCAACGAATACCAACCAAAGAAAGAAGTCCCTTGTAAGTGGAAAACAACGGTTCCTTGGAAAACGGTACTATTTTCGAATTCAGACAAATTTTACAGTGAGCATTGATATCAATTCAGCGCATGAAAAACAACAATAACCACAATTTAAAATTGAGACCAACTGGCGATATTCTCTTTGGCTTTCCCATCTACTTACTCTCTTGCTCTATATTTTGTACATAAACTTTAATTAAGTATTACTATGTATTAATAACACATAATGTAGCACACATTGTGACATTTTACAAAATCAAATGTGGAATGCATAACTTTGTAGAGGATCCGAAGGGTGAAGGGCATAAAAGGGCATAAAAGTCAGTGTTTTTCGTTACATCGTTATTTATCCAATTTCCCAATGTATGCTTATATTGGACAAAGTTCACTCCTTCCCCTTCTGCGATCTTCTGAGATTTGTGAGAGAATCCGGAAAATTTGCAGAAGAGAACGTAGTCCCCCTATAACCCCTTTTTCGACTTTTCCCCCTCTTTTTTTCTAACGCCTTACTTGCCGTCACCCCTACTTCTATTCCTAGACCTTAAGTATAATGAGCTACATAGCCTGAGTGCTTGTGGAACTATCCTGCACTCGTAGGTCAGGTTCTTGGCCTTCTTCACATCCATCCACCCATCCATGCTTATATTATCTTTGAGAAAGAAATAGTTTTGAAGCCTTCACCGTTATTAGCGGATCGAAAAGAGAAGAGAGTTGGGGTTTGGGAATTAAATCATCCATTGGATCGTCTAATGTGAGCATACTGGGTAAAGGGTCGCGAAGCTAGGAAATACATAGTTTACATCAAAAAGTAGGTGGGGTTCCTGAAAGTTAAAACCGGATTTTTTTTCGGAATTACTCATAACCTTTGCAAAACAGAAATTTATTTTTTTTTCCATTCATTTTTTACAGAAGACAAACGTCGAATGAAACATTTCCCATTGGGGTCTTTAATTTACTTTACTTTACTTTTAATGGCACAACAGCCCATGGAGGGCCTAGGCCGAACTTTTCACATCCACTCATGTTGGGCGTGTTATATTTGTACATGAATGGCGGCAGTTTAATGCCGTATCCGAACGGCGAAGTTAAAAGCTTTTCATAGGGAATTTTTACTCTTGTAGGTTTGCCATTGCCTGCCAAGAGGTGGTGCCGTGTAGAAAAATTATTATTTTTCTACTTTTTGATTTTGCCTGTGCCAAGATTCGCACCCCGGACACTCTGCGTAGCAGTCCAACGCACTACCACTACGCCACAGCGACTACAGGGGTCCCATTGGCGTCGCTGAGGGATAAAATCACCTTAGTCCAATGTTTTAGGAAAGTAATCCCTGGCAGAAAAACAAACAAAAGACAATTTTCGAATAAACTTTTTCTCATTAAAAAATATTCAGTGTTGCTTAAGTTCAATACCACATACACTAAGCTCAATCCTTTAGCGGGAATCGCAAAAATACATACAAACATCTAGGTACAGGGTGTCAGAAGCATGGACCTCTAATTCATCTGAAACATTTATTCATTCGCCAGATGAAATTTTGTAAACTCCTTTATCAATATTATCAATATGTCGTCTTTTAGAGGAGACTATATTATGGAGTGGCAGTCTTAGAGACTTATCAAAATACCGCCATAAATTAAATATTAATGCTTTTGTTTTCGTTAATGTGCTTGAAAATACAATGAACTCGCTTTTAGAACCATATTTCTAGGTGTCCTTGAGAAAGAAAAGAGAACCAGATTAGTCTAAGCATGCTGTGTTATTAGTTTGGAAAATTCTCCTTAATTCACAATTGTACACATCATTTTATAAAATGAACAATTATTGTACACGCCAAATTCCAGAACAAACATCTTCAGAATTTTACCTTTACAGCATAGAAAATATAAAAATTTTTACAGTTTTTACGTTTTAAGAGAATGCTCTCAGGTAGTAAGAAAGAGAGCAAACACTTTACCTAGTGTGAGCAGCCTCTAAGGAAATCTTAACTCTTTATAGACCTCAAATTTGCGGGTTTTATTAAAATATATATTATGTTTCTATGTTAAAACAAGAGGATTGGGATGACTTACGGTATGTATTGATATAAAAACTTAATATTTTTTAGCACTAAAAACATAAATAAATAAATTTTTCCTCGACTTTTTTTCACCTCTAATAATGAGTAATAAAATTTTTGATGTCACTTGGTACAATTTTTGGTACTATGAATATGTTTGGGTTAAGAAATTTACAACAACGTTGAATCAACATAAGTATTACAAGGACGCTGTAAGTTTTATGAGATTTTTTTTTGTATTCTATTTCATGCAGAGTCGGTAAATAGTAAGTAAAAAAGAAAAACTCGTAAAAAATACATAAAAAAAATTAAAAACAATAAATGTTGAAATCTTTTAATACAAATGTTGCCAAAGTGTTTCAAAATTTCTTAACCTTATCCCAATATCCCAAATCCCAGGATAATTCTATTTATTTTTACAAGAAAACGGAATTTTAAATTATGAAAATTGTTAATTTTAAGAATTAAAATATTTAATAAGAATTTGTTACATTTCGAGCCCCTACCATTAACTAAAATTGCAAACAGAAAAAATTTGGGGGAAAAAACCTATAAAAAAATTTGTTACATCTCTATTTTCTGGTTAGGACTTGATATTATTTTATAAAGTTTAGGATGAAAAATTTACGATACACAGGTACAATTTTTTTTTTTAGTGTGTGAATTTTCAAAATGTTCGTCGATTTAAGGGTTTTTATTTATTTAGAGTTTTCCGAATACTTTTTGATTTACAAAAACTGACCTTTTTTTGTGGGTAATTTTGTTACAATTACATTTTTTTTTTTGTTAGGTGGCATCACTCTGTTTTGTCTTCCCCCATGCATTCCTTTCTCATGTGTACACATTTTTTTAACATCTCACTGTAAACGTGAGAGTTACAATTGGTGCTATTACAAATACAACAAATTCAGAACCAGTAGTCAAAGCAAATACAAATGCAGCAACAAATTAACATGTCCCAATGTAAGTATGTATGTAGTCCGAGGCCTGGCTAATGAAAATGAAAATGAAAAGAAAAAAAGTCCGGTACCGAAAAGAGAAAATTTCCGCTATATAAAGACAAGATTCATGAATTTTTATGATTTTTTCGTGGAAAATGAGTTTATAAAAAATGAACACATTTGTTGTGAAGTAAAGATGGAAAAGGATAATAATGCATTGCACCTTTCCAAGCGGTATGCTCATGCATTATTGGTATGTAAAAGGACCATTCTAATTCTATGCTAACGTAAACGCTCAGTGTGGTAACAATTTATCTGATTTTCCCCTCTTGGATATTATTTACATTCTAATTACTAAGAAAATACTTAAGTACCATATTTACTATTTGTTATTCCTTTCAAAAATCTCACTTTATTACTCTTTGTCTCCTATTATTTATATGTTTCATGTTATATGCATATTATTTTAGGTGTTTCACAAATTTGAAATTTCCATTTCTAATAAAAAGACTTAAAAAAAATCTGTATTTTTTTATGCTCAACTACAATATCAAGAAAACAATAATTTCAAACTGAAACTAAAAGAAATTACCACATTTTTTACATTTGATTTTGCTATTTTTTTTTTTTTTTTTTTTGCCAGAAGTCCCTAAATATCTATGAATGAAAGGCATTGTGTTCAATTGGAAGATAGGTAATTGAGAGGAGGAAGGTGCAAGAAGCATTGGTGAACGTTCCTTTTGAATTCAGTCAAGTTAAAGTATTTGAAGAGAGCTTATTCCATAATGGAGCAGTGGGGTCAAGGCCAAGAAAATACAGGCCCCGGGGAGAAGAGGATGACCAGCTACGTGTCTCTTATTTTTATGAACCAATATTTAGCAAATGTAAATGGTTTAGCTGAAGCGAAACGGTTGACGTCAAACTGACACAAGTCTCTATAAAAACTATGGGGCCCGGGTAGAATCTCCCGTCTCCCAATTCTCTTCAGGCCTTAGTGCAACAGATATACAAATTTTCTTTATGATTAATTTTGTGAACAGGTAGTAGAAAAGTCAATTTGCTTGAATTAGTGAAGGTTTTACAGGATATGCAAATTATTTTCATTAAATATTTAAATAAAATATTTTATATTTAGAGATTTATTGGAAATGAATGCAAATTTATTGTTATGAATTTATAGAGAATCATGAATGGAAGGGACCTACAGTTTAATGCCGAATCCGAACGGCGAAGTGAAAAACTTTTCATAGGCAATTTTTACTCTTGTAGGTTTGCCATTGCCTGCCAAGAGGTGGTGCCGTGAAGAAAAATTATTTTTTACTACTTTTTGATTTTCCCTGTGCCGAGATTCGAACCCCGGACACTCTGCGTAGCAGTCCAACACACTACCACTACGCCACAGCGACCACCATTCATGTACAAATATAACACGCACAATATGAGTGGATGCGAAAAACTCGGCCTAGACCCTCCATGGGCTGTTGTGACATTAAAAGTAAAGTAAATTTATAGAGAATCATTTAAAGTGCAATTTTCAATGCATTGAATGTGAAAGCATTGTTAGAGAATTAATGGTAATGATATACTTCTTTAGACTCGTTTTTATAGTTACGAGGGGTTAAAAGACTATCTTCGCAGGGGAAATTGTCGCTGTCGCGGAAATTATGGGCAGCGCCCACTATTTATCAAGTAGGTACGAACAAAATTATGAGCAGCACATATGCATCCACATGTATCCACGAGCATAAATCAAACTCAATTGAGAGAGTACGCTCATACGCGTATGTTTCAAACTTGATTGATAGAAGGCGTTACTTGATTAATAGAGGCCGCTGCCCATTAGTTTCTAGTAAAATTTTACATTTCAAACGAAAATCATTAGAAATTTCTAGAGCTAGTAGAATGAGCGAGTGTGATAGACTGAAGAAAACAAACGCGAGCCACAAACAAATGGCGATCGTGTTACGATAAAATCTCCAGCAAAAACTTCGGCTGAAAGACAGCCAGAATGTAGACTTCGTCGGAAAATGGAGGCCCAACAAAATTCAGATTCTGCTATTGTGAAAAAAACCCAAAAAACCAGTACCGAGAGATCGTGAGAGTGTAGACTTTGCAAGCAACTTGAGGCACAACAGAAGTCGAATTTCATTGAAAAATATCTCGCGAAGAGACAAGCCGACTGAGTTCATTAGACCCAATAATTGCATCAACACTCATCTCATTTAGTCCCGACGAAAGCCCTCAGATTATACAGTATCAGACAGTCATTGAGATGGCGGGATTCCCAGCTTCTCAACGAAAGAGAAGGGCAGAAGATTTACTTGAAAATTTGCCTGAAAAGCTTTCCTCCGTGGAACGAAAACAACTCGCATCAGCACAATAAAACACAGACGAGATTTGTCAAGTTTCTAGTGAACCTCATGACATTCGCGAGTTCTCAGACTGGCAAGTGGTAAATTTTCCACCTGTTGAGATCATACAACCTGAATATTTTGATGAGGATGATTTATATAATGATGATAATAATGGTGGTGATTATGGTGGTAAGATAGATTCTGCGATAAACTCTGGTTTTTACAAGATTACTTAATCTAACCTGAAAACCCAAAACGGAGAAGTAAACTTCTGTAGAGCATCCCACTGACTCACGCAATTTTTTTTATAATTTAATGCCAGTTCAATTTGAAGAGAGAAATTTTCATGAAAATTTATTGCATTGAATATATTAATTATTGCATTAAATTAAGAGCGTTAGGAAATCCATGAAAATATGTAGGTACACAAATTAGTAAACATTTATAGTACAAAAAAAAAAAAAAAAAAATTAGATAAAAGTAAAATAATATTCGTTACTTTTTCCTTTCTAATGACATGCCAACCCAATTGACCGAAAAATTTACAACTTCATGCCAAGAAATTCTACTCCTAATCAATGATACTTCATCAAGTTCTTTGCTTCTTAAAACGCAATATGCTACAAAAATTTCGCGCTCATTTAAAAGGTAAAAAAAATCTGCGTATTTTCAAACTTCATTATGCATAACAAAAAATCGTTCACCCCAAAAAACCGAAAAAAAAACCCAAAAACACCAAACGAAATAATACGATGCTCTATTGTTAGGCAAACATGATGAAGTGATATTTTTTAAAGAATATTTTAGGTTTTTTAACAGAAAATCGTGAGCAACAAACTAACACCGAATTGACACCCCTAAAAATCTGTAGAGATTTATAGCGACAGTCAATAAGTTGTTTCCTTCCTTCCTTCGAGTAGCTTATGCATTTCACTTCTTACTTCACAGTATCTACTATCATTAAAAAAAACTGCATACACAAATTTTTGGTACTCAATTGACATTGAAAGTATAAAAAAAAGTACCCCTAAATTCTGGGTTTTTTGTGCACTTTCTTTGTAGTTTTCAAAAATGAAAATGCGTTTTAGTTTTTTATATGCTTTTTGTACTATTTTACTATTGAAATCTTGTCTACTTTTCGGGGGTAGAATATTTTTTCCTCTACATATTTTATTGCGTTTTTTTTTTCTTTCTGGTTAATATGAACAATTTTTATATAATAGTGGTTGCATTTACCGTTCTTTCATTTATTTTCTTCCAATTTTTTTTTTTATATCATTTTCCGGGACAGCATTATTTTTCAATCTTGTAAATATTCTAGAATTTTTTAACGTATTTTCTCACGATCTTTCTTTACTTTCCTGAGTTATGGTAAATTGCATAAAGATAACATATTTTATTACCTTGGTGTTTTTGTTCCACAAAATTTAGAAAGCTTAACAAATAGATTTTTATAAATACAGTAGTCCCCGCTTATTTGCATCGCTGAAAATTAACAATTTATGGTCCGAGTTAACCGAGGAAAGCAATTAACCGAGTAATTTGAGTACTTTTTGAACTAAAAACGCAATATTTCTGAGGCAATCAAATGGGAAACGCAATTAAGCATGGTTGCATTAACCAGGGTTTACTGTATTTACAAGGGAATGGTAATTGATGATGATGGTAATTGCCTAGGAAATAGTTATTTGCAAGAAGTCTCCATTTGAGTTTGATTTCCGATCATAGCTTGCCAATTTGATAAGCTTGTTTTTTTCAATAGATTTATTGAAAGTTATAAGTTATAAGTTATTTCGATAGAAATCAACCAGAGCTGCTAAAATTAATTAAAGGAATTTAATTTATGCATAACTATTTCATTGCAATGTTATTCCTGAAAAGCTCGGCCTAGGCCCTCCATGGGCTGTTGTGCCATTAAAAGTAAGTAAAGTAAAGTATGACCTTTTCTGTTTTCTAGAGAAATATTAAAAACTTTACCCTCATTTCAAGAAGAGTACAAATAAAGTAACGAAATGTAGATGACTAAACAATGCGTTGTCAAAAGGACAGCGCACGGCACAGCCCAGCCCAGCCCAGCCCATAAACTATTCAAATTTTCCATAAAAAGTAGAACATTAAATACACAAAAATTTCTCAAGTGCAAATGTATTTATTAAATCATTTCCAAACTTACCCTCGCGCATTCGCTGCAATTCATCAATAGCTTCAACTGCTGCCGTTTCATTTTTCACCATCAACAGCATTGAAGAGTTTTGCAATTTTAAGCAATTTGTTAATTTCGTAGAATTTCTTTTAATTCGATGACTAACGTGAAGCTGTCCATGCTCATGCTCATGCTCATTGTCATTATCAGTGTTATCTGTTAATTCACCCTCAGTGCCGCTGCCGCTGCCGCTGCCGCTGCCGCTGCCGCTGCCGCTGCTGCGACTACTATTGCTACTAGTGCCAGAATTACTGTCACTGGCACACTTTGTTATTGCTCCAGCTGCTGTTGATATTGCTGTTGTTGCGGTGGTGGTGGTGGTGGTGGTGGTGGAGACGGCAGCGGCGGTATTGATTCTTGATTCAAAAAATTCATCACGTACGCGTAAACTTGAATGTTGTTGCTGCTGCTGCTGTTGTTGTTGCTGCTGCTGTTGTTGTTGTTGTTGCAGCTCTTCATTTCCCTTTGCCTGCTGCTCATGTTCCTCGTTTATATTTACCTCCATCACCACTTCCATCTCCATCTCCATCTCCATTTTCATTTTCATCATCATCTCCTCCGCCTCCGCATTATTGCAATCGAGCGTAAGTTGTCGACATTTTAAATTTTCGTTATTTTCTTTTATGTTGCTGACATCGCGCATATTTATGTCAACAACATTTTCAACAGCAGCATTGTGCAATTGTTCATTCGTTAGCTGTAAGCATGATGATGTTGCCGTTCTTGTTTCTGTTGTTATAGCTGCTGGATTCGCTATTGTCAATTTGAAATTTTCTATACAATTAGTGGCCTTGGTGGGAGTAGTGCTGGTGGCAGCGGTGGCCACGGTGGCCACGGTGGTGGTATTGCTGATGCTGGCTGCTCTGGCATTTGAGGTTGTGCACCTTTTTATAGAGAAATTTTCTTGATTTCGATTTCTTGCATTGGAGTCGCAATCAAATCTTAAAGTTTGTGCTGTTTGATTGTTGGCGTATATGGATTCTGAAAAATTGTAAATTTCTAAGTTTAGAATTTGAATTTTTTGTTGCAATTTGAAAAGTTCTTAAATTTTTCATAAAAATTATTTAGGTAATTAGTTTTTGAAAGTTTGTTTTTTTCTCTCAATCTCTATCTCTCTCTCTTTTCCTAACTGCATTAACCCTTAAGTGCCCAATAATGCTAAGTCTTCAAAGCAATTGGAGTAACCATTATCCTAACCGTTTTCTGTATCTCACTTGACCCTAGCCAACCTAAAGAAAGATATAAGCTTTAATATTGCCAACCAGGGCCGTGGAGTAGAAATACCGATTCGGAGAGGAAAAGAGGATGTTCAATTTGCGGCGGTGGAGAGAAATACGGGTTCGGAGGGGAAAAGAGTATGTTCAATGTGTAGGCCGCCCGATTTCTTTCTGACAAACCTTACTTTCAGAATATGCACCTAAAGCTTAGCCTCCAAGCTTTATACATTTTTATCCCGTTTTTGATATCTGAACAGTAGTTTTGAAAATTCATCAAAAATACATTTCGAAACTTTTCCCAAAAGTAGTTACTGTTTAATATTTCAACACATTCTGGCTTTTAAATTGCATTTAACTAACTTAAAGTTATTAGACCTCACCTTGCTCAAAAGCTAAATAAAAAGGGTATGCTTGTTTGGAAAGTATAAACCCATTACATTTTGAAAATCAGAAAAAATAGTAAATTTAGTTATTTTGCATTTCACATCGATAATTAATCTCTGTATGGATATAAACTACCAAATTTGATGTAAAAACTATAACCTGACAGGGTCTCCATATATTTTTCAGAGACTACAGCTGACGAAACTGACCAATGGAAAACATATGGAAACATTGGTAAATTTCAACAAAATTTATTTTTGTTTTTTTTGTTTCCAATTTGTGCTTTTGGAAGCTCTGAAGCATGAACCCTCGAAAAATCTGAATGCTGTGGGAATTCCCCGAAATTCGAAATGCCCAAATGATGTACAATTAAAGCGATAATTGAAAATGACCTAACTTGGATTTTAAGCGTTCTTTTTAAATGCGGATAAGGCAAAAAAGTAGCTTTGTCGCTTATGCCGACTTGAGCAGCTCTGTTTTATTGCCAAAGATATGCATCGGAAAACACTAACTCATTACTACTTTTGTTTCTTAGTATAAAATATTTTTACTAAAATAGGAAAGTTCGAAGGACATTTTCATAAATTTCTCAGAATTGAAATTTGGTAATGGAAATTTGGTGAGTCAGGATTCCATGAAGATCCCATTACATTTTTTACTAAAAAATTACATTAATACCCACAGGCATTGAAAAACCATTGTGATTCCTCGAAAAACACGTTACTTAGTAAATTATTTCCATGTTTGTTAGCAAAATTGCACAGAAGTCTAGGAAATATTTAAAAAATTTTCCATAACAAATTTTCGCATAGCAATTTAACCAAATTGTATTTTTTTTTAATATAAATCCTTACTGTAATCTTCAAACAATATTTATAATTCATGCCTAGGACCATTTCATATTTCTAGTGAAAGCGCTGGTGCGATAAGTCTCAGCAAATAAGTGTCCCGTCGATTCAACGTGAATCAATTACAAGATTTACAATTTACAAAACGCAAATCATTCGACAAAGATATTGAACACATGAAGCAGAACAGTGCAGTATGAGGTAAACATGCTCATTGAAAGGTGCGAAATACAATATTTAAGTACAGGCCAAGTGGCTGGTCACATACTGTTTTCCATTATGTAGAATACGAGTACCTTACGCTGCTGTGCTCATCATGCTACCATGTGCCACGTAATTGTTCCGCTTTTTAAGATAAATCCGAGACGGATACACACTTTCACATGGAGTTTGCGTACTAAAGTGGAAAATAGCTACACAGCGTTTAATGCTACTTGAGCGTGCATTTTGTTTTTTCATCTTCAATATGAATATCAAAAAATCTGATTTGATGTTGAGAAATATGTATGTACCATATACTTGTGTACTCGTATGTGTGAGTGAGTATGTATGTAAAACCCTTAGGGGAAGTGGTAATAGTCAAAGTAGTCAAAGTAGTAAAAGTAGCAAAGTAAGTACGGTATATTATGTAAATCAACCCTATTCCACATACTTAAGTAATACCATGTCGATGTTTTTTATGTGCGCTTGGGCTTTGTAGAGCGAAAGGGTTGCTGGGTTGCTGTGTTGCTTAAAAAATGAGCATGCTAAAAAAGGGTTCGAGTTAAATGTAAACTTATATCTCCCTATACTTGTGTACATATATGTAAGTGAGTGTGTGTGTATGTGTATTGGCATTTAACCGACATACTTAGCCGTGATTTTCTAATGTATGTGCTGGAATTCATTTTGTGTTGAAAAATGCCAGCGATTTCGGGGTGTGAGCGTCATATAGTTTTTTATGCTATTGATGTAATAACAAAAGGGAAAAACAGAAAGATTATGCTAATTTCAACCCTTTTTGTATTGGGAATTTGAATACGTTTGCGGCATATGCAGTAAAGCAGGCATGTGCCATTGGCTACGAGCACCAGATTGGCATACGACTTTTTTATATTAAATTTAAATATGAGGGACGTTTTTTATAGGTACATGCGTATAACAAACAGAAAAATATTTAATATGATTTGAATACACATGCAAAAATTGCGTTATGAAAAATGGTGGACTATTAAAATAGAAATGGCGCGTGATTGAACGCATTTGTGATATATGGCAGGAAAAAAAATTGGAGCAAATGTAGAAGTTCTGACAGACGTATCTGGAAGAGCATCTAATCAGAAAGGGGGACCATGCCAGTGATTTTTCCTACATATTTGTAGCACATTATATAGTTTAAGGTGATTGCCCAGATTCACACTTATACAGAAATCACCAACCACACATGATCGAGCAAGGTATTCTCATCATTAGGTCATTCAGTGAAAGAAAGAATGCACTCATTAACATTTTCAGCCCAGGACTAGGCTAGTTTTAAGACAATATGTAATAACGAATGTTTGTGGCATAATCGAATGGCGAAAAGCTCGGCCTAGGACCTCCATGGGCTGTTGTGCCATTAAAAGAAAAAAAGAACTTATAAATATAAATATACTTATGTAAATAAAGGGTAATTTTTTTGGGTTTTGGCTTGGTTTTTAAAAATGAAAAAAATTCAGAAATCTTACTAAAGTGAATGAAATTTTTATTTGGATCGATAAATCAATTCCTGCCATTTACTTTTTGAAGATAATTTCATTTAATTCTTGCCCGTGACTACGCTCTAAGTGGTACATTCTGATGGTCCAATTATGGCACACTTTTTCACAAATTTCGGCCGGAATCTCACAAATGATGCGTTCAATGTTGACTTCCAAAGCATCAATCGTGTTTGACTTCTCTCTATAGACAAGAGACTTAACATAGCTTCACAAAAAATAGTTTAACGGGGTCAAATCACACGATCTTGGTTACCAATTGACTGCACCAAAACGTGAGATTAACTGCTCACCAAATTCGCCTCTCAATTGATGCATGGTTTCGCGTGCATTGAGACATGTGTCCTGTTGGAACCTCATGTCGGCCAAGCCCAATTCTTGCATTTTCGGCAAAAAAAAATCGTGTTATCATCGAGCGGTATCTTTCTCCATTGACCGCAACGCTGCGGCCTTCATCGTCTTTGAAGAAGTACGGCCCAATGATGCCGCCTGCCCATAAACCGCACCAAATAGTGCAGTTTTCGGGATGCATTGGTAGCTGCTGAATGACTCTGGCTGGACTTCACTCCAAATACGGCAATTCTGCTTATTCACGAATCCATTGAGCCAAAAAGGAGCCTTGTCGCTGAAGACAATTTTGCGATAAAAACGAATCGAATTTTGATAATAAATTTCAATAATTTGCAAACGTTGTTCAGGCGTAAGTCCATTCATGATGAAATGGCAAACTAAACTGAGCATTTTTTACTTTGGCACATGTCAAAAATCATGCGTGAACTGTCCGAAATATTAACGTTAAAAACTAAGTATCAAAAAAATCACCCTTTATATTGCTTCTTTTTTAACTTGGAAAACATTACAACTGTTTGGGGAGCTTGAATTGGTTTTTGTGTATGGTAAGAGCTGGCTACAAAGACCAAGTTTTACTGAAATTAAAAATAACTTCAAAATTATCAAAAACAACATTTCTGGAAGAAACTCAAATAACTGGTTTGGAAAATCAGAATCTCAGTCATATACGAAATTTCTATTTAAAAAATCTTAACAATTAAAATCTTTATATTTTAGTCTGCACCAACGAATTTCAATCATTTTTAAATATTGAAATAATGCAACCCATTAAAGGGTTGGTAAGCAAATCTACACAATGTGAGTTTTAATTTAGAAAGTCTTCTAGATTAAATTTTCAATCAATAATTCATTTTCCATAGATGGAAACTCTAATATTTTCCATCACTGAAATTCCAAAATTTACTCTCCTTCAAAATTAAAATTTCTCAAACGAAATCTCTTTTATATTAAAATTTTTTATATTCAAAATATTAATTTCTGTTGACACGAGTAAATGTTTTCAAATTTAAATTTCTCTCGCAAAAATATTGAAATTATGATCAGCTTTCCAAAAATCCATTTCAAAACTTTAAATTCTTTACTATAAATTAATAGAAATTATCGAAATGCAAAAAAAAATATAATTTTCATTATACAATAATCCCCGCTTAATTGCATCGTTTAAAATGTACAATATATGCTTAATTTAACCAGGGAATGCAATTGACCTAGTGATTTGAGTACGTTTTGAACTAAAAACATAATATTTATGGCGCACTTAAACATGGAACGCAATTAAGTGTGATTCAATTAACCGGGTATTATTGTATACGAAGTCTTCATTTCCAAAATATTCGAATTTAAAATGTTAAAATTTAAATTTCCATCAATAAATGTCTCTATTTTTATCTCTTTCATAATAATTTCCGAATTGCAATCTCCAAATTATTACAAAAGTCTCCAAAGTAAGAAATCTCCATTTTCGAAATATGTATTTAAATTTTGGGCAATATAATAATGAAGTCTCCAAAATGTGAATTTTCATTTGAAGTCTCTTAAATGTGAATTTTTCATTTGCGAAATCTAAAAACGAGTGCCATGAAATCTCTTTTACATAATTATTAGTTCCAACTATAAAACTCTCCAAATTTTCAACTCTATCACAAAAATGTTAAAATTTCAATCTCCATTACAAAAGCCATTGTTTGAACAAAATCTACAAATTTTAACCAACAATTTGTATTGTAGAAATCTTCATGTCGTAAAATCAATTTCGATCACAAAAGTCTCCAAAATAGTATCTCCATTTGCCGAATAATTTTAATCAATAAAGTCTCTAAATTTCAATCTGAATTTGCTGAAATATTCATATTATAAAAACCATTTTCGAGACATATAAATTTTATGAATTTATGCTGTTGGTAACGAAATCTGAAAGCAGAATCATTATCAAATTTGCATCTCCCACGAGAGAGGTTTCAAAGTGTGGCCTCCAACATTCCAATGCAAAATCTCAAAAACCCAAAATAAAATTTCAAAAAATAAACCCGCTCGTGGTCAATGAATTGTAATTTGGAGATTTCTTTGTGGAAGCTTGCAGATTTTGGAGACTTTTGGCTTTGCGATTTTGTTTTGAAGACTTTATTTCTAAAGATTTCTCTGTCAACCCAAAATGTTTATGTAATTGGAAACTTTTATTTTTATTTCCATCGGTTCCCGTCTTCGCATTGCGGAGGGAGCATTGTTAAACTTATATTTTTGAATCGCAACTACTTCACTGTCATCTCACTTGATCAATCTTAAGAATCATTTTACGTATTGCATTTTAGATCTTTGGTCTTTCAAATTAATTTTCTTTCTCCCCTCTTCCAAACAGACATTTCCAGTTTACAGTTTAGCAAATAATTTATTTATTTTTTTATGGTACAACAAATCATTCTTAAATTTGAAATCAGCCATAAAAATTCTTCGGCTACAGATTCTTCAACGAATTTCCTACTAATTTCAAACACCTTCACTCTATTATCGTTAATCCTCTAATATATAACGAATCAAATGAAAAAAAAAAAAATAGTACCCAAAAACGAATTACGGCATGTCAAGTCTCAATGTGCGATGGAAAGAAGATAAAAGGAATCTTTGCACAATCAAATGAACAAGAACAATTTCATATAAAAAATAGGAATATTACTTTTTTACCGTTTGACGCTGTAGAGCTTCCTTCAAGCGAAATGAGGAAAAAAGGAGCAGAAATCAAAGGACTTTTTATTCCAGAAAATCTTCCATTAGCACTTGTCAAAGGCACAGATGAAGTCGAGGTTGACGGAAAAAACTACATATGCACATGCACATTGTGATCCAAAGGACACTGACAATTACAAGGAAATGTATTCAGCGTTTGCAGCAGCAACAATAGCAGCCAAAGTCGTGCTATGATACAAAAAAAAAACATGAAGCCAGCCACCCAAAATAAAAACAGTGCACAAAGGAAAAAAGGACATAAATTTATGTCACTGTATTTTAATTGCGTCCAAATGCAGTAAAATGCAGTAAAATGAGGAAGATGAAACGTTGGACTTCTGTCTGATACGGCGACCTGCAAAATCAAAATTGTATAATCGACAATCAAAAATAACGAAAATATTGCATGAAAAATCATTCTCGCTGAACAAAAGGACCATGGCTGCGCATATGAAAAACAGAAAAGAAAATGCACACGGATACAAGGTGATGGTGGCAGTGATGGTTGACGACGATGAACGCTGCTCGGTGCATATTATAAAGCCAGGTGTAATCATCTGTCTTGATACCGCAACTATTTCAAATACTTACTTACTTGGCAGTAGCAACAAACACACACTACAATTACAACTACAACTACAACTACACTAAGCGTGGGAACACACGTTGTTCAGTATAGTTATATGCTGCTGAAGGTCCTGCACAAGTACTCGTACATACTCGTAGGTACCTTTCGCAATCATGCGAAACTGTAACGCAACAAACGCACATAATGAGACTCATCATCGTCAGGATCACCGTCATCATAGTCTTCATCATCGCCATCGACAATGTAAAGATAAAAACTGCATGCAGTTGCCGTTGGTTGAATTTATTAGATCAAAAGGACTGAAAGTCCTTATTTTTTTTTTGTTTTGTTTTTTTTTTTTTATACGCACATGCGACGTTAAAATCGTGTTCTATTTTCTTCTTTTTTTTTTTTGTCTTTTTATGATGATGTGATACCTTCAGTTTTATTAGAGCATGTTGTGGTGCAATGCACACGCACACACGAATTCCAGTTGCAGTTGCAATTGTTATGCTTGATTTGCTTCTCTTCATTCAAATCAAGCGCAAGGAGGATGCTCCTCGATAATGATTTACAATTGTTACACTTTCGTTTTTATCTAAGGAAATTTATATGGTATACATTTTCTTTGAAATTGCAAGTGACAATAAGAAGAGCAACGAGCAACTCATAAATCATTGCTGCTCTTTTTTGAATAGAATCTCAATAATTAAATGCTTCTGCATGCTTTTAAATGTTGTAGGTGGAGCTAGTTGTGTTTTGTTTTGCAGTTTCTGAGAATGATGCATCAAATCATTTATTATTTTTAAATTCCAGCATGGTTTAATTATAACCTTTTCTGTAACTTTTCATATTCAATAACTTCTAAGAGGCCAATACTCGCGGTAGAGGTTCTAAAACTGAGTTTCAATTTCTGAACAGCAAATATAAGCTGGCAGGAAAGGTACAGGTCAGGAGGTGGTAAAATTAGGGCTAATAAAGGGACAAACTGTGAAAAGGGGGTAAGAAAAGAAGGGAAAGAAAGAGTGAGTATATGAAGACGGGGATCTTTTCGCAAAGATTGGAGATAGAGAGACACTACTCATATAGGTACAAAAAAACATTTCGGTAAATAAAAGTGAAGTTAGTAGAGAGGGATAAGAAATGATGGAGATAGTTAAGGAAAGGAAGAGGCTAGTTTAGGAGGAGATAGTTGAGGAAAAAGGGATAAGAGATAGATACATTGGGAGAAGGGTAGGGTTTAGAATGAAAGAGGAGGAGAAAGTATGTAATGAATAAAGAGGAAGTTAGAAAAGGGCGAAAGAGAAAAGATGATGGAGAGATGGAGCGAATAGAGCAAGTTCGCAGAGAAAAAGAAAATGAGGAAAGTGTGAAGTTGAAAAAGCAAGCGGAGGAAATTAATGAAATTGTTTAAAGCGAGGGGGAGAATGAGTGAGGTAAGAAAAGGAAAATCTAAGGATTCTATCTGGACATACATATATGAAGAAGGTTAACTAAAGGGAGAGTAATATTGAGTATGCTTAGAGAGAATTAAATAGAAATATGAACGGGGTAGAGAGACGAAGAAAATAAGATATGGAGTGATAGCTTTGAATTTCACAATATTCCAATGCTTACTCTTCTTCTTCTTTAACGGCACAACAGCACATGGAGGGTCTAGGCATTTGCAAACGAATGAAAGGGGCTACTCTTTTATATCGAATCCTTTCTCATGCATTTTTTTTTATTTTGAATGTGCTTGAATCCAAAACCTACTGTTACGACTCGGCGACGAGCCGTTCAATTTCTGGTTGCCTATTTATTTTAAATATATTTAGATCAATCATATAAATCTATTATATTATTAAACTGTGAACAAATATTTAATAATTTCACATGCATAAATTTCTAAGGAAAAAAAAACGACCAAAAAAACCAAGACCATTGCGTGCACTAAGATAAACTGAAAATCAGCTCGCATTGAGCTGAGCTAGAATGAGCTACGCTGCAATTACAAAACGTGCAATAACAAAGAGCAGCAACTGCAAAACAATTAACAAGGTTTCAGTCTAATGCGTTTTGCTAACATTTAAATAATGTTAGGATTTTTTGTTGTTTTGTTGCAATTGCAATTACCACCGCATACCAGCAGCACCACTTTATCACTGCCAAGTTGTACGAGTATGTAATTACCATTATTGTTGTTGCTGCTGCTGTTGGCTTTTATTGTTTGTTGGCGTCTAATCATAAAAGAAAAACGCAATTACGGAATTTATTCATTTTTATAACGCATGCAAATTACAAATATTATATGCACTCACTGCGTACCGCGTGTATTGAACTCATTCTTTCCATTTCAAAAGCATTAATTAATTTATATACGCATTGCCTTGTAAAGCTGTTGAAGAAGTTATCGAACCTCTGGACTTTAGAATGAATACGAGAGCGTTGTACAAAGCAACATTTTAGTTAAATTTTGAATGTTTCTTTCACAACTTAGACGATGACATGAGCCTCACTGTCTCAGCCGTAACTATCAATGAACTTCTGTTGTAATTGTTGTTGCAAATTGCTGATATGCAAAATTGCTGATGTTGCCAATGTTTCTTGTTGTTGCTGCTGCACAATTCATCAGTGCGAAGCTGCTTTGCGTGTTTAGTGGCAATAACTCAATCTTTTTGTTGTTGCCTTGTTGTTGCCTTGTTGTTGTTGTTGTTGCTGCTGTTTTTTTTTCACTGTTACGCAAAGCAGAGATATTTACGCAAATATGTACTACGTTAGTATCATACTTACTATGACTATTTAGTTGGCGGGGGGGAGGGGGCACTAAATATGAATTTTTAACATTTCCCCTTTTCAGTGCAATGCTCTTGAGTTTCTTCAATGGGAGTGTGAAATATTAATTAGCTTTTGAATATGTATTAACCCTAGGATGCATGCCAAGAGGATTAGGGTCTCATGATGTAGATACGTACATATGTATTTGTCGTTACCTGAATAGAGAAAAGCCCTAACTCGGATTTTTTTCCCAATATTTATTTGTTTGCCCATTTTAGTAGATCAAGGTTATCTACTAAACACCTTTGGTATAAAATACTGGAATAAAAATTGAGCAAAAGAATTTGATAAGTGGGGATACGCAAATGGAATGCGAGGCAACTCATTCTCTGATAGAATGAAAACTGGGCAAAAAACAAATAAATTTCCTTTCACAATTTGTACACACAGGCACATCAGGCTCTCCTCTACCAGGTCACCACTTAAGTTACGATTATTTCTTGGATTATGATAGGACCATATTCCAAAGCGAAAAGCAAAGCAAAGATATTTTCAACTATAGGCAGAAGCGTTGGCGATTCTTCTGTGAATATGATGCGCGCCTTAGCATATGACTCCTCTCGGTTGTTGTACTACCAAACAGATATAAGTGGAGAATATGAACTTCTTTCGCAGAGGTCCCAGAAAAATGTTGAAGACTTCTCCCAGGTGCTTACATAAAGGAAGAATTACAATTACCAAAAATAAATGAAACCACTTGTAAGATCTAAGAAATTTTATTTTTTAATAAGTTTTTTCCTTTTCCTGTAAAGTAACAAAAGTTAAGATAGGGCGTTTCTATGTAAAATATGTTAGGGTAACCATGTGTTAGTTGTAATATCTTTGAATTTAAATTAGATATTCAATATTCAATAGAGATTTCCTGAATATTGCTTCTGAAAACTTCTTCAGAGAGGGAGAGAACGAAGAGGAAGAAGGAGGGGTAGAGTCGGCAAACGGAGACGAAGAGGAGAGAGAACTACTAGAGGAAATTCTAGAGAGAGTAATGGAAATAAATGGAAGTGAAAAAATCAAAAAGTATAAAAAGGAATATACATAGATCCTGTGATAACACTGAGAAATCTCCTTAAATTTCATGATCACTCCATTCTTTATAATCGCTTTCTCTATCCTGCTCCTTTTGCTTCCACCAGATTAGAGATTTGGTCAGTGAATTTTGACTACACTATAGTCAGAGCTGGATATGAATCACTACTTTAAGAGCTAAATTACGCTTCAAATTAAAAATGGATTGTAAATTGTAATCGATTACTTTTGAACCATGTTAAAGGAATTGATTACTTTTCCAATTCCACAGAGCAATTGAAATTGCAATTTTTATTTTCAAAATTCTGTGATTAATTTTAAGTTGTTTTTATTGACAAATATCTCTGTCCGCCTAATAGAGGAGTCCAGAAGTAAGAGAACACTAAGCATTTAGTGGTAGTGTGTTTTGATATCCACTACCTCTACAGGCTTAGTGATAATGGAATTGTACTAACATTGCCACTAAAACTAGTGGAGAGCGAAATTTAATCACTAAATTCCCAGTCTGATCACTGCAGTCTTTTTTTTTATACCCTCGTTCTCTAACCACTTTTCCTGTCTTTCTCACTTTCTTCCTTTACCTACTTGCTCTCTATCCCTGTCGTTCTCTATTACCATATTTATTTCTCCAACCTATTTTTCTATACCCACTTTTTCATCTTCTTTATTCTTTCCTTTTTCTATCTTCTCTACTTTCATTTTTCTCTGTTACTTTCTTCCGTATTACTTTCTTCTCTAACGTTTACCTATTCTATCACCCTCTTTTCGTATTTCCATACTTTTTCATATTTTTAACTCCCCTCTTTCAATGTAGTAAATAGTTAGTTAAGTCTAGTAGATTTAAGACCCCAACCCCCCACAAAATCACATTGCTCCTTTCTAATTCCAATATTTTGTTCTAGTCTGAATAGTAAACTTTACTAAGTCCATCCTCCCTAACTTGACGTAGTAGAATAATTGGAAATAGAGATTCATAGTTAAAGGCTGATTTTTTACAACGGAAACTTCCCAAGGTTAACGAAAGGTGGATCTTTATTGTAAGTTTTAAATATCGCATAGTTGTATTTCATATCTAAACCCTTGTAAGGGTGATTTCTGATTACGTTGCATGACATTTTCATGGAACGATTACTTACTTTTCTCAATGCCTTCAAGCCCATAAAGGCTAAATACCATCATAAATACATTTAAACTAAAACTTAATCAAAATCACTTTAATAAACCCGTGATCGCTGTGGCGTAGTGGTAGTGCGTTGGACTATTACGCAGATTGTCCGGGGTTCGAATCACGGCACAATCAAAACCCTTAGATTTCCTGCAAAATTCCATTAAAAATTGCCATTGAAAGTGTGAGAAAAGTAAATCTTTTTGCGCAAATATTATTTTTTTTTTTCATTTTTGTTTAAAAAAAACAAATAAATAAAATATTAAGCACATACGGGTTATTGCAAAATTAAATCACAACTTCTAGCTATTCAGAAAAATACGTTTTTTAATTACAGCATTAAAGGCAAAAAAAAAAAAAACGTCACAAAATAGAAAAAGGATAATTTTAACAGATTTTTCCCAAAAAAAAATTGCTTTTAATTTTGAGTGAAAATTATGCACATTCCTCGTATAAATGAAGACAGAAAGTTAAAACATGCAGCTGCGCATTAAAAAAATGCAGTTTCAAAAATTTCGAATGTAAAAAAGGGTGGCAAGCATTTTCTCTGTACACAAAAAATTTAAAAGCCGAACCCTATTTTTCAACCCTAGATATTTTGCATGTCAGCCAAAGCGTGAAAAAGTGTGAATTTTTAGTTAAGCATATGCGCGCATGCGCAACATTACGACATATTAATAACCAATAGAAAAGTAGTAAAGTAGTAGTGTGTAAAAAATGAGTAACGCATGTCAACAAAAAGATTTTTCCAAACTGATATCCTGCCGGTATTTCTCATTCAATGTCAATGACAAAATTTATTTCAAATATTGAAACGATTCGTTTTTTACTCGTTTTTTTTTTTTGTATTTTTTTGCTGTTGTCATTGTCTGCTTCACGTTGTTTTGCGTTGCATTTATGTACAATATATAAAAGTGAAAGGATGCTAAAAAGGATTCAACGTATATGTTTTAAAAAATGAAAGGTATCCTTTAAATTGCTATTCCAGAGACAGAGCGAGAGAGACGCGTGCGTGCAACCTTTGACATTTGTAACAATGTTTTTTGTTTTTTTTTTCAAATCCAAATGAAAACGAAATTGAAATTCATTTTCATTTTTCAATCTCACATTTAACCTTGTCTGAATATCCTTTAGGTGCAAAATGTTGCGTGCTGCGCGCATGCTCTTCTTCTATCATTTCTACCTCTTCTACGCTTTTACCTCTTCCAACTGCTGATATTTGTTGTGTAATTCAATACGATAGCGCGCACGCGCTGCTTAAGGGTTACTTTCCTACTAAATATGAGGGAAAGGGGGAAAGAGTAGAGTAGGCAACTTCTATGGAAGCAAAGAATGAAGCCTGAAATTATGTTGAAAGCAACGAAGCACCAGCAGCAGCAGCTATTTGGAAGAATAGCGCATAATGTGCTGGAACGCGTTCTCATTTATCATCATTATTGAAAAGCATCTCTAGCGTTGCTCCTTCTTCTTCTTCATTATCTTCTATGCGTTTGTACAGTTATGTTTATTTACTCTCACTTATACTTTTTGATTTGAAATTTAAAATCAATTTATGTCGCGTGTCCTTTTTATTAGTGCACATATAAAGTCTTGCTGAAAGTGATTTAAAAAATCATAGCAGTATCAAAGGACTTCAGAGTGCGGGTTAAATTTGTACATGTGTATTTCGCAGATGTTTATCTCTTGTATGTATTATGTATTATGTATGTACAAATATTTATATATATACCTACACTTAGAAAAACTACCATTAAATTAATAAGATTTTCTAATTCTTCTTTCTAGCTCCCTCTTTTTGTTCTTCTGTTCCCAACAAAATACCCACAAGATTTTGATCGATCGTTAGCCAATGCCTTGTGGTATCTCAATGTGCCGTTCTGCCCTAAGCGTGTCCTACTATAGGACAGCCACTCTCCTCATTGCTTTTAGCTCTTACTCGCAGATTTCTAAGACCACTGATCGCTTACAGGCTCATGATGTTTGGGGGTCCTGTTTAGTTAATGACACCTTGCTCATGCCGTTTTGGGGTCCTGTTTAGTTAATGATACCTTGCTCATGCCGTTTTGGGGTCCTGTTTAGTTAATGATACCTTGATCATGCCGTTTTGGGGTCCTGTTTAGTTAATGATACCTTGCTCATGCCGTTTTGGGGTCCTGTTTAGTTAATGATACCTTGCTCATGCCGTTTTGGGGTCCTGTTTAGTTAATGATACCTTGCTCATGCCGTTTGGGGGTTCTGTTTAGTTAATGATACCTTGCTCATGCCGTTTGGGGGTTCTGTTTAGTTAATGATACCTTGATCATGCCGTTTTTGGGTCCTGTTTAGTTAATGATACCTTCCAGACTCCACTCCAGCAATTGGAGTATGCTAATCAAAGAATTGCACAGCGGCGCTATTATTTAAAGTAGCTATTTGAGTTTTCGACACATTTTCGTATGGAATAAATGCCGAGTAAAGTCGACACGAACAAAAATTCTCTATATACTATTAAATCAATTGGAAAATATATGTAGTATTAAATGAATCAAAGACCTCATGTTCTCTACAGTCTCTAAAATATTTTTCTCTGAGTGTCGACTTTTATTTGTAATCTCGTAAAATTGTACATGTAAACACTGCAATTTGAATCTGTAGTATGCAGAATTTTGTTTTCTACTACATCATGCATGTGCTGATTAATTTCCTTTCGATTTCAATTTGGTTATTGGAAATTTGAACCCATTTGCAGTTGGTTTTGTGCATTCAAATGGATAATTTGCTAAAGGGTTTGATTTGAGTGAAAGCAATGAAAACAGATGCTATTATTTTTTAGGAAATTGTTTGAAAGCATATGAAATTAGAAAATAAAATATATACTCGTATAATATATTGATGCATTTACATATTATTCCCGCAATAAATCGCAGAAGGTATTACTAATTATTTTGCCTTCCTAGAAGTTAGTTGCGTCGATCAATCTGACATGTTTCGAATCGAACTATCCATTGTGTTATTCTGACTTTTATGATTTTTGCAAAGATAACTACTCCCCAAGAAGCTGATCCGAATCATCAGCGAGAAGTTAAACAATTCAGAAATGGAAATTTATCTCCACCAAAGCCTGGAGTTAAACAAGATTTTCACTTTAACAAGTTCTCTTCTCAATCTTGTTGAACATAGTTCGGGCGCACGTATGGTATGTTCCGAAAGAGTCACAATATAAAGCTTCACCCGCCAACTCGAGTACTTGAACCGAGAACTTTAACTTCGTAGACAATGAATGTATGCTCTCGAAAAAGCCTAGTAATATTTATTAGAAATATGATTATGCTAACAGACCAGCAAGTAGTGTTTTCCCTTGAAATAAACTTCATTAGCCATGAGAATTAAGAGCTTGTGGTTCTGCGCTGGCCACAATACACTTAGAGATCGGTCTATTCATTATGACCCAAGACGATGCAACCAAATACGCAATCTACAACAGCTTTATAAATATAAGAAATCAAAAACAAAAATATCAGGCATGCCACTGAAGAGGAGAGACACTTAACCGGGACTAACTGTAGACATTCTTTTTACCAGCTCCACTAAATATCAGACGGGTACTTAAATCGAGTTACTATGGTATATCGTATCTAACCGCATACAAACTATAAAAGCACACATTCTAATTACGCAATATTCGAGCCATAATTTTGAATTTCGAAATTTCAATGTTTGAATACAGCGGATTTCAAGAGATTTGACCCCAAAACTACCAAATACAAAGTTTCATGAAAAACAAATAAATTGTTCAATTGTTGAATTTTCGAAATATCGAGCACAGATTTGAAATCAGAAACTCACAAATACAAATATTCATAAAAATTCCAACCATTTTAAAAAATTATCCGCCTAATTGGATATGCAATTTTGAACTTTGAAGTTTCGAACACAGATTTAAATTCAACAACCTGGCTCTGCCGTAATGAATTCGTCATTTTGATTTTCGAAATTTCGGCCACCGACAAGCAAATTTGAAGACTTTTTATTTCGAAATTTCAACCACAGATGTGAATTCAGGACCTCCAAAACCGTAGAGTAACAGATTTCAAACAAATCGGAAGACTTTCTGGCCTTTGGCCAACAAACTGGGTCTGCTGGTCCAATGTATGACGGAGGGAGAATCTGTTATACTTTTGCAAAATGAGACCATTAATGTGCATGGTTAAATGATAAGTAAAGAAAAAATTGCATTTAGAGAGCAATTCATGGCTAAGAGGTAAAAGCAATCGGCTTGCCTTTATGAATTGTGGACTAAAACCCAAAGGATAGGTCTGACTAGAAACATTTCTCCCTACTTGAAATGTATCTAATGTCAAATACAGTATTCAAACATAATTTGCTTATTTCATACTTACTGTACTAAAATCAATTTCCTCAGTTTATTAGCTGCAAAATATCAAAACATCAACATTTGACATAGCCGTAGAATGTAAGCAAGTTTCACATTCAATCATTATAGTTTTTCCATTCAAATTACTCTGCTCAACTTTATCAAATAGTTGGTATTTGTGCATGCATTTTTTATGCAAAATTAATGCAAAATGCTAAAGCAAAGAAACTCATAAATATATTTGTGACATTAATTCACCAACATACTCGTACGAGTAGAAACAGACAAAAAAAGCAGTAGCAGTAACAGCAGCAGCAGCAGCAAACAACATCACCGCATCTATCAAACAGCAACAGTAAATATCAAATAGCAGCAACAAATCACTTTGTGAATGAATGCAAACAATTTATAAGTTTAGCTTTACAGGAAGAAGATGAAGATATAAAAAATTTATTTGATTTTACTTTTATGCAAATATTTTTACCTCTTTTCTTTATGTATGTAAACATTTTTGCATGAATTTATGTAGAATAAAAAATAAAAAAATTTCCGCTCATGCTCTTTTAGCAGCAACATGCTACAGACTTTGCTATTGCTACAAAGTGCTTTTGGTTATCTGTCAAATTTATCTAAATTAATTTCGTGTGTATTCTTTACCCGACTTAACGCACACCGAGACCAAGCAGCAAGTGGTAGCGAGTTTCATGTGCAGAACTCATTAACTATATGAGTTGATAGATAGCTACATAGTACATACATACATACATATATACATATATACATACATACATACATTCGTTCATTAGCATAATGATTTTTTTTTGTTTCTGTTGTTGTTATTGTTCGTTGATGCTCATTAATTTTGTGCATATTACTTCAGCTATTGTTTAAGTACATAAGTGCATACTCTACTATTGTAGGTAGCCAGCCAGCTAGCTACCTAGCTAAGCTAGTTATATTTTATAATATGTTGTCGCTTGTCTCACTACCCCTGCTGCGATGCGTTTCTCTACTGCTAACTCATTAGCTTGCTTTTTGTTTTTGTCTTCTTCGCTCTGTTGCTTGAATTATTGCATGCGTTTTGTTGTTGCAGTTGCAGTTGCGATTTTTCATTGTGAAATTTGCATATTTCAAAGATTCTTTTTCGCAATGCTTAAGCAATTATTGTTGTTGTTGCTGCTGCTGCTGCTGCACTGGCGCACTTCATAAACAATTTACATTACTTTACCTTTTTGTTTGCTGCTACTAGTTGCTAATGCTATCGGTTAAGAGAATATTATTTATTCATAGTTAATAAGTATTTCAAAAAATTTATTTGCATATTTTTATGATTTGTAATAATGCATTAAGGCATTATAAATAATGCAAATGCATTAGTTGAGCAAGAAACATTAATGCTTTTGTGTGTGTGTGTGTGTGTGAAGTGTTTTAATTACAAAACATAAATGGAGAATGGGAATAGAAACTTTAAACAATTCAGAATGAATTA
Source organism: Palloptera scutellata (assembly GCA_958295655.1). Classification (NCBI taxonomy): domain Eukaryota; kingdom Metazoa; phylum Arthropoda; class Insecta; order Diptera; family Pallopteridae; genus Palloptera; species Palloptera scutellata. The sequence goes on along the minus strand of OY282452.1, from coordinate 30,974,722 downwards.
AATAGGGTGTCCCAACAGAAGTGCAATAAATTTAAATTTTGTGGCAGTTTTTTCTTGTGCAAGTGCCAGCTCTGAAAATTAACAGCTGTCGTCTACGATTCTTTCGATTATGAAAAATGGAGCGCTACAGAAAGGAACAACGCGATAACATTGTGGAAACCCATTACGAAAAGGTTATAGGTTCAAAGGTTAAAGTTACAGGAACATGATAACGGAGTTTTTGTGGTCTCAAAAGGACGGTATGTATCTGGATGACATGTGGTTTCAGCAGAATGGCGCCACGTGCCACACCGCGCATGAAAAAATCGTTTTTTTAGAACAACGATTTCCAGATCGAATCATCCCGATGCCAACTGACCACCAAGATCGTGAGATTTAATGCCGTGCGATTTCTTTCTTTGGGGTTTTGTGAAATGCCAGGTCTAGGCGAATAAACCGCAAACAACTCCTGAGCTTAAGGCCGATATCCAATGCGTCATCGCTGAAATAGAGCCACATCTTTCTCAAAATGCCATCAAAAATTTCATTCAAAGATCAAGGCTCTGCCATTGCAGAATATTAATCGGAGCATGTCTACTTTGTGGTCGCTGTGGCGTAGTAGTAGTGCGTTGGGCTGCTACGCAGAATGTCCGGGGTTCGAATCTCGGCACAGGCAAAATCAAACTAAGAAAAAAAAATTTTTCAACACGGCACCAACTCTTGGCAGGCATTGGCAAACCTACAAGAGTAAAAATTGCTATGAAAAGCTTTTCACTTCGCCCTTCGGCATTAAACTGTAGGTCCCTTCCATTCATGTACAAATATAACACGCACAACATGAGTGAATGCGAAAAAGCTAGGCCCTAGGTGGGCTGTTGTGCCATTAAAAGTAAGTAAAGTAAAGCATGTCGTGGTCGCTGTGGTGTAGTGGTAGTGCGTTGGACTGCTACGCCGAGTGTCCGGGGTTCGAATCTCGGCACAGGCAAAATCAAAAAGTAGAAAAAATAATTTTTCTATACGGTACCACCTCTTGGCAGGCAATGGCAAACCTACAAGAGTAAAAATTGCTATGAAAAGCTTTTCACTTCGCCGTTCGGATTCGGCATTAAACTGTAGGTCCCTTCCATTCATGTACAAATATAACACGCACAACATGAGTGGATGCGAAAAGTTCGGCCTAGGCCCTCCATGGGCTGTTGTGCCATTAAAAGTAAGTAAAGTAAAGTATGCCCTTTTCTGTTTTCTAGAGAAATATTAAAAACTTCACCCTCATTTCAAGAAGAGTACAAATAAAGTAACGAAATGTAGATTACTAAACAATGCGTAAGTAAAGTAAGTAAGTAAATTAAAGCATGTCTACTTTGCAATGCAAAGAAAATATCACAAATCGCTCAAAAAATATCCGTTTTATTTTTAAATTAAATCGTGTACTCATATTGGGACACCCTATACATGAGTGTCTAATTGTATAACTAAATGTTACTTTGAATTGCTTTAAGTGACATTTAACTAGCATTTGAGAAACTCTCACGAGTAAGAAAATTTGAATTTTGTAAGTTATTTCCCACTTAGAAGAAGGAATAAGGTTCTGCAAATAGTGCCCAGAACTGTTAAGTATTGTGCTTTTTTTCAAGTAGGAGTTCAAGTGCAGTACCAGTACAGAGACTAGTAATGATAGGACATACTCAGTTTTCTGGTACCGAGACTTGAAAAAGCTCAAGCACTAAACGATTTCAAGTTGCCATAGATACCTCAATTTCTAAGTACCTATTTATTTACGCCTAGGAACATTTAGTGCTACAAATATTGGCTCAATTTTAAAATACCATTGACATATTTGGAAGCACCTGGAAATATTTAAAATGCTTTAAAACACTTTGAAATATTTGGAATACTTAAAACTGCTTTGAAATAAGTGCTCAGAAATTATGGAAAATACTTAGAATAGTGAAATATTGGGTTATTTTACACTACATAAAATTGTACCTTTAAAATTCTCAACTTTACTTAATAACACTTGAATATGCTATATGAAAAGTAAGTACTTGAAAATATTCAAAATTAAAAATACGTTTGGAATCAAATAATGTAATATAATTGAAATTTTCCAAAAAATACTGGAAAAAATGGAATAACTGATTTTGAGATTTATGAAATTTATGAAAATATGAAACTGCTACCAAATATTTTAACACATTTCAAAATACTTGAATTTTCTTTAAAATACTTGTAAATACTACTTACTTGAAAATACTTTGAAGAATTGTACTTACTTTAAAATTCTTGCAAATACTTGAGTACTTATACTTGAAAATATAAAAAGTTTAAATACCTTCTTATAAATAATAATACTAAGTAAAATTTCAAATACTTCAAAATACTTTGAATAATGGGAAGTTCTTTAAAATACTTTGAAATTGTGAACAATTTTTTGAAAACTTGAAAATTCTCAACCCTTTCAGACCCAAGTTTTTCTCTTACTTAGAAACAATTAAGTGGCTGCGGTTTAATTGTAAAAAGCTTGGCATTCAGAAATTTGCATGTTTAATAATTGTATAAATTTGTCCAGGGAAAATTTCCTAGAACAGGATACATCTCAACCGTATTGACTTATTTCACTTATTTTCACTATGTTTTAATTATTCCTTCAGCTGCACTTAGATTTATTCAAAGATTTAGATTTACAACTTATGTGTTTTTTTTTTGTTAACAGGTCGTGGGGCACACATACATATATGTCGTGTTAGGTCTGATAGGGTTAAAGAAATTTAAAAATAATTCACCGTGCTTAAAAATGTTTGAAAACACTTGCATATTTATACTTGAAAATACTCGATGTAATATAGAAAACTTTAAAAAATATGTACTCGCAAATAACACAAAAGAATATAAGATTTTTTGATAGAAATCTCTGCCATGATCAATAACTCTCAAGACACATAGAAACTGCCAAGTAAAATTTTTATTTAGGAGGAGCTTAAGTTCATTGTTGATGAAGACTGTAGATGGGATCCCATCGTTGAGAACGATTTCTTACTTACTTTACTTACTTTTAATGGCACAACAGCCCATTGAGGCCCTAGGCCGAGCTTTTCGCATTCACTCATGTTGTGCGTGTTATATTTGTACATGAATGGAACGATTTCTATTATGAATTAAATTAAATATTGTTAAATATTTAAACTGTCTGAAAAAAGCTGAAAATTTTTTGGTAGTAATTTCTATGAGTCAGGGAGAAATTTTGAGGTATGAATGGGCTCATCCTTTCCGTTATTATGAGCAGCATTTTTGCCGAAGAAAGTAAGTATGCCGTTGTTCTAAGCCATTTACAATTTATGAGCATTTTATGAATAAGTATGTTTATCAAAAATTGCCCAAAATAAAGGTTCCAAAAATAAGGGTTCATGGGAGAAGTAGAGGGTTGGTGTAAATTTAAAAACTGTTGATCTCTCCATAATGAACAGTTTTTCTTTAGACGTCAAAACTGTAGGACGTCAAATAAAAAATTTAACCATCGATTCCCATCAGACCCCAATAGCGTCTTTGAATCGGCCATACAAATATTATGACGTATACAGACATGCGTCTTTGGAGCAACAGATCTGGGTAGTGTCCTCTTACAAATAAATCATCAAATAACCGTAGCGGAAATCAACAAGTTCTATTTTGCTGGTCTGTGTAATCGAAATATTGGATAATACTACAATAGTTTTACCACAACTAAGTAAGACATCATCTAGATAGTGATATCTGATCTTCGAGATTTCAAGGATAGCCATGATGATAATGTTTTCGGTCATAGTTTTGCAAAATAGATTTCTTTAATGTAAGAGAGATTCCTCTTTAATGTAAAGAGGCCCTAATTAACATTTTCTTTCACTATCGGGGTTTCGGCAGATTCAGCTGAAATTGTCTACGCTCATTTTAAATTTGCAGATACGATATGATTTGAACAAAAAAAATTAGTTAAAACCTTTCTACATTAAGGTAACGACATGAGCTATCTTGGGATTCTAAGTAGTTTTGTGAATAAGTCTTGAGAGAGAAAGAAGCTTCTGAAATTCTTCAATATTCTCGGGGCAAAAAAAGTAGTACTTACCTCTGATTGGTTATCGACTAGATTGGGCATATTTCGTAGCGAGTTTTCAAGATTTTCGTAGCGAGTTTGCAAGTGTGAAGTATTCGTCTTTCAGAGGATACTGTTTGCTTTATTTTATTATTTTATAATCCAACCATTTGGTCCCTACTCTTTTTTGTAGATTTCCATATCAATTTCACTAAACTATGAATGAAACCGGTTTTTGTTGAATTTTACCCATAATTTCTAATAAGATCGACTTTCTTGTCGGAAATATAAGAATATGAATATTAAATTACACTTGCTATTAATAAATAAAATCCAACCAACCCATTCAATACAGCCAATTTCCATCATACCTTTGGCATATTATTTCAAATAAAACTTTTAAATTTCACAGCCTCAAATGCAGCAACCTTTTGCTTATTACATAATAAGGATATCCATTAACCAAAATTATTATTCTGGCAAAAAGCGAATATTTTCCCTTTGACCAGTCAATCAAATTACTATTTTGTAGTATTGTTTTATTATTGTTATATCGATATCCGTTTTGGCGGCAAACAAGAGACACACACCCTCCCCACGCACCACGCACTTTGTAGCGCACAAATTTAGGTCGCTAAAGGGATGCAAAGGATATACGCACATACATACAAAGATACAACGATGTGAATTTATTTCCTTATTACTCTTTGACTACAATCAAATTTTGGAAAAATTTATTCAATGCTGCTGCTGCAGGTTTTCATTTCGAAACTTTATTTTACTTGTTTTATTATTTAATTTGGATTTCAATTGGGGAAACAGAAAAACGAAATCATTTATTGAAGATAGAGTAAATTATTTTTATTGGAAAATTAAAAGGAAGCAATGAAGAAAAAGGTTTTTCTGCTTTCAATTGAAAATAAATTTTCATTTTTAAAAATTTCAATGTTTTAATGTTTACGTTCCCACGACGAGAAGAAATGCCCAGCATTCTTTTCTTCCCGAATTTGCTTCTTCTTCTTCCTCTACTTCTTCCACTTCTACTTCTACTTATTCTTTTCTTTTTTCTTTTTGTAGTGTTTTTGTTTGTTCGAATAGTTTCTATGCATATGCACATAATAAGGATAATGCGAAAGTAGTGGTGCAGCAGAACAGTGCAGAGAAGAAGAACTGACGTGGAAGATCCTTTTTTTTTTGGCCAAGTGAAAATGCAATTTTCGTAGACGAAGAAGGATGTTGATTGTTTATGCCTTTTGCATTATCATAATCTTTATTATGACAAAGATTTTCTCTTGCCGTTTTTGCTTTTCTGCAGTAAAATAACAGCAGGTATACCAATCTGCCTATATTCTTTTCTTTATATTAATTCTACATACTTCTTGTAAAAGGATCTAGCAATTTTCAATGCCCATCATATTTAATGCATCGCTTGTCAATTGCATTTGAATTGCAGGTGATTGCATCTTGCTGTTCTCACATAAGATTTTGCCATAGAATTATTTAAGTACAGCAGATATGAACCTGGTGCATTTTGTAGGCATACAAAATCTATATGCAGTATACTTATTATGCAAACTAATAGAAAAAGGTCGAAGAGTGAGGGGCATGAAGAATGACTTGAGCAATTTGCATGGAAAATTGCAAGAAGTTGACATGTAAACACAGCGTGGGAACAATATTTTTGAAGAGTTTCTTTGCGAATGAAAGTGCAAGTGCATGTTTTCTTGTTTTTTTTTTTGTTTTTTTTTTTGTTTTTTTTTTTGTTTTGGGCCTACCCTTGTATGCATTTGAAGGCAAAAGTAAGTAAAATAATTTGTATTAATCGTCTTTGTTATGCAAGGATTTCATTTCACATAATCGTAAATATGTATATGTAGATATGTGAATATTTGTAACACCTGTTGAATGGGAAGTAAGACGACCGCAAATATGGACTGATTCTCTGTGAAAATATGTTTATAGGTCAAAAAAGGAGATGATGGTAAAGCAGGCAATTTCTGCACACTTAGTAAAATTATGCAAAATCGGACACATTTACTTTGAAATGGCAGCTCCTTAATAAAGCCAGACAGATTTGAAACGTACAGAAAACTCTTGGATATTTCGAATAATAAAAACCACTAAGTAATTTCTCACTTATAAAATGGAAGTATTCGCAAATAACTGAAAAATGTTGCTTCCAAATTCTGCAATATATTAAGAAAAATTATCAATGAATATAAAAGTAGGATGCATTTCATTCATTCGAGAATAGATGAATGCGTGGTTGCTGTTGCTTAGTTGGTAATGCGTTGGCCAGAGTGTCCGGTGTTCAAATCTCAGCACAGGCAAAAAAAAAAAAATTATTTTAAAACAACTTTTCTACACGGCACCATCTCCTGGCAGGCAATGGCAAACCAACAAAACCTTTCATAAAAGGTTTTTACTTCGGTGATCGGATTCGGCATAAAACTGTAGGTCACTTCCATTCATGTACAAATATAACACGCACAATATAAGTGGATGTAAAAAGCTCGGCCTAGCCCCTCCATGGGCTGTTATTCCATTAAAAGAAGAAGAGAGATGAATGCGTGAATTTTAGCGATTTTATTTCACCATTAATAAATAATAAAAATATTGCAAATTTTAACAATTTATGCTCGTCGTTAATTATAGTAATTACAATAGCCGTAAAACAACAATTTAAAATAATTTCTATTTATGTTAACAATTAACATAAATTTTATGCTTAGGCCAGGCATTATTGTGTTTTGTGTGTTTTTTGTATTTTTGTTTCACGCAAAATTTATAAAACTTAGGGGAAGATGGAGCAATGGGGGCAACTAGGAAAACTAATTAATTAAACATTTTTAAAAAAAAGTTTTTAAAGTGTGTTCGAAGTCAACCGATTAGTGTTGCCAGATGAAGTTTGTTGAATTCACCACATTACATGCAGGAATTCCTCAATTACGAAAAAATTCACCACAGGTAAAAACTTTAAGTACCTACATATTAATTTAAAAAAAAAAGGATATTCAATGTACCTAATAATATAATCAATAAACAAACTGAAAGAGAAATTATGTATTCTTTCTTCCCTTTTGGCCTTTTAACATTTCCTGCAGTTTCGAAATTTTAAGAAAACTTATAAAATTTCAGGAAAGTAAAAGCTGGTTTAGGTTGAAGGGAAGTGGTCAGAAAGATCTGAGCATCTGCGAGGGCCAAATTGGTCCATTACGATGTTGTTATATGGTTGACTTGAGTGTCTGTACACTAAGGGGAGAATGACCCAATGTGATACCACATGGTCGGACCTGCAATTTAACGCCCAGTCCGGAAGGGCGGGGGGACAATTTGTTATTAGTTAGTGGTGTTGCCATTGCCTGCCTACTTTCTATATAATGCTCATTCCCTTTATAACGCTAGAAATTGAAGAAGTTTATGAGAATTAACCACAGAAAAAGAGGGGAATCGAACTCCAAAGCTTCCAGGTGAAAGTCTAGTGCTCTACCCACTACCCTATCGAAGTCGTCTTATAGTGTAGAAGTAGATATACACGAAATCACATAACTTCTGTGACGCTCTATGCCATGTTATTCATGCTTTAATATATCTCTGGTGAAAATGAAAAACAGCTTAAGTCGACTTAAGATATAAAATATTTTATCACATATTTTTGACTATAAATAATAAACTTAATTGAATTTTAAAATAGTTTTTAGGAATTATATATTATATTATTTCAATTATAGTCTTTGACCTGAATATATAATATTCTGTATTTTTAATTTTGCTATAGTTTCTATGATATAACCATTCAACATAGGAATACACTAAAGCTATTCCAGTCATGATTCGTATGCTAGTTGTCTTCATAAGATTTTAGCCCGTTCTTCCCTACTTCAGCTTATGCAGAAAATAATACTACGAAAATCTGGTATGAAAATCATATACCATATTCATCGCAGTTTCTCTACTTCCAATTGCAATTGCTGTCTGCTTCTATTGCTATTGTTGCTTTTGTTACCACAACTTCAGCTAATTTAAATTTTTTCTTAATTTTGTTTTAGTTTTCTCTTTTTCTTCTTCTGTATTTGCTTGTAAGACAAAATAAAAAATGCGTCTTTCTACACTTTCAGCTCATGTTAGGTAAAACTCAACAAACAAAAACGAAAAAAATAAGAATTATGGATTTATGTATACAAATACAAAAAAAAAAAAATTCATTGGCTTTTCTTGTTTCTTGTTTGCTGTTTTTATTTTGTTTTGTATTTTTAATGAGATTAATGCAAATTTTATTTGCGTAAACGAAAAACACTATTACTGTTGTTTCATTTTACACACGATAAATTTTTGAGCCAACAAGTGTATCAATCAGAGTACAAGAACCCAGTGGAGAATTCAATGAATGCAAGTTTTGTACTCGTAAAATTGGACATGAAGGAGAAAAGTAGTAATGCGTCTGAGCTAGATGATGATTAAGTTATTGGTTCTCTAAAAATTTCTGCAACCAATGAGTGGCAATGAATTTAAATTTCTTATAAGTATATAAAAATCATGTGAAAATAAGATAAATATTTAAGACTTCATTCAATTCCTTGCTTCTAATACAGTTGCATTTTGGGCCTGATTTTCTGAAAATGTCTATTATCTTTTTTTTTTTGTTAGTCATACAGGTCGTGAAGAGAAAATGCGGGCACCTGGGGGAGGAGAATGATCAAATACGGGCCCCTTATTTCTAACAGCTGCCCATACACATAACCCTGTCTTCAACGTGTTTTAGATTTCAAAGAAATTAATTATACAATATAAAAAATCTGGAACACTTTTTGTATTTTATGAACCAAATTGAATTTAGGGTGTGCCCATAATGCGTCTAGTGTAACGTTAGTTGAGCTCTCCACCTACCTGATTTTTCCAGTTTTTTACTTGTTCTTCCATTAAATTATTTTGAAATCTTTATTATTATTTATTTAGTTATGTTGCTAAGCTCCAACGCTGCATAATTGCGCTAATATTTTTCAATTAAAAATGCGTAAATTGAATTTACGCTTAAATAAAATTAAATTAAAAAAAAAAAATACCAAACCAAATCAAATTTACAACTTTCCAAAGTAGCGCATAAAACTAAAGATGAATACAAAAATTCAATGCATTTTTGGAATAATTTCATTTAAAAATATTTACGTACAAGTTTTATAGTATTTTTTTGCTTGTTGTTGTGTAACTAATTAATGCGCATTTGTATGTAAGCAAAAAAATACAAAAAAAAGCTAAGTTGCGTTTGTTAAATGATTTGATATAGTAGCTGCTGCAACATTATTTTGCATGCGATTTGATTTCATGTGTAAAGCACACATGTAAATATACACACACACGTGCACACATTCTCACATATATTGTGTGTGTGTAGTTGAATGCGTATGTAATTTCTTTTGTACATGTTGACTACCTCCTCAACTATTGGCTAAACGTAGTATTTAAAATTTAATTTTTACTCTTAGTTGTTGTTGCTAATGTTGCTTTTGTTTTTGCGTACATACTTCAATTTAATTGTATGTTAATCATGTTACATGCTAATTACCCCCCGCCCCATTCACTATTAACTATTCTTTACATGCAGTCAGCAACAGCAACAACAGCGATTACTGCAGTTTTACTTAGAAATGTTATTTAAAAGTCGCCGCTGCTGCTGTTGCTTTGAGTTTATTGAAAAAATAACAATCGCCAACGCTTTTAACCCTGAATGCAAATATTCGATGCGATGCGATGCGATGCGATGCGATGCGTTCGTTTGTATTCCGTAAAACGTGCGCAGTGAATTGAAAAATAATAATGTTGCATACTATTGTTTTTTTTTTCTTCGACTAGCTAAATAGTACTTAGTATTAGTATTTAGTAGTTTATGCACAGTATGAAGCAGTAGATGGGGCAAAAATAGAGGAAATTAAATGCAGTTTTTATTTTAAGTGAGGGGGAGTTGTGCAAAATGGTGAATGATTTTTTTAATTTTCTTAGTACTGATTATAAAAAATTGTACGCATAGATAAAAGATTTCACCATTTTTTTTTTTTTAATATATAAATTTTTTTTTTCATGTTGCTTACAATTGTGTACAACTACTTTTTCCATGTACTACATACATACTTATGTATGTAAATTGCTCATACTTTATAGATGAAAAGTAAAACAAAAGACTAAGGCAACGAACTTATTCAAATGAATCTGTGCTTTCGGCATAAAAATGAGAGTATACTTTTAGCGCTTCATACATATTTCACTCTCTCATTCACGCTAAAGCAATACGATAGACTGAAGCAACAAACCTTTTTTTTTGAATGAGGCACAGCAAAAGACTGTATCGAATACAAAGGGTGTTTACAAATAGTAAAAGCTATTGGAGAATAATAAAATTTGGTACAATCATTTATTAGACAAATATTTAGAAATATTATCAATTTCAGAATATTCGGACAAATTACCTAGTCTTGCCATAAGTTCTGTTACAAGCTTTTCAAAGTAGTAGGCTTTGAAATTTTAAATTGTATGATCTCGTTATTCGCATTTTTTGGTACAATGTTCTATTACAAAACAAATACAAATCAGTTTGGTTTCAAATTTTGCGTAATTAATATGGTGTGAGGCAATAACGAAAATCGTATCGCGGTGATTGCATTGCACAAATGCGGAAATAGCGCAAGTCTCGAAATATCGAAAATGTTTTTTTATCGTACTTTTCATAGTTTCTTGGAATCGTCTCAAGTGGAGGACAGGCTGAGAAGTAGCCGACCTCGCGTTGTTCGTACGAGTGGAGCCATAAAAGCTGTGCGGTAGCAAATTCGCCGAAATCCCTTAAGAAAGCAAAAGATCATGGCTAGAGAAATGTGTCTTCCAGATCCATGTCACGACTAATCCGTGATGACCTCCACATGAAGGCCTTTAGCAGGTGCACAGGCCATCTTTTAAATCCACGGCTAAAACAAATACGATTGGAAAGATGTAAGAAGCTTTTGCAGTGGCACGCAAGAAACGATCATGAAAATATCCTTTTTACGGATGAAAAAATTTTTACGGTTGAGGAAGTTTTTAACAAGCAAAACGACAAAATCTATGCGAGAACATCTGAAGAAGCTAAATTTATTGTGCCAAGGGTTCAGAGAGGTCATCATCTAACATCCGTTATGGTCTGGTGGGGAGTATCCCATAAAGGCGTCAGTTCCTTGCATTTTTGCGAAAAGGGCGTTAAAACTGGCGCAAAAGTTAACCAACAAGATGTCTTGGAAGGCGTGGTGAAAGACTTGACAATAACCCTCTTTAATGGAGAGCACTGGGTCTTTCAACAAGACTCTGCACCGGCACACAAAGCCAAAACAACTCAAGAGTGGCTACGTCAGAATATTCCAGCCTTTATTAGTGCTGAAGATTGGCCCTCGGGAAGCCCAGATTTGAATCCCCTTGATTACAAATTGTGGTCAGAGCTGGAGGGTGTGGTCTGCAAAGTTCGCCACCGAAATTTGTAGAGTCTTAAGAAAGCTCTTATTTCAGCAGCGTCATCAATACCCATCGAAACCATACGTGCCGCTATAGCCCAATGACCTGATCGTCTAAAGGCGTGCATTGAATAAGATGTTGATTTTCAGAAACACTACGTCATAACAAAATAAAAATTACAACACATTAAAAAAACTCGATTCTTTAATTTTTACACTATATTCAAATTGTAACAGGACTTATGGCAGGAGTAGCTATATACCCATTTCCCATATTTTTTTTTCTTCTTGTTTTATTCTACTTGGGAACATAGGTCTTCAAGAAAAACATTGCCATCTTATTCTATTGTTAGCTATTCTTTTGCCAACGTTCCACCATTCTTCAGCTGCTCTCAGTTCACTTTCAATGGTCCGCTTCCAGGTGTTGCGCGGGCGTCCAGGCCGTCTGTGACCTTGAGGGTTCCAGTCTAACGCTGTTCTGCTGATACTTTCGGACGGCTTTCGTAGTGTGTGACCTATCCACCGCCATTTACGAAATCTTATTTATTTAGCAATGGGGTCCTGCTCCGTCAATCGCCAGATTTCTTCGTTCCTGATGGTATTCGGCCAGAAAACCCTGCATATTATGCGAAAACATTTGTTTACAAATACCTGTAGTTTCTGAATGATGGAGTATGAAATTAACCAGGTTTCGCTACAGATTTTACGCATGCGTTCAGTTTGGTTCTTCTTGAGTTCTGTGTGCTTTTCCATATGCGCTGTAATCGTCCAAACGCTGATATAGCTTTACGCAGCCGATTCTTCACATCTACTTCGGCTCCACCATTCGTTGATACTACGCTGCCGAGGTAACAAAAGCTGTCTACGAATTTTACTGCTTGCCCTCCGATGATGATACTATTGTTGCTGGTGTTGTTGACTCTCATTGCTTTGGTTTTCGAGATGTTTATCTCTAATCCAACCTTTTGAGCCTCAGCAACTAGCTGGTCGATTTTGCACTGCATGTCAGACAATTTGTGTGACACAAGGCAGATTTCATCGGTGTAATCTAGGTCGTGGAGCTACCGAGAAAGTGTCCATTTAATGCCTTTACTTTTCGACACGACTTCGTCGAGTACAGCGGCGAAGAGGAGAGGCGAAAGTGGGCAGCCTTGCTTAACTCCTGATGCTAATATGAATGGAGTGCTGGTGTTACCGTTGTGAAGTACAGCGAGTTCTGAATCGCGGTAGAGTGCCTTCAAGAGCTGGATGATTTTCGTGGGAACCCTTTTTTCTTTAAAGCATCCCATATTGAAGTCAACCAAAAGTAGGTATACCTATGTTCTCCATTCAATAGACTTCTGTATTATGACTCTCAGAGTGTTGGGTTGGTCGACACAACTTCGGTGGGGTCGAAAGCTGGCTTGCTCGTCCCGTAGTGTCTCGATGGGTTGCAGCCTCTCGAAGATGATAATTGCTATTATTTTGTAGATGGCATTTAGCAGCGTGATTCCTCTCCAGTTGTCACAATCGCGGAGGTCGTCCTTTTTTGGAAGCCCTACCACAATACCCTTTTTCCATGCTTGAGGAAATTCTTCGCTCTCCCAGGCAGCAGCAATGTGTGGGCGCAGGAGCGCCGCAGTTGTGTGGGAGTCAGCGAGCAGCAGTTCGGCCTGGATGCCATCATCACTTGCTTCTTTGTTGCGTTCCAGCTAATCAAAATTTTCATGAAAAACAGTTGTGAGAACAGAAGTAAGAATGATAAATCGTGCTGTCATACGCAAATGTCTATATCGTAAATGTCTATATCTCATTGACAGAAGGTCATTGTCTACAGCTCAAGGAGGTTTGTCGAGTTCGTTGGAAACCATTTTGGCAATCATTAAGCAACTCGTTTTGCTATAAATATTTTAGCAAGTGAAAGTTTATTCCGCTTTCCGTGACCTTGGATAAACTAGCGTGCTTTAGACTTAACCGTTTTTGCTCTGGTATTTCACTATGAATAAAAGTTTGAAGCAACGCAAATTTTTTTTTTATTTTTTTTAGGTGAGCTTAAGTTTTGAAGTTGTAAGTGAACTGAATTTAATTCAAGTTTTGAAGTGTCAACTCATGTGAGTTTATTTGGTGATAGCAAAATTTACAGAAAACTACATTCAGCGCTCATATGACAACGATTCATGCTTAATAATTTTAAACATATTTTTCCGTCTGCTGAAATTTGTTAAAACTATTGTACTATTTTCACCTTTTAAAATATTTAAAGTTTTCGCTACTTGTTTTCTCTTCCCCCTGTCCCCCCTGACCCCCCTTATCCCACCCCTCTCCTTCCTTTGCTGCATTTCAATGTCAATTTGCTGCATTTTCAAACTCTTGTCAATCAAATGACAACAATACTATACAGCAACTGCTACTGTTGTTACTGTTGCTGCTGCTACTCAACATTGACATTGGACTTTCAAGAGTTGATAAAGAAACAAAAAAATTACTGCTGCTGGGAAAAAAGAAGCAAAAAACAAAAACGATTGCTACCATTTCAACGCTATTTACTAACAAAATTCACATTATTTGAAATTTATTTTTTTCCGATTTTCCGTGATCTTTTTCGTTTGCTTCATTTGTGGCGCGTTAAAGCCAAAAGTAACAACAATAATAACAAAGCAAACATTGCTGCTGGTTGCATGATGACGAGAAGCTGTCCGCGCTTTGATCTTGCTTTAAATGTTTGAACGTTGCGTTGATGGACGAGAGTTGCTTGTATGTATTAAGTAGCAACAGCCGATAGCAGCAGCAGCAGTGGCATCAGCATCAACCAGAAATGCCGCAGCAGCAACTTCTTTTTCAATTTTTTTTTTTTGTCCGCAATTGTTGTCCTTCATGTTGTTGGTTGCTGCTGCTGAATTGCATTCACAATTCTCTTTCAGTTTCTGATATTTTCGTTTATTTTTATTCTTTTCGTTGTTGCTGTGGTTTTTGTTTTTCCTTTTCTTGTTTTCGGCATTGTCATTACTTTTCTTGCTCCGTTTTTTTTTGATTTGTTTGCGGTTTTTGTTTTCATTTTGATATAATATCGATTTGCAGTTGACTTAATTTTTTCTTCTTCTTCTTCTTGCTTATAATAAGCCGTCATAACAAGGTTTCATCACTTTGATTTCCAGCAATTTTGCCGCTTTAGAAAGAGACAGAATTGCAGCAGCGAAATACGAAAGTAGCAGTGCCGACTTTGGCTTTTATCACAAAAATTATTGCAATTATTTGAAAATATGTGTGCTGAGTTATTCTTAGTTTTTCGGCTTTGAAGCAAAACTAATTATTGCTGCATGCTTTGCATTTAAAATGCATGCGAAGAAACTGCGCGAATCATTTGCTAAGAACTTAACGAATAATATACAAATTTTTCTTGCTCTTTTTAACTGAAATTTTGGCTATAAATCTCATTATCAGTTCGGTATCAGTATGCAAAAATTTATGGTATGCTTGCAACTTGAGGCGCTGCATGACGCTTTTTAATTTAAAATTTGTGCGCACTGTATTTTTAAGGAGCAGGATATGCTTGCATGAGTGTTGCCATAATGTGTTCATAAAATCATAAATTAAACGATAAATCCATTAGCTTTGAGTGCCAAGGTTTTATTTTTATTTCTCCTAAACAAAAACTGCAATGAATTCTAAAAACATGTAGGAAAAAACCTTGGATTATATTCGTCGTTACTAAAGACATCGTTCGATATCTTAACTGGTATTTCTATGGCTCACTTAAAATACTTTCAAACTGAAAATATGTAGTGTTGAAGGTTGCCCAGAGTTTCAAGGGCTCTAAAAAAGGGGTGGTGGACAAAGGGCATTATGGTGGTTACAATTTTGTAAGGTATTCCTACGTAAAGTATTTAAAAAGTAAGTCAAAATCAGCCACCTCAGCCTTTTCTCTCTCCAGCTCATAACTCAAAATGGGATCCTACCTTGACAATCATTCTACCTCTTTAAACCTAGGATAGTGGATGACCAGCTAGGGCCACTTATTTTTATGAACTAAAATTAAACATGCATGCCTTAGCTAAAGCGATACCATTTATAATGGCACTGTCTAACTGACACGGGACTCTATAAAAACTATAGGCCCCTCTCTCCAAACCTGCCTCCCTATATATCCATCTCCCTACCGTATATGTGTGTCTTTACCTTCTTCCCTTACTTCTTACATATCTACTTTCTTATCTTTCTACCCTTGTCTCCATATTTACTCATCTTCCATCTTGCCTACTTATTTTCTTACCTTCCTAAAAAGGATTGGGAGTTAACTCCAATTTGTCTCAGGAATACGAAACTGAATCCGGAACTTTCAGCATGAAAGCATGAAATAACTATTACGAAAAGCATTGGAGTTTCAGAGTTGCATTTTTTCTTACATTTCAGTAAATTGAATGATTGAAAGTCCCAAAAATTATATGTTATAATACTTAAAACATAATTTAGTTCCATTTCTGCGTCATGTTTACCATATATTTAGTTTAAATTTTCTGTGATTGCATTCCCGCTCTCAGTCTCCTTCCTTCTTTCTCCCACCTATCAATCTTCCTTCCAATCAACACAATACTCTGCATTCATTCTCTGTGTTCACTGTAATATAAAAAAAAATTCATAGAAATGTATCCAGGGCATGAAATTTCAAGTGTTGCTTGCAGCTTGCTTACTTTAATAAAACGTTGTTTCGTTATTTTAGTTAATAATTAAATTAAGCTGGCAACCCTGCTACGATACATTCACTATCTGGTATGTAATTTTCATTTGAGGCAATTTAATAAATTATTGCACATATGCAAATTTGTCGATAAATCAATGAACGATTATGTGAATTGCAAAAGAAACGCTGTAGCAGAGTATGCAGCATGCCACCACAATATATCAAAATGCAGAGTAGATATGAATGTGCTTCCTGCTGCGAATATAAGATTAACATATTGGTGAGAAATAAAATTGCAGTCATCATTCGAGACTTTTTCGAATGAAATAAAAATAATAATGTCAATGGAAGAAAGATTCATGTTCTGCGATGCGATGAAGTGCTTTCGCAAGTAGGGGAGGTAGAAAACATAAATTCTTGGGAATGTTTGCAGTGCCTACGACTGATTTATTTCACATTTTCAATATCAAACTCCTGCAGCTCTCTAAAACTTTAAGAATACAGGCAGGCTGCTGGTGGCAGTATTGTCGAAAAAGCGAAATGAAGAAGTGACCAAGTGTAGAGAGAAATGTAAGCGGGGTAGGTAGAAAAGGGGGAGAGCTGACAGCTTAACTGCATATAGTCATTGCATGTCATTACGGTATTACGATTCTGTTTTACTTGCTTTTAAATATAGACTTTTGAACTCTAACAGCTCCACCCTCTGAACAACTTACTGTTGCTCACCATTCCACCTACTACTAAGTAATACTTGTGCTAGCAACAGCAATGTGCATACACACGCACACACATTAATGGAATGCATGTGTAGTTGGATAGGTACGAGTACATATACGAGTATACCCTAAGCCTGTATTGCATTTTTGTGGCAAGAAGGTGGCAATTTATGTACGAGCGCACATTACCGGGTAATTAGTAAATGTTAAATTACTAGCTTGTGTATGTATGTATATGTAAGTATAATGATGTTGCTGCACTTGTTGTTGCTGGTTTTTCTTTATCGTTTTTAGCTTATCTAATTACTTGCTGTTGTTGTTACTGTCTACTGCCGCTGCTGCCAAATACTGGCAATGCACAAATCGTTGTCTTTGCTTGTGCTGGCATTTCTTTATTTCTGCTGCTGCTGTCTGCTTCAAGTATTTTTTATTTTGCCGCTGACTTTTTCATTTTATTGCATCTCTTCAGCAATTCCATTCATTGCCTGTCAATTGTAATTAGTTTTGGCTATTGAGCACTTACCAAGAATTATTATGAAATGCAAAGCTGCGTGATGTTGCTGCTGCTGCTATTGCCATTGTTGCGGCAATTATTACATTTGCCGTATTTTGCGCATTTGTTATTTGTTATTTTTTTTTTTTTTTTTTTGTGATGATTTTCTTTTTTTGCTTCTTTTTTTTTTTTAATTTGCATGTGCATTTTGTGCAATAATTTGTTGATGTTATTTAAACAATTTTACTGCATTTTAGTGAAACTATTTGCAAAATTGTATTTTCTTTCTTCAACTATTTTTATTTTGCATGTTTGAGGTTTTTTTTTTATATAGTTTTTAGTGGAGCCATCTAGCGTTTAGTTGCGATACTTGCATTTATTATGAAATTCCAATTTGAAAAGAAAACCACCAACAATCAGATTCTTATCTATTTTGGTAGTTTTTTTCAAAGGGGATGTTAAAATTTCCAATAAGAATTTTCTATGTGATTGAGTGGAAGTTAAGTTTGTTGCTTAAGTCTTTCGTTTACAATTAAGCCCTAAATTAAAAGACAATAGGAAAATGATACTTACATGGTAAGAGACTTTACAATTCAATACAAAAACCAGGGGTATTTTTGAAATTTTTAGTCTGAATTTTAAGAAAAGTAATAAGAAATAAAATCACGTGATTTTTTTGTGATTTTAGAATCGGTTTAAAAGAATTGTGTTTGAATTGTGAATATTAGAAGATAGTGCTGCACTATTCCTTTTTTAATATCGCGGATTTTACCTTTTAGTAAATTTTGTAATAAATCATACTTTAATTTTAAATTAAGATAATATTCTCAAGGCCACTTCCAACGAAATCACCATGATTAAAGTGACATGCTTTGCAATTGAATATCACCGTAAGAAATTGCACCTTTAATATCTAATCTGCATAAAAACAACAATCGAACATTAACATTAAAAACATTATTATAGATATTAAAAAATAGTTACATTCATTCAACATGTCCGGCAGCTGCTGATAGAAATTACTGTTGGTCTGCAACTTGTCTGCTATTGTAATATTAACAATTGATTCCAACAACAGCAACAAGAAAAACATATACCTCTAACCACTAGTGAATACAGAAGTTGTTGAAGAGGGGGTAGGGCGTTCAGCTTTTTCTTTAGTTTCGTTTATTAAGTAAGTCTATTAATTCAGACATTATGGTCGTCTAATATAAGTATTAACCGGGAAGAATTGGTTTAATATTCCAAATTCAAAGCACCTTCCACTTCACTCCTTGGATACAGTAACATACCTATATATTTCATATCTACATACGTCTTTGTACCTCCATGAACATATTGTATCTTGGTCAATCAGCAACATTGGAAAAACGTTCCAACGAAATGAAAAACAGAGAATAACAATATAAATGATGCAGCTACATGCTGCATGAACATGATTCATCATCGTCATCATCAGCAGAAGCAGCAGCGACTACTATAGCAATAACAACAACTACTACCCAACGACAACAACAACAACAACAGCAGCCAGCCAGCAACAACATCAAACCGCATCACTGCAGTGAGCAGCAGTGTTAAATAATAATTATTATTTATTAAGTTATTTATTTTTTCATTATTGTTGTTGATCTTTTTTTTTTTCTGCTGCATTTTGCTGATGTCGCTATTGTTGTTGTTGTTGTTATATTATTGCAAGTGTTATTATTTTGCACTTTGTGTGTATCATTGTACATCAAAATAAAAAAATAAAAATAAAAAAACCAACAAACAAAACAGCAAAAGAGACCGACTCAAACCAACAACAACAACTAAGTATAAGTGGTAATTTGTGTGATTTGCAAGTGAATATCTCAATTTGTTAATTTTATTATTATTTTTTTTTTTTGATACATTTCACACTCAGTGTGTACCCCTATAAATGCAGAGCATTGTGTTGAATGGAAGGAATATTGATAGGTGGGAGGAAGAAGGAGGGAGAATGAGAGAGGGAATTCAATCACACAGGACACCGATAAAGAGAAAGACAGCCCAGACATTGTGGCAGGTGTTATGCCTTTACCACAATGAACTTCAGTTTTTTTTATCACTGTCGACTATGACCGCATGTAGCGCCAAAGGCCGAGCTTTCCGCATTTTGTATACAGTTTAATCCTCGTGTTTTTGAGCACTTAATTTTCTAAAGCCCTAAAAAGCATATTCCGAATTTTTCAGGAGAAGCAAAAACCATTTTGAAACTTAAGTATTTTCAGTATTGGTTTAAAAAATTGTTAATAGTTAGGTTTATGGGGTATGACTTGAAATTTTAGGCAAAAATGCCGAGGGCCACGTTTAATCATAACACATTAAAACTCAATTTTGAAAAATTTGATAAAAGGGCTTTAGCAAATTAAGGCGATATGTATGTATTTTATCATTTGTATGTATGTATTTGTGCCGGCATTATATTGATTTAAATTTTTTTGTGGCTTTGTTTCAAAATTTTCAAACTGTTTCAATACTTTTCGAAGTATTGAATTTAATAATATTTTGTTTCCAGAAAACTCATTTTCCTTCAAAGTATTAACCTGCCATATGTTTTATTTTTTTTCCCCCTTTTTCGGGAGAGATCACCTCTTTTTTTACACATTTCGACAGTTGATAGAGAGTGAATATATTCTAGAAATATGATGCTCACAAAATTTTACTCTAGGTAAACAAAAATAATAACATCATAAAACTCTAAGCTTGGTATCAGTAAAACAAAACAATTGACTTAAAAAGTTTTTCAAATTCCTACTTTGGACAACTTATTGATTTTGCATCTGAAATTGTCGAATTTTTCGTAAATCTTTTGCTTCGAATATATTAACCCATTATCTCCTTCCCTTATAGGTATTTTTTCTCCTTCTCGGGAGAAATCACCTTCTTAACAGATTGCTAGAGTTAATCGAGGATTGATATGTTGCTCATAAAATTTTACTACAAGTCCCTGAACAAAAAAAAATCTGTAAACTTGGTTTAGTTAAAATAAATCCAAATTTTAAAAAACTTTCAAGAATAAATAAAAGAAAATAAAAAAATTACACTGAACCTCAATTTTAACTCTCAGGTTACCCGATTTATGCTATAAACATTTTTGTATTGTATAAAATCGTTTTGGCGCTAAGTTGGCACCACTGTCTTCTATCCTGACGTGAACGTATCTGATCGCGATCTGTCATTTAGAAGTGCATTCAAAAGCGGTTGAGATGTGGTGGAAGATTTTCCTCGCTCGGTCATCAACGTCTTCAACTGAAGTTAACATCAATAAAGTGAAGAAAATGGTGACGGAAAATCGTCATTTAAGTTAGAGAGAGACAGCCGCTGAACTTTCTGTTTCTCACGAATCAATTCGTGCCATTCTTACTCGATTATTTGGGCATGATACGTGTTGCCGCTTTACTAAGTCGTTCCAAAAGACCTGAATTATCTAAAAAACTCAAAAACTCAATCGAATAAAGGTCGAATTTCTGGCCAAAAACTCAACAAATATCGAACAATCACCGTATTTCCCTGATATGGCTTCGAATGACTTTTTTCTCTTTCCAAAACGAAAAATACCACTTCGAGGCACCCGTTTTCAGTCGATAGAAGATATAAAATAGAATTCGCGGCGAGAACTGAAGCCGATCATGGGAGTAGAAAATGTTGACCAAGTCTTGCTAGCTCAATGACTTTGCAGTTCATAAGTTAGCTTATTAAGATAAATCTTATGTGAGATAAGATATATCTTACTAAGATATAGAGAGGCACCTGATCAACTGATGTGTACCCAAATGCTATACTACAGAAATGGGGTCTGCAGGAGGGGTCTGTTCTACACTACAATATCGAGGTCTATAAAAATGGAGTCTTCAATAGTAAAAATCAAACAAAAGAATATATTATATGATACATCGTTTTCGATGGTATATTATGGAAATGGATTTTGCGACAATAGAAATATTATATTTGGATCGTGTCCAGGGCAATGGTGAGAAAATATGGGCAAGAGGAAAAGAGGATGTTCAACTAGTACACCTCTTATTTCTGAATTATTTTTAGTTGTTTATGCTGTTAATGTTTTATGTCTCTGGTTCAATAAAAGTTTGAGGTTTGATGAAGCGTCAGTCAGTGAGTCCAGGCTCGTGTATGGAGTTTTTCTAAAAAAAAGAAGTTCATTCTTCACCTTACAACTGCATGCCGATCTATGTATTATGTAAATATATTGCATTTTATTTTTTGCTTATCACTCATTGCTAATTCTTGCATCTATTTCACGCCCTATTTTTGTCCATGCTCGTTTCCACAACGACAGTAAATTCAGCACAAAGCCTGGGAAAATATTTAATGTCTTTAACTAAAAATGCTACTTCTGCCTACACTTCGTCTTCTGTTTCTTTGGTGCTGTCTACTCCCTCATTTGCTGTTGTTGCTGATGTTGCTGATGTTGCTGTTTTACTTATATATATTTCATCAACAATTTATCTCAAGTTCCCACCCGCTCAATAATTAGCATCTCAACTTGCATGCAGAATGAGTGCAAAATTTAAATTTAAACAAAAAGTTAGCAGCAGCAGCCTAACAACAACAACGACAACAAAGGCAACAATGAAAAGATTTTCAAAACTAATTTCAGATATGCATCTTAAAATAATTTCGGTTTTTTTTTTTTTTGTTTTGTATATTTTTGTTTTTGGTGCAACACGCCTTCACTACGACCACAACAACGTCATATGTTGCACAGTGGTAGAGGAAGTAGCAGCAGCAGCAGCGGCAGCAGTTTCCAATACATGCGCTTCTGTTGCTTTCAAAATGCAAAAACTAAAAAAAGAGGCAACCATAAATAAAGCATAACAAAAATGAATTAAATCCAATCACTTGCAACACCAACAAAGCACCGAGCCGAGCAGATTCTCAACTCCAAATGCTACAACTTTAGCTCTTGAGCTCTTCAACTCTCAAGTGCGCAAGCGCATGCAAAAGATGTGCTGCAACAGGAACAGCAACAATGCGACCAAAAGAAACTCTTTAAGATACACAAAAGTAATATTCGTCATAATCATAATGATAGGCTTTCAAAAACCGTAAAGGCAAAGAGTTGAAGTCGTAGCAGCCAGCAACAGCAGCAAGAAGAAGAAAGAATCATTCATTGGCTAAGGCCAAAAGTAGCAGAAGATCACACAGAAGATCACCTCTGCTGGCAATGCAGCACACTCTGTCTACATCCAATAATGATGATGATGATGACGACGACGACGACGACGACGATGACTGGACAACAACACAAGAACAAACTCAAATGCAAAGTTAAGCAACAATAACAGCAATAGCAACAAAAGGGAGCGCACCTAACTTGCTTGGCTATGGAGATACAAACGCGCCCATCTGCATCTTCTGCATTACAGAATCTGCAGCAAGAATAAAAACGAGCGCGCGCACGATCCATGCAAATTAAATGAAAATGTACGCGCTCTCATACACACACACACACACACACAGACCCACACTCAAACACACAGATACCAGAGAAAAAGTTCCCATGACCGCCAAAGTGTGTACCTAGTGTTTGCTGTGTGCTGCTGCTCCCATTGTTGCTGCTGCGATTGCTGCTGCGATTGCTGCTTTGCCTGATTTCACGTTCATTCATTCATTCATTTTGGTGGCGCAGCCTTTGCTGCCCTGCTGCACATTCTGGTGTCATAAATCCTTTTGGCTGATAATAATATGCACCTTGCTTCTTCACGTTCGACGACTTAAAGTTAAATTGAAACATGCATTTTGCGTTTATGTGTATGAGTGTGTGCGTGTGCTTGAAGCAGTGACTGCGCTGGCAAGCTGGGCACAATTGTTGGCTAACAGTAGAGCTGGGTACAATATTGTTGTCTGTACAAATTTAAGAGTTTGTTTAAAAATATTATTTTATTATGTACTAGGCAAACTTAAGAAAATTTGTAACTTGAAAGTGGTTTGGTGTTGTGAAAAACTGTTCTTTTTTAAACACTGTTAATATAGTTAATTATTGCTTTCAACTCATAGTGACACGCAAATGGCAGTCACTGTCAGATGGCAGTCACTAGTACTTGAGAACCATAGCGATAAACAAATAATCTGCTGTTATCAGGGAGTGAACTACAGAGAAAACTGTAACTTCTTATCCACTTTTACTAACTGTAATTTTGTTCCAATGAAAAATCACTGTGAAATATATTTAGTAATTCATTAAATTTACAGTAGCAGATACAATATTTGCGAAATAGGGAGAAAGCTTGGGAACAATGTAAAAAAAATTTGGCATTTTAATCACTGTTAATGTAAAATAACTATCACTAATACTATAGCGTTGCAGTGATAGTTTAAAATAATATATGTGATTAAGCTTATTTCCACTGTTACTAACTGTGATTGTGAAAAATCACCGTGAAATCTTTTTTTATATCAATGATTTTTAGTGATAGTAACCAACGTTTACAAATTATGTAGTAAATTATGTTGGTTTAAGAATAATCTATAAAAACATGCTACATTTTAATCACTGTTACTTTTACTTACTTTACTTTTAATGGCACAACAGCCCATGGAGGGCCTAGGCCGAGCTTTTTCGCATCCACTCATGTTGTGCGTGTTATATTTGTACATGAATGGAAGGGACCTACAGTTTAATGCCGAATCCGAACGGCGAAGTGAAAAGCTTTTCATAGCAATTTTTACTCTTGTAGGTTTGCCATTGCCTGCCAAGAGGTGGTGCAGTGTAGAAAAATTATTTTTTCTACTTTTTGATTTTGCCTGTGCCGAGATTCGAACCCCGGCCATTCTGCGTAGCAGCCCAACGCACTACCACTACGCCACAGTGCGTAGTGTGTTTTTCAATAACTGTTAATAAAATCTTTCAAAATATGATGATAAACATATTTGATACTAAATAATATGGAAGACAGAGAATGCGGAAAAGGGATATGAAAAATGAAACAGACCAAATATTATGAAAAGTAAATTAATTAAAAAGTTTTGTCTGCGAACAAGCGAAAATGTGAGACTCGCAACTGCTACTGATCACTTTTGTTAAAATTTTTTAGTTACAGTTACTGACTACACTACTTTGCTATGGTACTTTAAAGAAGCTTTGACTAAATGAATATTTGTAAAATATTTTTAAATGCATATAAAAAGTTCTTGACTAAAAAGCTTTGAAGCATCCGGCGCATTATTTCTAAGTAATCGAAATTAAAATATGAAATCATTCCTAAATGGTAGATTTCATAAAAGGTCAAATCGAAAATAAAACTTTTGCTGCTGCTTCCTCCTGCTCTTTTATCCCGCATATCTCTCAGAGATTTACGCAGTGAAAATAGTTGCCGAAGGTGGCATCGTTCGTTCACATCATGCCTCGGTTAATAATTGCATTTTACTTTTGCTAAAACGTATCTCAGCACAAGATCCATAAGGATCAGGAGCAAGAGCAGCTCCAGCAGCAGCAAGTAAATAGCAACCGGCAAGCAGCAGTCGGCAGCTAACAGTCTGCAGCAGTCAATATCAAATGCAACCTGATTTTATGCAATATTGTAAAATGTTGGTAACAACAACAACAACAACATCAGCAACCTGTGCAAGTACAGATTACTGCTATCGCTGTTGCTGTTGCTGGTTGCTGACACTGCTGCTGCCGCCATGACACAGACAACGACCAGCCGTACATGATCCGGATTTTTATGGTAAACAGTTTAAAGGCAAGTCTTCTACACAGCAACAACTTTGGTTGTCTGGACAGCCAACAACAACAAGCAATGCGTTTTGTTGCATTTAAGTGGAGCTACGTGCTGAAGTTATGCTAGCTTGAAAATTTATTCAAAAGTTTTTTATGTTATGTTATATTATTTTTTTTTTTTTGAATATTGCAAATTTATATTTAATTTAAGTAACAAAAATTATTTATAATGATATTTTTTAAAGTTCTCTTAACTAGCGCTGACACAAAAAAAACGAAAAATTTCTCAATATTTTTAGTTTAGAGGAATTATTTAAATTCTTTAGTAAAGAATAAGAGTAGTTAAAAATCTACATTAGCCAAGGGATTTAAAACGTAATATAACGTAAGTGGAACATGCATAGGTTACCCTTATTATGCTTTATCTTTGGAAATGTTTCAGAATTTGAAGAGGATTTAGAAAAATATATTCTTTTTCTTCTTTTCTTGGCACAACAGGCCATGGAGGGATTAGGCCGAGCTTTTCACAGAAAATACCCTTCTTAATTTCAAACCTAAAATCACAAAAAAACTCACATCAATTTTTTGGCCTCAAGATTAAAGTCAAATCCAGAGTTAACACTAAAATTCAGACTAAATGCGGAACAAAAATCCGACAAAAATCCAGATCAAATTCGGAGCAAAAATCAGACCAAAACTCGAAGGAAAAATTTGGCCAAAATCCAAGTAAAATTCAAGGCAAAAAATATTAGGAGTCCATATCAATTTCGAGCAAAAAATATGACAGAAATTTCGGCAAAAACTTTCACTAAAATTCAGACACAATTCAGAACAAAAAACGGAAAAAAACAGATCAAACTGCAAGTCAGAAAGACTTTCGAACAGAAACGCACACCCACCCAAATTACGACCAAAACTCGGAAAATCCAGACTAAATGCAGACCCAAAATCAGACTGTAATTTGGACCGAAACTCGAACTAAAATTCAAAACACAATTTAGACTAAAAATCAGAAAAAATTCAAATCTACTTATTTCCAACAAGGCTGGTAAAATTACGTAATTTAGAACATGAAAAAGTTACAAGTCTAAAATATCATATAATTTTCATTAGATTTTTAAGAAAAAGAAGGATGCATTATAAAGTCATTATTAAGAGACAACCAGTTCAAAGCAAGTTAAACCCGATTTAAACCATGCCAACCTTAATTTCAAAGCAAAAATTCATCAAAATGCAGATCAATTTCAGTCCAAAATTAACACAAAAATTAAGCCCATCCCATGAACATGGCATGATTGCATTAATGCTGAAACACAACTTAGAATATACGAGTCTTTTTTTCCTAGGCCCAGCTTTTTGCATCCACTCATTTTGTGCGTGTTATATTTGTATGTGAATGGAAAGGACCTACAGTTTTATGCCTAATCCGAACGGCGAAGTGAAAGCTTTTATATGCAATTTTTCTCTTGTAGGTTTGCCATTGCCTGCGAAGAGGTGGTGCCGTGTCGAAAAATTGTCTTTTCTACTTTCTGGTTTTGCTTGTGCGTGTGCCGAGATTCGAACCCCGGACACTCTGTGTAACAGCCCAACGCACTACCACTACGCTACAGCGACCGCAATATACGAGAATATATGAGTGCCCATATTAATATCAATCACTCTATTAATTAAAATATAACCGTAAGCTTTCATTTAAATAAGCGCTAAAATTTTTGAAAGTATTTGTTTTTATGACACTATCATGCGCTGAAAATTAAATTTGTTTAAACACTCATAAAAATTTATAAGCTACCAGTTTTTTGCAACAAGCTTTGATTCGACGATATTTCTTACCTCCCTCTCTCTCTCTCACTCTCTCTCTCTCTCTCTCTCTCTCTCTCTCTCTCTCTCTCTCTCTCTCTCTCTCTCTCTCTCTCTCTCTCTCTCTCTCGTCAGCAAGCATGTGTGGAGTTTTATTTGCTTCCAAACCAAAACCAAAATAGCCATTAGCAATTCTCATATTCATCATCTTCATGATTATCGAGCACTAAGTTCACTTCACTGAGAATTAGTCTGCGTCTTAAGCATGAAGTATAGTATATGCATAATTTAATTTATTAAGAGCAGCTTCTCAACTTCAAGTTCAAGCTCCTCTGTCCTCGCTGCTACAGTCTTAGCTAACATCGGTGTGCGTGAGTGTAACCAAAGCAAAGTAGATGGACCGATTTCTACTTACATACCTACCTACCCTAAGCTTCATGAAAATACCTTCGGGGCGGAGCTCCCGTATTGCGAAAACGTTGATCAAATTTTTTATTTTTTCGGTTTATATAAGCATTAAAATTCTTAACCGCACAAGGAAATATAGAAGGAACTCAAACTCATCATCCACTACACTCTACTCATCCACATCATCATTGCTGGCTGGCTGACTGGCTGGCTGGCTGGCTGGCTGGCATCATCATCAACGTAATCATTTTTGAAGGCGTTCACAAATTCAAAGGCTGCCTGATTTTGGCTGCGCAGTAGTGTGGGAATTTAATATTTGCAAACCCTGATTCTCATGAGCTCATATCGTGCTCAAGCAATCTGATTCTCGAGTTTTGCATTTCAGTTTAGGCAGCAGCAGCAGAAATGCAAACGAGATTGGTTCTTGGTTGTTGTTTGAGCTGAAGCCACATTTGAGTTGTGGTTCTCGATGGTGTTGTTGTTGTTATTATTGTTGGTAGTCGTGCTGAATTTATAAACTGCAACGCCATGAAAATCTGACAGTTGTCAGCATTTTTATGGTATGCGTTTAAAGTTTGTAGGCATGTGGTTTTTTTTTTTCATTATTTGTGTGTAGTTAAATATCATTACTGAGCAAAAGCTTACGAAGAGGGGGCCGAGAGTGTTGAGTGCAAGGAAAAAACTGGTAAATTATTATTGTATAAATTTGAAAAATTTTTGCAAAATGGTTGTAAAATCACTAGCCACTGAAGGATGGAAGCTAGTCGGAGAAAGACATTTGAATTACTATGAGAAAACAACAACCGACTTGTTTTTTAATTTAAATAGATTTTTATAAATAGTACAAAAAATATGAGTTATTTTATGATATACACGAGAGGATCAGTATTTTACTGGCTAAAACTTAGTAACAGTTAGAAGGAAGCGGAAGGACTTTATTGACGTCTCATGCCGCCACAAATGGTTAGGATACACTTTGACCAAAAATGGCCCGTTGTGATAGTACGTTTTTATCCACAAAGTGTTCCTCTTTATTCTTCTTTTAATGGCACAACAGCTCATGGAGGGCAAAGACCGAGCTTAGCGCAAAAAAAAACTACAAAAGGTTACAAGACAACGAAAAGAAACACAGATCTGTGAACTGTATTCCAGTACACATCTTTTCCGGTACCACGGAATGAACGTATTACGAACTTTAAACTTAACGAAAAAGTTGCATGAAAATAGTAAGCCTAAAAGTATGCAATGCTACTTGCTATGCACCTAAAACCTATTAGGTACAGCTTTATACGATACTGTTGTCTTCGAAAGTACTCATAGAACGATTCCTATTTTATATCATATTGCAAAAGAAATATTGCTAATTTTTGCGAAGCAGTTCGCTTTTATGAATTAAACACATACTCATGCATTTATGCCTCTTACATTATGAAATTACTATTATCAACTTAACTCAAAAATGCTGTCAATTTTGAAGGCGACAGATGTTTTTGCTTTGAAATTATTAAAACACTTGCAAATACTTATATCGATAAAAAAAAGGACAAGCGAACAGAAACAGAAAAAAGTATACTAAATTATTTAATGCTTTCGCACGAACATGGAATACCAGGAACCAAAAGTCAATACATACTTGAGGTCTGTCAAAAGCACGTCAAAGTTAAAACGTCAAAATGAAATTAACTGTTATTTAGCGCGCTACTCCAAATTAATTACATGGCGCCGCCGACAACTTTGAAATGCGCTTTCACACATACACACTCACACACACGCAGGCAGGTAAGTGAAATGTGTATGGGCCAAGATTGGGAATTGATGCGCGCTGACATGGCGGAAAATACCTAAAGAAAACGCCGCATGTAGCTGCAATGAATGGAATATGCCGGAATGGTGTTGAAAAGTAATAAAAATGTTGGCACAATTTAATAGTCGGCAAGCAAACAAAAATTGAATGAATGAAGAATAGTGATGGCGCTGATGGCGGTGGCGTTGGCGGTGGTAGCGTTGGCGTTGGCGTTGTCGTTTAGTACAATAATAACAACCACAAACAATAGCAATATGTTGTTGTATAACAACAGCAACAACACCCTCAGTAAGTGTTTGTCTGGCTGTCTAAAAGACGTCATGTGGTTCTTTGAAAAGCATAGAATAGCATAAGCGCCAGTTTGAAATAAGAAAGGGTAAAGCTTTGTGATCTTCATTTTTATTATATTCTTTCTTAGCTTAGTTCTTTGCTCTTGTCTCTCATAAATCGCAACTGTGTGAGGTCGTCCAGTTCTGTATCTATGTCTGTATATCAAGCTGTCAAGGATCTTTTGTGAGCTTTTGCGAAAACAAATTTGCCTAGCGGCGGCTGCTGCTGCCGCTGCTGCTGCACAAAGAGTTCAGCATTTGATTTCTGGCATACCTACATTTGTTTTTGATTCAAAAATTTGTAGTGATTTCTGTTTTGATTTCAAATGCCAAGGAAGCTACTGTAACTTCCTCTGCTTCTGCAATGCTTAACAATAGGCTATAGGCTCGAGGCTGCTGCACTGCGAGAATGAATAAAGGAACCGAAATTATGAATTCGAAATTAATACCAGGAACTGAATCGACACAATCACTACCGTTTCACAGGCACAGCATCGACGACCTAATAACCAGAGGCAGATTAAGGATTTGAGTTTGGGGAGGAGCTCACTTTGCTGAATTACAGGAATGAATTAAATATAATGTTAAGATATGATGGTTTTGGATCCAAAGTATGTTTTAGAAGGTTTTGCGAATTGATCAATTTCTCGAGAGTTGAACCCAGTTCAGATAACAGATCCAAAGTTCAGATAAATTATTTAAGGCCAAACTAATACCAGGTTCATATACAAACGCAAACCAGAAATCAGACCGAAATCAGAACGAAAATTACGAATAAAATCAGTTTGACAATCAGGTGAAATTCACATCATAATTCTGACCCATACGCAGACCCAATCTCTGATCCTATATGACCGATATCCGATTGAAAATTAGACCAAATATAAACTAAAAATTAAGACACAAACTCAAACCAAAATCATGTTGTCGCCGTGACGTAGTTGGTAGTGTGCTACACTGCTACGTCAAGGTTTAAATCTGGGCACCGCCAAAAATCTAAAAGTAAAAATAACCATTTTTCTACGCGGCACTATTTGTTGACACTTACTTACTTTCACTTTCAATGGCACAACATCCCATGGAGGGCCTAGGCCGAGCTTTTCGCATCCACTCATGTTGTGCGTGTTATATTTGTACATGAATGGAAGGGACCTACAGTTTAATGCAGAATCCGAACGGCGAAGTGAAAAGCTTTTCATGGCAAAACTCCCACAGTAGAAATTGCCTATATCTTTTTACTTCGCAGTTGAAAATTGGCATAAAACTGAAAGCCCTTCAACTATACTTATAAACTAAACAAGATAACTCAAACTAAGAATCTGGCCGAAAATCGGTCAAAAATTTATATCCAAACTCAGAATAAAAATCACACCATTTTCAGAACCAGACCGAAACATCAGACAAAAATTTGGATTAAGATTCTGATTAAAAGTAAGACCAAACCTAAAATCAAAATCAAGCTTATAACAAATCTCATGCCGGAAATCTGACCAATATTCAGACATAAATCTACACTGTAGACCACTTCTGGCACAAGTCTGGTCACTCCAACCAAAAGTTAGACTGAAAATAAATCAAAAATTAATACTAAAAGTCACACCATTTTCAGGCCAAAGGTTGGGGGAAAAATTAAACGAAATTCAGATTAAAATTTGAATACAAATCGTAAATAGTAGAAAATAGTACACTGAAAATCGGGCCACATTCAAATTAAAAATCAAACCCAAACTTAAACCAACAACTCAGTCCAAGAATCACACTAATTCGGAACAAAAATCATAAGTCGAAGTAAAAATCAGTCTAAAATTCAACGTAATTTTATGGCTCGTTTAAGATTTAATCTTCAAAAGATCAAACCATTATTAAGCTCTCCAAAAGTGAGAAACGTATCCTGAATGATACTTACTTATATAATAAATATGCCACCTCCGTGGTCTAGTGCCGGACGGGGTGCCAGTAGCCTCAGGATCGATTTCCACACAATGAAATACTGTTAAAGTTGATAAACCTTTATTTGTTCGGAAGGTGTAAAAGGGTTTTCATATTTTTGTTGGGACCGACGACATACCCCATATCTCCCTCTAAACCAGCCACTGCTTACAAAAGCAGCAGCAGCAGGAACGGGAACGTCCGAAATTCAATCCACATTAATCTTGGCCCAAACAAATTGTTTAGCATGCAAAAAAGGGTCAATGGTAGACAAAGACTCTTCACTGCGAAGTTGACTTTTAAGCTTGCCGCTTGATTCAAAGTCTAGAGAGGCGGAAATTTCGATTTATCTGCAGCATATTAGAGAAGGCTACCTGAAGCACTTTCAGGTTTCCAATCATCCAATGAGGCTATTAAATTAACAGCAGACAGACAGAAAACATACATACTATATGTAGGTATAGGAACTAATGCATAACTGTTTTATTTAGCTTAAATTAGTTTTGTCTCAACTTGAGTTAATTGTCTTCCAGAGAAACTGGGTTCGCAGTTTCTTACATACATACGAGTACATACATACTTACATATGTTGCACACAAAGATTCTTCACTAATTTGCCTATGGAATCGGTACACGTATGCAAAAGTCAATTAATTTTGTATGTGGAAATGTTGCTGCCATTGAATTTTGTTGTTTGCTTCTTCAGACGCCACAGCACGTTTTTAGATTTGTTTTCTTCTGTCGTTGCTGCTGCTGATGCTCGAAAATTGCTTGCAATTTATGTATATGTTCTTTATACATAATTTCTTATTGATGAAGTATTATACAATTTAATCTCTTCAACGCTGCATATCCTCGACCTCGCACTCTCTGTCCTTTTTTGCTTTTTCCTCTCTCTCCCTCTTTAGTATGACTAGCAATTTTTTGGACAACCTTCTTTAGATTTTCGCTCATCGATTTGTAGCCAATTTGAATGTCTACTTGGTTATGTTTGGGCTTCATCTTCTTTGGAAATGGCGCTGAATTGGTTTTCTTTATTTTTTTGACGCAAATTATGATTAAGTACAATATTATCAACTCATGTGTGTTGCGGAACGAGAACATGTTGTACCGATTTTATTTTTTTTGAATGTTAAATGTTTACTGTAGTACAGCAACTCACTTAATAATAAAAATGAGCATAACATCACAAATAATAACAACAATAATAATAATAAAAAGCGGAAATGCTAATGATAGGTTACTTTGCATGCTTTGCATTCGCGATGTCCAGCTTCATCTGTGTTTCAACAACAGCAGCAGCATCAGCAACATGGTCTCATCAACATCAACGTGTCCTTAACGGTCACTAGTTTGTGGTGGTGGTGTTGGTAGTGGTAGTGGTCTCTTCCCTTCATATTCTTCTTTCATTCATCATGACTTTTACATATACACACATACTCGTATGTATGTATAAAAATATGTGCCTTTGTTGCAACATTATTATTTATGAATATAATTTTGTGTTGTATTTCATTTCGACATCTGCCGTTTTCCTCTAAAGGATTCATTCTTTCCACCTCTGTTTCTTGCTTGGCTCTGTCTCGGATTCGTTCCTTCTTTCTTTGCTAAAGACAATAATAACAATAATAATATTTTCTGTGTGTGTGAACTCATAGGCAAATTAACTCTCAAATGAAATATCACGTTCGAACCTCATCATCATCATCGTCGTCATCATCATCGTTATCATCGGTTGCTAATTTATGACTCAAGTTGTTATTTTTAGCATTTTAAACAAATTAAATTGCAAATATCCTTTTTTCGTTTTTTCGTATATTTTGTTTTTTTTGTTTTGTTTGATTGCTGTTCGAAAAACATAAATTGGTATCGTGTATTGATTCTTAGCTATTTTCTGTTATTTGTAGTTCTTTGGAAATTTAAAACGACTGAGGAATATTCTTAGAAAAGGTGCAAGTTGTAGTTGTAAGATGGAATAGTTGATGAACAAATACAAGGTACATGCAAATAAATGGATGAAAAAGATGTAAGAAAGTAATGGAAAGTCTGCTCTAAGCAAGAACTACATTGTTCGGAAGCTCAGTAGAATTCAGAGAATGGCGTTTGCATAGAACAGCGTGTACAGGAGCTAAATGTGCTTGACCTGAACGTAATGTTACCACGCCTTCCTATAGGCCTACATATCAAAAATATCGCCTTCAATAGCGCAGTCATAGAGCAGTCGGATAATCGGCTGTTGGGCTGAACGTATTTATGGACACAGTAAAGTTCTTCTTTCAGTTCTGACGATAAGGGATGCTTTTCCACTAATAGAGCGACATATCACAGATAGGTGGACAATTAGGCTCAAATAAATGCTCATCAATCCATAACCAAAGCTAGTTAAGCAGTGCAGAGAGGTACCGAATGTTCTAAATCAGCATGATGACAACACTCTCATTTGGGCTTTCAGACATAGGAACATTGAAGATTCCTTAGAAGTACCGATGTTAGTACCCTGTCTGAAAATCGTCGTGAGAGAAATGTATCTGCACTGTCTTCAACTGGCCAATCGGAGGTGGTAATCAATAATATCCTGTGCTACTTCGCATGCGACATCGCCCTCATATAATGTGGGTAGATCGTGCGAGTTCATAAACAGCCTTGGCAAAGACAAGATATCGATTCTTGGGAAGGAACAATATTTCCGGGAATTAAACGTAGAGACTCTACACACCAAAAAACTTCCATCTTCTATAAATTAAAGTATCATGAGGCTATACTGTTCTCAAAAAAACTACAAAATTGTCAAAATCCTTAACGACAGAGGTCAATAAGGATTTACACTTTGGCGGCGAATGAAAAATGGAAAGCTCTGCCTTGCTCAACATGTGGTTCAGTTTTTTTATGGCGCAGTAATTGAACCTATTCTATTCTTTCCTTTTTTCTATTTTACAAAATTTTGAAAACAATCAACATTTTATTTGTTTCCATAGCAAGGGATTATTCTACGTTGAAAATGTATTATTTTACTATTTCTGATTTTCGCCTGGCCCGGGAATTGAATCTGGGAACTACTGTATACGACTACAACGACCCCGAAATCTACTATCAACAATTAAATTTGTATAATTCCTTTTGTATTATTTCACAAATTACACGGCATCACGTCATGCTGAAGTTTTTCAAAGCCCCTATTCTCTTCTATTCTACAGAGATTGAGGTGGATTGAGGTAAATATCATCAAAAGTGAATAAATGAATGAATGAATTGCTGACTGAATGAATGATGCTAATAAATTGCTACTGCAAGTTGAATCTATTCACATAATTTTATGATCGTTTCCTTTTCACAAAAAAAAAAAAAGATACTCTACAAAAAAAAAAAAAAACACACAGATCTCTAAAGTGCTCATCTTCATTTATCATTTTTAATAATAATAAAATCATAAAAGTTAACAGCAACTACAATCCAACAAATGCAGATTGACTTAACAAAAGACTGAAAAGAAGATACCGAAAGCAATCAACGCAATAGCAACAACGGCAGCAGCAGCAGCAACGAACAACAACACAAAAATGCTTCATGGGGTTATTAAAAAATGATTTGCATAAAAGGCAAGAGTGTTACACACAGTCAGACACACACAGACACACACACAAACACACACATACACAATAAATCAAGAAAAAGAAGCTTAAAAAAAGTAGAAGAAAAGAGTTAAACAAAAAAATTTAGGTCCCTACTTTTGTGGTTTTTAGCACGAGTTCTTGATAAAACCACAAGGATTAAGAAATAAATACAAAAAAATAACAAAGCAACAGCGTCATCAACTGTCAAGCTCTGAGTGGCAATGACGATGCCTGCTAAGCTTTTGTTGTTTAAAATGTAATTGAGGAAAAACCTGATAATTGTACGACGCATTTATGTAAATTATTTATAAATTACATGAACAAATAATAGGTGATTAAAAAAGTAAGTTGCCAACAATTAGCACAATTCTTTCGACAATTTGTGTTCGAGCTGCTTCCTTTTCTAAATTTAATTTAATATTTTTTGTGGCTTTTATTTTATTTGAGGTCTTCAAAGCCATTGATCCATTAACAATACAGAGCCTATAGCGTTTACTCGATAATATATCCGACGAATAGCGGTAAAGGTACTACTAACACCTTTTCATCAACAAGCTTTTTTTTTAAGTCAAAATCATCAGTATGAAGAACAATACTGATGATTTTAACTTTTAACTGCCAAGGCAGAAGCTCTTTTCTTTTCTGCTTAGAACACTAAAAATTCCCAGTAGGAAATGAAAGCGACTGGTAACTAAATCTCGGCTGGACAGACAAGTAAAAGCTACTCACGACTGAACTGAACTTTTAAAACATTTCACTTTTTAAAGTTATTAAAAAAAAATAAAATTTTTTTTTTAAATTTAAATTTAATTTGGACTTAATCTTTTTATGGAGTAATAATCCTGGTTTCCTATGAGATCAACAGAATATCCATACTTTATACTAAAAAATGATACTGGCAATTTGTGAAGAGATTTTTGGGTAAAGTGCGATTGAAATCTTTAGAAAAATGCGCCAAAATCTTGAAAACCACATGTAATAGAGATAAATGGAAAGACCAGCACCCAAAATTTAAACTCTTCAATTCTTATGGTAACGACCTCTGCAGAAGCTGCTTCGATTAAGGGTAGGAGATATCTGCTTTCCACCTTCTTTGGCATTATTGAGCGCTTGCCACAAGTAGACTAGCATCCTTATGTCGACTTTTCTGCAACAACGTAGTTTACTTAGAATCTGCTGACAACAGGATTTAGATTTAGAAAAGTTTATCAAAACTACAAAATGGTTTAACTCTTTTACAGACATCACAATTCTAAAATTTAGGAAATCACATGGATAGTAAATATTAGGGTATGTGAGGAAGCAGCACATGTGGTACTACAATGGTCCTAACTGGACTAGTATACCCTACTATAGCACAGCCACTCTAATCTAACTTAATCTATTGTAACATGGTTTAAAATATTTCATAGATCCATGACCCGAGAGGCCTCAGGTTATCGATACAATAGTAAAACAATAATGGATTTTAAGTGACGGTGGCACTGTCCTAAAGGTGTGATTGCATTCCCTCTCTCATTCTCCCTCCTTCTTCCTCTCACCTATCAATCTTCGTTCCATTCAACACAATGCTCTGCATTCATAGGGGTACACCCTGTGTGTTTAATGTATCAATGAAAAAAAAATCGATTTTAGGTTATTTCATACCGTTTTAGAGAGATATCTTCACCAATGTTCCTGTAGCATCGGTAGAATTTGAAATTGCTCAGAGAATGGCAAATTCATAAGGAGTTCTCTCTGTAAGAGCACAGATTGGTTTTCGTCTTGTAATTAAGCTTGACTCGATTCCAGCAGAAGAATTGTGATGCCAAAATATTGAGACGTTGGAGTATCGATTGAACAAATGAGAGCTCTGAAGGCAATGTGGTCTGCCTTAGTGAAACCTTAAACTTCAAAAATTGCGGAAACTTCAGAACAAAACTATTAAAACTAAGTTATAAATTAAATGGAAGAACAAGAGGCAATTGATATTTGACCTGATGAAATTTCCTTCTCACTTCTTGACCGACTCCTGATGAAATTTCCTACTCGGTTCTTGCAACACAAAACTGAAAATATGTCGGTAGTGTTAGTGTCGGTAGTCATTTAACACATTAAAGACCAAAGACTAACTATGGTATACTCCATAGACAAACCTAGACAAAACTTACTCATTTTGGTGATTACCGCATTCTTTTAGAACGCGTTGAATTGGATATGTGTTGGGTTGGGAGTCTTTATAAACTAATTGGGCATACAAAAGTGTTTGTGTATAGGTTTTTGTGTGTGTGTGTGTGTATGTCTCTACCAACAATTACCTCTAAAGAAGAATCTTCTAAGACGCATTTTCTTACAGGTCTACAACTATGCATATTCATATTGTTGTATTGTAGCTCATGTCTTTTATGGTATCTGTGTGTGCATGTGTGTGTGTGTGTGTGTATGTGTGTGTGTGTGTGTGTGCGTGTGTGCGTTGAAAGAATGGAGCAAAGCGACGATGCCTGAATAAAACTTATGTGATTCTTTTACTGTCTGCAAAAACAAAATAGTAAAATAAAAGATAATAAAAACAAAAAACAATTTGTTCAGGAAAAGTTCGCTCTGTGGGCAATGCGCCATTAGTTGGCAAGCAACATGTTTAGCAACATTTCAAAGCTACTTTATCATCATCATAGTCATTGCTGTGGCGCGCGGCTACTTTAGAAAAACACAAGTTTATTTTCTTTACCTTATAATTATTGCCATTTATTTAAATACTTTGCAAAACACTAAATATGTCTTGAGTTTTCCTTGCGGAATAATTTTATGGTGTTACGATTTCCATATTGAGATAGACTGAAACTGGGTGATCATTTCTTGCATCTGCAAGTAGAATAGAAGCGGTCGTGGAGGCTGAAATTGAGACTGTTATGTATTGATATAGAAATAGTCATTTAACATGACTATTCCACCAACTATAGTTCCATCATGATCACATTATGCATTTAATTAATTTTTTATCTGCATTTAGACGCATAATTAACTCACCACAAATTTGTCGAACATAACCAAAATATTTCTATTCACACCCATAAGTTGCTAGAGGAAATCTTATTAAATATCCATAAACGAATTAGTACAATAGATTGTAGTAATTTTTACATAAGTACAGTCATTACACTTATGTATTTAATGCAATCAAGTGCTCAAAAGGCTTGCAGCTACAATTATTTACATTAACATTATGTGCATAACTTTAGTTGGACTTGAGTATCTTGTCTACCTAGTTAGACTTTGTATTAACCTATTTTTTTATTTTTCATCTGTACCAATAGCTGGGTGGCTCCTTCAATTAACATTATTAATAGAATTGGAAAACAGCTTAAACAACATTGTAAAGCTCTAAAAGGTATAGTTCATTCAGTTTTAGAGAATATAATATTGGGTCATATAAAAAGTATCCGCGGTTTTTCGTTTCAAGATGCTGTGGTTGATGTCCAGTGTGCATAATTGATATCGAAAGTTTCAGAACGGAATCGAGCAAACCACTCATGGGTCCAGCCTCCTCACCGTAAACTGCACAAAATTGTTTGGCATGTTTTTGAAACGGTTTTACCTTTCCTATAATAATAAAGCATCGTAATAGCGTATTTCTTCAGATATTTTACTCATTTTCAAATCAATGTAACTTTTTATACTAGCTACAAGTTACACAACTGTCTTGAGACAAAATGTAGCCTGAACTAGCACCTTTCAAACATGTATTCGTTTGACATGATCAAAGTATTGCCAATATATTAAATAAAGAAATAAATTGTCAGAATTTTGGAGATCTATTTCTGCCATTTGAAAAAATAAGACCAGATTAGCTGCGACCATCTCCGGTAGTTATTAAGTCGAATACCGTCACAGGGGAAATATAAACGATGCACGGTCTTTAGAAAAACTGACACTTAAGGTGAGATTTTGGACCATCATTTATATTAATCTCGGGAAATCCAACTGTCGATTGCAGCCCCCATTGAACTGAGAGGAACCTGGACACAGTTTCTAGATCTACATATTCATTTTTGGGATTCTACTACTTACTTACTTACTTACTTAGCTGGCACTACAACCGATGGTCGGTCTTGGCCGCCTCTACGAAGCTTCGCCAGTCGCCTCTGCTATGCGCGCGCTGGCGCCAGTTGATAAGGCCAAGTGCAGTCTGGTTGCCCTGCATCTGGTCTTTCCAACGGAGATTAGGACGTCCCCTTCTGCGTGTTCCTCCACCGTGGTTCGAATAAAACACCCTTCTAGCCGGATTGCTTTTGGGATTCTACTAGTTTCTACATAATAAGCTTTATTCGTAGAAAAAATAAAACTATGTAAGATTTTGAAAAGACTGAAGAGTGACGATTGTGATATTTAAGGGAAGCTTAAAGGAATGAGGGAAGTGTAAGAAGTTGTAGTTCCTAGTGCTTCAAAAGTGAGTAAAGTATTAAATATTAATAAAGGGGTTTTCAATTGGGACACAAAGCTTTTGCATTTAAATACAAACACATGATTAAACATTTTTTTAAATCTGGCAATTTCAAAATGCCATTCAAGGTTTATATTTTAATCATGATGAAGTTCACGAATGAGCAAGGTTTGGAAATTATTGGAAATTACTACCGAAGTTCTGAGTTTTAGCGGTCGCTGTGGCGTAGTGGTAATGCGTTGCACTGCCACACAGAGTGTCCGGGGTTCGAATCTCGGCACAGGCAAAATCAAAAAGTAGAAAAAATAATTTTTCTACACGGCACAACCTCTTGGCAGGCAATGGCAAACCTACAAGAGTAAAAATTGCCTATGAAAAGCTTTTCACTTTGCCGTTCGGATTCGGCATTAAACTGTACGTATCTTCCATTCATGTACAAATATAACACGCACAACATGAGTGGATGCGAAAAGCTTGGCCTAGGCCCTCCATGTGCCATGAAAAGTAAAGAAAGTAAAAGTTCTGAGTTTGAGTGTTCACAACTTTAAGAGCTCCTTTTTGGCTCAGTTGCTTTGTCAATAAGCAAAATATGCAACATTCACATATGCTTCGAGAATCTGCATAAGATCCACAAAATGTAATCGTTTGGTGTGGATTTCACGACGGAGGTGTGATTGGAGCGTATTTTTTCCTATGCAAATGATTGACAGCTGGTCAAAGAATGGTACTATTGAAGGCAAAGTTCGGTAATGGTGTAATCTCAAGAAACGGTCTGTTGGAATGGCTACCTCACTCATGCGATTTAACGCCTTTGGATATCTTTTTATGGGGGTTACGTTAAGACGTTGGTTTATGCAAATAAGCCAACAACGAAAGAGGAGCTCAGGAGCAATATCAAATGCGAAATTGCCAATGTTGTAAACGATATGTGTCGGAAAGTGGTAAAAAATAATTTGCCTCCACAGCATCGATCGCTGCGCTGCAAACGTGCTCGCGGTGGTCCTATGTGCGATATCAAATTTCATACTTAAATGTGTCTACACTTGCAATAAATTTCAGCCCGTTATCTCAATTATTCAGTGGTTATTTAAATACAAATTGGTTATGTTCCTATTAAAAAATCCTTTATTAATAATAAAGGGTGATTTTATAAGTTAATACATAAGATAAATATGATCATAATTGAACAAAAGTCGATACACATCAATGAAATAGTCTCTTAAATAACTGTTCTGAAAGTTGTCAACATAGCGCAAAAGACATATTTATATGTATATTGCAAACTTGATTCTATACTTAATTCCTTACTTTTTCGGTGCTCAATTCGATGTTCGTATGTAGAACAAATTCCATGCTTTATTCATTAATTTATTCTGCACTCCAGTCGATGCTCAATTTCATATTCTACATGATACTCCTCGATTCTCCAAATGGTATTACGTTGAATTTTCGTTTCGAAACTTAATTCGCCACTCACAGTAATCAACATAATACTCGCTTCTAAACTCAATCCAATTCGCCATTCGTTTGAAACTTAACTCGATACCCCAATCGATATCCATTTCGATATTCTTTTCGATACCTATTGCGTCACACAATACCACAACCAGTTCGATACACAATTCGAGGCTTATTTCAATGTAGATTTCGATTTCCAATTCGATGCTCAATTCAATCCGAATCAATCAAACCATTCTTAATCCGATCTCCAATTCTATTCTCAATCCGATATTCAATTCGATACTCATTTCTATACTCTACTTAATACTCTATTCGATGCACAATTCGAAACTTAAATATATTCAATACTTGTTGCTCGATCCA
Organism: Palloptera scutellata; assembly: GCA_958295655.1. Taxonomy (NCBI): domain Eukaryota; kingdom Metazoa; phylum Arthropoda; class Insecta; order Diptera; family Pallopteridae; genus Palloptera; species Palloptera scutellata. The sequence goes on along the minus strand of OY282452.1, from coordinate 30,933,512 downwards.
TCACTACTCTGTTACTCAATTAAATACTTACTCCACACTTATTCGACAATCTTTTCGATTTCCAATTCGATTCACAAATATTACAATATTAAAGAATTGTATAAAGTAAAAAAGATCAAATTCAAAAGCTTATGCTAAATTTGAGAACATTCAAAAGCTCTGATTCTGTCGTTAGAAATAAACCTTTAAAAATTTATTGACCTATTTGTCAAACATTTTATTCCACAATTTTAGTCACTAGCTTTGAAATCATTTTCATGTGCAATGCAGAGTTAATCACTTTCGAAAACTCAAAGTACTTAAAATAAAATATTATACTACTGTTGGCAAAAAGTAGTAAGACTTTTTAATTTAAATTTCGCGCGGAAACCCATTCATCAAAATATTATTTTTTTAAGGTTGGTATGACTGTCGGTGACATCTGTGCCAAATGTCACATCAAAATAATCATTAGTGTTTAGTATACGCTTGTCTTTCTGAAGTACGAAAAGTGCATTCGGCGATTTTCACAATGAGTGAAATTATTCAACAAAGAAGTTCCATTAAATTTTGTGTGCGGAATCAAATTTCTGGTGCCGAAACGTTCAGAATGTTGCAAAAGGCCTTCGGTGATAATTGTATGTCGCGAGCAAGTGTTTTTGATTGGTACAAATTGTTCAAAGATGGTCGAGAACGCGTTGACGACGAACCACGTCCAGGACGGCCATCAACATCAACTGATGATCAACACGTCAATAAAATCAGGGAATTGGTGCTCGAGAATCGAGAATCGACGATTAACAGTCAGAGACCTTACTGGCATCGTTGAAATATCGGAAGGATCAGTGAAACCCATTTTAAAACATCATTTGGGCCTAAGAAGAGTGAATGCACGATTGGTTCCAAAATCACTGCATTGGTTTTACGAGACCATTTTGCCAATAATTCGACTGATATGGTTCCGCAATCACCCTATTCGCCTGACTTAGCACCGTGTGACTTTTGGCTATTTTCTAAACTCAAAAAACCGCTTTGTGGACACCGTTTTGAGTCAATTGAAGACATTAAACATGAATCGCTAAGCGCATTGAAGGCTATTCCGGAAATTGACTTTAACAATTGTTTCGAGAATTGGAAAAACCGTTGGCACAAGTGAATTGGGGCCGGGGGGGATTACTTTGAAGGGGACGAAATAGATTTGGAAGAATGAATAAAAAACATTTGAAATTATGAACAAAGTCTTACTAACTTTTGCCCACAGTAGTAGGTGCAAGGAATTAAATTTCAATTAAATACACTCAAATAAAAAAGTACTTGAAACCGATGTAAGAATAACATTTTTAAAAGTTTTTTGATTCGGAAAAATTAAAATAAATTTAAAATTTTCCATATTTCAGATAATATTTGATTACATTTGTTCGGCTATAAAAAACATTGATGCTCAAGAATGACCCAAAAATATCAAAATTTACAATATCAAATGTAATTTCAACATTACAGTATTACCATTACAGAATTAAACGAGAAAAATGTATAATTGATGTGAAAATACTGTAATTTTAACATTAAAAATATAAATTATTTAAATATGCTATTGATATTTAAAACCCTAAAATTATATGACAAATTGTAATATTAAAGCAAAATTAATGTAAAATTGATATTGCCAAAAATCGATATTGCAAAATGTGAATTTGATATAACTTTAAAGTAGAACTGAAATGTGATTTAAAATGTTAAATAAAAGATAATAGACAATTATAAAACTTTCAGTTTTTCATGACACTTTTTTTTGAGTGTACAATTACCATTAGGTATGAAGAATAATATGTAAATTAGTGTTGAACAAAGAATAACAACGCCGACAATGTCTCAAAAAAAATAAGATATATATATAGTATATAGTTATATGTATATGAAGTACTTAATATTTAACAGACAAAAATGAATTAGCTACGAAAAAACAAAAAACCGAAAACCAAACAAACCAGAATCAGAATCAGAAAAAGAAGTCATTTATATAATTTATTAAAATTTTTTTTTTTCTTTTTTTTGTTAAGGTTTGCGTGTTAAAAAAATATTAATTTAATGCCATGAAAATGATACAACAACAACAACAAAGGAGAGCAACAGCACCGGCGGCGAAGGAAGGAAAAAGAGGAAGCTAATGATATTAAAATGAGATGAACAGAAAGTTACAGAACACGAACGACGAAAGAACCAAAGAATCCGAATCGAACAAAGAGGGAAACAAATTTTATTATTATTAAAGTGAAAAAATTTAAAAAAAAATAAAATAATAACCAAAAAGTACCCGAAACACATAATAATAATTACTTTTATTTATGAATAAATTTCCGAACGAAAATGAACTCAGAATTATGTTAAAAAAAATAAAGAAAAGACGAATACGAATACGAATTCATGATACATAAATCAAAAAATCTGAATTTAGAGTGCAATTTTATAATTTTTAGTTTCGTGACTATGAAAGTATTGGAGAGAATTGTACTTTGAATAAGTAAAGCAAAGTAAAGTAATCAACAAAAAACAAAAAAAAAAACAACAGGAAATGTAAATGTATTAAACTTTCCGGTTGGAATGAAGAAGAAAAGAAGAAAAATTTGAATTTTTAATTGCAAAAAAGTAGGAGGTAGCATTTATCTGAACTGATCATATCCACAATTGAAATACTCTTAGAGTTGCCAGATTGTCGGGATTCTCCTGGATTGTTTTTCCGTTTATTTTTTATTCCGTGTCCAGAATCCCGACTATCAGATATTTCTCCACATACTTAGAGTGTTAACTGATACATAAGTAAACGAATTTAAAATAAAATATACATGAAGTCTCAGTCGTTGAATAGATCCATTGCATCGGCTCCGTAATATAAAGTTTAAATGACGACCAGCTGTTAATTCAACGAATAGGAAAAGAGTAAAACACTTGTTGTCAGGAAAAAATATTGATATTTTTCTTATGTCCAATCGAAACCTGAAATATTCCTATTTTTTTCCTCATCAAGGTGAAGCTGAATTTGCATCTGGCAACCCTAGATACGCTAAATACATATACAAGTTTTGTTGGTCTAAGCAAAGGAGTGCGAGGGTTTTACACTGCTCTAAAAGCAACAGGCTGCTGAATGTTTTAAAATTATGACGAGAAAATATTCGAATTATTGCAACGAAAATTTCAAGTGTAGGGTAGCAAATCTTAGCGCTACACGTTATATGGTTTAATTTTATTTTAATATTTTGCACAGTAGGAAAAAAAAATTCACTTACCATTAAAACTTTGCATGTTGCTGCTGTGACTGACAACAGCAGGTGCCGGCACCATTGCCCTAGCAGCCAATGTTGATATAGATGTTTGTATAGTTGCTGCTGCTATTTTAGTTGTTGTTGTTGCTGCTGTCGCTGAAGGCGATTTAATAAGTGACGGTAGTAGTGGTGGTATCTGAATGTCGGTGGTAGAGGTGGCGTGCGTCAAATCATTATGTGTTGGCGGTAGCGCTAGCGATAGCGGTGAGTTTAATGATGAAGCTGCAGCACAAAAACTGCTGCCGTGATTCAGTTCAAACTTCATTGATGAATTCAAATTGACTTCATTTTTGATAGTGGGCATTAGCAATTGTTGTTGTTGGTGCTGTTTCGGCGCTGTCGCCGCCGTTCCTGCTAACGCTTCAACCGGAAGTGCTACTGTTACGGCGCCCAGCGATGGCGGCACAGCAACAGCAGCTGCCAAAATATTCTTTTGTTGCTGTTGCGCACATTCAACAAAATGTTGCGGCAGCATGTTGCTAGCATAGAATTCATTGTAAATTTGTTGAAATTGCTGGTGTTGCTGAAATTGCGGATTGACACTAGCAATGAAATGTTGCAAATTATTGGGATGAAATAGTTGTGTGGTTGTTGTTGTGGCTGCAGTTGCTGTAGCCGCTGCAATGGGTACATTTAAACCAAATAAATTATTTAAATGCTGTAAAGGTGAACTGTTAGCAATGTGATGTTGCTGTTGATGCTGTTGCAATAGCTGTTGTTGTAGCATGATTTGCTGCTGCTGTTGCTGTTGTTGTTGTTGTTGTTGATGTTGATGATGTTGATATATTAACGCTGCCGCTGTTGTTGCTGCCGCTGCTGCTGATGCTTCGGTTGTAGTAGTAGTAGTAGCATCTGTTGTCGTCAGTTTATATTTGGAGGATGTTGACGATGTGGCTGACATTGTTAGCTCATTAATTATAGCTTGTCGTTGCTGTTCTTGTAGTAGTAGCTGTTGCTCTTGTTGCTGCTGGTAGTTGCTGTTGCTATTGTTGCTAGCTGCTGCTGCTGCACTTATTCTACTTCTAATGTAACAGCTATTGTTTGGTTCTAGTAACATTCCGTATTTAAATTTCACTTCAGCAGCAATAATATTTGCTCGATGATTTGCTAGCAATAATGGCATAATTTGTTGTTGTATTGTTTTGGTTTACTGCATCCAACTAATTATTAAGCTTGGTCGCTCGAGTTGAGTCTTTATTGAATGCATATGTACTTGAGGGGAATAATTTTCATATTTCACTGAAATTCATGAAAAATGTTGGCGCTTGCCAAGAAGATCCCTGGAAAAAATTGATACTTAAAAAATTTTAATATTTATTTTAGAATGAATTTGGTGAAATATATTTATCTTTTAAAAACAAATTAAAAGAGATTCTAATCAAAATTAAATCGACAAGTAATTTTCATTATCCAAATTATTAATTTTTTCATTCGATTCTCAATTCCAAAAGTGAATATTCGATTCCTAATTCGGTTCTTATTTTGGTTCTTCACTTAGTTTTTAATTCGATACAGACAGTCTTATTCTTTACAGGATTCGATTCTAACGATACTCAATTCAAAGAACAATTCGGTATCCAAATCAATTTTTAGCTCAATTCTCATTTTGCTTCTCAATTCGATACTCAAATTGATTCTCAGTTCCAAATTCTATTTGATTCTTCTTGTTACTCAATTAGATCTGTTTCGAGTTTTAATTAGATACAAAATTTCTTTTTTCATTTTGATATTGAATTTTCATTTCGATAATCGGTTCTCAACTCTGTTTCCCGGTTTCCGATTTAATACGTTCATCTTATTAATTTCGATTTTCAGTTCGATACTGAATTCAATTCTCTTCTCTATTTGATTGTCGATTAATTACCTACTCTACTCGATTCTCAATTCGACTACCACTTCAATTCTCTTTACTGAATACGATACTAAATTCTATAGGTACTTAATTCAGTTTTCCATTCGATACTCAACTCAATTTTCAATTCACTACTCCATTCGATTCTCAATTCTATAATCAATTCGATTCACAATTCGACTGCTTCTTAATTATCCTCTGTACTTTTTTATCTAGAAACAATCTCAATATTAATGCTGCCTGCCAATCCAAAGACAAACAAATCCAAATTTTTTGTTATACTTTTTACAGCTCACTGTAATTTCAACTCAGATTTGAGGTCAAGTTCCTCTTTATGCCAATTAAATTAAATAAATTCATAGAAATACAAGTATAAGTATTTTTTTTATAACTAATAATAATGTTAAACACTTTGATAGCAAAATACCACCACGAAAAAAAACATGTCAGCATGGAATCATCTAAAAAACTAACAAAAATTAACTTTAATCTTTTACAAAGTAAATACCAAAGCAACCGAAACAACATCAACAAAAATACGCTACATGACACAAATACACAACAACAATACAAATAATTTACAACAATTGCACCTAAATTTACAAAATTTTTGTGAATCGGAAGAAGCAAAAAATAAGCGAGAAAATCCGCACAATTAAAAATTCAACGCATAAATTTCACGAACTCAAAATTCAAGACAGTCTTTACTAATCACATAGCAACACTGCCTGACTGACTGTCTCTGACTGAAACTTTGGAAATATTTTGCTAAAATCGCATTTTCAGCTTAAAAGATTTGAGTATTTAATTTTTGAAAAAAAGGCGAAAAAAAACTCGAATACAAAATTATGCATAATCATTACCTCAAGCATTTGAAACGCATGTGTTAGAGAGAGACAATACTATAAATAGTGTTTATTTAAGCGCGTAATAAACGCGTAAATATTTGTGTACTCGCGCGTAAATTTAAATTTTAGTTCGGATCTGTTTTGTTGTCACTTTAATTAGAGTACAATTTGATACAGCCAAAAAGAAAAACTCAAATAATTTAAACTTTTATTAGTGGTGGCTATGTAACGAGACCCTAGCAGAACCTAGCAGCTTTCAACAAACAGAAAAATGTTGTTTTTCAAAAATATGCATTGTAGAAGCTTCCGCCAACTACGCCTTAGCGTGACGCAAGGTGCCCGAGGTTCAAATCTCAGCACAGTAGTAGTAAAATAAATTGTTCTATACGACACCACCTCTTGCCCGATAATGGCAAACATACATGAGTAGAAATTGTCTATGAAAAGCTTTTCACTTCACCGTTCCGATTCGTCATAAAACTGTAGGTCCCTTCCACTCATATACAAATATAACACGCACGACATGAGTGGATGCGAAAAGCTCGGCCTAAGCCTGCTGTGCCATGAAAGGAAAAGAAGCTTCCTGAGACGTTTCGAAAGTGGAGCGCGTATATAATTTTTCGCTAAGCGAAACTGATACCGATTTAGAATTACAGTATGAAAATAAATTAAGAATCCAGAAGTATTTCGCTACCTTAATGTATTGTACTTAGAAAGGCCCTAACTAAAGTTTTACACAATTAGTTGAGTTTTTTGCAGATAGTCATTTCACTTGCAGGGGTTTTGAAAAAAATATTTGTTTCCTATGGCCTTTCTACATAAAATTTTTTTTATTTTTAAGAATTTCATAAAATTTGAATGAGAATAACAACAAGTTATGTAGAATACAGGATTCCTCAGCAGTGATAGTACATACTTAGCAAGATTTTTTGAAAGCAATTTAAGTTTGTAGGCGAGAGAGGGCCGGTTACAGACTTGCTCGTACCGGCAAGATTTTTTTTGTGCTGTTCGTTCTTTGACATGTCAAACAAAGTAAAATCAGAATTGATCAAGAAATCTTGCTGGGTGGAAAGACCAAAGAGAAAATTGCTTTCGAGTTAACTTGTCATGTGGATAAGGGGATAGACTTACCATCTCAACAATTTATATGAGTAAGTGTCGTAATTTACGATTCGAAAGCCTAGGAAGTGTATCTTAAGATATTCAATGGGATCTTCACAATAGGCCTTTTTAGGCCGCAGTGATTTGGTGCCTTGTGGCCCGTCCCTGTTTCATTCTAATCTACGGTCCGCATGAAATGGCAAAGTTTGAAACACCACTGTTTACTTCTACTATTTTCTTTGATATGAACATAAATTGAAAGTCATCATAATTATTGTGTAGCTATGCGTAAGGTTCGCCAGCTTATCATTTTTACTTCTGATGCTGATGAACTAATAACAATAATGAAGAATCTTACACAGAAGTCAATTCAAATTAACGTTTAGTTTGTTAACTCTTTGGCTGCTGTTGTTGCTGCTGTTACTTTCCAGAGACACTTTATTTATACCTATACCAGAAGAAAATATGTTAGTAGGTTCAATCTATTCGTATTTTGGGCAATTGTACGATTCGCTAAGTTCGAGTGCGGCCGTTCTTTACATATCTGACACACCTTCTTAAATAAAGCACCGTTTTGCACTTGTATGGCAAGTAGGCGTGGCTTTTGTGCAATGTTGACAATTTTCAAACAATTTATATGAAAGCTGTATTTTACAAATTTTGAAAATCATCTCAACGCTTCCGGTATAATAGTAAGTACTCACTGATACTACACACCGGATTAGTATACACCGATTGATCATTGCATCCAGAAATTCTTAAATTTTGGTATGTAAGAGTTTTTAAGAAACGAGATGACCATAAATGAAGCGTAGGACCATCAGATAAAGAGTTCACTATCACTATTATTTTGTTTTGAGTATAAACACATACACATGCAGTTCATTGCATGCATACTCATATTAGAGTGGTACGATTTTGTAATTCCCATCAATTGAGCAATTTTTTGTGGAATGACTTTATTTTTCAATTTTTTAACATTCCACAAAAAAACAAAATAGCAAAAAGTTTTATTTTTAGTCCCAATAACGTTTGGAAATTTTTGCTTCGGATTCGTAACCAGTGCGTCTGATAAATAGTCATGAACCGTATCGGATAGTGATATCATTATGTATGTATGTAGAAGCAATGCACTATGTCTGAAATATCCCATGTATTGGAACTCCATTCATGGATCGACCGATTTGGTTGAAATTTTGTGTACCAGAGATTTTTGGGCAAAGAACTAATATTTAGCCTTCATCTTGAGGGGGTCAATGTTAGTAAAAGCAGAGAGAATTCTAATTTTTTGTTATAGTGGAACGTCATCTATTGACTGACAAAGTTTTCTGAAGTTTTGTATGTCAGGTTATTTTTAAGCCAGGCTCTGTAATGCTAATCGTGATGTAAAAATATTTCTTGCATATTATTCTAGAGGGTGCGCCGAAGTAACAAATTGTAAGATCTCAGATAAGTTGAATTTGGTCTTGTACTGGAGACCCCTGTATGGACCGACCGATTTGGTTGAAATTTTGTATACTAACCCTGGTAAGGCCCAGGAATTCATTTTGGAGTTTCGATTTGAACTTCAAATTATCACTGACAGGGCACCGTAGAAAAATTTAGTAACAATTTTATGCAAGTCAAAATGCGGTAGATTTATTGTTTTGATGCCTACACCTTGTTTTACACCCTACCCTCAAAAAGCCGATCCACTCTAATACATATGCTCAATTTAAAATAGTTAGCAGATAAAGAATTTATTCGGCAAGTCATGTTGATGTTGTTTGCTGATGATGTTTTTGACCATTTAAGCTTCACAAAACCAAAACAAAAAACCTAATAATAATAACAATAATATAAAAAAATTAAATAACAACAACAACAGCAAAATGACGACAAAACAAATTTCCATTCTTGAGGCAATAAACGGATAATTGCTAATACCATTTAAATTTTTTTTGGAGTAATTCAGAAAGTAAAATAAAAAAAATCGAAAAAATCTAAGAAATTAAACTAAAATTTTTCGGTTGCTAACATTTTTAATGATGGAAAGAGTTTAATGTTAATTGTAAAAAAAAAGAACTAAGAATAAAAACGCAACGGAAATGATAATTTAATATTACTTATATTAAAGACTGCACTATATCGAATTGTGGCTATCAGAGGAAGAAAACAGGTTAAAGCGGATTTTAATTTGATATTTGATGCGTTCTTACCATAATTATCAATGATATGTATGATTCTGAATTGCTAAGGTGTGATTCTAAGCTCATTCTTAATATCTCTTGATATCTTTTAAACTAATTTTACGAACATTTTCTTGCTGCATACTATAAATCTTTTTTTGTGTTTTTTTTTCATTATTATGTCAATCATAAATTGTTTGATATATAGAATTTCTTCATTATATTTTCATTACTTTTTCTATATTTTAGATTTAAAATTCTTGATTAAAATTAGGACAAACTGTTAATATTTTAACATAAATAATTGAGAAATTTATGTTAGTTTTTTTTCCGGGTGTTATTATAAATTATATTCAATTGTATGTACGTACACATTACCGTTAAATATCTTTATTCATCTGATTGGAAATTGATTAATGAAGTTAGAGAAATTATTTTAATTGCGGCCAAATTTTAACTATTATTTTGATGGGAATATTTTGAAATACATAGTATGAAAAATTTTAAGAAGAGGATTGTAATTTTAGGTTACATTAAAGTCAAAGCTAGATTCAAACTCTCAAAGATACATACATACTCATACATATCGTTTAAGATTTGAAGTAATATTTAAGATCAGCATTGAAATAATATTTGGGATGTTAACAAGGTTTCTTACGTTGTCGTAAAATTTTATATGAGAAATGAGATAATTTACTATTATTTTGAATATACGAAACTGACATAAGACACCTTGTGAACACCCCAATTATAATTATAACAAGTCAAAAACATGGAAATATCAAAGCTACGAATCTATTGTCCGAATAATTTATGAAATCTTAGCCATGTTTGGTCCTTTTAGTCAACAATCCGAATAGTATTAGTGTCCTGTGTATAACATTTATAATAATATATATTTGTTTATTACTTTATGAATGATTAAGTACTAGGTAACCGATGACAAAACCTAAAATAATGTCTTTGCGAAAAATGTTCACTGGAAGTCAAAGCCACTTAATACCAAAATTTGTTAAGAAATTAACCCTTGATAAACTCAAACTTTGAAGGTTTTTTATAAACAACGAACAGTGTACAAATACTTGGGTTGAAAAATACCCATATCAAACTTTTTTTTAGAGACTTTTCGCTTCAAAGCAAACAAAAACTTCCCAATTTGTGTTAGATAAATAAAAATCAAAATAAAAAAAAATTGTTCTACACGTTCTTGTTCTTGGTAGGCAATGGCAAACCTACAAGACTAAAAATTGCCTATGAAAAGCGTTTTACTTCGCCGTTCGGGTTCGGCATAAAACTGTAAAACTTCCATGCATGTACAGGGTGTTTTATTTATAGGTGTGGTTTCCAAGAAGAAATAAAACGCATATAATTTAAGGTTATGGCCAAGAATTTAGCTTTATAATAAAGATATGGATTTACCATTATGTTTTAAAAATGATTTCGGGCAAGTGCCCGCCGCGGCTGGCTCGAATAATTTCCAGCTGAGAGGCCCAATTTTAGACCACTTTTTGCAGCAATTGGGGCCGCATGTCAGTAATAACGCGCCGAATATTCTCTTCCAAGGCGTCAATCGTGTCGGGCTTATCTGCGTAGACAAGCGACTTCACATAACTCCACAAAAAAAAGTCCAGCGGTGCTAAATCGCACGATCTTGGAGGTCACGCCATAGGCCCACGACGTGAGATAATGCGCTCACCAAAAGTTTCCTTCAATAAATTGATTGTTTCGTTGGCTGTATGGCATGTAGCGCCGTCTTGTTGGAACCAAAGGTCGTCCACTTCAACATCCTCCAATTCACAATTCAGGCACGAAAAAGTCATTAATCATGGCTCTATAGCGTACCTCATTGACTGTAACATTATGACCGGCTTCATCTTTGAAGAAATATGGACCAATGATTCCCTCTGCCCATAGAGCACACCAAACAGTGACTTTTTGGGGATGTAACGATGTAACGGCGTCTCAACAATGGCTTGTGGATTATGATCACTCCAAATTGCGACAATTTTGCTTATTAACGCACCCATTCAACCAAAAGTGAGCTTCATCGTTGAACAAAATTTTCTGTGAAAATCGTGCGAACCGAACCATTATTTTGCTAATAAATGTGCACGATTTGCAAACGTTGTTCAGGAGTAAGTCTATTTTTTATGAAAACCAAACTGAGCATAAATCAAATGACAGCTGCCAGAAAGACCAACTCCGAAAAATGTATTCCTAGATTGAAAACCACGCTTCTAAAAAAAACACCCATTACAAATACCTTATATCACGCACAACATGAGTGGATGCGAAAAGCTCGACCTTTGGCGCTACATGTGGTCATAGTCAACATTGATAAACTGAAATTCATTGTGGTAAGGGCATAACACTTGCCACAATGGCCGTTTATCTGTTTATCGGTATCCTGTTATTGCATTCCCTCTCTCATTCTCTCTCCTTCTTCCTCCCACCTATTAATCTTCTTTCCAATCAACACAATGCTCTGCATTTATAGGGGTACACCCTGTGTGTTGAATTTATCAATAAAATAAAATAAAAACGAATATAACCTTGGGACAAATTCCTCATTGAAAAATACTCAAAGTTGGTTTAGGTTAAACCATCTGAGTAAAACTTTTTCAAAGCAAACCATAGTTTTAATCTTTTAACGAAGTTTATTTTGATGAGGATATATTTCCTTCGAATATAAGTTTTTTTTCTGATATCTGATATCCTATGGAAAGGTATAATTTTTAAACTACATAATTTGACAATTTTCGATATATATTTTTCTTAATTTTAAAAAATGTATTTCAGTTCAAGTACTTAGCTAGTGAATGTAAGATTATCAAAGAGCTCTGAATTGAACACGTTGTAAATACCAATACCTAGGCCATTAAATTAGGATTGGGAGAGGTAACAATACTTGTGAAATCTATCATTTTGTTAACCTTGAGTTCTGAAAACTTTGAAACATTCTTAATTTACCAAGATACCTCAAATGGAAAATCTATTTCGGCAGAGGCTATAACCAAACCTTCAGCCAAAATAATCTGAAAGTGGTATAGAAATCTATAAAGAGGACAAAGATATGTGTTAAGAGAAGACATAGGCTAAAAAATGAGTTTTAAATATAATCGAATACATCATCAATGCAAAATGGAATTGGGTTGATTTAGTCCAATTTACAAAAGCAGATGGGCACAAATAATTATGTGGCCACAAGAAATAACAGCTAAACTTATTGTAAGTATATTTTTCATTATAAATCATAAAATATTGAAAGTTCTTAAATTATTAATAAAAAACTATGAGAATTGGTAAATTGGAAAATTTTTTTCAAGAACTCTCAAAACATTTTTGGATGAGAAGACAATCAAAAATATGAGCGAACGATCACCTCCGAGATAAAGCTACGTCATGAAAAATATCATAAATGATCATAAAATGATCATGTATTAGGAAGAAACTAAAGGAGGTCGATGTTTCACAGTATAAATAGCGATTACTTGAAGATGCTGATATTGAAATCGGAACTCGATTGAAATTGTCTCTAACAACAGATCAAACAATTCCAAACTTCACATGTTTCTGGTACTTATTTTATTTTATATCATAAAGGGGATCATCAACTGCATTCACCAAGAGATATGATTTAAGACCGAAACAATCTCGATATTAAAGTTGCTTTCAATTCACTGCAAAAAATTAAAGATCTATGAATGAAAGATTCCCTTTGAAAAATGATCTAATCTGTAAGGCAAGTGTTCCAAAAATTAACATTTATTTATACAAATTTCAGTATCACACTATGGAAAATAATTATTAATAAATAAGTGATCGTTCGTACAATTGAAAAAAAAAATAAAATAAACCGAAAACAAAAACTTGAAAAGTTCATATAACCCTAGAAGAACAAGAACAAGAATATTTTGAAATATTTTCTACATACTTACATACTCGTACATACTCGTTTATGGATATTTATCATATAAGGTGTCAATATTATCGACTTATCAGTGTCGACTGTGACTTGTTCAGTGTCAATAAACCAATGACATATTCCTGCACAAGTACAACAAAAACAAATACAAATAAAAGAAAAAAATAATAAAATAAATAAATATAAAGAAAAAAAAAACAAACAAAGTTTAAATCGAAATAAAATTGTAAGTTTTTCTTTATTCCAAAAAAAAAAAAAAAAAAAAAAAATTATAAAATAATATAAATGAAAAGCTTTATACAGAAAATTGAAATTGAAATCAATTAAGACGCCACAAATTGTGACAGGTAGAAATTGTGCTTGTGTACTCATGCGAGTAAAATGCCATAAATAAATTAATATTTTTTATTTCTTCTTCTTCTTTTTTTTGTTGCTTTTTTCCATAATTTTATGTAAATATTGATAATTTGTATAAATAAGACACTTTAAGCAGAAAATAAATAAAATGTCTTAAAGGAAAAAATGAGGACAAACAACGAACGAACGATGTCTGCGATCGCTTTGATCGCGATTGTGTGGTGACAAAACTCTTAACAATAATTTCCATTTAAATTGAACGTGATCGAGTTTCGATTTTATAGTATTATTGTTTTTCTTCTACCCTTTTTTTTCTTTTTACAATAAATAAATACACAACAAATATGTATAAATGGTAGTATAAAGTATAATAGAAGTTCTATATTCTCGATCGACTGTTTATCAGATAAGGTGCGAAATAGATACGATTTCATTAGAAAACTTACATAACACAAAAATCATCATATATAGAAATCGTAGGCAAAATAAATTGATTAAAACCATTTTTTTTTTTTGTTTGTTTACACATTAAACATTAAATTAATCAATTTATAATTTATTATTATTATTTTTGTTCATTTCATAAATTTGTGTATATTAACAGAAAAAAAAAGAATTCAGTGTCAACAATTGGAGAACAAAAACAACCACTTCTTCCAACAAAAATGGAATATTATAAATTACAATGCGTAACAAGTAAAATTTAAATGTATGATTAAGCACATACAGTAAAAAGTAGTTACTTTGCTATAACTCGAAAATTACCATCAAACAAATAGGGTTTTCATCTTTTATGATAGATTTTACTACAAAACTTCTTCTTTTCTTCTTTTAATGGCACAACAGCCCATGGAGGGCCTAGGCCGAGCTTTTCGCATCCACTCATGTTGTGCGTGTTATATTTGTACATGAATGAAAGAGACCTGCGAATCCGAACGGCGAAGTGAAAAGCTTTTGATATGCAATTTTTACTCTTGTAGATTTACCATTGCCTGCTAAGAGTTCGTGCTGTGTTGAGAATTTTTTTTTCTACTTTTTGATTTTGCCTGTGACGTGATTTGAACCCGGACACCCTGCATTGCAGGACAACGCACTACCAACTACGCCACGGCGACGAGGTATTTACTACCTTTCGATATGATAATAGATGTGGAAACTATTGCCTTCAATAGTGCTTAAAATTATTATTTGCTTACTCGATCCATTTAATCATTTCGCTTGAACTAAAAGATTTTTAAACGAAGAAAAAATTCAAATTCTCTAACCTCTATCCTATATCCATTCATGTTGCAAATATAACACGCACAACATGAGTAGATGCGAAAAGCTTGGCCTTTGGCGCTACTCGCGGTCATAGTCGACACTGATAAACTGAAGTTCATTGTAGTAAAGGCATAACACTTGCCACAATGGCTGCCTATCTCTTTATCAGTGTCCTGTGTGATTGAATTCCCTCTCTCAATCTTTCTCTCACCTATCAATCTTCCTTCGATTTAACACAATGTCCCAATAAAAAAAATAAAAAAAAAAAATTTTAAAACTATAAATATCCAGGACAGAATAAAATCGGAAACACACAAGTGTGCCTACATGAACACTTCACTTAAGTTTTGCACCTAATTTTTAAATCTACCTGACTATCCTTTGACTAATAGTTATCCTTAAAAAAAGGATTTATGTTATATAGTAAAAAGCCCCGAAGAATAATGTTTCTTTTCATAATGTCCAAAGTAAGAACTTTTTAATGTATCACCTTATTCCATAAAGATTACCGATTGAAACAACACGACAAATCCACGTTTTTTTCTACTTATATATTTGGAGTCTTGTCTCTTTTACGATGTCCCTGAACCCTATCTCAACTTATTTTAAGATAAAGTGCTAGAAGTTCGCACTTATTATGTATCAAAAATTTCACAGAATATACTTACTTGTATTCGGTAATGGATAAAAAAGAGACTCCTGTTTTCTGTAACACAATTGATCTAAACTAACCCTCTAAAAAGCCCTGAAGTGGCTTGAGAGCAGCTTCACCTTTTGCCGTCTAAAAGCAAAGGCTATGATGGGTTTTTTTTTTGGGCTAAGTAGTCCTCAACAGGTTAATGTTTTAAGAAGTGGAATCGAAACAAACCATGCAAATTTCATTGTAACTGTCAAGTTATTTTTAGTAAAGTGTAGTTATACAAGTTGCTTGTCAGAGTGGTAACAAAAAAAAACTTTGTTTTAGTTATAAGACCACAAGGGGAGAGGCTTGTCTAAGGAAGCAATTAAACAAATTTTAAAGTACGATTGGGATGTTTCGGCAGATGAGGAAAGTGGAGACGATGAGGAAGATGTGAGGAAAATGTGTCGTGAAAACTGGAGAGTAATTTACAAAGCATCGCAGGCAGAGGAGAGAGCATAGAAATCTTTTAGAACATATTATTGAAGAAAAAAAGTAAGAAACCTCTGAAGAACTAGAAATTGAAAGCAATTGCGAAGAAGTTGATCAGAAGTCTCTAAGATGGAGATCCAAAATAGTTGAGACACCAGACAGTGATTGAAAACTTGATTTCATATTGTAGGTAGACCAAATAAATTCTACAGTAGAGTATTTTACCTACTTTTTCCGATAATGAGTCCATCGATCTCATCATGGATAACACTAATTTATTCGGCCGCCAAGAGTTTGGCATAGAAGTGAAATCCATTGAAGAGGAAATAACGCGTTATAGTATATTGGAGTCTTGCTGTACCGGGGAGTAGTAAAATTGCCCAAAATGGCATTGAACCAGAATGTAAAGCTTACGGCGATTTCAGGCTCATTAACACAAACAAGATTTGAAAAAATTAAAGAATAAATACAAAAAAGGAGTCGCCTACGACAAACTATTTAAGACACGCCCTTTGTTGAATATTCTTTAAGAAGCGTGTAACAAGTTAACCCAAGAACACCCAAGCATTGAGGAATAAATAATTACTTTCAAAAGTGTATATGCGGGTAAATCAATCCAACCCTATAAACTTGTATAACTTTTATACATATTTATTCATTGGTCAATTATTGGTCAAGTTATGGTTAAAGCATTACAATCCAGCTAATTCCCATAAATGGGGGATGAAAATGTTTACGAGCCTTGGGACATCTGGCATAGTCTACGATTTCACGTTGTATGTTGGTGAAGGCACCTGCTCATCTTATTGACTGGATAGACGTAGTCCTTTACTTAGCTCAAAATCTTCCGAAACATCAACATTTTAAACTGTATTTTGATAACTGGTTCACATCAGTAAGCCTTCTTATTGCTTGAAGGTAATGGGGATATTTAGACCTGGAACTGTCCGAAAAAATTGGATTGGAAGTTGTAAGTAGCATTCAGATTCTGAATTGAAGTAACGGGGAACGGGGTCTTACGAGAGCTAATGTGAAATCAATTACAACTTAGCATGTATACGTTGGTTGGAGCGCACAAGAAAAACAATATGTAGTCATCTCCATGCCCTGCTCTTATCGCTCTATATAATAATAATAAGAACATGGGAGGTTTAGCTCTTTCAGATATGGTATGCTTATGGAGCTCTATAAAGTCAATCACCGCTCAAAGAATTGGTATACAATAAAAATATTTATATAGAATTTTTTTTAATACCACTATGGCTCAATGTGAGCAAGCAACGTTTCTCTTGGCGCAGACACTCACACATGATAAGTAGTATTAAAATTTCCAGGTACAAAAAAAAACCACAGTCGAAAATTTGGGATCGAAAGGGTTAATTTATTTTTCAGCTTTGGTCACAGGCACAAAATATAAAATAAAAATTAAATTTCGATGTTGATCTAGTTTAAAACTCAAAATTCTCTTCTGTTGCACTGTACAATAAAAACTTAAAAATTCAAAACTTACTCCACTTTACGGTATTCGTGTTCGAAAAAAAGTAATGTTTCCTTCCAAAACAAAAAAAGAACAAAACAAAATGCTGTTACCAAAACTAATCCTCGTAATTCCCTGCCAAACAAATTAGGCAAATATGAAAAATGAAAATATAAAAAAAAAAATTAACAATTTAATTTTACGCAATTCTGTTCTGCCTCCTCTTTTTTCTATATCATTTCTGTCAATTCAACTAACAGTAAGTAAAGACGGGCGTCATTGCATTGTTAATTAATTATTGTTAATAATAACTGTACTAGCTACCATTGCCACTTCCACAACCCCCTAAAATCAGAGCAATTATTGCTGCAACAACAAACACTCGGAGAATATAATCACCATCAACTTTTGACACACGATTAATTAAGTCTTTTTGTCTGAAAAATAAAGATACAAATTTAAAGATATTGTAGCTACCTGTTATTCAGTAGTATTCAGCTACTTCTGCTATTTGCTACTTACTTACGAGTGTATTCAAACAAACAACAACAAAAACAAAAACAAAAACATTTTGACAAATGAATAGATATACTATAGAGATAGATAGATGGAAGCTAGAGCACCAGCCCCTATGAAAATCGAAGTGAAAACAAACCAAATCCTCATACACGTAATTATGTCAATTGTTCAGTTGTTAACTGAATTTCGTTATCGTTTTCTACATATTTTTCTGTCTAATGAAGAAGAGAAGTTCGCATTTCAAGTTCTTGTTCGCGCTGTTGTTCTTGTTGTAGTCAGGTCTTATCAGAAGTTATTGAATTTTGTGTGTCTTAAGGCATTTCATAGTTATGGCTTAAGCAATTTGCTTAAAATAAAACAAATTAGCTCATGTATTAAATCGTTGGTGGAATGTTTTCTCGTATGCATTTAAAGAAACGACGATCTTTTTTATTTTTTAATTTTTTATTATTTATTATTATCGTTTTTGTTATTTGGTATTTGGTTTTACTTGTAGACAATAACAGTTTTTGTTACTTGAGCATGGCCTGTTTCCCTTTAATTTTATTACCAATGAAGTCATTTTTAAATAGGTATATTTCTTAAGCACTTAAGTATGTATGCACTACTCGTACTTATACCTCGGCGAGTGTGTATTATCTAAATACTTGTAAATTAAAAATTTAATCTACATTTTTCACGCTATCAAGCACACCCATCATCAAATAATTGAAGAAATCGAAACTGAATTATTTAATGATTCATATTGCAAATTACTTACTTTTAATATTTCACATACTTTCAAATAAATTGATTATAAAATTCTTGGTAATTAATGCACAAATGAATGGCCTCCATTGTAATAAATTTATTTATTTTATTTATGTAGCACATAGCACTTTTTATAAAATTTCTGTGTGTGGTAATTAGTAATTAGGTAAGTACATGGTCAAATTGTTCTCTAAAAGAAATTCAAAGGAAGTTCGTATTTACTATGTGTTGTTTATTAATTCCAGAGAAATTCCACTTAACTGCTTGATAAAATAAGCAAATAAATTATATTGGTATATTTCTTGCAATATCTCTGAAGTAAATCCTTCATGAGCAGTTACGAGCATTTGAATTTTCTTAAGTGAACTTATTATTGGTCATTATTCAGTTAAAATTTCAATTATCATATGGGCGCATTTAACTCACCAGTCTTTGCTCGCTAAAATTCGTTTACAATTTCTCTGATTATTAAGGGCTAATCATAGCGAGTGGTCGCTGTGGTGTAGTGGTAGTGCGTTGGACTGCTACGCCGAGTGTCCGGGGTTCGAATCTCGGCACAGGCAAAATCAAAAAGTAGAAAAAATAATTTGTCTATACGGCACCACCTCTTGGCAGGCAATGGCAAACCTACAAGAGTAAAAATTGCTATGAAAAGCTTTCCACTTCGCCGTTCGGATTCGGCATTAAACTGTAGGTCCCTTCCATTCATGTACAAATATAACACGCACAACATGAGTGGATGCGAAAAGTTCGGCCTAGGCCCTCCATGGGCTGTTGTGCCATTAAAAGTAAGTAAAGTAAGTAATCATAGCGAGTGGCCTTTAAGAACAAGCCATTTTAAATCAATAAAATACCAATTAGGGGGTACAAATCGCTAAAACATAACGGATATTCTTATGCAAACTGGAAGATAAAAGATTGTACCTTGAGTGGATTGATGAATTGTAGAGAAAAAAGCTACAGTAGCCACAGTAATATGGATAACTACAAACGAGCTAAAAAAAAGGAGATAATAGGAATGGATGACTTGCGTCCCAAGAATAGTAGTCGAACGAAACATTCGAGGCAAACGAAGAGCCGAATCCGTCCAAAATTATCTGAAAGCGGACAAGGACTGGCGACTGGCAATAGCAGCCTAGTGGAAACCCTATGCTTCCAAGGAGAATAAAATACAATAAATATTTAAATTTCGTCTGTTTCCTCGAATTAAAATTCACTTCTGAATACTTTTAATATTTTAATTATCTCTCTATATGTATATATATTCAGCTAGACTTTAGGTAAAACTAAACAAAACTTTTGAAAAAATGTTGGCAGTAAGATTTTTAAAGCTTTTAATGCAAAAATTAATCAAACGGTTCACTTCAGCCGAATCTCATTTAATATGATCTAACCCAAATTTTCTATTTCTTAACTGATTAAATGATAGGTCGCCGTGGCGTAGTTGTTGTCGCGCTGGTTCAAATCTAGAAAATTGTCAAAATTAGAAAGAAAAAACAAATATTTCTAACACGGCACCACCTTTTGGCAATCAAAAATAAAACAAAAATAAAATTTGACTATGAAGGAAGATAAGCTTTTGAATTCACCATTCGGATTCGACATATAACGCCAGTCGTGTACAAATATAACACGCACAACATGAATGGATGCGAGAAGCTCGGCCTAGGCTCACATGGGCTGTTGTGCCATTAATGAAGAAAAATAAAGAGCTGAGGAAATGACTTTTAGCTTGTGTTGCATCGATAGAACTCTGATTCCAATCAATTCATATTTCTTACAAAGTTCACAGAATCTCTTTTCAGCACAGGTGCGCACATTGATGGTTAAAAGTAGGGGAACATGCTTCACAATAAGTATGACCAATATTAAGACAGTGTTGTAACTCAGACCTACCGCAGTAACAGTGATCGACATGTCTGGCAAACAATAAAACATTAGAAGCTCTAAGTTGATTAATGATGTCATCTCCGATTGGTTACGGGAAGCAACGATTTTTTGGGATCATTAATATTAATTTAAATAAAATAGAGGTCCCCTTATATCTCATTAAAAAAGGAAAAAAAATGGAATAACTAGTAGAAGGTGAAGGTCCTTCCATTCATGTACAAATATAACACGCACAACATGAGTGGATGCGAAAAGCTCGGCCTAGGCCCTCCGTGGGCTGTTGTGCCATTAAAAGTAAAGTAAGTAGAAGGTGACATCGAAGGTCAATAACATCTGACTACAAAAAGTCGTACTCGTAGAAAGTTTTCAAACGATGTGCTATACTTTTCGCTCTGAAAGGGTAATCCTTTAGGGCGAGTAAAAATTGGGGTTAATCTTCCTTGTGGTCGCCGTGGCGTAGTTGGTAGTGCGCTGAGCTTCTATGCAGGATGTCCAGGGTCAAATCCCGGCACAGGCAAATCAAAAGGTCTACACGGCACCACCTCTTGACAGGCAATGGTAAACCCACAAGAGTGAAAATTGTGTAAGAAAAGCTTTAGACTTCGCCGTTCGGATTCGACATAAAACTGTAGGTCCCTTCCCCTCATGTACAAATATAACACGCACAACATGAGTGGACGCGAAAAGCTCAGCCTAGGCTCTACATGGTCTGTTGTGCCATTAAAAGAAGAAGAAGAAGATTGACCTTCAAAATAAGTGTTGAGATATTCAATTTCATTCCCATAGAGAATATTGCACTGCATCCACACCGTGTTTGTAAAACTTAATTTTTAAGTTGTATTATAAAATATTTACTGGCAATAAAAAATTTTTATAACATTTGTCAACATCTTTTAGAAAATTCTGGAGTGTGACAACCGTCCTAGTAACTGGCGCGTATTTAGTTTCGCCTTGAAGATTTTGTTGCGAAATACAATTGTTTGTCAAATTACTTGAAATGACTTGAAAATTTGCTTATCATAAACGACAATCTCATTTGAATTATTGCAAGCATTCATGTGTGAATTGTGTTGTTGATAAGCCCACAAAAGAACCCAGAAATTCTCAGAAATCGATAAAATAGAATATTTAAATTTTATTTGCATTTATGACGCTTCTAAATTTGAAGTCATGACGAATCAGAAATCACTCAGTCATTCGCAAGTGTTTCTGGAACATTTTATCTTATCTTGGAAAAAAGAAGAAGAAATTGCTAAGTTTTGTTTTTGTTTAAAGTGTAGGTAAGTATTGTTTGTTATATGCAAATTGCCAGAAAGTCAAATACTAGGCTACAGTAGTGTACCTGTTGTTGAAATCTTCAATTTATTGATTTACATATGCAATTTTTAAATTTATGGCATTTCTTCATTGTGAAGTTCGGAGATCACAAAATTTTTGTAAAATCTTTTTCGTTTCCGAAATGTTATTTAATTACTTGGGTAGGGCGAGAACTGAACTACTTTAAAATTCAAATTTATGGAGTCTGGTACTAAATCATTACTGAGCAACTGAGCGCATTTCTTGTAACACTGAAATCATGGTTGAAGAAGGGCTTGACTTTTCCAAAAATATTCTAAGTTCCCCCAAATTTTTACGCGTTTTGAAAATGTAATAAAAAAAAATGTGAGTAAAGAAAAAATTTTTCTACATTAAATTATATCGATTTCCAATGGCGAGGTGTCATTTTGATATCACTTGGTGGTTTAGCAATTGCCTACCAAGAGGTGTGCACTCATTTATAATTCTCATTCACTTCAGATAAGTAGAAATATAAGAAGTTTTATGATAATAAACCACCAGACCAAGGGGGAATCGAACCTTCCGGGTGAGGTCGTCCAAGAGGGAATCAATAATGAGGCTACTGAATCTCCAGTCTAGCATTGATTCACTGGACCACTTACGTGGCCCCTCTTAGTTTAGCTCTAGCTATGGTCGTGACTCACACTAATAAATTTGTGGGGTGTTTCTGCTATCATCAAAATTTTACTTAAATTTATTCCTTGATTGGTTACAATATGAATGGCTCTAGGGTTGGGAATTTGCTCGATAATTAGCCATATTATCGACAAGCAACGATATCGATAATTATCGACTGTTGCGACTTAACGATAATTTGTCGTTAATTCCGACAATAATTGAGCACAGAAATTTGAAATTTGTGCGTTAGGTAAAATGTAAGTTTATACTTACATTCTTCGCCAAAGCATTTCATATGATCATGAAGATTGGACATGGCCTGTAACTAAAATGTTTCGGTTCGTTATGTTCGACTGCTATGCTGGGTTCAAATATGGGTACAATCAAAAAACTAAAAGTAGAAAATAAAGGGGAAATCTTCAACTGTAAAACGTGCCCACAAAACGATTTTCTGACGTTAAGATTCGGCATCAAATTGTAAGTCCTTTCCGTACAAATATAACTCACATAAAAACAGAAATAGATGTGGAAAGCTCAACCTCCATGGGTAATTAAAAATAGATTTATTTTTTCTTTGTTGTTAAATTATGAGGATGCAATTCTTTCTTACTAATTAACTAATTTTCAACTACTCCTCGGACTTATCGACAATTTTTCTTAAACATGATCCCATTCCTAAATGGCAACACGATTCTACTAGGTTTCAATCTGTATTTGGATGCCAGACTCAGTTACTTCTTCAAAATATTTAATCTTCCTTCCGGAGCTATGATTATTTTTCCGCTTTACTTTACTACGAAGGTTCATTGATCACATGTAAATCCCTTCGGAAATTATGTATTATCTTTTTTATTAAGTTTTTCAAGTTAGGCTTAGTAAACTTGTAAAAACCAAAGTCTTTCGCAAACATTACAGGCGTGGCCGAAGGAATTCTTAACGAACACGTTTTGAAATTGTTTTTGTGCTGATTTATGCAAACGATAAGCATTGCATAGTTCAGTTTGATGATTGTCTGATCCCAGGTGTGCTACATCTGGATTAACTTCATTTTGATCGTTTGCATTTCCAATGCATGCAACGACCTCTGCAAAATGATCATCCGTCATCATCTATATTATCGTCACTATAATAATCATTATCACAATATTCAGCTTATATGATCTCAACAGGCGAAAAATTTGCCACTTGACGGTCTGACAACTCGCGAATGTTATGAGGTTAACTAGAAACTTGGCAAATCTCGTCCATGTTTTGTTATTCTTTCCACGGGGAAAGATTCTCAATAAGATTTTCAAGTAAATCTCGTACCCTTCTCTTTCGTTGAGAAGCTGGGAATTTGGCCACCTCAATGACTGCCTGGTGTTGTATAATCTGAGGGCCTTCGTTGGGATTCAATGAGATAAGCATTGATGCAATTGTTGGCTCTAATGGCTCTAATCTTTGAGAGTTGTTTTCCAATGAAATTCGAATTCTGTTGTGCCTCAAGCACTCTCACGATCTCTCGGTACTGGTTTTTGGTTTCTTTTCACAACAGCTGATTTTCAATTTAGTTTAGTCTCCATTTTTCGACGAAGTCTGCTACATTCTCGCTCTCTCTCTCAGGTTCAGTTTTTGCTGGAGATTTTACAGTAACACAATCGCCATTTGATTGTGCTTCGCGTTGGGTTTTTCAGCTCCCTGACTAGAAACTGATGGGCAGCGCTCTCTATCAATCAAGTAACGCCCTCTATCAATTAAGTTTGAAGCATACGCGAATCAGCGCCGCCTATCAATTAAGTTTTGTTCATATTCGTGGATACATGTGGATGCAAATGTGCTGCCCATCACTTATTTGTAATTTAACATGCATCCTAATTTTTTTATACTTGATTAATAGAGGGCGCTGTCCATCAATTACGTGACAATTGTCGCTGCGACGATTATCTTCTACCCCGTGGTAAATATAAAGCGATTTTAAAGAAGGAAAGTGAGCTTAAATATTATTCTTAAGAAAAAATAAATTCTTCAAACAACAGCAATGAAAAAAAAACCTTAAAAAAATCGAACGATAGTGACATTTATCTAATTAGGCTAAATATGCAAGAGATACTTATGTAAGACGGTACGAGAATAAGGCGTGCATACAAGAGTGCAACGAACACAATGCCCAGATCCAAAAATATAGATAATGCAAAAGAGTTTAACAAATATTGAAAATACATACATACATACAAATCTACTACATAAATACTCGTACGTACTTATATAAAGGAATGCGAATGGAATATTACCGCTCAAAGAAATAAAAAGAAGAAAAAAGTATTAAAAAAAGAAATCAATCAATCGCGATTTTATACGATACACAACGCACTTGCATTTGAATAAGTAGAAAGACGAAGACGACGACTACGACGACGACGACGACGACGGCGACGATGACGACAGTGACAGCGCCAGCGACAGCAAAGATGACATTTGTATATAAACAAAAACAAAAATGCTGGTAAATATACATATACATACATATACTCACATACATATACATACATACATGCATGTATATGTTATAAATAAACAATATTCATAAATAAACAAATAAATGAACCAGAAAGTGATAAGCAAAATGCATGCACCTTCTTACTTAGCATATTTACGATACGACGACGTGTTTACCCACAAGTACCAGGTATCGCTAGTTAGCTACAGGTAGGTATCAGCCCGTCCATATTGGAGGTGAGCTGAGCTGTGTGGTGTATGCTGTTTGTGATAACAGCTAAATTTCTGTTATTGGTATTGTAATTTAAAGCGTTCAAACGCAATGTAACTTGGCTATTTACAATATGTCTCGATTATAATAATATACATACATACAGACATATTTATTGCATGTATTGCATCAGTTCCGATATAAATATATACTCGTGCATAAATGCATACCACATTGTAACTACAAAACATGAACAAGTGTTCTTTTAATAATACAAATAATAAAATGATAATAAAATTGATTATTGTTATTTATTCGATTTCTTACGAAAAAAAATTATTAAATTATACTAAAGAAGTACCTTTAGATACTCGTATTTATGTTGCATATGCTTATCTAAAGAATGCATATAGTATGTATAAGTATTTCTTGTTAGCTTTCAATTAATTCTTATGTAAACTTAACCTGTTCCAGTCAAATCGGAAAGATAATTTTAATGTGCGTTGGCAGATTTGGAGCAATATGAAAGCGAAGGTTTTCATTTCGCTATCGACTTTAGACGACAGAGTTGCGAGAGTTATCGTAGCAGATTAAGTGGTGTTGTACTATTGCTGTAAGTACCATTGCCTTAATTTGCTAGAGCCCGAGACTTAAAAATAATAATCTTTGCAACTGATTTCCAGCAGCTCAAAACTGTGATAATGAGCTCCCTATAGTGTAGTTTGTTTCCATGTATTTTCGGAGCAATTGATCAGATTAATGTCCTCCCCAAAAATGCAACCGTTCATCGTAGCAGATTAAGTGATGTTCTACTATTGCTGTAAATACCATTGCCTAAATTTGCTAGAGCCCGAGACTTAAAAATAATAATCTTTGCAACTGATTTCCAGCAGCTCAAAACTGTGATAATGAGCTCCCTATAGTGTAGTTTGTTTCCATGTATTTTCGGAGCAATTGATCAGATTAATGTCCTCCCCAAAAATGCAACCGTTCATCGTAGCAGATTAAGTGATGTTCTACTATTGCTGTAAATACCATTGCCTTAATTTGCTAGAGCCCGAGATCGAGATTTTTCAGCTCCGCAAAATTACCTATTATTATTACAAAAAAAAAAAAAAAAAAAATTGGTCAGTAGAGGGTTAAGCGTATCCATCTGCATTTTGGAGCAAAACACCAAAACACTTAGGTCTCTTTTCTTTTACTTTAAATTATAATTATTGAAAATAATAAAATGTTTTTTCATCTACTGAAAAAATTGAAAAAAAAAAATTTAAGTTTCTACTTATACATTGCATATATTATATATTATATATATATTATATTATGTACATATATAGAAAGTAGATCTTGAATTAATTTTCTTCTAAGTGCGTCTATTTTCTTTACAAGCCTAGGCCACCGCGATAGTGTATAGAGCATTGGACTTTTCGCCAGGGAGGTTGGGGGCACAGTTGCCGCTTTCCACAAATTTTGTCTACCAAAATTTCTAAAAGATGTCATTGATGTATTGTATGTATTGTTTTAACATAAAATTTTAAGAAAATATCTTAGCTAACTTAAAAGTAATGTTTTACGAACATTGTGTGGACCTGTGCCATAGACTGGGTCATCCTCTATGGGAATAAAATTAAATGTCTCACCATCTATTTTGAAAGATTATCGAGAGTATTCGAAAGCAGAAAAGAAGTGGGCAATTTTGGGGGTCTTGAGGTACTGTTCTTCTTGTTTTTGTCATAATTTGATTTCTGATTTGATGTTCCGATTGCCAAGCATAGTAAGTCAGGTTTTATGTATTGACCTACGATGTCACCTTCAACTAGTTATTCCACTTTTATATTTTTTTTTTTGAGATATAAGGGGACTTTGAATTTATTTAAATGAATATTAATGCTCTCAAAAAACCTCACGTTTTTCTTTTTAATTTATTGTTGAACGGTGGGAAAACAAAACGTTTTTGTTTTGGAGAGACCACGCCCGTATAAACAAATGATCAGAAGTAAAAACTATAAACTTAGCTATTTATAGTTTATTTTTTATGGCTAGCAGTCCAATGGAGTGCAATTGATTTTAAATTACAGATAAATGTTCCTTGGGAAAAAATAGGTGAGGTCACTAAACAACAAAATAAAACAATTATCAAATAATACGAGTATTTGCCAAGCAAAGAAAAACCTACCGATTTTGGTAGAATTCTACCGTGGTTGGGGATTGATTCCCCTCTCGGTCTTTTGTTTAATTCTCTTAAACTTTCTATATTTTTTATCGATTTGAAGTGAATAGGAATTTTAAAAAAGTGTACAACCCGACCGTTTGGAACCGGCGGCAAACCGTAGGTCCAATTAAATTAAATTAAATGTGGTAATATCGTATCAAATTTCATTTAATTATTTTTTTGTCTCAATAAAACTACTTATATTGCAACCGATGTGAAGTAAATGAGAATAAATAGAAAGTATACAATTTCATATATACACTCAACCCACAACCGTATAGGGACATCATAAGGTATCAATTGGGCCCCCGCGGAAGCTCCGATCTTTCTGAGCAGTTCGCTTCAACCCACACCTAAAGCATTTTCTTTCCATTAGATTTTACGGCGGTTAGTTTGGGTGGGAAAGCTACTTGTAACGGTACTTGAATAGATGGGTCTTCGTTTTTTGTGAACTATTTTGTTCATATTCTCTTGGTTGCAAACGTTTTTTTCATCTGCTATTTGTAAGGGTCCTCCCTAATTAGCTGAAGGGAATTACTACCGTTTGTGGCTGATAAATCAATCAATTTCTAGAACTGACCCTCGGCTCACTAATTCATCTGTCCTTTAAATGTTTTTAAAGTTAATTCCATAGCATGTCACCAACTATACTAGCGATGCATAAGTCAGAACTGACATCGAAGAATAACAAAATGAATGCATGTCCATTCAATAAATGAGAGTAAATCCTTAGCTATTTAAAGCTTATTTTTTGTGGCTAACAGTCCAATGGAGTGCAATTGATTTTAAATAGACCAAGATTTTCACGGCAGTAGTCAAAAGAGGCGAAAGAGACGAAAGGGAAGGGAAGGGAAGGTGTCAATCTCACCCGAACTTCGTCTTAGTGTAACTTGTTGTTGTTGTTTGAGAAATATGAATCCGAACTAAAAGGAAACATCCTCTCACGTTGACGTTCATTGATATGATGAGCTATAACAGCTTAGGTAGTAAGAAACAGATGATATGGGAGATTCCGAAAACCAACAGTCAACAATTCCCAAGTCAAGATGTAACTTGGAATCATGGCGAGGGCTGAATGGTGCAGGAAACTGAAAAATGTGCATCGAGAACGAAATGGCCGCCTCAGAGAGAGCGCTGCTGTGATGTACCCCTATTATTCCCCTTATTCCTCATGTACTGCCGAGCTTGACTTCGGTCCGGTGAAGCAGTAGTAAGAAACAGATGATGTATTTTGAAATAGCAGTACTCGAAGGCTCACTTCATTCTAAGCAAGATTGCTAGGAATGAGGTAGCAGGAGCAGTGCAGGAATGAGACACTGAGAATAAAAAAAAGTATCAAAAACTGATGCAGGAATACGAATAATTCCTTGCATCTAGAACTCAAAAAATCCCGGCAGACACCGAAGAGAGCTAAGGTGTCGTAGATCGCCACAATGACCAATGTATTAACACAACGTCCATTCGCGAGGTGTTGCCCTGATAGACGAGGTTACCAACAGCGGCTGGGGAGTTCTGGAGAGATGGAGGCAGATCAAGGCTAAACTCTCCAGAATCGTGCTACATGAGCACGTTATCCTTCCTTCGATTCTGCAACATAAACACACCTTCTGAAATAAACCAATTTTTTACACTGAACGGTGGGTTAAATTTGTATGGTTTTTGTGACACATTTTTTTTTACATATCACTGACTTCCTAAATCAACATTTTTTATGGGAAATAGGTGTGATTATTGCCCAATGATAATCATTTTCACATTAGTTATTTTTGAAGTTATGTATTCTAAGTGTGTGCACTGAATTTGGTTCCATTTGCTTTACTATTTTCTTTGATATCGCCCTTCGAATATTTATTTCAGTTGTATTGAAAGTACTTAGAATGTTAACAATTTTCAATTTCAATGATGTGTATCGAGTTTAATTCAATTCGGTCAAGAATTTTTTACAATATCACTCTTTGAACAATTCAATTGTATGGGAGGTTCCACGCCCACTTGACCGATTTTGCGCATTTCACCTCTTCCTGACAATAACAAAAGTCTGTAACAAGTTTGATTGAAATTACTGACGTTTTATTTGAGTTATCGTGTACACGGATAGACAAGCGGACGGACGGACATAGCTAAATCGACCCGGCTATGGGTGGGCGGTACAATCAACCGTTACTCGAACACAACCAAAATGTACTCTGTACACAAGTGTGTAGGGTATAACAATGAGCCGTGAAAACTTAGAATTTCTTATATCAGACTAATGAAGCAATTCTTTGCAATATTTGAAATATGAAAATCGCGTCGTGTCCCTGTGGCGTGGCCATCACGATCGTGCGATTTAACACCGCTGGACTATTTTTTGTTGGGTTATATGAAGTCGCTTGTCTACGCAGATAAGCCCGAGACGATTAACGCCTTGGAATAGAATATTCGGCGCATTATTACTGACATACAGCCCCAATTGCTGCAAAAAGTGGTCGAAAATTGGGCCTCTCAGCTGGAATTTATTCGAACCAGCCGCGGCGGGCACTTGCCCGAAATCGTTTTTAAAACACAATGGCAAATCCTTATCTTTATTATAAAGCTGAATTCTTGGCCAGAACCTTAAATTATATGCGTTTTATATCTTCTTGGAAACCACACTTGTAAAAAAAAAAACCCTGTATAATTTTAAACGCACATATTTTAAATTATTTATGTATGGAAATATAACTTAACAACTTTGTTAAATAAACACAGTTAAATTACTGATTCTAATCCAAGATGTGCTTTTGGCCAAATCCTGGACGGGGAAAATTAGATAATTTAATTTTAAAAATATCGTTGTTTCCAAAATTAATTTAAGTTTTTTTTGCCCAGTTGGTAGAAAAAAGAAGCCCTAAGCTCTCTCTTCCCAGTTGATGGGTGCTACTAGAAAACTCTTTTACCAACTTAAATTTCTTTTAAATTCCTTTTATTTATGGACACCACTCACAATTCACCATATCAGCCATCAACAACAACCCAAAATAAAAAGCGTAAAAATCAAAAAACCAACTGCTGCTTACTTATCTGCATCCGTTTGTTAATTCGTTCATTTGTTTGTTTCTTTGATTGTTTAAACAATTTAAAACGTGTCTCTATTCATACATATATAATTTTTTTGATTTTAAACAATATTTGTTGATAAATTTGAACTAAGAAAACAAAAACAAATGTAGAGAACAGACATATCTGTGTTTTTTTCGTTTGTTTTGACTTTTTTTATAATAAGTATCTACTCTTTTTCAAAATGTGTGATCATCGTGAAATTATTGCAGATTATCAAAAACAAATTGAATATTAAAATGTTGTTTAACACCTTTCGGACTTTACATTAAAAAGAAATTGTACTATAGTAAAAATAATAATAGTGCTATACATAATTATTGAATAACTCGTTCAGCAAAATAGGAGGAGGCAGCAGAAGAAGAAAAACAGATAAGGTGAATTTTTTAATGCTATTTGTCTATTTATAATAATTTCTCTTACAATTAATTAACGTTTTTCCTCTTTTTTTTACACTAAATGCAATACAATACAATATTTTATTGTTTACACACACATACACACATACTTACTATCTATCTATGTACATACCATATGTTTATTTTTGGGTTCCATTCAGGGATTAACTGTTAATATTCACAAATACCCTGAATATAATTGATGATATAAATATGTAATTTATTTACCCAACAATTTCTTATAGAGTATTTAGGCTTTATGTTTACTCAAGGGTCTTACTACTATTTTCAAATATTCAAGTAGTTAAGCATAATATTCCATTGAACATTAATTACATATGCTACATACAGGGTGACAGTTAATAAGTGTATACAAAAGTTTTGGAATAAAAAATTATTGTAATTAAAAACAAAAAACAGACTGAAGAAAAAGAAAAAAAGGTTTCGAAGTGGCTACCCTCGGCACGAATGCACAGCTTCAAAAGCTTGGAAAAACGCTTTGGCTATGGGATGGAACCACTGTTATTCGGTTCCATCTACTGTTTCAAGGAGGCAATGATTTTTATGACATTTAGCACAGACCCTGGCCTCTAAAATGGTCCATACGATGTCATCCATCGCATTGAGATCCGGTGAATTTGTTACCATTCTTAAGATGTGATAAAATCTGGAAATCTTGCAATTTGCGTAAATATGGTACACCCTGTACTATGACGGATTGCGGATTTTGGCGAAGTTGAAGTTGAACAACGAATGATGGCCCAGTAGTCTCCGTTGACCAGCTTCTGTCATTTTGACGATTATCCACATGCTCGACATTCAACAGCTTTTCATCTGTGGAGATGATCGGGCCCCATCCAATTGCTGGGGCCCGATGTTGAAGTAGGCGACATCTTTGGAGTCGTACGTGATTGTTTTCATTCGTAAGTAACTGGCCTTTTTTTGTGCTTGTACGCATTGAGTCCAAGTACGTTTTTTGCTATGAGTCGTACTGATTCACGATTGATGCCAGCTTCGTGAGCAACTTTTCTCATGGAAACCGTTGAATTACGCTGCACCTGCTTTTAAACGATTTTGCGATTCCGGGAAGTATTGACGGTGGGTTTTCTGCCTCTTGCTGAACGATCACCTTCGTGACCGAGCTCCTTAAACCGTTTAACTGCGCGAGAAACTTACTAACGAGCAGTGCGAAGCAGCTGCGCAATCTCACAATTACGTTTGCCTAGCAGGTGCAATGATGTTATACTTATGTAATAGCTGACCGATTATTTGACATCGTAAAATAAATAACTAAATGAAATTTAGACCACACAAAAAGTAAATCAGAAGTACTCACGTTTACATAGAATAAATAATACAAAAATGAAGAAAATTGCATATAAATTACAATACTTTTTCTATATCGCGAAGAATTTATTGTTACCCTGTACATATGTGTTAGAGTATACATCCCACTAAGCAATTTTAGCGCTCGTAAATACCATAAGAGAATTATAGGTGTCATAAAATGTACTTTTTAAGAAGATAGTGAATGCACTCCGAATTAGGATGCATAAAAGACTCCTAATATGACTATTATAGGATGGGGTCCAAAAAAGTTAAATTTAAGAGCATTTTGAGAACTGATTTTGTTTTGTTTCCTTTTTCAGTTAATTTTTTATAAATTTCAAATTTTCCAACATTTTCAGACTAAAAGTACATAGTATCTGGGCTTTTTGTATTTTTTAAGATTTGCTCTAAAAGAATTCTTTTATGAGCATTTTCGAATAAAAAATATTTGTAGTAGCATCATATCCCAAAATATGCTTTTTATGTTTATTTTCGGATAATTACTGGAAAAATTCTGTTTTTATTCACTTTTTTTGATATTGAAGGAGCTCTAGTTATTTGTGTGGTGATATTGTGTGAAAACTGAAGTTTGGAAAATATATACAAAACTACTAAAAGTTATACTGGTATGTCGTCTCTAAATTGAAAAATTTTGACTTAAATGTTCAATATTTTTATTTTTTTCCACAGAATTTCGCGCTTCTTTCTGTGAACATTTTGAATACTAAGGTAAAGTAAAGTCGACTTTTCGGTGAAGTAGTGTTTAAATGTGTCTTAAATCAATCACGAGTTTATCCGAAATATCATTTGTTTTAGGTGCAAAGATACACATATTTAAGTGGCCAATTGGAGCCCCGTTTTACTCATATTTAGGTGCAAAGAAAATCTGAAAATCATCCTAAATGAAAATAAGAGTCCTTAAACCCTCCGTTATAGGACTTTTGAAAACATGCCCTCATTCATTGGAAAAAAAATCATCCCAAAATACTCCCATAGGAGGGCATTTTGGAGTTTGAGCTCGCCTAAATAGGCATTTTATTTTTTAAGGAGTCCCAATGATAGCTGGGATACTTTACATGTTTTTGAGTTCTACAAATTTTTCCAGTTGATGAAATCAGATAGAAATGGCAAAAATAATTTTAAAATCATAAAATTTTAATTGAATAAGTTGTTGCTGGTATATTCAGTTATAACTAGGGAAAGTTCTGCAGTTTTGAAAGACGCGTGAACAACAAAACCTTCTCTTATTCCCCTCAGCGAAAAATGAGCAATTTAAAAAACGGAGAAGACACACCTGATAATTTTTTGGAAGGGTAAAGATAAAAAGCTTCTTTTCGCTTTACAAACGGTTACTGTTTACTTTTGCTTTGAACTAGAGGATTCGCTTATTGCAAAGGTCAAGAAAATTGGAATTAGATAAAATTTTGCAACATTCTGTGCAGTAAAACTTCAAAAACGCTAGCACGTTTATCGGTCGAAAAGTTAAAAATGATTACCAACCAGTGACATAGGTGGAGGAAAAGGGGATGCATTCTCTTCCTTGGGAAATTTATTTCATATGTGTCAAAGTCGTGGTGGTTAACTTTTTCGACCCATTGCATAGTGAATCACCGCACCATTAACTAAAATTGGGAAATTTATACCAAATTTGGTACGTTTTGCCAAATTTGGTATAAATTTCAGATAAAAAATCTTTTTGATCAAATAAGATTTGAATTTCTACAAAATTTATTGATATTCAATTTCAGTTTTTTATTTGTAGATGTAAAAGTAACTTTAAAAATAAAATTGTTACTGTTTTATTGTTTTATTCATTTCATTAACAAATGCCCAACAAGTGAAACTATGTGCTGGTTTTTTTAGTATTGAATATAGTTTTTATGTACTTTCGCCTATAGATATATATGTATATAGATATATAGGTTATGTTAGGTTAGGTCGGGACACATAGACTCCAAGATGCATTCTTATATGTAAGTATTGAAAGTATGCCAGCTTTTCGAAATATCAAAAATGTTAAAAAACTGAAAAGTTGAAGCATTAAAACGACATTTTCCAGCGAAACTATTAAACTTATAAGGGAAATGATTAACTTTTTTTAAAAATATTTTTATATGTATATTTGAGAGCAGCAGCCTCCTTAACTGGTATGTAAAATCTGATAAAGATCTGTTAACTCCTTCGACTTTTACCCAGTCGTTGATCGAATTACTGTGCATAGCATGGAATGAAAACTAGAATGCTCCCATTCCAAAATCCAATCTTCGCCACTGTTACCAACCAATGATTTTCTAAAAAATTTTAATTGCTCTATTTTGATCTCTAAATTTGTCTTTATTTTGCATCTATTTCATAAAACTTGATCTAAAACTAAGGTTTTCGTTTCAATTAAATTGTGACTTCATAAGGAAAATCGAATAAGAACTACTTAGAAATATTAAGTAAGTTTAATACCCCAATGCAAACCCTATTAATTAATTGGTTTTCATCCCTTGAACACTGATTACTGTCAAATTTTATTACCCTAGCCGGATTTTATCAAAAGTTCTCGAGTACTTCTAAACTTAATATAACTTAAAAATAATTGAAAAAGAAATGCACAAACCTGCATTGCAAGCTAAGCTTCAGTAAAATCAAATTGTGAAATCTTTAATATGTGTCTTTTTGAACAGATCATCAATAAACACCAATCACCAATCACTAACAATGTTTAATAAATATTTTGATATTTTCAAATTTCTAAACACCATTTATTTTAAATTTTTCAATACCATATTTTTTAACACATATTTTGTTTTATTTAGAATTCTTGATTTTCTTGAGGCTTTTTTTTGCTTTATATCAATTCTTTTTTGTTTTTATAACATTTTCTTAAATTCCGACGTTAATTCGCAACGCATTTGAATGCGTTCAATATTACCCGGAGCAGTCAAAAGTCACTGAATCGACAACGACGACGACGGTGATTAAAGGCGACAATAATAATAAAGAGAGAAACGCGTGCGCGCCATTGAGTTACAACAACTACTGACTTGGAAAAGTATCTTACAGATGCGCCAGGTAAAGCATAAAACGCAGCAACATGTAATTCAAAAAAAAAAAAACACAAAAAGCAAAACAAAAGCAAAGACACAGATATAACAACAATCGCGAAATATAAATGAATGCATGCAGCCAGCAAAAAATACAATGACAACACAACAGACGATCGAAAGAGCTACTGCTCTGCTCTGCTTTGTCTTCAACAAAGAAGAGACGCGATCAGCTGTGCTGATGAGCAGCAGCTATTACGCGTTATTCGCGAATGTGCAATCGCAATATTGTGGCAATAAGAACGCAATTTCGCAAAGAAAAAGATACAAGACACGCGAAGCAGAAGAGACTGAGATACTCGAAACTTGGAATACTTAATCGAACCCGCCGAGGATCGCGCGCACACACAACCACCACCAGCAAAAGCAGAAGAGCAGGCAGGACGTGCTGATGGATCAAAAACTTGACACGCAAATCCAAAATAAGTTTGAACTTTTAAGTTTAAAGTTTTCTGTTCTTTTTCACGTTGCAAGAATGCAGCAATTTCTTCACGTTCCCGCTGTTGCAAAAAACGAGCGCGCATAGCCGCGATCTTTATGCGGTCAACAACGTGCAAGTGTTTAACTTTGAAAGTTCAATCGCAATTTTGAGTTTGATGCAAAACAATAAAGTTTTACAAAATTTTCAAGCTGCTGCGATTGCTGCTCTCATGCTCCTCACGTGTGTCACATGTTGCTGCATATATGTGCAATAGAATTTGCAAAAATTTTAACAACAACAAAAGCAGCACACATGCACATTATAGATACTTGTTGCTGTTTTTTTATGGTAGTTATACTCTCTTCATTGTTTCTTCGCTCACTCAAGCCAACTCTCAACGATCAATAAGTTCCACAAAAGATGAGTATCTGTGTGCAGTGCGAAAAACAAACTTTGCATGTGTGTGTGTGCAACTTTGAAAGAGCGTGTTGCTGACAATGTGTAGGTGAGCGTCTTCTATTCAAAAGGAATGCAAATTACAAGAATTTAATTATAAAAAATTATAAAAAAAATATGTAATTTTTTATAGTGAAAATTTTTTATCATATTTTTCATAATTCCTTATAATTTAGAAATGTTTTATTTTTTTTTTTTAATAAAATTCAAATATGTTGCGTTTGTATTTTCGCTGCATTTTCTCTCCCTCTCTTGCTGTTCGCTAACTCTTGCTGTTTTTCTCTCACTCTCTTTGCACACGCACACGAGCGCATAATTCAAATTAAATTCCCACACATACAAACACTTAAAAATCTTATTGTTCTATCTCTTTCGCTCACTTAATCTACTAATTTGCTTATTCACTGTACTATTCAGTTTTGTTGATATTATTTAAATTTGTTGCTTTTGTTGTTGGTGTTGTGGCTACTTTGTACACATTTTTTGTTGTTTTGTTTTTGTATTTTATTATACTGGGGTGGAGCTCACTGTGCAGCTCCACATGCTAGTTCTCTCTCTCTCTCTCTCTCTCTCTCTTGCTTTGCACTTAATGCCTTGAGCTACTTGATTTATCTATTCAAAATGCATAAAGCTTCTGGTTTTTTTCAGTTTTATCCAATTGGATTTGCTTGTTTTATGCATAAAAACTGGTTTCTTCTATTTGAATTTCTCTTTCTTTACATTTTATGCTCTTAAATTAGTTTACTCTTTATTACGGAGGTTGAATTGTTGGGATTTGAGTGTCTGAATCTAATTAAACATTGTTGAAAGGTTGTTCAAAAGTGGGTGATTTTGCAATTATTAATAAGTTATTTATGCAACTAATCACTAGCGGATCTAGAAGTTGCAGCATGTTGAAGAGGCAGGGGTTGGCTCAGGTCTTTTAAGTCCTAAGACTATTAATTCTATATATATTTTTATAATGGCAAAGATATTTGCACCGTAGGGGGAGGGGGTGTTCTTTTTTTTTATTGATACATTCAACATACTGGGTGTACTCCTATGAATCCAGAGCATTGTGTTGATTGGAAGGAGGATTGATAGGTTGGAGGAAGAAGAAGGGAGAATAAGAGAGAGAATTCAATCACAGCACACCGATAAACATGTAAATATAACAAAAATATATGTACTCCGAATACATAATAGATATCGTATTTTATCTCCTTTATCTTCGTCTCCAGAGAGAGTTTCCTTAACTTTCTGGTGGATTTCAACTCAACTCCTTCATCGTGATCCGTCGTTAATTATAGCCTTCAATTACCTTTAATATTTTTCTGATTCGAGAATTTCTAGGATCTATGGAAAGCTGCCATGCTATTTGAGGAGAGCCTTTTATCTTTCCAGGATTTCGCTCCATAGATTGGCAGGACGTTTGCACAAGGTATAGCCAGGGCTGATGCGAGGCGAAGGAATGGGGAGATTCGCCTGGGTATGCATTTTTGGAGGAGGCCCTAGGTCCTCAATATGCAAATTTTTGAGATGTTTTAATAATATGTATATTGAATAATTCATGTTTCTCCATAGAGGTTTAAACAAAAGTTTCTCAAGTTGTATTAGAAAGTCTGAAAACTATATGGAGATCTGTGAGATTATACTTTCTGCATCAAATCTGTAATTTTATTTATATAAAGTTTACCTACACTTTTAGGCAAATTGAAACGTAAAAACTTTAAATTATTTAAATGCAATTTCAAAGCTATAACATATTGGAATACAAAATAATTATTATGTTCTTTTGGGAAAAGTTAATAAATGTATTTTTGACTAATTTTCTGAGTTGTTATACAAGAAAACAGCAGATGCCCAGGCATACTTCTAAGCCACCAAAAGCAAAATTCCTGGTCAGCTATAGCCTCAGCATGTCTGTTCTTCTTCTTCCTGGGACTCCTAGGGGGAGCATAGGACCATAATGAATCGTCTCCATCGAATGCGATCTTTGGCGATAGCTTTTATTTCTTTCCAAGACCTTCCTGAATCACGAATTTCCTTCTCTAACTTCTTTTTCCATGTGACTTTTGCACATTCGAGGGCTTGGCGTCAAATTTCGTTGGGCGTTTTTCGTAGAGTGTGTCTGACGTCATCGTTGCCAGTTAGACCTAGATGATACTTTTCAATTTAAAATTATTTAAATACAATTTGAAAGCCAGAACATGTGGATTTTCGAAAAAAAAACCATAAATGTATTTACATATGACGAATTTTAAAAATTTGCTGTCTGACAAATTATACTGAAAAGTTTAAAAAGTAAGTATAAAACCTGAAGACTTAGCTTTATGTGGACTTTTCAAAAATAAGGGGCCCTGCCATGGAGAGAAAAGAACACCAATAATTCTACCCTGTTTAAGATTGGTAAAAAGCGTTCGAGTATAAAGCTTGAAAACTAAAGACGATTAATTTTCACTTGCTTCGTTTTGATAAGGACGGCGAACGATTCTTGTTCGAAGAAGTGCGATAGAAAGGATACCCAATAATATTTTCATATGCCAAACATTACTTCACAAAAGAGAGACAGAGACTGTTAGGAGTAAAGGGATCGGAAAAATCATAACAGTTTACAGTGTGGGCTTAATTTATGCTGTAATGAAGTCATTAATAAAAAATAAAAAAAAGAGAATAAAGAAGACAATTTTTAAGTCCATGACATTCTTCGAATCATCAGGAAATGAAGATTGTGAAAATACCAGGAATACATTTCAGAAAAATAATCAAAGTGACCGAGATGTGATGGCATGGAATGAAGGAACTAGAGATGTGTCTTAATTTTTTATACGAGCAATCTTAGTCCCTGTGTACAGATATGATTAAAGCCTTTTTAAAACCCTTGCATGAAATTCCATTAGTTAAAGTTTCCAAATAAAAACAACATCACACTGAGAACTACACTGGTAGTGCGTTGAATCTCAGCACAGGCAAAATCAAAAAGTAGAAAAAATATTTTTGTGGTCGCTGTGGCGTAGTGGTAGTGCGTTGGACTGCTACGCAGAGTGTCCGGGGTTCGAATCTCGGCACAGGCAAAATCAAAAAGAAAAAATATTTTTTCTAGACGGCACCACCTCTTGGCAGGCAATGGCAAACCTACAAGAGTATAAATTGCTATGAAAAGCTTTTCACTTCGCCGTTCGGATTCGGCATTAAACTGTAGGTCCCTTCCATTCATGTACAAATATAACACGCACAACATGAGTGGATGCGAAAAGCTCGGCCTAGGCCCTCCATGGGCTGTTGTGCCATTAAAAGTAAGTAAGTAAAGTAAGAAAAAATAATTTTTCTACACGACACCACCTACTGGTAGGCAATGGCAAACCTACTCGAGTAAAAATTGCTATGAAAAGCTTTTCACTTCGCTGTAGGTCCCTCCAATTCATGTACAAATATAACACGCTCAACATGAGTGGATGCGAAAAGCTCGGCCTAGGTCCTCCATGGGCTGTTGTGCCATTAAAAGTAAAGTAAGTAACTAATACATTAATTCCAATATTTAACAATGTCAAATGATTCCAATTCCAAACAATAAACACAAAGCGATTTACACGATCATCATCATAACATCATCATTGCCATGAACATTATCATCATCGCCATCAAAAATACTGCAGCAATTGTTCAAGATCTTGGCACACGATCAGTGTTTTCTTTCATTTTGTGATATTATCTGTTAAACACAATCTGCGATCGATGTTATCTCATATTGATTGTATGGAATATGCAAGCGTTGCATACGGCAGAAAGACAGGCAGACAGATAGAGTTGCCGTCACTGACACAATTTCGGAAATTCACATATATGTATATATTAGGCCCCTCCAATTAAAAGTATGCTTGTGTGTGTGTATGTGTGTGTATGTGTGTGTGTGTGTGAGTGGTGTGTGTGTGTGTGTGTGTGTGTGTGTGTGGTGTGTGTGTGTGAATGGTGTGTGTGTGTACTTATAAAAGCGATCTCACCTTTTGATCTTCAGCGGCGCGCTGTGGCAAATTTGCCACATATGTACTCGTCGTATGCAAGACAAGAAACGAGGCGAAGTCAGGGAAGCTCAGTCATTTGTGTGGCATTTTTTAAAATAGCTGTCAAATCGTGAATCTACCTACTACATATTGCGACGATCAATTACAATTCAGCAGCAGCAATTGTTTACCATATGCGTTTCTGTTGGCAGCAGCAGCAGAAGCAGAAGCAGAAGCAGAAGCATTTGCCAAACCGAACAACAATTGATTTTATGTTGCATGCGTGATTTCGATTTTTCGCATTTTGTATTTTCAGCATTTCAATTTAAGTTTCAGTTTGCAAATACCTAACTCATTTCAATATGGGCGCAATGTTTTGCGACCGGTCGTTCATTCAATTCAAT
This sequence comes from Palloptera scutellata, assembly GCA_958295655.1. Lineage (NCBI taxonomy): Eukaryota > Metazoa > Arthropoda > Insecta > Diptera > Pallopteridae > Palloptera > Palloptera scutellata. Next base: position 30,892,940 of record OY282452.1, on the reverse strand, counting down.
TGAATACGATTCGATTGTGAACTACGTCCACCACCACGACCACAGACCACAGACCACAAATGAATACACGCCGGGCATACCATAAACTCAATCCATAAGTTGTCGTCCAGTTGGGCTTATTAGTCGCATTCGTCTGTCGTCGCTCCTTTGCATTTTGGTATGTTAAACTTGTCTAAATTTGAATGTGCGTTCGCTGCGTGCATGCGGCAAATCAATGAAATCTTTTTTATTTAAATACCAAAAGGTTGAGGAATTTCAAGAATTTTCATTCAAATTACAGAACACAGATGTGGACTTGTGGTTCGGTTAAGCTCTGGGTCTTTGCTGTATAATTGTATTGTATAATTACGCTGTGATTTGTCAACTTGTATTGAGGCAGAAACTAAAAACAGTAACCCCCGCTTAATTACATCGATGAAAATGTACAAACCGGGGAATTCAATTAACCGAGTAACTTGAATACATTTGTGAACTAAGAAAGTAATACTTAGTTCTGACACTCAATTAAACGAGAAAGGCATTTAGCGAGGTGGCTGAATTAACTGGAGCTTACTGTATAAGCGCCCCATAAATAATTGAAATGATCTAAATGCTGAAAGATAAAGAAAAATAGCCTTTTCTTTTTGCATGTGACCTAAATTGGCGAAGACAAAAGGTAAAGAGTTAAACGATTCAAGGCGAGTTGAATAACTCTGGAGAAAAGTGAGTTAGGTGCATAAATATTCGTAATAAATATTCGTTGCTGGAAATTCGTTTGTGTGCCAAAGATAATCAAAATCTGTAGGTGAAATGCTTCAATGCTCACCAGTGCATCTTACTTACTTACTTTACTTTTAATGGCACAACAGCCCATGGAAGGCCTAGGCCGAGCTTTTCGCATCCACTCATGTTGCGCGTGTTATATTTGTACATGAATGGAAGGGACCTACAGTTTAATGCCGAATCCGAACGGCGAAGTGAAAAGTTTTTCATATCAATTTTTACTCTTGTAGGTTTGCCATTGCCTGCCAAGAGGTGGGGCCGTGTAGAAAAATTATTTTTTCTACTTTTTAATTTTAGCCTGTGCCGAAATTCGAACCCCGAACACTCTGCGTAGCAGTCCAACGCACTACCACTACGCCACAGCTCACCAGTGCATCACTATGCGCCAATGAATCACTGAATTCTGTTTAACGGCATCTAGTGGCAAGAAATATTGATCTCCATTCGAATCTTAAAGCTCAAAAGCCCAAAACAATGAATCACAATTATGTTTTCCTCAAATTTTTCAGTTAATTGTCAAAGCTACGAGTATGAATAAAAATCATTTATTAACAGACACCTGATTAGAAAAATTACAATCATTTTTATTTTCACCTCATCTAAGAAATTAAAATAATTACAATTAAATACTTACACACTTTTTAACAACTTCAGCTTTCCTTCACAATATCTAAATAAATTGCTGATCCCTTCGTGATGATATCAAAATAACTTTCTGTCTTTTTATTTATAAGGTTTTTTTTCTTAACTTGAAGCGTTTAAATGCTTCTTATATTTTTTTGTTATAAGTACAAAAATTTAACAATAAAAACTGTTTTACTATTTATCACTTATTTTGTATTGTAAACATTAAATAATAGCAATTTTCTGTTCTCTGTTTTCTTTATTGTAGATGGCGCCATCGGCCACAAAAGACGGTGAGTTTTTGTATTGAATATCTTGATTTTTGATCTTTCAAAAACTCATGCGAGTACTCGCCTACTTAAGTGTATGTAATGTGGGAAAGTGTTATGTATAATTCAAAAAAGAGTAGATATCGACAAGCATCTGCAGAGTCTGAGAGAGAGTCTCTCACACGCTGTTAATTGGCAAATCATAATCATTGGTTGCAATCGTGTGAGAGTAAAGTCCGCTCAATAAGCGCCATAGAAATATCAATACCAGTTGAATTGAACTATATTTTATAAAAATGGAGTGTATTTTTCCAATACGTTCCACGGGGAATTTCTACGAACACAAGTAGCCGAGTGACTAGCCGAGTGACAGCTTCGCTGTCTGGTCCTAGCATAGTTTGGTTAGTACGAACATTACAACAACATATGTTTCCAAAAGTGATAACAATTTGAGCAAGGCAATCTCCGATCTAAGTAATACTTAATATTCTAATTTGCATGGGCAAATCGCCTTCTCGGTAAATACTACGAACACCCCAATTTTAGCACAGCAACCCTGATCAATCAATTTCTTGCTAGACTTTGCTGAGTCAAGAACATATATAGTGATTGTATGGGTTCTGTCATTTCAAGTATGTAGTTTGCATGGGTGATGCGACGCCCACTATACCAATTATTAATAGGAAATTCGATATTAACTTTCATTCTAGATCAAAGTAGAATAGCCAAGGCCTACATTTTTACACTTTTTTATCAACTGACGTAAAAATGGCATATCAATGCCAAAGCGGCGAAACCATACAAATAATGTAGCAATGCCATAGAATGTTTGAGGGTCTTCGGGCTTAGGCCCCAAGATATCTCACTAGATCCATTTTCGCATTTTGTTAGACCATACTGAGCGATTTCCTTGAAATGGCTCATGGGAAACACTGGGGCGATTAGAGGGAGGCTATGGAAGCACTACTGTACTTTCCACCACTTCATCTAAAAGCCCGAAAATCTTTGTATCGTATCGGTACATTGCTTGGAAGGAAAATATTTTGTGATGAGGCATGCACGGAACTTAAAGAAGATACGACGGACGGCAAATACCCGATCGCTGTTTGATATATTATTGTTTTCACCCCCAGGGTGCAATGTTTTCTACACTTATGGACCCTTAACAGACAACCAAGATGGCGCTAGTACATATATATTCTGGAATTAATAAGATATTTTACCTTAAGGTATTTTACCAATTGCATTAGGTAGCTATTCCTTGGTGTTTCAAGCTGAGGTGTATGCGATTATGATCACCGCACAGTTGTTGTTAAATAGTAAATGCAGGGAAGGGTATATCTATTTTCATTTGCTCGGATAGCCAGACAGCTATAAAAGCCTTTTCAGCTTTTACTATTGCCTCGAAAATTGTGAACGAAGCTATTGTCAAGCTCAACAGACTTGTAAGTAAGTAGTAATTGGTATGGCTGCTTGGCCACACGGGTATCGAGATGGTGAACATGCTGGCTATAAAAGAATTTGGTTGCAGCTTCTCTCTCATTAAACACGAAATGGAGTTGAGGCTGCGACCATTGACCATTTATTGATTCTCCTAGGCAGGGTGGCGGATCTAAGTATCTGTTAAGTCTGCGAAGGTGTGACTTGAAATCGATTGAAGGGTTTGTGACAGGCTTTGCCACAGTCAATGATTTTTTTCGGGAAAATCGTTGTCAAGGAATCTAGCATATGTGAAGTAAGTATGTTTAGAAGATGATGAAATTCCATCTGTGAATGTCTTGCCTTCTCTCGGATATTAATCAAACATTCCTTGAAGATGGAAGACTTAGTCTACCTTTATTTGTCTAAACTATGCAAGTTTGCAAAGGCTTCTGGCATATTTAAAGCTGTAGATGAAGTGCCGCCTAACTAAGTTAGGAGAGTATCTCTCTTCGGGACGGATTATAATGAACAGACTACTTACTGCTCGCTCTTCGGCGGACTATAAAGTTATACTATACAAAACCTAATCATCGGTTTGTATTGGAGCACAATCTATATTAGAATACGGTCTGAAGTGGAACCCTGTCTGAAGTTGAACTCGGTCAGAATTGAACAGGGTCTGAATTGCAACACAATTTTAATTACTTACTTTAACTTTTAATGGCACAACAGCCCTTGGAGGGCCTAGGCCGAGCTTTTCGCATCCACTCATGTTGTGCGTGATATATTTGTACATGAATGGAAGGGACCTACAGTTTAATGCCGAATTCGAACGGCGAAGTGAAAAGCTTTTCATAGCAATTTTTACTCTTGTAGGTTTGCCATTGCCTGCCAAGAGGTGGTGCCGTGTTAAAAAATTATTTTTTCTACTTTTTGATTTTACCTGTGCCCAGATTCGAACCCCGGACACTCTGCGTAGCAGTCCAACACACTACCACTACACCACAGCGACCACTCATTTGAATTGTAAAACGTTTTTAATTGAAAGCTTGTGAGTTGGTACACGGTTTAAATTGGAACACTGGTCCTAATTTACATTGGTTACCCTTTTTAATCACTTAATAGTTTCTTTTGTATTTTATTACTTAACTTTACCTAACTGGTTGCAGTACACTTAATCCACACCAATTCTACTGCATAAAAAGCTTCTGAATCAAAAACTTTTTGCACTTTTTCCAATTTTTCTAGGTATTTATAAGAAAAGTTAAGTAATTAAAAATGCAAAATGCAAGCATATCACGAATTTAAATTGAATCCATCAAAAACTAGAGTTTATGCCGACGCCGTTGATTTCGGCGTATCTGAGTCGCAAAGCAAAAAGAATACAATAACAATAACAATGATAATGGTAATCTAAAAGAACGTACAAATGGTGGATACTCATAGATATTCGCATTTAGATAGTAGCCAGGCAGCTACTCTATGGTGATCAAACTCATGGAACGTTAGCCATCCACAACGGCCGCCTATGCTGAATTTTAACATAAATCAACTAACAAAATTATGTACAATTCCAAAAGAGCATTCGTAAATCGCAAAGAAAGTATTAGTTACACGAAGTGGGGGGGAGGGGGGCGAAGGGGTGGCGGTGTGGGAGCAACCGAGCATATGCAATTTGCTGCAAATTGCAGTGGCGTGCACATACTTCATATTGTTAAAGAAACAAATAAACTTTGATTGATAATGATGTGTCAATAATGTGTTCGCGATTTAATGTCGACAACTCGAACGAAAATCAAAAATACAACACAAAAAGTAAGTAAATAAAATGGAAATAGAAAACAGAAAAAGAAAATAGTAAAACGAAATAGTAAAAAGAAAAATGAAAAACTTACTGCAAATGCTGAGTAGGGGAAACCAGATTGCGCGCATGTGTGCAGAAAAGCGCAACAGACAAACACATAGAAATAATAATAATAATAATAAAAATATAATAGTTTGCAAAAAAATTGTTATGTGCAATAATAAAAATTACAAACATGAAAACAAGTGCATAAAAAAATTAAAAAAAAAAATTTTAAAATTATTGCAAATAAAAATTTGTAAAATATTTGCGCTTCTTCTGCTGCTGCTGACTACTAGCTAATGGCTGGTGGCTGCTGTAGTTGCTGCAGTGGAACTCAAATTATGTTTATATGTAATTTCTATTAAATACTTGCAAGTAAACGGGCGCACATGCACTGTGGGAATGTTGTTCGTTCTTGTTGCTGTGGCTGTTAATGTTGTTCATCTTTCATGCACCCCATTATCCTGCAGTATGCAGTAGTAACGTGTTGCATTTGCAATTATGCGCATGCTTAAACATTTTGGCCATTCATGCGGCAGCCAGCCAATTCCTCTCCAGCTGGCAACTGATTACAGTATCGCACTCTACTCCAATTAATCATTGTCATTAGAATTTTTGTTGTGCATGTGCTGTTTCAATTTATGTATGCACATTGTGGCTGTTTCAATATTATCGGTGTTAATGGCTGAAATGCTTCACTCTTTTGTTAAGCGGAAGCAGTCATTTAAGGTGCAATTATTTTAAATTTAAATTAAGTTTTGAATAAAAGTTTTTATTAACTAAGAACTACCATAAGATTAACTGAGTGACGTCACTCGTCAAGAAGGCGTTCATTCTTCCGTTCTTTTTAAGTTTTTAATGCGACCAATAACATTAGGAAGCATGGGCGAACTCAAAACATGTTTCAAATCGGATTGTTTTCTAGTACAAACCGTGTTCAAATTAAGAACATCTTTCAATTTAGAAAATGTTCCAATTCAAACCGCGTTTTCAAATCACAGTGTTCCGTGTTCCAATTTCAAACGTGTAGCCATTGGAACCGTGTTTCAGACAATTTTGAAGCTCAAACCATGCTCCATTTCAGATCATGTTTCAGCTCAGACGATGTTCCAATTCATGTCATGTTTTATTTATTCAGGTCGTATTCTGATTCACACGTTTTTCCATTCAGAACGTAATCCAATTAAGGCTGTATTTTAACACAGACTACTACTGCGGGCAAAAGTTAGTAAGACTTTGTTCAAAATTTCAAATTTTTTTATTCATTCTTCCAAATCTATTTCGTCCCTTTCAAAGTAATCCCCCCGGCCCCAATACACCTGTGCCAACGTTTTTTCCAATTCTCGAAACAGTTGTTAAAGTCAATTTCCGGAATAGCCTTCAATGCGCTTAGCGATTCATGTTTAATGTTTAATGTTCAATTGACTCAAAACGGTGTCCACGAAACGGTTTTTTGAGTTTAGAAAATAGCCAAAAGTCACACGGTGCTAAGTCAGGCGAATAGGGTGGTAGGGTGGTTGCGGAACGATATCAGTCGAATTTTGTCGAAAATGGTCTCGTAAAACCAATGCAGTGATTTTGGAACCAATCGTGCATTCACTCTTCTTAGGCCCAAATGATGTTTTAAATGGTTTTCACTGATCCTTCCGATATTCCAACGATGCCAGTAAGGTCTCTGACTGTTAATCGTCGATTCTCGAGCACCAATTCCTTGATTTTATTGACGTGTTGATCATCAGTTGATGTTGATGGCCGTCCTGGACGTGGTTCGTCGTCAACGCGTTCTCGACCATCTTTGAACAATTTGTACCAATCAAAAACACTTGCTCGTGACATACAATTATCACCGAAGGCCTTTTGCAACATTCTGAACGTTTCGGCACCAGAAATTTGATTCCGCACACAAAATTTAATGGAACTTCTTTGTTGAATAATTTCACTCATTGTGAAAATCGCCGAATGCACTTTTTGTACTTCAGAAAGACAAGCGTATACTAAACACTAATGATTATTTTGATGTGACATTTGGCACAGATGTCACCGACAGTCATACCAACCTTAAAAAAATAATATTTTGATGAATGGGTTTCCGCGCGAAATTTAATTTAAAAAGTTTTACTATTTTTTCCCCCTGTTCTAATTGTGTTCCAATACCGATCACCGTCCCGCTCAGACCGAATACTAATTCAAATCCATCTCTTTCAATAAATTTGAGATGTTAACAACTTCTGTCTGTAATTAGTTGTCAACGCCTTTAACACTAGAAATGAAGAAATGACAAGAAGTCGTTCAGTGCTTAGCGTCTCCTATTTACTGCGGCAACTTAAAGTTGGATTGCGGTCTGAGTTTAGACATATTCCCCTACATTTCATTTTAAAGTAAAGTGTCTATAAATCTATATTTTTATTTCCTACCTGTAAACATTTTTTGTATTGCCTGAAGCTTACGATGCATCATAACTTTGCATCATATTTCCAATGAGAAACGCATTTAAATTTATACATAACTCATCAGAGAAACTTCAGAAGAAACTGTATTAAAAAAAAAATCCTTATAAAGCAAGCGCTCCTTAAAAACTAAACTCTAAAATTAATCAACAAAATTAAAAAAACCATACAAAAACTATAGGTAATAAAGATTTGGGACATTTTTTTTTATGCACATAACTCAAAATTGCAATGAGATATACTAGAAATAAAGCCAAGTACAAAGATACACCCTGAAAAAATATCATGAAATTAGCCAATAGTATTTTCATATGACTCATTAGCACGGTTGACCTAGTGCACATAGCTCCTGTGATGAAAATAAAGCCAAATGCTGGTGATAGCAGATTGCTGAAAAGCTTTAGACTACGACTTAACCCTCCAGTTACCAAATTTTTGGTTGACCTAAACCATTATAGTAGATAAATATCGATGTAAAAAGCACAGACCTGTTCTCAATAACTCTAAAGATGTAGCCTACTTCAACAACGCGCCGCAGGAATTATATTGAAAAAAAATCATCGTCACAGATAAAAAGCTGTTGACTTTTGAACCAGCGCATAACCGTTAAAAATACAGAAGCTGGTCAACAGAGTCATGGTACAGGGTGGGATTAGCGTAAATGGCAAGACTCTTGATTTTTGTGGTAGAAGGAATCAAAATCAAGCAAGAAGTGTACTGCCATGATATTTTAAAGTCTGTGGTAATCCTCTGGGCGCGACAGCACTTTGACGATAATGATTGGACGTTCCAGCAAGACTCTGCGGCAGTTCACAGAGCCAAAACAACACAAGAATGAATATTCAGGACTCATTTTCGTAAGTTTTTAAACATCACAATAAATAATGGCCAACATATTCGTCGGATCTCAATGCGATGGATTACAGCGTAAGATCTATCTTACAGGCCAGGGTCTGTGCTAAGCGTCATAAAAATTTGCAGTCCCTGAAACAGCCGTTTCATCGTGAATGGGACCGAATAATGATGTAGGAGCTATCACCCTAATTAATTTTTCAAATTTTCGAAAATTGTTGACTGCGATTGCTTCCAGCGACTGTAATACACATCACACTCTTAGCCGCATGCATTACTAGAAAAGTTTGAGTTTACTATACGATATGATAAAGTGTACCTCCAGAGTACTGTCCGGATGGTTTTACACGCGTTTTGGTGACGGCTGTCTAGCGGCCTGCTAGGGGGTTAAAAGTAAAAGAGGCTTAAATATCAGAACCTGAAGCTCAATTTATCTTAGGTATACGTCCAAGGTTGCTTTCAAGGAGATTTCTATGGACTCGAAAAGCACAATAGCTATCGTGATAACATTTAAAGCCTTTCGTATAATTCAATACCCAAGTACATACTTTATTATTTCAAGTGCACTCAATAAGAGTGTCTTAAACGTACTTGAAGCTTTAATTTATACCTTTCAATGAAGGGAACAGGAACGGGCGTCCAATCAAGAACCAATTTCATTACCTTTGTAATACTTACTTACTTACTTAACTGGCACTACAACCGATGATCGGTCGTGGCCGCCTCTACAAAGCTTCGCTAGTCGCCTTTGCTATGCGCGCGCTGGCGCTAGTTGATACGGTCAAGTGTAGTCAGGTTGCCCTGCACCTGGTCTTTCCAACGGAGATTAGGACGTCCCCTTCTGCGTGTTCCTCCACCGTGGTTCGAATAAAACACCCTTCAAGCCGGAGCGCTTTCTTCCTTTCTTCGATTCGCTCAACATGACCCAGCCAGCGAAGCCGCTGGAGTTTTATACGCTTGACTATGTCAGTGTCGGCTTACAGCTCATACAGCTCATCGTTCCATCTTATACGATACACGTCGTCCACACCGTAGATCTTACGAAGTATCTTCCTCTCGAACGCTCCTAACAGCCTCTCATCATTGATGGTCAATGTCCACGTCTCCGCGCCATACATTAGGACGGGAAGCATGAGGGACTTATAGAGCGTTATTTATACCTTTGTAATAGTTGAACCAAATATGGAAAACTATTGATGGGTGGAAAATGGAAAATTTATTAGTAGATATTATTGATTTAATTTTATTGACACTATTGATTAAATAATCCGTACTGTTGGCCAATTATTGTAGAATTATAGTTAAGATATTTTCCTCTAAGTGTAGATAGATGCCCATACTTGCAGATAGAAGCTAATGGTGAATCCCTTTAGGCGATTTTTAAATTGATTTATGAGCGCAACAAATGTTAGTTGCTTAGCTATAGTATCAACAACAACAACAAAAAAAACAAAAAAAAAACAAAAAGCTAAAGAAGACTACACAACACGCCAACGACGCATTTGTACTGGTCGCAAGGTTTTGCTACTTGTTTTTTTTTTATTATTTTTCGAAAGTTTTTCGCGGGTTTCCACGACATGATACGTACATAAGTATGTAGATAGTTCAGGCGATAGAGGGTGCTTGCGAAAAACGCTGAATGAAATGTACATAGTATAATTTACTTACACTCTTTAACGTTTTAAGTGTGTGTGTGCGTATTACATTTATGCGCATGCGCATAATTCAAATTTAATAAAAAATTGCAGAGCACAGTTCGAGCTACCTGAAAAAACTTTAAATATTTTATATTTACATTTTTTAATATTATATTTTTACAACCTTTTCGTTGTACAAAAATTAACGCTGCTTTATTATTTTCTAAATAAAAGTGTTGCTTTTGTTGTTCTTTTGTTTTACACGTTGTTCATATTGCAATTGCATAATTTTGTCATTTGTCAATGAAAAAACATTACATGTTGGCTGCACAAATTTACCACATCGGTACATCGGGAAACAAATAAATTTGCATTTTAATTATGTTAAAAATAACAAATTAACGTCATGTGTGGCATTTTAATTGCTCGATTAAAATATTTTCTTTTATATAAATTTGTACACGAATGAGTGGGAAGAAGAAGAAGAATAGTGATTATACCAACAATAAATTAGTCTGATGTTTTCTAAAAAAAAAAAAAATATTTTACCTAGCATAAATATTACCACTTAGGTGAGAATACGTCTAACGCATCCCAAATTATCTGAAATTTTTTTTTGTTTTTTTTTTTATTTTCGAGATTAAACTTTTCTATATCCAATCGAACTAATATGATTAACTGTTTACGTGTTTCTTGTTTAACGTCTGAAAGGCAGTTTTTTGAACACTCTGTTCCTCTTTGGCACGCACTTCCTAATAGTTTAAGATCTTGTAATAATGCTGTGCAATTCAAAAATAAACTAGCTTTATTCTTTTCTTCGCTGTAATAGAAAATAGTCAAATATATCATGCTATTAAAATTTTTACATCTAACATCTATTCAATGATTGTTATATTTCTATTCTTGTGCTTCACAGTAGCTTACTTGTTTATTTTATGTTTTGAAAATGTTTTTCTAAAAGTTTGGAAAATGTCTAATTTTAGTTCTAATTAGTTTATACTTTATTTTGCACTTCCAGATGATTGCCACTATAAATTTAAATTTTGATGTCATGCAATATTATATTATAAGTCATATATTTAATCCTTGTTTACGCTACATGCTGCCGGTACTGCTAATGAGGTTTTAAACTTTGTTGTGCCGGTTTTCGAAAGATATACTTAAAATAAATAAATAAATAAGTAAATTCTTAAGATTTGAAATTATTCTGAACATTTTTTTTTTCATAAAAGTTATTAATAAATAAATTTGTTGTACCATGTTTTTATTATCTATTTTATTCATCAATATCTCGTGATTGACTTATCGGAATCGGATTTTTGCACAGATTTTCAAATAAATTTTTTTTTTATTGATTTAATTTATTGGTGTAATAATTTTGTACGGTCTTTCCCACTGTGTTTGTAATTTAGAGGAACGGACTTTCTTCCGCTGTGGATTGTTGGCTCAGATCGTAAATTGCGTTAATTTTGTAATACTTCGGCCATAACTGCTTAGTATATTTGCATGTGGGTTCAGTCAGCCATCATATCTTTTAAATTTAAATTTTTGTGCCCAATATACGAGTACATAGCTACTTAATTCAATAGCTTTGTCGCTATAATGTAAATATATTACCATGCCTTCGAACCCAAAATAGATGCAACTTGAAGCTATCAACTACATACTTTTTACATTGATGTAAAGTCGACTATCAAAAGGCGCCTTGGAGGTCACTGATATTCTAGCAAGGTATTTATTTGTTGATTTCCTTGGGACGAATATAAAACCGATCAAAATCCATCAGGCGCTAAAATGGGCAGCCCCAATCACTAGGAGTGAGCTTACATCTAACTTTCGTTCAAAAATTCGTTAAATTCGCAAGACATAATCTCAATGGCTGAGATATTTACGAATCCGCTCGTCAACCCTGTAGTGAACTCAGGGAGCCCCATTAAAGTACAGGGATCTGTACTCCTCCCATTTCACCTAACCGAACCTAATCGAGAAAAATATGTTAATTTTAACTACTTTAACCATAGCTCAACAACTGCACTTAGCTGCACTACTTACTTATAAAATATTCTCCATTTTTAAAAACAACTTAAATCACTTAAGTCCCTCCTATATACAACCACAACAACAATAACAACAACACTACAAGTATAACATTTGTATTTTTTATTAAAATTTTCATTTTTTTCTGATATTCATGTTGAACACGATTTCAAAACAAGTAACAGCAACAGCAATACAAAAAAAAAACAAAGAAAACTTGCTGCTTATATGAATTTCAATTAGCATATTTCCATTTAAACAACAGCAACTACAGAAACAACAACAACGCATTGTAGCTATACTACAACCAACACAACATCAGCGGATTAGCGTTTCAAATCTTGTTGCTGCTGTCAAATGCACTAAAGCTCCGCCTTGATTTTGTTTTAGTGGTTTAAAAAACATCAACAACAACAAAGCCGAAAACGAAATCAAATCCAGCTACAACAACAAAATATTCATAAGCGGCTACATGGCTTACTTGCAAGTTTCAACTGAAACTCAAACAGATTCATGTGTACAATAAATACACAAACATCGACAAGATACAAATACATATGTATGTATGTAGATATGTGTGTGTGTATGTGTATGCACTACACATGTTCAACTTCATATGCAATGGCAACAACAGCAACAGTATCAATGGCTTGCTTTCGTGTCTTCATGTTCGACTGCAATCTGCATGTGGCAGCAACATAAATCGAATGCAGTTTTTTTTGTAGTATTTTTGTTGCGGCTGTTTCTTGGATTAAGTTTTGCATATATAATCGAGTTCCTGTTGCTTATTTTTCTTGCTTATATTCGAATGTGAACTAGCAACAAGTTGCTGCAATTAGTAATAAGAAATTCAAAGGTTCTTCGATTGTTCTTTCTCAAGCTTAAGGCCTAAAGTTTTCTTCTTACTAAGCAGCAATTTAATTTAGATGGGAAAATGTTCCGAAGCTTCAACGACATTATTTATTAGATCAACTCGAACTCGATCTCTCCCACTGTATTTTTTTATTGGTATAATGATTCCAGGTATGATTTGCTTAGTCCCATCTATCAATTGCAGCTGCCAAAGCATACAAGTTTTTCTAATTATAAGCAAAATATTTTTAAACGAGCTCTACATACTTACTTCCCCCCCATTATATAATCAAAATGTTTGCACGTTGTTGTCTGATCCATGCTGCTGCAGCAAATACGGGCAAACTCAGTAATAGACAACCAAGCTTAACAAAGTTGTGAAACGGTTAAACTGAAATTATGCACTAAAAGGATTCTTGTCGGTGTTAAATGAAAAGAAAGCGCAGCAACTAAGCGCGAAGCACTAAACCGAAGCTAAGTTTAAAAATTTGTTGCAACTAGAAGAAGAGAAGAAGAAAAAAGTGGACAATATCCAGCACGCACACACTAGCATCAAGTCAAATAAGGTAATGTAAGAATATTTAAAAAAGAAAATGGAAAAATAAATAAATTGGTATTCGTATTTTATGCAGGCAGGTTGCGATTGTTGACCACATTTAAAGTGGGTGCACAAAAGAGGAGCACAGTGATGAAGGCGGGCAGAGAGAGCAGAGGAGAGCAGATGACACTGCCATGATCACAGATCAAACAATTGAGTTGAGACAGTTGCTGCATGAGTTGAATGAGTTGCATACGTGCACATCGAGCATGCCGCATGCAGCACACATCATTAATTGCATCCTTCACGAACATCAAAGTTGCAAAGCTGAACCCAGCAATCTGCTAAAAGTAGAAATGGAAGCAGGAAAGTCACACAAATATTAAAAATGAATTTACAATATATTAAAAACTATACTTATGGATGCCATTGCAACGCCACTTGAGAGTGAGTGAATCTAGTTCTTTCCAGCAGCTAGCCCTAGTCCTAAACCATTGCAGCGGCATCAGCGGCAGCGAGCACGAAAATTCTGCATTGCATCACGACAATAATCGCACAATTATAATAAAAATAATCACAAAAGAATCCGTTTCAAAGCCGCGGTGCGGTGCTCGCCATTATTGGTTGACCATATTAATGCCACATACATAAATGCAGCCATAAAATCGGTTGCAACGTTATTGCCAGCATCGCCAGCACCACCACCGCCATCACCTTCACCGCCACCGGCTCACCACCTCTACCACCTCTTCAGTTCCCTTGTGCTTTGTGCCAATGTTCTCTTACTAATGTTGTTTTTGTGTAGGTTTCTTCTTAACAAATACAACAAAACTAAACCTTAGCGTAACCGTTTTGCTGATTTGTTGTTGCCGGCCATTGTCAGTCGGCTTCATACTTCATAAGATTAACGCTTTTTGTTGCAGTTGCTTTCGACGTTGTTGTTGCTGTTGTTGTTGCTGTTGTTGTTGCTGTTGTTCTGCTGCTTTTATTGTGACGATCCTCCACGATTAGCTTATTTTCATTTGATGACAATTGCCGAGTAATTGGTGCTGCATAATAATTTTCTGTCACCATAGCATCATCAAAGCGTTGACATTTTCTGGTTGCTCTTAGTTGCTGCTGTTGCTACTTCAAATTTTTTGCTGCTGTTGTTCCCACTGCTGTTGTGGTTTTGCTTTTTCCATTCCCTACGCATAACACGCTATGAAGTTTTTGCTAGTACTTATTTGCTTCAGGAGCATTGCGGAGCTATGCGTGTTTGATTGGTTCCCTCTGGTTGTTTTTCTTCCGATCGCCTACAATTGAAAATGAGAAATATTTACCGGGTTAATGAGGAAGACATTTAAGGTTCTTTCTAATTTATATTGTGTCCTTTTAATAAATTAAATTAAATTTAAATAAATAATGCGGTTCTATTTTCCTGGTACTGGTATATTATTATTGTTGAAACCACATCGTTCCGATATTGTTTAGTTTAGTGAGAACTAAGTATAAATTTGTTGTTCAAAGATTCCATTTGACTGCGGTATAAACTATCAAACACACCAGTAGATCTGAAGGGGGTTGCTTCTTTTTCCAATTAGCATTTTACTCTGTCCTATTATGTTCTTCTTCTACTTGATCTTCGCACATACCTTTTTTAAAATTGCTGAACCAAGAAGCTTTTATGCATAATTGCTAGTTCTTCGAAACGTGTTGCTTTCTTTATAGGATTTTGGTTACCTCTTCTTATACCACCATTTCATTATAGCTTGTCACCAATAAGTTTAATCTCCAACCCACAAATACTGATTAAGTATTTTATCTTTCAAATTTTGTTTGCTGCAGATAATTCCGCATACTTTTCAATCTAAATTCATTCTATTTCCCATAGTGTTCTTCAAGAGGCTAATTAGATTTTGCTTGACTCACAATACAGTAGACATTAGGCCGGGTTAACTTTTGTTGAAAATGCGTTCCAAAAAATCACAGTGTATAAATTTTATTAGAAATCGGATTCTTAAACAATTAATGATGGTCGCCGTGGCGTAGTTGGTTGTGCGTTGGCCTGCTAAGCAAAGTGTCCGGTGGTCAAATTTCATATTTTCAGAGAATCACAGAATCATCCACAGTCGACCCATTCTAACAGACACACTCCGCATTCAAGGCTGTCATGCCCAGAAACTGAGTATCCGAGTATCCGTCACAAATTGATGAAATTTAAATATTTATGTGAAGACAATTAAATGCTAATTTACAAGATTGTGAAAAACTGTCAACACTTAAATAGGAAAATTACTGAATAATGGAATGTAGGCAAATTCGGACACCTCTTTTGTTTATCGGTCATAACAGCGTTAACTTAGCGGAAAACTATTGGCACCGTCGGATAGTTTATTGTGTTACAGCGAATCGATAATATGTTTATAAAATATATAAAAAAATGTCGAGAAAAGTCAAGACAACGATTTTTGAAAATGTTTGGGTAAATCGCTCATCACCTTATATCTCCCCTACTTTCAGTAGATATGCTAAAAAAACTATGTCAAATCATAATTTTCTTCTTAATACATCATATTTTATTGAATTAAATAAATATTGTGCGTCTAGTCATATGGAAAAACAAATGGAAAAAATTCCATATTTGGAATCTGGACTTAGGTCCACAAAGGGTTGCTCGAATTCAAATTGTTATAAAGTGATTACTGAACTAGAAACACAGCGTAGAGTTGTATCTTCAATAGAAATGTCAAATACGTCAGAATTAACTCTTAGTTTTTCTAAAAAATAACTAAGTACATCAGAAGCTCGATGGTTTATTGCCTCGTGTAGAAAAGATTTGTAAAATAATTTTTGGTATTTTCTACTATTTGATTGTCGTTCCAGGTACATATTTACGTATTCATTTTAAACCACGTATTTGCCACGTAATTTTGATTGACTAGTTATCATTTGAGAAAATGCAATATCTTTTTGAAGTAATGAGAAAGCAAATTACTTTTTTAAAGTAACAAGTCACTTGGAGTCACTTTAACTCACTTGGAGTCAATCCGCATGTATAGTTATTTCAAATCAATTAAAGTTATTTCAAGTCAATTGGAGTAAATCGGGTTTTGAAGTCAATTTCCGTATAAATTTTAAAATTTTACTAAACAAATTAGTTTACTGTTTTCCTGACACATTTCCATAATTAAGAAATTACTCAGCTTAGTGCCAGCTTTAATTCTTTAAACTAATTCTTTATTCATAACAATCTTATTCAGATATTTAAACAGAATTCAAAAATCGTTCTCTCTACATACTTTTACATGTAACATAAGCGCAGCCATGATCGCAAAAATAAGCAAAATTTATCAAAAAAAAAAAAAAATATTTTAGAAGTTTTTCATATCCATTGTTAACAATTTTAAAGAAAATCAATTTGAAATTTTTAATTTCCCATATAGCGTCAAAATTTACATTTTGTCATACTTACCTAGTTGGCACTACAACCGATGATCGATTTTGACCGCCTCGAAAAAATTCGACAGTTGCCTCGCCTATGCTACGCGTTCCTGTTCTATGAGCCAGAAATTAGGAAGTCATTTTCTGCGATTTCCTCCACCCTGGCTCGAATAAAACAGCCTTCTAGCCGGAGCGCTTTCTTCCATTCGCTCAACATGACCAAGCCAGCGAAGCTTGACTATGTCAGTGTCGGTGTAAAGCTCATACATCTCATCGTTCCATCTTATTCGATACACGTCGTCCACGCATACTGGACCGTAGATCTTACGGAGTATCTTCCTCTCGAACGCTCCTAACAGCCTCTCATCATTGATGGTCAATGTCCACGTCTCTGCGCCATACATTAGGACGGGAAGAATGAGGGACTTATAGAGCGTTATTTTCGTCGGTCGAGAGAGGGCTCTACTTCTCAATTGCCTACTGAGCCCGTAGTAACACCTGTTGGCAAGAGTTAGTCTCCGCTTGATCTCAAGGCTGACATTATTGTTGGTGTTTATGCTGGATCCTAGATAAACGAAATCCTTGACGACTTCAAAAGTGTAGTTGTCAACAGTGACATTTTATCCAAGACGCCGTGACTCTTTGTTTGTTGACACAAGGTATTTCGTTTTCTCCTCGTTCATCACTAGAACCACTCGACGAGACCTCCTTTCCAGGTTAGAAGTGCATTGGTGCCAATGATGTCAATATTATCAGCGTATGCTAGCAGCATGACACTCTTGTAGAAAATAGTGCCAAAGATGTCGATGTTCGCAGCTCGAATTGTTTTTTTGTAATTTTCACTCCGCTGGTGGTGTTGGACAGTGTCATTTTGCAAAGACGAATGAGCTGCTGTGCAGGGATGCAAAATCAGACATTGCGGTGTACAACAGATCCCTCATCGTGCTGTCGAAGGCGGTTATATAATGCCGATTTGTATCTGTCGTGTCTTTTCCAGGATTTGGCACAGTGTGAATATCTGCTCGATGTTGGATTTACCAGCCCGGAAGCCGTGTTGCTAAGGTCCAAATAGTTTGCGGACGATGGGCTTCAGTCTTTCGCACAGTACGCTCGATAGAAACTTATATGCGATATTAAGAAGGCTTACAATGGAGGTAATGCAGATCGTGGAATCACCTAAATGATTTCTTACATTTTTGTGACACCTAACAACACTTAATGAAAAATAGACCGACTTTAACGTCACTTTGTATTCTTGCACCAAATATATTAATCAATAACTACAATCGCTTTCTATTATTTCACTATGACTTCAATGTAATATTACAATGAATTTGAATGCGAACCTTTACAGCTCTGGTATGTCTAACTGAACCTAGCAGTTCTAATCGAAATTTTCTCAAACTCGAACTTAATCTAACTTAATATTTACTACAATAATTGACAAAATTCAGAAAATGAAAACTATGAGAATTTGAAAAATTTGTTTCAAAAATAATCTTAACGACATTTAATTGCATTTTTGTTATTTTCACAAAACAAAAAAGAACAACTAAAAATTCTAATACAAGGCTGAAAATCATTTAAAATGCAAAAAGCTGATGCAATCCATAAATGCCACACACACACACACGCACCAATGCATACATACTACTGTGGGCAAAAAGTAGTAAAACTTTTTAATTTAAATATGGCGCGGAAACCCATTCATCAAAATGTTATTTTTTTAAGGTTGGTATGACTGTCGGTGACACATCACATCCAAATAATCATTAGTGTTTATTATACGCTTGTCTGTCTGAAGTGCAAAAAGTGCATTCGGCGATTTTCACAATGAGTGAAATTATTAAACAAAAAAGTTCCATTAAATTTTGTGTGCGGAATCAAATTTCTGCTGCCGAAACGTTCAACAAAAGGCCTTCGGTGGTAATTGTTTGTCGCGAGCAAGTGTTTTTGATTGGTACAAATTGTTCAA
Source organism: Palloptera scutellata (assembly GCA_958295655.1). Lineage (NCBI taxonomy): Eukaryota > Metazoa > Arthropoda > Insecta > Diptera > Pallopteridae > Palloptera > Palloptera scutellata. Next base: position 30,874,256 of record OY282452.1, on the reverse strand, counting down.
AGATGGTCGAGAACGCGTTGACGATTGACGACGAACCACGTCCAGGACGGCCATCAATATCAACTGATGGTCAATAAAATCAAGGAATTGGTGCTCGAGAATCGACGATTAACAGTCAGAGACCTTACTGGCATCGTTGGAATATCGGAAGGATCAGTGAAAACCATTTTAAAACATCATTTGGGCCTAAGAAGAGTGAATGCACGATTGGTTCCAAAATCACTGCATTGGTTTTACGCGACCATTTTGCCAAAAATCCGACTGATATCGTTCCGCAACCACCCTACCACCCTATTCGCCTGACTTAGCACCGTGTGACTTTTGGCTATTTTCTAAACTCAAAAAACCGCTTCGTGGACACCGTTTTGAGTCAATTGAAGACATTAAACATGAATCGCTAAGCGCATTGAAGGCTATTCCGGAAATTGATTTTAACAACTGTTTCGAGAATTGGAAAAAACTTTGGCACAAGTGTATTGGGGCCGGGGGGGGAGGTACTTTGAAGGGGACGAAATAGATTTGGAAGAATGAATAAAAAAATTTGAAATTATGAACAAAGTCTTACTAGCTTTTGCCCACAGTAGTACATAAGTTTATAGTATGTATATAGAAAAAATTACCATTAAAAAATGCAAACAATCAAAAATTAATGCAAAAACCTTCGAATTAGCAATAAAAAATTCAAAACAAATGAATTGCAAACACAAAAAACAGAAAAAAACCAACAAGAAATATACTAAACGCTAAATAAAATTAAATGTGAGCAGCAACATGCAGCACATGCATTCATATTCAAACGACACCAAATTGGTCACAATCTGTCAGATACATTTCAGTTGGTTTGACAAACAAACCAAAACACAAAAACAACGTTATATAGCTAAAAACAAAAAAAACTTATAATTACATAAAAAATTAAATACTTAGTAAAATAAAACGTTTCGAAAAAAGTGAGTATGCGTGCATGTGTGTGAGTGGCAAATGTTATTTGCAGTGTTACTAGTTTCATTTGTATTGGTAGTTAACAGTCAAGTTATTAAATGTATCTTATAAGTTTTTTCCCCCCGTTTAACATATTGCGTTTGTCTTGGAAATAGCAAGAGTGAGAGAGCGCATTTAAAGAAAAAACTACATGGAAAAAATAACTTAGTGTGAATCGTTGAGTTCGCAATGAAATCGATCATTTTCCCACGATCACAGGTGACGACTATGTCAACATTTATGTGCGTGATCATTTCGCCATTACGGCAACACAAATCACATAGGCGCGTTCGGCGACAGACGCTTCACATCCATTGGCTTGGCTTCATCATCAGCACCTTCCAGCACCTTCCAGCACCTCGTCGTTTGTCAGCGTCGTCATCTGCTCAGCACTTGTCATTCGATTTATGAGTAGGTAGCTGGATACTAACTCATGTTTGTGTGCATGTTGAAGTTACCCACATCCATCATAACTTTTGTAACCAATCGCAATTGATTGCATGTGTCTGTCTGTGTGCAACAAATGCTATGTCGCACGCATTTCTATCTTTGTATGTGCGTCTATGTAAATTCTATAAAAGGCATTTAGCAATTTTAGCCACATTCATTTGTTAAACGAGTTCGAGATGCTTGCAATGTTTCTTTTTACATTGCAGTTGAGGCAATTGCAATATTTTTGTTGTTTTTGTAGCGCATATACGTGATCATAAAATAATTTTTAAATATTTGTTTTATACTGGCAAATGTGATTAAAAAAATATTTTTTACTGGCAGTCTGTGGACAAACTAAACATGATATTATTAACTAAGGGAACATGTTCGAATTCAGACTATTTTTTACGTTTTGATTCAGCAAAATCAATCAATCAATACCTTAGGAAAGTTCATCCACCTAAATCATCAAATTTTTCCTACGTGTTTACCCATTGTGAAATTTGCGTAAATATTGAAATAGCCTAGAAGGGCCTAGGCCCTCCATGGACTGTTGTGCCAATAAAAGAAGAAGAAAGATTAAAATAGCTGGTATGACTTTGGATTTAAAACAGGTTTCTCCAATTCAGGGTATGAAAGATCTCTATACATCTCTATAAATTGAATCTCATAGCAATTCCAAGAACATTAGCAGATTTGAAACATTAGGTCTCTCCTATAAATGCTTCACAGTAGCTTCAAAAATTTAAATCATTTGAACCTAAGTCATGTGATTTCATTTATTAAATAATTTTAAGGCCTTGAGTGTCCAAAATTCAGTATTCATAAATCGTTTTTAAGTCAAAGACTTCAGCAATGGAGAGGAGACTACTCAATCACTATTCTATTGCTTACATTTTCTGTTCTTGGCAGAATGATTTAAAATAACCTCAACTTGAGAGTCTGCAATCAAAATATTGCATTTAAAAAGAAACACTTTGTTGCCTTCAGGTTCAGTTTAGTACTCTAGGTAAATTATCGTCCAATATATATATTTATCTATATGGATATAATCGTTTTAACCTAACATTAGCTGCGTTTTATTCGCCACTCGCTCCTTGTTATTTATAACTAGCACCAATAATTTTATAGGAACCAACAACAAAAGCTTCAGAGATAAATAATGCGTATTTTACATAATTGTAGCTGTTATGTATAGTTAACATATTGTTTAACATCTCAAGTTTCTATAGAAGACTGTGAACTGTAAAAAAAACACAAATAAAGTGTGTGAAAATATCTACCAGTCAGTGGGTTAAAAAGACCATATACTCGTAAAATAGAAGATACATAGAATGCCTATTCTCATCTGCTGAATGGCCACCTCGTTCACATTAGATTAGTTGTGAAAGACAATATAACGGTGAAGACATTTACCAACTATGTCCTTTTATTTGCACATGTTAAACGATTAAAAAAACAGCTTTAAGCTGTAAGAAAGCTTTTCGCCTTTATCGTTTATACATAAATTACAATTATTAAGCTTTGAGCATGGTGTGGCAGAGTTGGAAATGATCCTTTATCTTCCATCTTTGGACGAATAATACAGCCATCCGACTATGGGATTCTCAGGTTTGAATGCACAAAACTTTCGGACAAGCATCTACCCTAAACGCATTTAATACAACTGAAACCAGGAAAACAAAACTGAAAAGCATTAGTAATAGAGAGAACATTTTTAATTGTTTTATCCAGCAGACAAAAATGGAAAGAACGCTGGCAATGTTCTTCAACATTGGCGGGTCTAAAATGTTATGCGGTCTGGAATCTTCTGTGATTCACTTAAAACCATGATCCTACACTGGGTGTACCCCTATGAATGCAGAGCATTGTGTTGTGTGTTCACCAGAACTACACGATTAGCAAGCGGAACTCTCGCCTTCCACGTAGACACTGTGTGAAAGTAAGATTGATAGGTGGGAGAAAGAAGTAGGGAGAAATAGTTAGAAACGTTTGCTTTAAACTTGCAAGGGTCATAATAATTGGTAAAAATTGTTGCAGGGAGCTTATTTCAAATAAACGAACTTTCTCTGTAATGCGTAGTGCGGTGGAACACAGTGTCTACGTGGAAGGTGTGAGTTCCGATTGCTGATCGTGTAGTTCTGGTAAACACACGAACTGGCGGCATTAGCTTTCGCATCTCAGCAGAACATCTATCGACGATGTTACAAGGAGTCAATAGAGCTGGAAACTCTACTGTCGCCTATTTGCTTTATCGCTCGTTGTTGAATACCGTCCAGGAGCTCCAGTTGCTTTCGTGAAGCTCCAGCCCATAAGTGCGAATTAAATCCAATTTAGGATGTATTTAGGTGGTGGAAATGATGCGGAGTGTAATATTTTTTACACCGCCTAGGAAAGCCGAAGCACTTGGCTGTTTCTTTCAACACGTAAAAAAATTGTTTATTCCAACGAACATAACATGGGATGGACAAGGCCAGAACATCAAGAGTCGCTGTCTCCGCAATACCTACCCCACCCATATCTAGGGGGTTAACGGGGGGGCTGGGAAACTCGTTTGTGAAATAACAGACAACATTGGGTCTGAATCACACTGAACTCAACTCTATTCGTGAGACCACACTCGGAGATTCAATGGAGATTTTTATTGAGCGAGTAATTCATAACATTCCTTTTCCTCTCAATCTCCAAAAACTTAGGGCGTTTTGAACAGGCATATGAATGAGAAATGGTGATGTCATCTGCAAACGAGTAAATAGGATTCTTTGTTAATGACAGAAGGTCGTTAATGAAGATAAGGAAAAGTGTAGAGGAGAGGACCGAACCCTGCGGCATTCCAGCATTAATGGCACGAACAATGTCACAACACGGATGGAGCAGCCGCTTAGAAAGTGATTCGTGATCCATCGTGTGAAGTTATTCCCGACCCCATACGCAATCAGTTTATGCCATACAACGCCTTTGAAATATCCAGAGCAACTGCCTTGCTCTCACCGAAGCCATGGAAACTATGGTACCAGTGCTCAGTGAGGGCCGCCATGAGATCGCCCGTAGAGCGATTTCGACGAAAACCGTATTGGCGGATTAAGCAATTTGTTCTGCTTAAGATATTTGACGAACTAGAAGTTAACTACACTTTCTATGACTTTGGATAGCGTAGTTCGCAGGGTCTGTAGTCTTGTCCTTTTTAGGAACTAATTGGACATTGGCAACTTCCCAACAAGACGGAAATACACCAGTTGTGTAAGACGGTCGCGCCATTAAGCTCGTAATACATAGAATGCCATCGGGTCCCGAAACCTTGATTAAGTTAATATTTGTAAGTAATTTTTTAACTACTCGCATTTGATAATGTACATATCTCAGGCATTATGGCAGTGGTTTTCAAGCAGAGATCTTCGCTATTGATAAAGTTGAGCAAGACATTCTGCCTTTAATCTCTCAATGATCAATATCTTTGTGGTTAGCCAAGCGGCAATCAAAATGCGGGAGAACATAATGATAAGATCCAAAACAGATAAGTTCACGGATATAACAATATTGAAGGAACCAACAAAGCAGATGAACTAGCGAGAATGAGAGCACCCTTAGGTTCTGTTAATCAAATGTTGCATCTATTCAAATCAAGAAAATTAGACCAGATCAACAGATACTGGCAAGCAAGTAACAACGATAGTTCGAAGTTTATGGCCCCTAAGTGATAAGAATATAACTCTGAACTTAATTTTTCTTAAGATGAAATAAGCACGAATGCTGACTGGAGTAGAGGATTTGGTGCTGTTGTCACAATGGCCTTTAAGATTGGAGTTTTATTAGCTATAGCTGCTACTATAGAATCTGTGAAAATTAATAAGTAAATGAGAATATCCAACACCTTTTCTGTGATTTAAATTATACTTGTATGCATTTCTTTTCTCTAGAGGAAATGATACGATACGCTTCTTAGGAGGTAGACGATGGATGACCCTTAAGAGTTTCCAATAAAAGACCTATAAGTACGGTTCATCAGGAGTACTTAGTAGTTTAAGAAGGAAACAAAGTAAACCATATCAAGGCAAATATAGGAACAGATTCTTCCAAGCACCTCGCTTTAAACTAACCTAACCTCTTATTTTTGTTAAGAAGGCCTCTCAAGTGTTACTTTTTTAAATTGAAAAAGCAATTGTAGTTTTGACAATGTTTTGAAAATCTGAAAGTTTGGTATAACTGCATTTTCCCGATTAAGCTCTATACTTTGATACGAAATAGTTACAGTAAGTGTAATAGGAAAAATCGGTCCGCTGTCAGTGATAGTATCATTTGTTAATTGAAAACGGAAGCATATTTCAACATCACATCATCAAGCATTTATATGAAAACAATTCAAGAAGAAGACGACAGCGAAATTAAATTTTTCATCATTGTTTCCAACCCACTTACAACATACCAGAGATTATTGTTAAGATTATCACCAACCAACAAACAAATGAAATTAATTGAAGGTGTTGACGATTACTACACCACATTCGTGTAAATATTTGTTTTTATTGACAGACACACACACACACACACACACACACACACACACACACACACACACACACACACACACACACACACACACACACTCAAACAATTTGAACGTGTGCGCATAACAAAGTCAAACCTAATATTAACGAAAACAAATAAACAAAAAACTGAATATCTCAGCTAAACTGAACCGTGGACGGAAGAAAAGATGACAAGGCATAAAAATGAAAATGCCCAAATGAATAAAGCGATCACTATCACAACAGAGCGAACAAAAATAAAAAAAGGCACCCAACCTAAAGCCGAATTTACCAAATTTGCCGAATTTACATTTTATGCTGCGTTAATTGCTTTAAATTCGTGAATAAACACATTTTGTTAGGGCTCACCTCTCCGGCGTTTCTATAGCTGCTGGTGGCTGCTCGCCAGCGGTAGACGACTTTAAGGTTGAGGCTATTCTAATTAGCGTACGATTTGTTCATTTATATTTTGTTGCTGCTACTGGAATTAAATTTTTTAAGCTTGTAAGTGAAATTAATGATAAAATGAGCAGATTTTATGCTTCTGCTTCTTCTTCTTCTTCTTCTTCGTCTGCAGTGTTTTTATTTCCAGCATGATGCTGCATAGTTAAAGCGTTTTAAACGCTCTCGTCGTTGTTGTTAATTTTGTTGAAGTCTTAAGGCGATTATTTATTTTGAGCTATGCTGTTTCGTTCGCTGGTCTATGAGCCTCGTCTACACCCATCACCTGTGGAAGTGCGTTTCTTATTTTGACAATATTTTTTTTTTTTCAATTGTTTAGTCAAATTATACTTGTACGCATTTGTTTTCTCTAGAGGAAGTGATCTGCAGAAGTTTTGTAAATCAGAATTTCTTTTTATTATTGTAATTTTAAGTTGACTTTTTTTTCTTTGATCTGATTATTTACCTATGAAAAGCGTGGACAATCAGCCATATTGAAGCTTTGTTTGAAAGCGCATTGACACATGAGCTGAAACAAAAATACATGAAATTAACTCAAGCAATGATTTACCTTAAAAAAAATTGTTTAAAAAAATAAATAGAGTATATGAATTTGGGTGAATATATATAAGTATTTATAATGGAGTTGTAGTTATTGAGGAGTAATGGAAAACTGAATTATTGTCATTGGATCTGGGAATAAATCATTGATTGAAAACAAATTTCCGTAATTCTCGGGTTCGGATCAAGGATACCATAAATCACAGTGTAACAGGCCGCTAGCCTCTGACCTCGTTTCAAATTTGAAAAATAATAATAATAGTTTGAAAACGCCTCAAATTATTGATAGATTAGCAAACTGCAATTGATGATTGAGTTGAGGATACAATAATTGGATAATAATAATTGAGGATACAGTTCTTGGTCCTATGAATAAATTAAAAACGAACAAATAATTATAAAAGTAGCATAAATAAAATAAGATGAGCATATTACAGATCGGAGATCTACAGATAAGTGCTGATAAGGAAAATTTCTAATTCATGAAACTTGAAATCTACTTTAACTACTTTAAACTTCCATCCAATTGCAGGAATTAAATGCCATTCCTATCATATTATCCTTATTTCCATTCTTCAGCACTCACCTTCTCCTAGAAAAGCTAAAGGCTTCCATCAGAAAATCTCAGCTTTTGAGTTTACGACTATCATATTCCTGGTCTGAGATTACAATTAGGTTGATCGTAGACCTAGGATGCATATCATGATAATCCAGCTCAATAAATTTTTTCATTTCGGGAAGGGAATCCGAAGACTAACTCTACCAAAAAATTTATTTAACAAAGATATCCACCATCTTCTATTGGGGATTCTGAAAAGCAAAATGAGGGTCTACACTTTTTAAATTTATAATGGTAATACATACTGGAATCCATATTGATTACAATTGGAGGAGTCTGAAGCCTGTTGCTAACCCCTCGCCTCCCCCACCCCCTACCGCCTATTGGCGTTAGAAGGTATCAGCTACTGAGTCTACGAGTGTACTATTTTTAGCCAGGGATACCTACTTCGTTGGTCATAAGCACAGGTCACGTATCACCTTAATCCCGCCCCTATGATATTCTCCTCGTTTCAGGAAGGAAATTCAAAGCGTAAATGATCGAAGTTTAACTAATATTTATTCAACGTAGAGATCCGATGTGTAGACTTTAAACTGCGTAAACCGGAGCGAAGGCATCTTCCTTTGGGAAATCTGAAAATGCAAAAAAAAATTATATTATTTCATTTGAAATGTGAATACATATATAAAATAATCTTCATTACATTTGGAAGGGTCTGAGGGCGTTCTTCATGCTTCTCCTACCTTCTATTCTAAACCCACTTTTTGTAAAAGGTTGAATTCACACCTCACCTGGTTGTGGACCACAACCAGATCTCACAGAAGCGTGATCACCGAAGATGCAAGAGAAGCAATCCAGAGAATTAGTTTCCGTAGCTTAAATAAAACAGACGCTATCCCCTACGCATATTTAAAGCTGGATGCATGGGAGAGAAACTTCTTCCATAAAGGTTCGGAAAAGTAATAATAAATTTATTAGAACCAGGAGGGAGCAAGTCAATTATCTCCCCCTTGGGAGTTCCACTTTATTCAGTTCACTTGCCTTTAATAATCTGTAATTTCCTTTCAATACATTTCAAAACAAATCTTTACAAAATCCTCTATAGAGATTTCACTGGAGGTAAAAGCTTTTGAAATCATAGAATTTTTTGGTTTTCCTCTAATTTGTTTAGGAATTTAAACAACTAAACTAAACAACTATAAACAGAATTGTTGATTACATGTCTGAGCCAAGGATTGGACTGTAGAAGGAGACCCTTACTAGCTGTTCAATTCCTATCCTATGAATCCATAATCCTTTGGAAACCACTTAGTCTTGACGAGAAAATCATGTAATTCAGAAATCTATGCATCAGCTATGTTTGCTAGTCCTTCAAAGAACCTGTCCAAGAGTGTACCGAAATTATGTACACGAGTGACCGGTCAAAACATCCTACACTATGTTTGTCGAGTCATTGAATACTTTTTGTTCTCCTAATGCTTAGTCGTGGCCTTAGAGGGCGTGTAATCATGCAAACACCGCTGAACGACCAATCAAACTTTTCAGTGGTTTTTAGTAGCATGTTGACTGCCTCGCTGGCAGGCATTGATATCCCTGCTTTAGCCAGTTCGCCCTCTGTTTAATTCACTTCGATATTGATATGGTCGAGAACCCAACATATATACTCACCTATAGTGCCTTAAATTTCTCAAAATGTTACGACAATCTTGCACCACCTTTGATTTTATCAAAGTGGATCCAATCTCTTTCAAGGCTGCTTGACTATCCCAACGAATTACAGCTTCCCTGAGAAAGGTGCCATCTTTTGTGTTTCGCTGCCTTCATGGTAACAATTTATTTAAAGACGCTACAGTAGTTCAATCGTCTATACGACCAGCAGATTTGTTGCGCTCCACAAAAGACTCCAGCACCTGTTCCTTACTCTGTCTTTCTTTAAGCCATCGATAAAGCAGACTGCTGAAAGGTCAGCCTGTAGGAAGTTGTCTCTGAAGCGAAAGTCGCTCTGGACTTTTTTCAGTTGAAATTACTATGACTTGCCTATTGTTCAGTATACTTGAGTGTCCGTAGTTGGCCATCAAACTAGCTTATCAAGAAACTACACCACAGATATATTTTTTAGTTCAATTTATCTTCATCGAACATTGAGCTGGCGAATTACTGATCTGTAATAGTTATTTTTGTCACTATGGCCACTTTCTTGCTAAGCCAAGGAAGGTTACATTTTTTTAGCTCTAGGATTTTTTAAAATTTTCATTATCTCTTAGTTTACCTAAAAATGCTATTGTTTTTACACAACCTCACTCTGGCGCTCGTTCTTTTCTTGAACTCAAAATATAAACTAATGTTACCAAAAGCATAAAAAATACATGTAGTCCTTAAAAGTTAGACATTCAACCCTTTCTCTACCTGCTCTCTTTCCCTGCTTCCAATAGCTTCCAACCCTTTTTTAACACCCAAATCCATTTGCATGCACAAATTTTTGTAGTACGCGTTTTCAAGCAGGGGTGAGTTTCTATTTTTTAACGAAATAAATGTTTGGCTCTTCACACAAAGAAAAAGGGGTATATTTCCAATAAAAAAAGGAAAGAAAACCTATGTAATACTATTGACAACTGACAGCAGCAAGTACACAACTTCGCAGCAAGATGGCGCTGTTGACAGCGATAGCAACATAGCAAAACGTTAACCAGCTACATTCAGTAGTTAATAATGTATCGTGTATCTGTCATCTTTGAATAATTATACATACTGTGTATGTATGTACGTATGTAGTCGAGTGCATCGTTTTTTCCCACTCATTTTGAAATAGTTATGTTCAAACCAAACAACAAGCAACATCCTGAAACTGAAGCCAAAGCTGTAGCAGCAACATCTTAAGTTGCTGCGTGCATGTTTATCACACAACATTCATTTTGTATTGTATGTATTTAATAAATATTTTAAATAATTCTGTAATCTGAATGCAGTTAAAGTTTTTGCTTGCTGTCTCTCTCTCTGTGCATCTGAACAGGATGCTGCTGCTGCCGTTCCGTTTGTGCTGCACGCTGAATGTTGCCAACTTCTTTTTTCATCACATCACCATGAAGCAGCCAATCGTTTCTGAGTCGTCTCTCTGTTAAATACAATGTAAATTTTTAATGCATATGTCAATGCGTTTTAAGTATTTATTCTATAGAATTAAAAGCAAACAAATCGAAAAGCAAAGTAGAAAAAAAAACGAAAGACTTGGAAACTTGCATTTCAAAACAGGATGACGCCAAATGCCTAAGAATCTTGTTGCCAGTACGAGCTATGAGCTGCTGCTAATGTTTTTTTTCCTACTGCTGACTTACTGCCACTGCAACAACAGCTTCTTTTCTGCATGATCGCGTAAATGTTTCGCGATAATTTATGAGACGCCTTATTAACATCATTCACCGCTGGCCACAGCCTGCAACTTCTTCTTATTTGCTTCAACGTCAACTTGCGTCTTTTTCCTGGAAAATCATTTTAATGCAATATTTTTTTTTTCTCTCATTTTGCTACTTTAATTTCTCTTTAATGATTTTTTTGTTTTCCTCAGTTTGCTTCATGTAATTTCTTATGTTTAATTTGTAAATTATTGTAATGTTTTCATAATTTATCAACTTTGGCATCTTGTCGCCCCGGTGGTTGGTTGGTTGAACGTTTCTTGGTTGTATTCTCTAGATATTTTAACACTTTTCATGTGCTTTATTCAGTCTCAGCAAGTGATTTTTATCTTGCACATTCTGAATTCGCAGCATTTACATTTAAGGTTGATTCTTTCACATTCACATTCATTAAAAATGCTTTGCTTTTTTGTGCTCTTATCGAAATTGTTTATTAATATTGAAAAATTCCACAGATGGTTTTTTGTTTTTTTGGGGAATTGAAAAGAATTTCATATATTAAAACGTGAGAAATAATAAGGAAAAGAAGAATATTGAAGTTGTTGATCGCTGAGATAATATGCATGAACATTGTAATGAGGTGCTGAGATTCTAAACTTGATCGAGGAAAACCAAAAAGACACCAGAAACACCCAAGCTATAAACTCAGTGCATAGGCCGTAGTCTTCGGGCCAACCGACTTCATATCACTTTCAAACAAAAAGCCTGTTAATTCAGATGCACCGATTATAAAGGCTTTAATGTGAATTTGACGAATAAATTTACTTCTAAACAACCCCCAACCCCCACTCCACCCTTTCACGTGGATCCGCTAGTAGTTTCTGTAGGATAAAGTGGCTGTCCGGTCCTATAGTAGAACACACATAGGCCAGAACGGCCCTTTGTGTTACCACTTGGTTGGACCTATAGTTTAACGCCGGATCCGAACGGCGGTTAACAATTTATTATCACATGGTGGTTCTGCCATGGCCTACCAATGGTTGTACTTATATATAGTACTATTATATAATTATCATTTACTTCATATTGATAGGAATATATGAAGGTTATGAATGCGAATTAAGCACCAGGCCAAAACGTAAATCGGACTCGAAACCTCTCGGGTGAGAGTCTAGTGCGCTAGTGCGAGTTCCTCATCCACTAGAAATTGCAAGACCTTATTGATTTTAAGAATTGGCGCCACAAATCAATAAAAAACATTTGCACATAAATATTATAAATTCTGAATAGCTTTTCTACATCAAAAAAGTTAAACTGATCCTCCCTGGAAATTTCCGTAATCCGGCAATTTTTCTAATAATCACTTTAAGCTTCCTTTAGATATGAAGGAAGAAGATCTTAGCTGAAGGTATTAGTAATGTTCTCAACGATATTTCTTATAGGTAGCTATCTTCAGGAATTTAAAGTCTATGATCAGCGTCTGTGATCACAGTCTATGACCCCGAAAGTGGGCCTATAGACAAGAAGAGGTAATGTCCCACGACCCATGATTTATAGGTCATGATTCGTATTTATTAGGAACGTACCAAAATTTTCAAAACCTTTTCAAGATTCATTCTGGGTCCATCGATTTGCGGGATCCAAAATTTTTTTTTCCATAATTTCAATGGGAATTTTAAAGATATGACAGCAGATTATACTGAACTCAATGCATTAATTTATATTTAAAAAAAAATCTAACTTCAATAACCTAAAGATTCATACCTCACATCAAGTAGACGGTTCAGGACCTATCGCAGTAAGGGGAAGAGGGACGAAGAACTGATGCCGCAGCCTCACGATTTTAGGTGTTTCCATTTGTATTAATTAAGGAAGTGTTCTGTTAGAAAAAAGGGTCAGCGTCAATGGGCTTTCCATTTTCGAAGAGAAATAGAGGCCTAAAACACCTGAACCACGTAACCAATAGTCTGTTGTCTTCCAATCCAATGCCTGCCAGTTCCAAGAACTTATTTAAGAGTATGTTGGTTTTCTCAGCAGAAATGAATAGCAAAATGTATAAGAAAATAATTTTGTTCGGAAAATCTTTTCCTTAACAACACCTGTTCTTCATGTTTATCCTGGGTTTGTCCAGTATCCGGTATTTTCTGCAATAACTTTGATGACATTCCTACAAATGTTCCTAAAACCTTAATGTCTCACTTTATATATTATACTAAAAGAGCTAACTTCAGAAAATTTTGCATTATATTACATCTTATGAAGGAGATTGCATATGATCGCGGAGCTCACATTGGTAGAAGAGATGCAAAGTGGGAGATCAGGGAGATCGCATCAGATCAGGGAAATCGAATAAGGTCAGGGAGATAGCATCAGATCAGGGTCCATATCTAGAAGGAGAAATGCCACGCTTTAGATTCAAAGTTGCAAACATCATGAATTTGAATTCCCCTCCATATCAAGAAGATCACTTCTAATTAGGATCTACCCCAAGAGACGCAGAAGGTGTTCTTCAATCTGAAACACCCAAAATATTGAAAAAAGTCCATGAAACTATCAGAACTTTTCTTAGATTTTCTATAAACAACAAAAGAAAATAATTTGGCCATTCAATGAACTTGATCGAAAGTGCAAATATTAAAAAAAACAACCACGAGGAGATTGTCCGCAACAATGTTTCTTAATCAGCAACAACAACAATAACAACATTAACAACACCACTGCAAGTAAAGTCTCCAATGAATATCACTGACGACATATGGCAAAAACAAAAGGTGAATTTCCACGAGCTGTCAATCAAAATGCAAATTGCAACATAACATCAAAGCAACAATGCCAAAATGTTGTTGCTTAAGCGCATCATCAGTAAATTTTACATACAAAAAAAAAAGAAAACAAATAGCATTTAAATAAAAACCTAATTAAAATAAAATAACAACAGTGAACAAAATTTACATTCTTATTTTAATTGAATTAAAAAATATCAAAATAGTGAGCAACAACAAGAAACAACCATAGCAACAGCAGCAGCAGCAACTGCAAGAAACATTCGTCATCATCACTTTCAATAAATAAAAATATGTTCTGTTTTGTTGCTGTTGCTGGTGTTGTTGTTGGTTAATTAAAACAATTTTGCATTACAAAACATTGTCACCAATTAATCGGCCATAATGTTGCTGCTGCTGGTGGCAGTGGCTGCTACTTGCCTGCCAGTTTGACGCGCTACTAAAGTGTAAAAAACACGACGTCAGTTTGACAATCGGTCGAAATGTCAATTTGACAGACAGCTGTCGCTGTTTTTCTTGGTGTTTTTTTTCCTTTTTCTAACTGAGCGCAGCTTTTTTGTTGTACTCATGTTTGTTGTTGTTGTTGTGGTGGTGGTGGTGTGCTGCTGCTACTTTTGAAGTCGAGGACAATTGGAAAACTTGGCTGGTGTTCATATTGATGTGACGCTTGTTGTTGTTGTTGCTGTTGCAACTACTGCTGCTAGCTGGTGGCCTAACCCACTTAAGTGTTTTTTTTATTTTTTTATTTTTTGTTTCTTTACTTTTTGGTATACTCGCAAATGGGATTTTTTGTTTTTGTAACAAACAACTTCAAAATAAAATTGCAAATTTTTTTATTTGAATTGGAAATTGATTGCATCAAAATTTGCATAATTTATTGGAAAATTTATTTACCAGCAGCTATCACAAGGTTACAACACTCTCAGTTTTGATTTTAAATATTTTATTTAATAAAAACAAAAATAATATAGGCATTGACTACATAAAGAATAACTACATAAAATAACTACATTTGGCAGTAATAGTTACATGAATTTATTGACTGATTTGTTGCAATAAAGTTAAGTAAATTAAAAAAAATTTTGATTGCATTTAATAATGTCAGCAGCATACTTATTTCTGTATTTTTTTTTTTATATACTAGTTGAAATATATAAGTAGTATAATGGTCTCATGTTTTACTTAGCCTCTTAGTTGTAACCAACTCAGTTGTGATTAATAACATGTATCTGCTCTGATTTTCTCATTTTATTATTATTATTATTTATTATTAAAAATGACAATGAGGTGATTTTAATTATTACAAGCTATGTACTTCCATTTGTGGTACTCCTTACTTAAGCTGTTGTCGTTCGTTGTAGTCGAGTATGTTGTTGTCGTTTTTAGCTGCCACACATTGTTGCTATTGCTGTTGGTCAACATGTGTAAGATTTCTAGGAAAATCTTAAATATTTTAATTTATTTATGAATTTTGTACGTTTACACACAATTATGGAATTTTAATGATGGAATAATAATATTGCTCTGATTTGGTTTTTGTACTCTGGAAAATTTATTAATGTAAATTGTTATTTTAAGTCCAGAATATTATAAACGATTATAGGAAACGGAATTGTAGTTGATTCACAAATAGCGGGAACGACAACTAATAATCGATTGTAAATTCTAACAAGGAAATGAACTTATGGTACTTATGGCATTGACAAAGGCTATACATATCGCTCATTTGCTGAAAGAAAGTCATAACTCAAATAAAAAAACATTATAATTTTAATTTACTTTTAATGGCACAACAGCCAATGGAGGGCGTAGGCCGAGCTCTTCGCATCCACTCATATTGTGCATGTTATATTTGTACATGAATGGAAGGGACCTACAGTTTAATGCCGAATCCGAACGGCGAAGTGAAAAGCTTTTCATAGGCAATTTTTACTCTTGTAGGTTTGCGTGGTGCCGTGTGGAGGTGATGCCGTGTAGCGTGTAGTTTTTTCTACTTTTTTGTATTTTTTATTTTGCCTGTACCGAGATTCGAACCCCGAACACTCTGCGTAGCAGTCCAACACATTACCACTACGCCACGGCGACCACATTATAACTAGTTGAAATGTAAAAAATACTTCTTTCACGTGAAAAATTCATAAGATACAGTTAAGATTTTGTTGCACAAGATAAAACACTAAATAACAGTTATTTCTGTAAAAAAAAAAATATTTTTTTTTGATTTATGACATTCTTGCAACAAATGAGCACAGGGTAACAAAATTGTTTCAGCGCGTACAAAAAATCGTCCCAAAGTGAACAGACTTGGTTCTGAAGTTAATATAGTAGAATCATACTGAAGTGAATGGATCCTTGCCGAAGAATGTAAAACCGATCGTGCTGGTATGTGTAAAATAATGCCGAAGTAAAAACAATCGTGCTGGTGTTTCTAGAACTGTGCCGGAGTGCGACAAAAAGTATACCCAGAGTGTATAGTATTCTGCCAAAAAATGATCTTGCCGGACTTCAGAAATCATGCCGGTCTGAATAAGATCGTGGCTTTGGAAATAGAATCAGGATGAGGTGAGTAGAATCATACCGCCAGATGGACCTAAATCATGACACGGTGTGAGCAGAGTCCTGCTAGTGTGAAATCGATCGAATTGTTTAAAATCGTGACATTGTGAAACAATTCCATTTGGCGTGAATATTAATTGTCCAGATACGATTTTAGAATGGGGGGAAATACTTTTTTTATTCCATACAACGGCTGGATAAAAGTTGAATGAGTTCCCAGATCTTTACGAAATTTTGCATACCGATAAAGAAAACTGCTGATCGCAAATATAAAGCCAGTTTTATTTGAAAATCTTATAGTTTCGCCGTAAATTAGGCCAGCTATTACCACTGAACACCTGAACAGATTTTCAACGAACTTGGTTTGTTTAACGAAAATTACATTCTATATAATAGAAAGTTTAAGAGTTAAAGTTTATAAGTTTAGTAGTTTTGCGGGAAAACATTGTTTTAATGCTTCAACTTTCCTGTTTTTTAATATTTCTGATTTTTCGAAAAGCTGGATCATTTTAGGATCATTTTTATTTAAAAAGTGCGGAAATACTGTGTTTTGCAAACTTTTCAAAATGATTTATTTTAAAAAGTCTAAAAAAGTCGGTAGATATTTTAAATATCTTTATAGGCTAAAGTGCATACTATAATTAAGAGAAAAAACCAGCACAACTTCACGAGCTTTTCGACTGTTCGTTTGGCTACTTAAATTCGAGAATTTCCAGTTTTAATATATTTAAAAACTCACAAACTTGTAAACACTTCAGATTGCCTATTTTGCAATATGTTGAATACTTTGAATTGAAAAAAAAAAAAACCATAAAACTTGTTGGGAAATTTTTAATGCAATAAATGAAACTGTGTAAAGCTTCCATGTATTGCAAATGCAGTATTTTTAACGTTACCCTTAAATCCACAACTAAAGTGCCGAAATTATACGTAAATTCCTTTTATGCACACCTTCGAAACCTGAATGTGAACATTTCATTATATGCAAATATTCAAGGAAATGCTCAAGATCATTGCAATGACAACAACAATAACAACAACAACGAGAACAATCTTACGCGATCGCTTTAATGTGACATGAGGCTGGCGGAACGATCAACCAACAACGAATTTGCATAAGTATTTCACAAAAGCAACAGCAGCAACAACAGCAACCAAATGTTGGAAAAAGTCAAATGACATTAATGCAATTATCTTGGGGAGTTGTTAAAACATTCCAAACGATAATTTCAAAAGCATTTAAATTTTTACATTTTTCAAACAATTGTTGATCGTATCGATCGTATACATATGTATGTACCATACAAAGAAACAACAACGTATGTACATGACATCGGCAGGCTAAAGCTGTTGCTGTGATTTAATGTCATTGAATATTGAGTTTTGTGTAAATCAACGTTTCTCCATTTCATTCGTTTTTGTATGGAAATGACCATAATTGCTTTTAAATAATAATTGTGTAATTATCAGTCAAGATCACCGATCTCCAAATGCATACACAAATTTATATAATTCCTTTCTGCTATTATGGCAAAAAGCGCTTTTAGCACAATTAACTACAGACGTTGCACTTAACCTACAATGTTCTCGTATTCGGAAAGGGTAGAATTTCTCAAAAGGATTCCTTTTACGCAGTCACTCAATAATTACTTTGATGATTTTTCATTTTACCATAACATTTAAAACTTATTCAAAGTGAAGCGCAAACTCATATACTTTATTATTTGCGCTCACTGCTGCTGTTGCTTCTGCGTGGTAGCAAAGTAGCGCAACGAATTGTTGATAAATTAAGTAGCAAGCTCAACAGCAGCAGCAACAACCGCATTCAATATTTAAAAACAGCCAATTTTATGTTTTTTTTTGCTTTGAGCTTGCTTAACCCACGAAAGGCTAAGCACTCTCCGCTTTGTCTGCATACACAAAATCACTATATTTAAAACTGCTTTTAATGCGAAAAAGTTCGATTAATATAGAGGAGGAGGAAACTAAAAAAAAAAATTAAAAAACATTTAAAACAGTGCAGGATCTTGTAATAAAATTGCTGCTTGGAGTTGATCAGACATTGCGGTAGTAGTGGTAGCTGCAATCATTTTGTATTTAAATCTATTCATGTGATGAGCATCTGAAAGTACAGGAAGTATGTAAGTAAATAGCATTAACGTTTATGACCCCAGGTTTCATTTCAGAAGACCTTTAAAACTTACGTATGTTTGAACTCTCAAACTTCAGAACTCATTGCACTAACATCAGATCTTAGATTTCAATTATCAGACATCAAACCTTAGAATTTAAAACTAAAAATTCACAGCACTTGTTCATCAATTCGCAATACCAAATTTCAATAATCGGATCTCAAATTTTAAAACTAAACTTCATACCTCATACCTCAGATTCAGAATTCACGTTATACATCAGACCCTAGAATTTTGAAATCGGAATTATGACTTCAACATTTAACCTTTAAGCCACATAACTCAAACTTCAGTTCTTACGCCGTACTCCACAAACACCAAACCCAATGTTTAAATAATCCCATCTCAAACGTGATATTAAAATTCTCGCTTAATACTTGGCATCTCAGATCGCAAACCTCATAACACAGAATTTAATAATCAAACCCCACATTTCAGAGTTAAAACTCAGTCCTCGCACCTAGGACATCTAATTTTACTAATCAGACTTCTTCAGAGCTCAAACCTTTAACTTATGAATTCACATTTCAGATCTCACTCCGTGTACCGTAGACCCTAGGTTGCCATCTTCAGACCTTAGACTTCAAAGCCTTAACTTCATATCACATCCCTCAAACATAAAAGCCCAGTCCTCAGTACCAGATGTCGATAATCTGACAACAGACTTTAAAAAAAACCTGATGTTAATAAAGCTTGTCTCAAACTTCGGAACTCAAGCTTCGTGCTTCAGAACCCACAACGCAAACTTCGCACTTAAAATCTCACACTTCAAACTTTAGACTTAAATGTAGATAATTCATACCTCAAGCCTCTGGCATCTAACTTGGGACCTTATCAGGTACCTCGAACTTAAACCTTTAAATCCAAATTTTAATAAGAAATCCGCCAGGTACAGACCTCGAACCTCAGACGCCAAATATTAATAATCGGACTTGAGAACTCAAACTTCTTTTTTTTCCTTCTTCTTTTAATGGCACAAGAACCCATGGAGGGCATAGGTCGAGCATTTCGCATCCACTCATATTGTGAACTCACACTTCAGACTTGATTATTCAAGTATCAGTCATCCCACCTAAAACTTTGAGCTTCCGATTAAAACCTCACAAATCAAACTTCAGAACTCACATTCCAGATATTACACCCCAGACCTCTAATCTCAGACTCTAGGTTTAGATTAAAAACTTACAGTTCATACCTCGCACATCAAAGCCCAGACCTCTGTTCGATATTTTAATAATACAGCCTAAGAACAATAAAACTTAATCTTTTTACCTGCAATCTTAAACATCAAAGCTCAGACGTAAGTTTTTCTTTTCTTTAATTTTCTTCTGTTAATAACACAGGCCAACGCACTACCAACTACACCACAGCGAACACTTCTAAGTTTCAATAATCCGACCTAAAATTTCACAACTCAACTTCATTTCTCGCACCTCAGACAGAATTCGCATTTCACCTCAGTTCTCAGTTTCTTAAAACTCGAACTTCAGTATTCAAGCTTGGAGCCTAATCTCAGAACTCAAACTTCAGACCTTACTCCCCAGACCGGAAACGCTAAACCTTAAATATTAATAATTCAACTTCAAACTGCAGACTTTAAAGTTTACCTCAGACTTCAGGCCTCATATCTCAACCTTAAACTTCAGAACATATGTTTTAAAATAAGATTTAATACCTCAGCCTGCATGCGCGAACTTCATATCTGAAGCCTTGTACCTGCCTGCCTTCCACAATCAGTTTTCAGAAACCTTAAAATTCGGGCCTCACACATCAGCCTATAACCTCGAGATTCTAACTGTACCTCTGAATTCAGAAAGTAGATCAAAAACTCAATGCTTCCTTTTTTATCGAAGTTTGAATCAGATATTTACCATAAAAAACTTACTCCAACTGAATAAAAATTCACACAAATGCTTAAGCAACTCTGTTGAATATTTAGGCAAGCTTTTCAAATTTTAAGCTGGCAATGCCATTGACTCTTTTCAGTAACGTAAACGACTTCAAGTTTTTTTTTCAAACTAATAAAAATATACTAAAAATGAAACTGAACGAAAGGGGTAAGTAAGTACTAAGAACCAGAACCTTATACAAATAAAAGGGTTAAAAAACTACCATAAAAAAGAGATATACTTTTTGAAGGGAGCAACTTTATTGGAATGAAAGAAAAATATACGTCAATGCATTGGAAGAACAACCCCCATTTTTGTATTTAAACCGCATATCATTTGAACTTTCTCTAAAAAGAAAATAAAATGAATCCCTTATGTTGCGCATATTCAAATTTTAAAATTTCCGTGGAACTTCTGGAAATACAGGAAGGAAAAGTCAGCTAAAAAGGAGAAGGGTGCAGAAGGTGGATAAAATTTGAATACACATACGAATACTATAAATATGAATAAAATGTAAGGGAAAATGACATTCTCGTTTGAGACGCGAACGTTAACGGGTCGCGGTTGTGTTTTTTTCATATTGCGGAATATGAAACGCAGGCGAGAAGGAAGAAAGGAGAAACAATTCACTGAACAAAATTTTGGATTAATACAATTTATATTATATTCGAGAAGAGTAATAATTTTGGATCACATCATCACTTAAATTAAATTTGGGATTAATCTCTGGGTTAATAATTTTACCGCAAACAGCTACGCAAAAATTTTGGAATTGTAGCATTATTGTACGCGAGAAGTTGCATGAGTTTTGCAAATTCACTCCAATGCATAAAATGAAGGATTACATTTTATGTTTTTGGAATATCAAAAGAATATTACTGCACTACATTGGATTATACGCAAAAAACTTGGATTATTATATGATAAGAAATTCTTTTTTCTTATTTGTTTTTATGTGTGTGTTTTTATTTATACTTTGATTTTGAAATTTTATTTATTATTTTTCTCAATGATTTTTTTCGGAGTATACTAAGATTTTAATAGCTTTCAATGGATTCTCTTTGAGTTCCTTGCAACTTAAGGTTGTTTGATTCTCGATTCTATACCAAGGTGTTTCGTTTGAGATACAACTCTCTAGTGTTTTAAGAATGAGGAAAGATGAATTAATCGGTCCTAAGTTCTTCTTTCCTGCTACTTGGAAGGACCACAAGCATTTTCCTATACACTTTTGGTATATCGCAATTAAACAAAACTGTATAGTTTAGTATAACAACCATGATATAAGTTTGAAGAGCCCTGTATATGGTACATACATCAGTCTATAATTCAGTTTTTGAGGCGTTAAAAACAACTTGATCTTACGTGCTGATTGATCTTAATAGCAGAATGAGAACTTTCCGTCTTTGCATATTTCTTGCAGTTAAGATCCAAGTATTCCTTCAATACACTGTTGTATTGAGATTGAAGCTATGGTTTTCTACTAAGAGTTACTTCCATGTGTTTATGTTGTTTTAGAGCCGTGAAGCGAGAGGATCCAAGGATAAGGCCTGTTATCTTGTATGGCAACCTGACAAAGTATCTTCCGTATTTTATTCGATAAGTGGTTGTTTTGAATAGACTCTCATAATATTTACCACTATCCGAGATTGGGTGCAATTCTGATATTTCTTCAAATTCCCAGAATCGTCGTAATTGTTGGCTTAGAGTGTTTGCTTTGGAGAAAATGGCACTTGAATGTAGAAAGAGTTACAATGTGAGGGGATTGATCCACTCAAGAACCAGTCCTAGCGCTCTTCATATGCGGAGAATACTGCTTGTAATGGTGATTTTCAAGAGCCTCACTTGAGTAGACAATATATTAGCTTGTCGAGGGTTGAGTGTAAAAGGCTGTATGTACCTTCGCACTACCAGAATTCTGTACATTTTCCCCAATGCTGGAGTTTTGAGATGGAGCATGGTGTAGCATGATGCATGATGCACTCTTTTACAATGTAAGCAGGTAAACATGCTTTTAAATTGTGCCTTGATATGTGAATAAGACAAGCAGTTCGAACACAGTTTTAAACGATTTAAGTATAAACTTTATTCTATAAGGTAACGACAAAGTTTTGAATTTGGACAAAAACTGTAATAGCGTGCACTAGGTTCCACGTGCTGCAGGGCAAGGGGCTATTGGAAGGAAACCTTTTCCTCAGACCAAAGTGTTTGTACTCTACTTTGAGATTGTTGATAACTTTGAGGAACTGGACGATTTGGCATTTTAAGAAATTTATTTGGAACAAATCTGAGTTGTTTGGTTGAAAATTGCGTGATTTTATGTTTCTGAGCTCATTTTATGTTTCTGAGCTTATTTACAAAGTATCCAACTCATTCCAGGACAGTAGCTCTTTGTGGTTTTTAAGAGTTTGTTCCCAAAGTAATATCGGGTACCAATTGTTGATCAGAAATACTATGGTATGTGATGTTAAAGTTGAGAGACTATCGTTTATTGTAGATTGAATTCGATTAATAGAGTCATTATTTTCAGTGGATTCAGAGGGTAGGCTGAGATTACCTTTGCGCATGGTTGTCTACAAGAATTCTTTTATTTTCATATCGAGCTTGTAATGACTCCAAGAGATAGAAAATTCCTTATCACTTTACTTTTACTTTTATTGGCACAACAGCCCATGGAGAGCCTAGGCCGAGCTTGTCGCATCCACTCATGTTATGCGCGTTATATTTGTACATGAATGGAAGAGACCTACAGTTTAATGCCGAATCCGAACAGCGAAGTGAAAAGCAATTTTTACTCTTGTAGGTTTTCCATTGCCTGCCAAGAGGTGGTGCCGTGTAGAGCGTAGTTTTCTTCTACTTCTTATTTTTTTATATTTTGCCTGTGCCGAGATTCGAACCCCGGACACTCTGCGTAGCAGTCCAACGCACTACCACTACGCCACAGCGACCACGAAGTCCTTATCACACAGCTGATAATTATTGCCTACATTTCCTGTAGGGCCTCTAGATTTATTTCGCAAATTATACAATTTTTGGGCACAGGTGAGCTTATATATTGCTGACATATAGAACTTTGTACAATCTGTAGGACTCCTATTATTTAAATGTGTAACTGATGCATATTTCTGTTGCTATTCACAATTCACCCTGTAAAATGGAAACTCACAAATTGCCAGAATAACTAATTTACAATGAACTATAGTTAATTGTAGGCAGTAGTACGAGTACTACTGCAACTAGCTGCAACTTCTTTTCTTGCAGACGCTTTGAAAATTCAAAACTCAAATTTGCGTGTCATTCACATTCGTAAATAATTTATTTGTGCACTTGTGGATGAGTTTGTATGTGTGTGTGTTTATATTAGTTTGAATTGCATTTGTGCAATGATTGCAACAAGCATTAATTGCAATTGCTACTGCTTCAGCTAGTTTTAAAGTGGCAAAATGCAATCTTTAGTACTAACTAACAATATCATTCTCACAACAACAACAGCAACAATTACAACAACAAACAACGACTTACTAAAATTAGCTACTAATAATAATTTCCAACAAAATTATAACAATGCGAAGCACACACACATACACACTTAAATATGCAGCTACATATATAAATTTTGTTTTAAAAAATGCAATGGTAATTAATCTCGATTTTTTATTTTTTGTTTGCTTTTGTTATTTTCGTAGTTTTGCGTCTTTGATCTCATTTGTGGAAAATGTGTACGCAAAATGCAACCAAGCAAATTGAGTTTACAATCACACACACACACACCTATATATATTTCTGTGTAGCACTGCGTGTGTGTGTGTCCATGCCCGGCAATTTGTTACTTTTCATCATAATTCAAGAGATTAGTGGCGTAGTTGGGAGTTTGTTATACTTAGTTAATTTACTTGGTTGTACTATATGGCACGTTTGTTTCCTAAGTCTTTTGTTTTGCAAATTTTTAATTATGATTTATTTCTGTTTTTTTTTCTTTTCTTTCCTTTTATTTCTCTTTAGTACTATTAACTTAATTGTACGAAATGTTTATTTATTGCGCATTTGAATTTTTAGCATTTTTTTCATAATTTTTATATTTATTTCTATTTTTATCATTACTGTTTTTGTGGGCTTTTTTTTTTGGTAGCTATTATTTTATTGGCACTTAATTTTAATTGTTTCTTTTTTTATGTATACAGTATATTCAAGTGCAGCAGACGTTGAAGTGTTTTTACTTTAGTCAGTTGTAATTATTCAGTGTAAAATTTCGAACTGTTATTTATACTTGCATTCCAAATTTTACAGTTTTTGTATGTTTTTTTATTACAATATCTTAATTTGTTAATTGAACTACATGCTATGGTATGCTGTTTTTATTGAGTCGAAACTCCATTTTGTGTGGCATAAGTTGAACCTTGAATTTTTTTAAATCAAATTTTTATTGAGTTAAACTTTGTCTCAAAGCTGTTAATCACTTCTATCATCCAAATTCACTTCTTTTAAAATTTAGAATATCCATTTTAATTTATAATTTAATTCAGTACCTACATAAAAAATTTTAATTTGTTTCATATTTCTATTAATTTTGTATACCTACTTTTACACAAATCAGTTTTTGAATCAGTTTCTGAAGAAACAACATGCTTCAACGCCCTGCTTCCTTCCTCAATCTCTGCAGATACCTGTACTTTCTATTTAATTCTAAATCTACATATTCATATATCTTCAGCTAACTTTATCATACGTGACTAGAATAAAATATCTTAGAAAATCTTTTAATTATTTTCAACAAGCATAAGATAATTTACTACGGAAAATGTTGCTTATGGTTTATGCTAAAACTAAAAACATTAAAATAAATTATTAAAAAATTATGCAGTGTAACTGTCAGCGATGCGTGCGTGCGTTTAAAACAAAAGAAGGCGCCCTGTAGTCGACACCGACACTGCAGGAGCATCATCTTTTCATTGAATCAACATTAGCGTGTGCAGCATATAATACAACAACAACAACAAAGAAAACTACGTTATATCATAGAGCAGCTATACCAAAGCCTGATTTTATTGCATTCAAATAAAAGTAATTAAAAAAAAAAAGTGTTAATTTATAAGTTATCGCTCGTTTGAATATGAAATTACCAATTCGAATCTAAATAAGGCAATTGTTGCGCAGAAAAAACTTACCCCAGCAAAAAAAAAGTACGAACTATACCCAAGCAAAACTGTGAAATTTGTGCAGATTAAGAGAATTCTCACAAAATCTATTATTTTCTCAAACGCTAAATGGCTAAAAGAAATCCCCAGAAAGTGCGCCAAGATCTACTCCAATGTGCATTCAATAGAAAGATTCCCTAATTTAAATCTGCCTTACTTTACTTTTAATGACACAACAGCCCATGGAGGGCCTAGGTCGAGCTTTTCGCATCCACTCATGTTGTGCGGGTTATATTTGTACATGAATGGAAGGGACCTACAGTTTAATGCCGAATCCGAACGGTGATGTGAAAAGCTTTCCATAGCAATTTTTACTCTTGTAGGTTTGCCATTGCCTGCCAAGAGGTGGTGCCGTGTAGAAAAATTATTTTTTCTACTTTTTGATTTTATGATTTTGCCTGTGCCGAGATTCGAACCCCGGACACTCTGCGCAGCGGTCCAACGCACTACCACTACGCCACAGCGACCACTAAATCTGCCTAAAAACCATAATTCATTGTCTCTATCCTTAACTAGGGTATCAAAAAATCAAAAAAGCGTTTTAACGACTGCTGCAGATAGGTCCTTGGCATCCACTTACACCTTGGTCTGACTGAATTTTCATTGCGACTCACTCACTTTTTGTTGCTGGTTATCGGCACACGAATATGCTGCACACGAAATTAAAATTCAATGAGTTCTGATTTTGTTGTTTTCCATTACTTCTATTGTTGGCTTTTTGTTGCTCTTGTCGATTTATGTTGCAGCTTTTGGTTTTCTTATGAGTTGGCTTGCAATATTTCACACTTTATTAAATTTGCATGTTTCATGTTTACAAAGTGCATGGAATTAATTTTTCAAGCTTTTCTTTTAATTACTTTTATTTGTATCCCCATATTTTTTGTGTTTTCTCTTTGAGTGTGAATATTTGTATTTTTGGGCGCCAAGCCGAAGCATAAATATTGAGTGAAAATTTGCAGCAATCTTTTTCTTAACTATCTACTTATCATACGAGTACTTTAACATTATTTTCCCATTAAAATTTATAGCATTTTGTCAGACGAATGTGGCAGTAATTGCTGCCATGTTCTTGCAGCAGCAACACCAGCAACTGAAGTGAGCATAGGAAATAAATCTATGCATGTATTGGTAAACCATTTTGCAACATAAACATAATTTGCTTTTACTCTTTTCATATTAAAAATTCATACGTAAATTAATGAGTTTCAGCTCAGATGCCGTGTATTTTATATACGTACCTAAAGAAAGGAAGTCGCATGCTTGTGTTGTTCCCAGTCTATAGTTAAATCAAGTTGATTTTAACATGTTGCTGTTGCTGCTACTCTTACAACAGAATTATATTGCTTAGTTTATTTACACTTTGCATAGTAAATTCTCATTTTGTTTATATGTATGTAGTTTAATACTTAGAAATTGGTAGTAACTTAAAATTATTACACTTTATTATTAAGTTTTAATGTCATGTTATCTCTTTATTAAAATTAATTGAAGTGCATGAGTACTTATTAGTTAAATAATTATGTTTATTAGTTACGTTCAAAGAAAAAGTCTTGTTGTAAGTAGTCTTTGGCAGTGGGTACATCTTTGTAAAAGCAGAACATCTTTCAAAATAAAATAGGGTAAGTAAACAACCTCGTTAAACATTTTTTACTTTTACACCTTAACCCTTCTCTGTCGCTCTCTGGGCCTTTTTAGGTGATTTTTATATACTATAAATTGCATGTAAAATGTCTCCGGGGATAGATGACTTCTAATAGTGATATACTTTTTTCGGCAAAAATGTTTCACCATCAAAAACGCAAGGAAGGCATCGAGAGGGAGTGAGTGGCTGTTGTTGAAACAAAAATGTTGATCTTTACATAACGAACCAGTTTCTATCGAACAACAAAGTTGTAGGATTTCAAGATAACAAACTTTCTCGTCAACTTCCATCAGCAGTCTATCGTGATCTTAAACTCTCCTTAATAATTTCGGGGCAAATGGGAACCTTGGGCAAAATCTAGCGGAGTGGATAAGAGTGGATCGATTTTGAAAGCCCCAGAAAAGGGGGTAAATACAAGATGTCTGGCATATTTATTTATTTTTTTAACGAAATCCTCCTCCCCTCCCCCACAATTTTACATTAATAAAATGTTTACTAATTTTTGCCACTGAGGCTAGGCTCCCTCAGTAATATTTCTAAATTTAAGCTCTAAAATGTATTTCTTGGCTTAAGAAACCTTGGTACCCAAAATTTCAACCAAATCGCTCGGTCCGTATAGGAGTCTTCAGTACAACAGAAAATTTATTTTCTTTGAGATTTTATCAACCTTAGTTGCGGCACCCCCTCATGAATAATTTGAAGATCACAATTAAGGTGAGAAATGTGTTCCCTGTTATCAAAAACTCTGGTACACAAAATTTCAACAAAATCGGTGGGTGACGTTCCAGTATATATGAAAAAATTCATATTCTTTCCGATATCACAAACTTTCACTCCGAAGTCCCCTCAGGAACTATTTTAGTATCATCATAAAGGTTACAAAATTAGTTTTTTATCACAAAAATTCCTCTTACACACCATTTCAAACACATCGGTCAGCCGATTTCAGCCGATGGCGCGCCAGTATAAGAAAATATAGCGAATACTTCGTACATAGCGCAAATAGTACTTATATATTGCTCGTAATGATATCACTGTCCGATATGGCTGATGACTATTTTTGATGCGCTAATAGCAAATCCGAATCCTAAATTTTTCTAAGATATCACCTTTTTGAGAAGATTGGTGTAATAGAAACCAAATGTCACTTTTTATACAGAATCCTCCCTGCGATCCGCTGGTATTCTAATACATTGACCTCAGCCCATTTTTCACACCATCTTAAAAACATCCAGTATAATTTTTCTACTACTCAGAAATACATAATTTAAATTTTGTAATGTTTGTAGTTTAAACAGATCATAATTAACACATTTCATTTTTAATACACTTTTACACATTTTCTTAGACATCTTAATTACATAATATGTGTGTATGTATAAGTATATCAACTGTTTGTTTCATATAATTTAACTTAATTCTATATGACAGAGTTTCTTCAAGTGCAAATTACAAACATCAAAAAAAAGGTTAAAAATCATTTCACACTTCCAACTTGCTCGCCACAAGATTTTCACATAAAGATTCTGTACTACTTACATATATTTTTAAAACACACCTTACACCCCATTTTCCACCAGAAGAAAAGAACAACTTCTTCATGTATTTATGTATTTGAAAACACTTTATTTAAAAATACCTGCTTCTCCTCCTTCTTTTTTAGCTCTTCAAACATTAACATAATCGCATATTATTCCAAAGTGCTTCTGACGTTAATAACCAGCAATTGCAATTATGCCATGTGTTTTTCTGTTTTCTTCTTTTTTTTTTTTGTATAATTTTTTTATTAACGTTGAAAATGATTTTTCAATGGAATTTACAACACTTGCAACTGTTTTGATTTTTAATCTTTTTTCAAAAATTATACAAAGTTTTCTCTTCTTATATTGTAATTAAGTAATTTTATTGAAATTTAGCATTTTCCTCTCTTGTTCATCAATGGTACACAACTATTTATTATGTAATTGTGCAATTGTGTAATTTCAAATTATTTATGTATGTATGCAGTTGGTATACAAAATGAGCTAACTTGTTACCAAACTTTTTCTAAGAAAATATATTAAAGTCACGCATTTCCAACATTATTTTTATAATTTAATAAATTCCTTTTAGTAACCAATAAGTTTTATTATACTTATCTTCATAAATGAAAAAAAGGTCTCATTAAAACAGAGTCCATTTACAGAATACAATTATGATTTTACTTGGGTTAAGATAAGTGACAAAAAACCGCGGTATATATTATAAGTATCCGCGGTTTTTTGGTACATTTTTGAACGAAAATTGTCTTCATGGGAAATCAATTTTAATCAAGTGATTTTGTTTTTGTTTTAATAAAAAATTAAACCTAAGGAATAAATGAATAAAAGTAAATACCTTTTAAATTTATCATAAGCCTAGAGACAAAATTTTTTAATGTTTTTGGTTTCAGAACAAGGTGTTCTGTTTTATTGTCCGACACTGTTTATATTGGCCATTATTATTAATGACCAATGACCTTTTGCCATTTTTCAGGTAGCTCCGGTGTGGAATTTCATTTGTTTGTCGGAGAAAAACTTGGTCAAGTGATTTTCAGCGGCTCCTTGGTCGGTAAATTTACCATTAAGAGAGTTTTGCATAAACCGAAACAAATGATAGTCGGACGGGGCAAGGTCCGAGCTATATGGTGGTTGCGCTATAACTTCCCAACCAAGTTCCGCCAATTTGCTCCGATCCATCAAAGAAGTGTGTGGCCTAGCATTGTCATGAAAGAACATAACTTAATTTTGGTCGCGTTTCTTTGATTGCTTCGTTCAGGCGGCTGAGTTGAGAGTAGTAGAGAACCGAATTAACCGTTCCACCCGGCTGGAGCAGATCGTTCTTAATAGGCCAAAGATAATTTGTGGAAAATTCACCATCAGAATCTTGTGAAAAATTTTGATTTTGTTAGTCAACAAAATAAGTTTCTAGAACTTATTATTATTGTTGGCTTAGTGCACTGTGACCCTTAAGATATATTTATTGAGCCCCTTCATGGACTTGTAGTATTTCCATAAGTTCGTTCAAGATCCGAATACGTAATAAATTCTGATCAAATCGTGTTCATATTATTTTTTAAGTTTACTTCTTTAGAATCGTTTTTATATTTACGAGAGGATAAAAGATGAGCGTGACAAAACGGGAAATTTCTGTTTATTGATACATTCAACACACAGGGTGTACCCCTATGAAAGCAGAGCATTGTGTTGAATGGAAGAACGATTGATAGGTGGGTGGAAGAAGGGGGGAGAATGAGAGAGGGAATGCAATCACATAAAATGTCACGGATATGAAGGGCAGCCAGCGCATTCTTCTATTTATCGAGTTTGATGCATACTCGTGGATACATGGGGATGCATATGTGCTGCAGTATATACCTAGGCATCCTCATTGTATTCATACTTGATTCGCGTATAATTCAAACTTAATTGATAGAGGATGCCGGGAATGAATCATACTCGATTAATAGAGGGCGCCGCCCATTAATTTCTAGTAGAATTTAACATTTAAAAAAAAATCGTTAGAAATTTCTAGAGCTGAAAGAATGAGCGAGTATAGACTGAAAAAACAAAGGCAATGCACAAACAAATGGCGATCGTGTTACGATAAAATCTCCAGCAAAAATTAGGGCTAAAAGATAGCGAGAAAGTAGACTTCGTCGAAAAATAGAGAGCCAACAAACTTCAGATTCAGTTATCGTGAAAAAAAAACCCAAAAAATAGCCCCGAGCGATCACGAGAGTGCTTGAGGCGCAACAGAATTAGCATTTAATTGGAAAACAACTCGCAAAGACTAATGCACAGAGACAGTATGAATGACAAATGAGTTCACTAGAGCCAATAATTGTAGCAACACTCATCTCATTGAGGCAGTCATTGAGGTAGCCGAATTCCCAGCGTCTGAACAAAAGAGAAGGGCAGAAGATTTACTTGAAAATTTTATTAAAAATCTTATCTCCGTGGAAAGAAATCAACTCGCATTAGAGCAACAAAACATAGGCGAGACTTGCCAAGTTTCTCAAGTAAATCTCATATCATTCGCGAGTTCTCAGACCGACAAGTGGCGAATTTTCCACCTGTTGAGATCACAAAACCTGAATATTTTAATGATGATGAATATTATTTGAATGATGATAATAGTGGCGTTAATGGTAAGGTTATAATTATGATACTCGTAATGTAGCAAATAATTTCGGATGCTTTTAGTATGAATATTTTGATGGAGTTGTTGATTTTGCGGAGGGCGTTGCATGCATTGGAAATTCAAACGATCAAAATGAAGTTAATCCAAATGTAGCACACCTGGGATCAGAGAATCATCAAACTGAACTATACAAGGCTTATCGTTTGCATAAATCCGCACATCGTTAAAAATTCCTTCGGTCACGCCTGTAATATCTGCGATAGACTCTGATTTTTACAAGTTTACTAAACCTAACCTGAAATCCAAAACACAAACGTTATGAAGAAGTACACTTCTGTAGGCCGTCCCACTGACGCACTCAATCTCTTTTAAGCTATTTTTTATTAACTTTTAATTTACATTACGCTATCACCACGTAAGTCAATATGGAGTGTAGATAGAAATGTTAAACAGAAAATTATGGGCATCAATAGCTTTGCAAAATTACATGATAATCCATGAGGGTATAAAAAAATTGGCAGGCTGGAGTGAATTGGAGAAAATGTAAGCTATGACATCAACGAAGGAACGCTGTCACCCGAGTGCTATACACAAATAGCTGTGCAGCAATCACAACACCAAATATTTACCCCATAAATATAGCACATAATATCGCCCATAATAATACCTTATGGCAACATATTATTTGATTTAAATTAGCTACAAATATCTTGAATTTGATATAATTTCTGCTCGGCCACTGTCAGAAACCATGGTTGATTTCATTACCCTTCCTTTCAACAATAAAGAGTAGACAAAATCGTATTGCCTCCTACTGGCACTTGAATGTCTTCATCTGTGCTCTGGTTAAAATAAACTCCTTCATGATTTCTCATTTTTTTCAACTAGCCCCATTTCATATTCAAATCGAGCAAATTCAAATATTCATTTATGTCACAACTCAACTAAATCCAACATTTAAAAAAGAAATGGTGTCACACAAAATTTAACACTCAGCGTCGGCATCAGCTTCACCTTCCTTCACCATCTTCGCCACTTACCGTCAATGCCAGAACAAATATCGAAGAATATCGCTGGTTTTTTTTCGGGTTGCTGACATTATGGTCTCATGCAAACTTGTGACAAGTGAATTCCCTTTCGACAGATAACAAAAATTAATACAACAACAACAACCACCAACAACAAGAAATTGGAATACAAAATAAATAAATGTGACATTCAAATGCCTCCGAAAAAAAAAAAACAAGTTCGACATTTTGTGGGGAGGATGTAAGGATTCTGCAGTCTGGAGATTATAGGTACATATGGTAAAAAGTATTTATATGTATTTATGTGATTGTGTGTTCAAATTTATTTTTTTGTGCGAGTGTGTCTGAGAGAATTTGTGTGTGTTACATAAAAAAGTGTTTTATGCACGCACACTTTTACTACTTACTATAAAGATTTTGAATATAAAAGAGGAAATCAAATGAATGAAAGCGAAAAAGAATTTCAGCAGATAATACGAAAAACACACACACACACACACACCCATACACATACACACACATACACATGTCTTCATAAATATAGATATTTCCATATATGTATGCATAAACAACTATCACGTGCTTATTGTATTGTAGACGTGTAGACGTGACCAGTAGGAAATTAGTTGAAAAGAGTTTCCAAGGTGTTAAAGGTTGAAATTGGAAATTAAAGAATTACTCATAAGTATCAAATATCAACTGAGTAGTAAAACACCGTGGAGTATTTCGTAGTGTGCTGATCTGCTCCGTAGAGTGTTTGCTTGCGTTCAATTCTCGGCGAAAATTAAAAAGTAGAAAAGCAATTATTCTGCACGGCCCACCAAAGAAAAGGTTTTCATTTCGCCTTAGGATTCGGCATAGAACTGTTGGTCACTTACTTCCATTCCTCTACAGATACGAGGTATGATAAAAAAATAACCGTTATTTTCAAATATTTTTTCAAAAAGTATTTATTTATTCATCAACAACTATCTTGTCCCCGTCAAAGTAATACTCCTCAGATATAATACACTTATGCCAGCGTTTTTTCCAATCCTCGAAACACTTCTGAAACGCGCTTTTTGGTATCGCCACCAGCTCCTGTTTCGATATTTCTTTTATCTCCTCAATCGTAGCAAAACGCTTTCCTTTCATCGATGTCTTCAGTTTTGGGAAGAGGAAAAAGTCAGCGGGGACCAAGTCCGGTGAATACGGTGGTTGAGGCATGATAACGGTTTTGTTTTTGGCCAAAAACTTGCGCACAAGCGACCTTGTTTTTGCTCAAAATTTAGCAATTTTGGAACAATCTTCGCTGCCGCACGTTTCATGCCTAAAACATCCGTAAAAATTGCTTGGCATGAGCCGAACGATATGCCAACATCATCAGCAACCTCTCTGACAGTGATTCGACGATTATCCAAAATCATTTTCTTCACCGCGTCAATGTTTTTATCGGTTGTTGACGTGCTCGGGCGACCAGGACGAGCATCGTCATTGACATCTTCTCGGCCTTCCTTAAACCGGTTATACCACAATTGAACTTGTGTTCTGCTCATAGTAGACTCGCCAAAGGCCACAGTCAACATTTCAAATGTCCTTGCGCATTTAATTTCATTTTTTACACAAAACTGAATACAGTTTCTTTGATCCATTTTTTCGAATAGTAAAAAATCGAAGAGCACACCAAAACACGACTAACCTTTTTATCTGTCAGAAACAAACTGACAATCCAAAATGGTTGGTATTGCCAACATATATAACAGACATGTGTACCAACATAACAGAAAAAATCGAAAATCGAACATACGTAACTCACGAAATTTTAAAATAACGGTTATTTTTTTATCACACCTCGTATAAAGGCTTAATTATGCAACCGTAGCGTAGCGCAACGTATACAATCTATTCAACATAGAACTCTGCGCTACGTTACGGTTTCAGTAATCATTTGCACGCACTGCTTATATCACAGATCTATAGTAACATTTGGTAACGTTACGTTACGCTACGTTAGGTATGCTTAATCCAGCCTTAACACACTCAACATGATTGGATGCGAGAAGCTCAAGGTCTTGTGTGCCATTAAAAAACGAAGAAGAAACCTAAGCTTCCATAATTCGGTGAATTTGATCTTGAATCCATTAAAGCAATATATAAATTCCAGTGGTTATAAGCACATAGAATCTACATTGAGCTGCAAGGGAGCAATAGATTGAGACACCACATACCGAATCCATAGGTCGTGAAATCTTATAGGGTTTTTGTGTGACCCTAAATTGTTTCACGAAACGGAAAGAAAACTTTTAGAAAGCATATTTCGTAATATTCGCCAACTTAAGATAAGCAGGAAAAATAACAATGACTGTACTCTTAATTCTGAAGTTCTTAGCCGTAACATTATTCATAATGAATATTTTCCATAATGAACTTTTATAACGTTCAATTGTTAATGAAGATGCAACATTTCATTTTATTGCTTTTAGGCAGGATGACGTAGCTAAATGTGTGCTAAAAGTTTCTTCAAATGCTGTTGCAGTCGGTGGTCTTCCTATCAAGTTTATTAAAATAATTCTTTCGTCTTTAACACATATTATAAATGATTACAATACTAGCTCACACTTTCCCAACTAATAGAAAATTAACCCCATCGCTAAGAACTCTACTGCTCGTGAATCCAAGGAATTTAGCCTATTAGCATATTGACAGTTTTGGGTAAGGTTTGTGAGCACCTAATAAATGCTGATCAAATTATTGCCCACATTCATAGCAATAATCTTCTCTCATTCCTTTAGCCGGAACCTCATTCCGTGCGGCACATAGCTACACCACTGCTGTTTTAAAGGAAGTAATTGATGGCATATGTGCTCTGCTTGTTCAAGATAAGTTGACCCTTCTTTCCTGAACTTTTCCAAAGCATTTGACTCTGTACGTCACAGTGTGCTTTGTCTCAAGTTTTCAGTAATGATGTTATTAATCTAATTGCTGGTTTTCTAGAGTTGGAGACTATCTCTTATCATTTTATCAGCGCCTTGCTTTCATTATCATTGGCATATTTGTCAATGATATCTTAAGCATTCTGATATGTAAGCAATCTAAAATTCATGCCTACGCTGATGATATTCAGCTTTATATCTCCTGTGACCCTGAACTTATTGTAAATATGATCCGGAGACTTTATTCTGACCTCCTGGGCTCACAATAATAAATTGTGTATTAATACTTTGAAATCCAAAATCTTGCCTATCTCCATGAAGAATACGGGTTCTCCTGTTTTTCCGCCAATTTTTATTGGGGATTCTCACCAGCAACTTGTTGATAGTATCAAGAGCTTAAGTTTTATCCTAAACTCTTAACTGAGATGCAGTGACAACATCAATGATGTTGTCTTTAAGATTTAGGCTACGTTACGCTCACTTCGATTTTCTTCTTTCCTTTTCCTATTTAAGTTTAAGTTTTTTTTTACTACTTTTGTTTTTTTCTTGATGTATTTCAAAAGAATTGGTTTTTATTGTACTATAAATTATAATAAATAATATTGATAAAAATAATAAATAATAATAACATAAATTAAAATCCAATTAATGTTGTATCAGTCTGGTTTTACCGACTTTGATCAATGCGAGTGGTTTTTTTTAATTTTTTTTTTATTACATCCTTTGTTTATTACAACTGCCGTAAGGCATCAAGTAATAGTTATAATATTGGTACTTAAGAATTAAAATTTTTGCATTAACCTATTTACGATTATTTACAGCTCAGTTTTTTTGTTTAGTTAGGATTTATC
Organism: Palloptera scutellata; assembly: GCA_958295655.1. Lineage (NCBI taxonomy): Eukaryota > Metazoa > Arthropoda > Insecta > Diptera > Pallopteridae > Palloptera > Palloptera scutellata. The sequence continues at coordinate 30,838,200 of OY282452.1, read as the reverse complement.
AAATGCATTAATTAAAGTTAATTAATTAATTAATTAATTATTAATTCCATTGGTAGGACTCGCTTTAGCCGCCGCTGGTAGTTCGACTCGATAACCGGTAATATTCTCATGTCTGGATTTGTTTGGTCCATCAATTTTGTATTAAGTACGACGTATGCTTATTTGACGTACCATTTCTGTAACAAGACTGACATTTAAGTCACGATGAATATCGAAGTTTGATATGTACCATTCCACGTTGACGATGTTTCTAAGTATTTTGGATTGCTGTCGGTGAATTATTTGTGTGTTTGATTTACTCGCCGTGCCCCATATCATAAGACCATATAGCATTGATAGCTTCAATATGATCTTTCCACGTTAGTTTTTGATCGATTATAATGCCAAGATATCTTGGTATCTACAGGTACATCTTTATTGTTAATTTTTAACGGAATCACTTCTAGTTTTCGGTTAGTCTACACAAATTGGGTAGTTCCCTCAATGTTTATGTCTATTCTCCACCTGTTAAACCATTCGAGCACATCATTGAGTATGGCTTGGAGATTTCGTGTTGCCTTCTGTAGAGAGCGATCCGCAGCCAGCAAAACTGTATCGTTCGCAAATGTTGCAAAAATCGAGTGGTTATTGGACAAAAAAAAGTGGCTGTAGGATTAACTGATGTTGTAGGATTAAAAATGTTGAGAAATACCATCATCAAATGCTACTTGTCAGCTGAATAAAATGGTTCCAATGCACATAAGGAGTGCTTCTTTAAGTTAAAAAAAAAAAAAAATCAAGGTTATGAAGAAACCACAGTAACCCAAGATGGAGGATCTTGGCACTTGGTAATAAGAAAAGCTGAACTGCTATCGAACATAGATTAATCGGATCTATTCCAATTTTGATAATATTCACAAATCTAGATATGTTTTTATCTAGATATATTTTTCTACACATCAAATTTTCTTTTGTATCGGTACTTTTTTCTTTCTTTTATTGAAACACCAGTCCATGGAGGGCCTAGGCCGAGATTTTCGCGTCCACTCATGTTATGCGTGTTATATTTGTACATGAGTGGATAGGTACTAAACAGAGAAAACAAAAATTTTCCCCACCTAGTCCTCAAACTCTGAAGCCATCATTAATGGCATTTCCTACTGGCCACAACATAAACATTTATAAAGTGGATAAATTTTTGCTTATCTACAATGAAACATTCACACTTCTGCTGCTGTTTCTGTCGCAGAGAATATGGGGGGAGGGGGGGTGAGGGGGGTAGGAAAAGTATTCAACTCAAGTAGAAAGAAATTTAAGATTTGTCCTGCACATCATGTGACTGAGACACTTACACTCTTCTTCTTCCTTCTTCACTCCACAACCCACCGTCCAACGACTCTGCTTCGAAACACAGAGATACATTCACTTCACTTGAACTAAACTTTCTCTTTTTTTGTTGTTTTTTTGTTCTTATGAAAGACGCAAATCCTCTAGATATTTTTTTACTATACTTTTAGTTTGAGCTGTCAATCCTACGTCTCCTTCTTTATTTGTTGTTGTACAAGCGAGTATGCATGTACAGACGAGTAGTTATTATTGTTGCTGTACTATTTGTTGCTGGTTTATCTGCCTTGATAGTTATACAATACATACGAGTATGTAAGTATAGCGTATATATATATATATATATATGTATATCTAAAAAAGTAGCAAATGTAGAAGGTGTTGGAATGACAATCAAACATAGCCGCACATACACATACATTCATATTAGTGTGTTTAAATGTATGTGTGCATGCATATATGTAAAGTAATAAAAAGAAAAACTTTTATTCTTCTTTTTTTTATAAATACTTAAGCTGAAAGTAGTAGACTTATACAAGACCACTTCCCTCGCTTTCTCCTTTACTCTCTCACTCACTTTCCTTACTTTACTATTTCTTAGCATACATTTAGGGGGAACACCAAATTTTTAAGGTATTGATGTGAATAAAAATTTCATAAACTTTCTGCAATAGAAAATAGTAAAATTCCTAAGTCGAAACGAAGCAAGAGCAAAAAATATAAATAAAGAAGGTATTATTAATGCGTTTTTTGTTTGATTTAAAAAGTATTCCTATACACACACACACACACACACACACACACACACACACACACACACAGAGAAAACCACACTAAGAAATTGTTTATTGTTCTTTATTTCGTATGTGTAAATTGCTGTGTATTAATGCGATTTGCTAAGCATATCAAGCGATGCCTTTGAAGTTTCTTCTTTTTTCTTACTCACTCGCTTTTCTTCATTTTCCAATTGGAATTTCATTCATTCGAGTTTTTCTTTTCCTCTTTTTAAAACAATTTCAATTTGTTGCATACTTTGTGGAGCATGCTTTTGTGTTATATCGTTTGTTCGTGTGTGTGTGGGTGTGTTTGCTTTCAGTTCAAAAGCCAATTAAATTTAGTGAATTCATTTTTGATTCTTATTTTTCTATGATATTTTTTTATTTTCTTTTAGCATTTACACTTTTTTTTATTTTAGATTTGCTTGCCCCACTTTAAATTACTCAAATATTGTACAATGCTATGCTACTTACTTTGAAGATTGACATATTCTGATAAGCGAAATTTTATGCGCAATAAAATTCAAAGCTTTTCATATCAAACGCTTTCAAGAAAATTAAAATTCAAACATTTACTTGCTTTTAATTGATTTAATTTATTAATTTGATACCTAGACTGAAACTTAACTGCAAACTGCTCGAAGCAAATTTGTACAAAAATCTTGAAGCTATTTGGTCAGTTTCTTTGCCGTCTTCCTGTCCATTTTGACTAAAGCCATGGACGATTGTGCTTTTGTAGGAAACCCCGAGCTATTCTCTTTTCTTCTTCTTCTTCGTGAAATGTTAAAGTGGACTTCAGCTAGGTCCACATCGTTCCTCGAGGTTTCACAACGCTATCGCACTCTTAACTACATAAGCGGCACAACTAGAAATTTGAATATAAAAAATAAATGTTAAAAGCGTACCTGGATGCATATACAGGGTGGTCCATCTAACATTTGGAATTTTATCTACTGGATATTTTGAGTGTGGCAACTCTAATGCCATTCGCATGATGATTACATTGAAAAAATAAAATATATGTTTCTTATTTACCAGGTGTGCAAGTATGAAACCAGTAATGACATTTCTGTGTCGCTAGGTAAAACTATACGCCCTGTCAAACCAAATCATTGGCACCATTTCTTCGCATTTAATTCTGTCAACAATATTCAGTTCATAAACAATCAAGTTTCATACAGCAGTTTCGCTCGTAAAAATGTCGAATTTTGAGCATACAAACTACGATATGCGGACATCATTGATTTTTTGTTTCCAATTGAAGAAATCTGCTTCGAAATCTCATTAAATGTTTGTGAAAGCTTACGGCCAGCACGCTCTAGGCAAAACACAGTGCAACTAGTGGTTCAATAAGTTTAAAAGTGGTGATGTTTAAAAGATGTGAGAAACGAAGAACGTGGAAGACCACCGTAAAAGTTGGAAGATACCAAATTGGAAGCTTCACTCAATGAGGATGATGGTAAAATGCAATAACAACTTACAGAACAGTTAAATGTGACCCAACAATGCATTTCTCAACGTTTAAAAGCCATGGAATTGACTTTGAAGGTGGGAAGATGGGTGCCGCATGAATTCACTGAAAGACAGCAAGGAAATCGAAAAACCACCTGGGAAATGTTATTTGCCAGCTACAAAAGAAAGTCATATCTTCATCGAATTCTTATTGGCGATGAAAAATGGATCTATTTCGAGAATCCCAAACGTAAACGATCATATGGTATGTTAAGCCCGTTACACCGGCCAAATCGACAGCAGCAAAGCCAAATCGCTTCGGAAAGAAGACAATGCTCTGTGTTTTCTGGGATCAGCGAGGTGTTATCTGGTTTGACCTTCTGAAACCAGGTAAAACAGTTACTGGTCATTGCTACCAACAATAATTGGCCAATTTGAACCGTGCTTTGCACCAAAAACGTCCAGAATGACTCAAAAAACGAACAGTTTTTTTGGCAAGGCATTCGAAAATTGCCAGAGAGATGGGAAAAATGTGTAGCTAGCAATGGTCATTACTTTAAAGATTGAATGTATAATCATTTTTCTTAAAAAAAAAACGTGTATTTTCATAAAAAAAAATACCTGGTATACCAAATTCGAATTATAAAAGGTTCACCCTGCATAAATAAATTTTATGGGAAATAATATACGTATTTAGTACAATGCATATGCATTTGTACATAAAAAAACACTTTTTTATCGTTTCTTTAAAATTTTTCAATTTTAAGTTGTCCCCTTTTGTAGTTTGGATGCGAAGTAATTCGTTTTTGTTCCTCAAATATTTTCTTTCTTTTCCTCCACCCGTTTTATGATACAAGAAATGGGTTTTCCATTAACTTGTTGGACTTTAATTAGGCTACGGAAAAGTAGTTTATAAGAAAATATGTTAGAAGCCTTAGTAAACCTCGCCAATTTTTCGGCCTAGGCCCTCCATGGGCTGTTGTGCCATTAAAAATAAGATTAAGTAACTTAAGCCGTGTTAATACAAAACTTAATATCGTTGCAACACCAAATAAGTTGTGTCTGAAGATGAAAGAAAATGCTCAAGAAAAACAAAAACACTTTCTTCCTTAAGAAAAAAAACACGAAATAATACAACCCTGTATTAAAAATAGCAGCAAAACATAAGATAAGATTTTTTATGAACACACCTTTTACTCTTTAAGAAATAATGAATATGTATTTTTTTCTTGAACGAAAAATCAGCATTGCCGTGATTTTTATGAGATTAATTGTATAAAGTTGCATTTTCAGTGTTTACAAATGGCACAAAGTCTATTAAAAAATTTCACATATTGTATGGCATTTTGCCATTTCGTAAGAGCTAGAGCACGTGGTAACAAAAAGGAGGGATGAATGGGCCAAACTTCGCTTTCAACTGCGTGAATCCAATAGGCCCGGAATCAGTTTGCAATAGAAAAATGTTCCAGTGCCAATTCCGGCAAAACTACGAAGTTCTTTGTGATATAACCTAGCAGGGAAGCATCTGACCTTCTTCTTCGTCGAGAGTGAAGAGATTTGCGCATCCTAGTATGTTTGATCACAGGTCAACATGTACATATGCTATGTGGTCAACATATGACTAACATGGATGTCATCGAGGATCCCGTATATGGATCCTGTCTAGAAAATGAAATCGATACTACAGGACATTATCTTTGTAGCGATGTGTTGAATATGAGTTTTACCCATTCTTTCTCCTACCTAACTACTTAGGGTTCTCAAACAAACTGAGGAAATTTTGGGGTGTGAAACCGTTCTCTCTTTTTAAATCATTTGTTTCCCCTTTATCCCTTCTCCTTTATTTTCTCTAGGCAAATTTCTATGGTTCAACGGATTGGAGGTTATGTTAGTCCTATGGCCCTCTTGCTCACCTCCAAATCCACTCCTATCTAGTTAAATCCATGTTGCTTGTCTTATTCAACGCTGCCACCCATGCCCAAGCCGCATGCTGCCATCACCCCCTCAGATCCAAATCACAGCTTTTTCATCTAATTACCAATTCTTATGCACACATTTTGTGATGGAGGTGACAAATGTAAAAAATTTCAGTTATACAACATATAAGTAAAGGTATTAAATTGTACATAAGTATTTTGTAAATACATAATCCGAAGGCCTATATATATTCCTTCGTTATTTCATAAATAAAAATAACAAATAAAATACATACAAAACGAAGTACATAAACAAGAGCACAATTCCTTGTTCCAATGTAAAATGAAAAATGTACCCAAAACGAAAAACAAAATTAAAAAATGGCAAGCACACGCCTACAATTTTAAATTTACGACCAATAAAAAGTAAAAAACTCAACGCTGCCACCCATGCAGCCGCATGCTCCTGTCACCCCCTCAGACCCTAAACCACAGCCTACTCATCTATCCACCCATTCTCATACACAAATTGTGTGACTGAGGTGACCGTGTAACCCCAACTGATATTTTTTTTAATAGAAATGAAATAGAAATGATAATAAAATAAAAAACGCCCACTGACTTCGTAAATGTGAATGGGGAAAAAAGTGAAAAATAAAACGAATAAAAACTTGTGAAGGTAAACTAACTTTCATATAATATTTTAAGTATGTGCGCCTCCTCGTCTCTTTGTTTGTTGTAAAGGCGAGCTAAGAATTTTGAAAAGAAAGGAAAGAAATACAACTTTTTTAAATATATATGTATGTCAAAAAAGGAAAATTTTTACATTTAGTTACAAGCAGCATAGAAAATGTAACAAGAACGCGTGCGCTCATGTATTTGGGAGTACAGAAGAAAAGGACAAAAATATACAAAGAGCAAAAGAGAAAGCAGTTATTACAAAACAAAATCAAATCAAAGCGTATGTATGTAAAAACACATTCACGCACGCTTTTGCTGCGCACATTTTAAAATGGAGTAAATGATTTATTCATGGCTGTGCAACTGTGAGAGAGCAGTACCTAGTAAAAATAATAGTAAAAATAACACCCTTTCTACACCCTTTTTTATGTAAATAAAAAGTTTCCTCATTTTTTAGTAATACATACATTCATAAACAAAAGCAATCAACCCCCAAAATAAATTCTATTTAAAAGTCAAAATCTTTTCATCCTCACCAAATTAAATTAGTTTTATTTTGCATACTTTTTCAATCTAAGGGATGTTGTGCTTTCTTGCTTAATTCTAACTTGCCTTGTTCCACTACTACAAATGCGCAGACACACACGCACACACATGCACTCATAATACATTCGCAAATAAAGAAAACGATAAATCAAATCTGAAATGTAAATCTCGCCGAGAAAAAAGGACAAACAAATAGAAGGGGAAAAAATAAAGCGCGCACATAAATTCAAATTCGTATATTTCCATATACAACACACAAAAAGGGAGAAGGAAAAATGAGTAATTTTAGCTTAATTTATGCCAGTGCTGCCATTTTTGTATACTACTGCAATCACTATACAATATTTTTGCAAGTATACATTAGCTGAGCTTACCTTGAGGGGAGTTTCCAGCTCTTAAGAAAACACTCCAGACGGTAAAACTGGGAACTCCATTTATTTTTCTCTGAATGGCGCAACAGCCCATGGAGGGTCTTGACCGAGCTTTTCCATTCCACTTATGTTGTACGTGTTATAAGTATTTCTACATGAGTCGAATTCGAACGGCGAAGTGAAAAGCTTTTCTTAGGCAATTTTTACTCGTTGCCTGCCGAGATGTGGTGCCGCTTAGAAAACTTTTTTTTATACTTGCGTATCTTCTAAGTGCGTATCTTCCATTTCTCCGAAAGAAAATATTCCAATTTGATTCACCTTCCATTTTCTAGAAACGCAACTTTTACTTCAAGCAATATTAAATTTGTCTTATTTTCTTGAAGGAAATATCTTGAAAACAGTAATTCAAGGTTGCATTTTCAGTGTTTATAAAAAGGCACAAAAATCACTTTAATTTAATAAGTTGAAACCTATTCACAAGAAAAGTTTTCGTGACCCATTTGTATAGAATTTGGCTGGAAACTCCACTGTAGCCGTTACTGCTAAAGCGAAGGAACAGCAAGATATTTGTTTGTCAGTCTGACTGTCTGTCTCTGTATGTTTGTCTGTCCAGCAAACACACATGCACACACACACACACACACACTCTTACGCAAATGATTCATTGTTGAAATAAAGTTTAGCTTAGTCAAGGCTATTTTAGCTTCCAGTATTTACTGCTTCCATTTCTTCTAATTCATTCAAACCGCTGTACTCTGTGCTCTATACAATTGTGGCTTTGTGGCAAAAACTTGCCACAAGTGCGAATAGGTAAATCCCTCATTAACATAAAGCAACCCTTATTCACTCATTGTGTATGTGTAGAAAACTTTCTTTGCTTTTCTCTGGATCTGTATTTGTATCCTTGTTTTTGATGGAAATTTGGATTTATGTCGAAAACAATAAAAATAAAAACAAAGTTATTAGCATAAATATGTAAGTACATAGATGTGGCGAGTAGCAGTAGAAATAATAGAAAGATATCTTAGCTTAGTGTTGCGTAACGTAACGTAGCATGGTGTATAGGTACATAGTAATGGAGTAGCCACTGGTATAGAAGCCTTCATATTCAAGCCTTAATTTACTGCTGATAAAGATTTTAGTTACATATTTTTATTAAAGCAAAACAAATAAAATCAGTACTAAAATTATGATGGCAAAATAATATGAAATGTGAAACTATTGGCAAGGAAACTTGTAACCCTCTGCAGAGATTTTGTCCTCATATGAGAAATAGTACATGGAATGGAATATTCCGATTTCGAAATCGGATATAAAATTCTACAAATAAATACCAAAATTTTCAAACGGTTTTTTCTCTTTGGCAAATAATATTTTTCAAACATATATACCTGTCTAGAAATCATAAAATGTGTCCCAACACCAAGGGATTGCCCTGAGAGCGTTAAATCGAATTATCGAACTGAATATGCTATCCAAAAACCTTGCGTGCTAAGTTTCGAAGTCAGATTCGGGTAACAATGAAGCCCAAATAGCTCTACCTAACCGCTGTGCATAGCCAATCGCAGTGTACGACATTTTTATATCTGACAAAATCAAATACGGAATAATAACTTATTATGACTCTCGGAATCTGATCCTTGGCCTCGATTTTCTCTAAAATTTTGGGGCTCCCACAATAGAGGTCTATAGTGGTCCACGCAATTTTAATATTTGGTGACCCCAAGTATTCGTGGTCGCTGTGGCGTAGTGGTAGTGCGTTGGACTGCTACGCAGAGTGTCCAGGGTTCGAATCTTGGCACAAGCAAAATCAAAAAGTAGAAAAAATAATTTTTCTACACGGCACCACCTCTTGGCAGGCAATGGCAAACCTACAAGAGTAAAAATTGCCTATGAAAAGCTTTTCACTTCGCCGTTCGGATTCGGCATTAAACTGTAGGTCCCTTCCATTCATGTACAAATATAACACGCACAACATGAGTGGATGCGAAAAGCTCGGCCTAAGCCCTCGATGGGCTGTTGTGCCATTAAAAGTAAAGTAAAAGACCCCAAGTATTCTTCTTCTAGATGATTGGAAGGGATCTACAGTTTTACGCCGAATCCGAAAAGCTTTTTGAGGCACTCTTGTTGGCTTGCCATTACCTGCCAAGAGATTGTGTTCGTATAGAAAACATATCTTTCATTATTTTTGATTTTGCCTGTGCCGAAATTTGAAAACTAGACACTCCGCAGGCCTTCTCACTTCCAACTGCGCTACAGCGAAATTACCAAAGGAATTGTAGATATGACCAGCTTTCATTAGTGACTTGATTCGAAGAATGCATTCACTTTCATCATAAGATTTGGCTTCATCCTTTCCATTCGATTTTCAATTAAACTTTTCATTAAAATGATTGGTGTTGAAAAATTTTCTAATTCGCAGTCTCTATGATTTCAATAAATGAATGCATTCATTAATTTTCTTAGTGAATAAGTTTCAAAATAGAAACTACAGTATTTAAAAAGAAAAGAATTCCTAATCTTAAAATCATGTAAAAATTTTTGTTTCCACTCCTTTTTTATTTTTATTTTTTTTTTTTGAAATATTGATTTTGTGCTCATTTTAATAATGATGAATACAATTCAAATGGATAAAATGCAAAAAAAAAAAAGGTAGAAAATGCCAGTTATCAGATTTCTTAGAAATCTATATGCAATGCAGAACAATGTAGAAAATGAAGCGCAGTTATAGCGAACAAGCAAGGAAAAGCAACAACAACTACAACAAAAACAAAAAAATTTACAGAATCCAAAACACATCCATACAAAGAGTGAAATGTTATTAAACTACGATAATATTAGAAATAAAAAGTGCAAAAAATCAACAATGACAATAACAACAGAACAGCGACCGCAGTCGAGAAAGAAAAATCGATTTTATGTCATAGAAACAAGAGAAAACAACTACCGCAGAACCACAACAAAAATCCAGAGGAAAATTGCAAGAAGAATGACAGAAAAGTAAGAAGAAAAAGAAAAAATGAAAGAAACTTTGCATGCTTAACCCCAGCACCAACAAGCAGGAGCAGCAGCAGCAGCAGCCAAAAGTGGCAGGAAAATTCTGAGACACCCACAAAAGTACCATATAAAGCATGGAACGGAATGAATGCAAAGAGGAGGCAGTGTATGTATGTATGTATGTATGCATGTAGTAGTTTTGAGAAATAGTTTGAGATAGTAGGAAGCTGTAGTGTGTATATAGAAGGTGGTCGGTGTGGTATGGGTGATAGACGTGAGCAGTCACATGTGTCGCTCGTTGTAGCAACGACGACAGGATATCCGTATCCGGGCAGAAATCAACAATAGCAGCAACAACAGCAACAAAACATGAATGCTACTGCTGTGTGCCGATAAAAGAAAAAAAAACAAAAAAACAAATGCATTAGAGAAAGAAAAAGTATAAGAGCAAAATATGACAGAAATTTTTTGAAAACGTAGAAGTTTGAAGTTTATTAAAAAAAAAAAAATTGGATTTTCCTTTGCTTTTATAATTCTGCACCAACTTTTTGGTAAGCATTTGAAATATGCAAATTCTAAAAGAAAACTACAAAGTCAGCGGACTTACCAAATTTCAATACGCTCCACGTTTTCATTTAATTTTATACTTTATACTTTTTTTTGCAGAAATTGAACTGAATCGAAAGTATGAACGCTAACTTGCCATATTTCTAAACGGAAACTTATAGAATTTTAATGCTCCTTCGCCATTTCAATTATACTACAAAGTAGTAGGCAAAAAAAGTAGTAAGACTTTTTAATTTAAATTTCGCGCGGAAACCCATTCATCACAATATTATTTTTTTAAGGTTGGTATGACTGTCGGTGACATCTGTGCCAAATGTCACATCAAAATAATCATTAGTGTTTAGTATACGCTTGTCTTTCTGAAGTGCAAAAAGTGCATTCGGCGATTTTCACAATGAGTGAAATTATTCAACAAAGAAGTTCCACTAAATTTTGTGTGCGGAATCAAATTTCTGGTGCCGAAACGTTCAGAATGTTGCAAAAGGCCTTCGGTGATAATTGTATGTCACGAGCAAGTGTTTTTGATTGGTACAAATTGTTCAAAGATGGTCGAGAACGCGTTGACGACGAACCACGTCCAGGACGGCCATCAACATCAACTGATGATCAACACGTCAATAAAATCAAGGAATTGGTGCTCGAGAATCAACGATTAACAGTCAGAGACCTTACTGGCATCGTTGGAATATCGGAAGGATCAGTGAAAACCATTTTAAAACATCATTTGGGCCTAAGAAGAGTGAATGCACGATTGGTTCCAAAATCACTGCATTGGTTTTACGAGACCATTTTGCCAAAAATTCGACTGATATCGTTCCGCAACCACCCTACCACCCTATTCGCCTGACTTAGCACCGTGTGACTTTTGGCTATTTTCTAAACTCAAAAAACCGCTTCGTGGACACCGTTTTGAGTCAATTGAAGACATTAAACATGAATCGCTAATCGCATTGAAGGCTATTCCGGAAATTGACTTTAACAACTGTTTCGAGAATAATCGTCGTTACGTATTTGGTAATTGGCCGGGTTTGACACTCAAAACAGTCCAAAAATCGTAAATCCTTTCCAGTCGTGTGCCATTATTACTTGCATAATACATTGGATGCCAAATAATCGGCCTAGAGCTGGTATAGAGTTCATTGTCTTAAGCAGAATTCGAGAGGAACTGTTCAGAAATAAAGAGGAAATGCGAGGACAAAGTACAAGAAATATGAATTCTGAGTTGCCAGACTTCATTAGTATGCAAAATTTAGTATTTCTCATTTCATATTTTATATTTTAGTTCTGAATTTTTAAATTTTTTTTTTTTTAAATTCATAAGTTGAGGAATATTTTCTAAGCTTTGTTACCAAATTTCAAAATTGTTGTTTGATTTTGTAATTCCACGGAGCTTTTTAAGCTAATTTTAAGCTGAATCGAGAAAATGGAAAAAGAAACATGTGAAATATATATGCTAACTTGCCATATTTCAATAAGTAAGGGCTTCGTATATGTTTTCTTATGCGGCAAAATTCTACTACTTTAGCTAAGCTGGCCAAAAATTTAGCCATTAATATACTTACTTACTTACTTTTAATGGCACAACAGCCCATGGAGGGCCTAGGCCAAGCTTTTCGCATCCACTCATGTTGTGCGTGTTATATTTGTACATGAATGGAACGCCGAACGGCGAAGTGAAAAGCTTTTCATAGCAATTTCTACTCTAGTAGGTTTACCATTGCCTGCCTTGTGATTAATTTATATAAAAATTGGGAGAAACCCGAAACGAAAATTATGATAAACAAAACATTTTCAACGCTGGCTCTTCAAATTTCGATAATTGTCAATTTGCATTTCGTTATTATTTCTCCACCAAAAATTTATATATACTCGTATTGACGATATTCTTTTAGATATGATATTATATGTTTTCGAAAATCTGCATTCAATCTGCATATTTAATGTGTAATGTTTTTTTGCTCGCAAAGTGGGCGATTGACACTTCTCACAATAAACACAGAAAAGTGCACGTTGGGTAGCATTTTACTGGTCATCAATCAAAATGGTGAAAAACTGGGGAAAAATTATGTTCAAATATGAAAGTGACATAGCTGCTACGCAAATTACACGCCACTTGACAGTTTACAGCGAAAATGTTACCTAAATTTGCCCCAAAAGAAATCAGGAAATAAACGTTTCTGCTACTCCTGCATATATTTTACTAAGTAATCAAGTGAGTTAATCAAATTTTGACAGTTTTTGAACTGCGAAAAGAATAAAGAAAAACGAAAATGTGTTATAGAACTCCAAATAACAAAGCCCAAGGCGTCATGTCCATACACACAATTACAATGTGAATGTCTGCGTAGAATCTGATGCATTGAAGTTATGTAAGTAGTTTGATTTTCTTTAAATGAATGAAAAATGATGTTTATTTGTAGAAATATGGGCGTATAAGGAGTCTACACATATTCACCCACATACACATGCATACTTGAATAACAAACGCTCAAAGGCTCACACAATCATCCATCATGACACCAAACATTTCGTCCTTCCGTCCTTACTCCTCCTCCTCTTCTTTCGAGCTTGAAGTAAGTACCCACTACTTGTCTTTGAATTTATTATGCAAGCTCATGACTGGCGAGGACATATGCGGAAAAGCAGAAAGGCGGCAGCTAGCCACCAGCCAGCGAACTGACCGCCTCCCCTCCCCTTCCCTCCCTTCCCTGACTACATAGTGAAATGCTAATCTCAGCGTTGATTTTGTTGCTCGCTGTGATATTTAAACATGAAATTTGGATACATTCCAAAGATGCGAATGCTGAGTAGATGCTGAATTATTTTTCTAAGCTACAGAGAAAAAAGAAATATTAATGAAATTTTCACTCTACGCTTCACGGTCGCTCTTTGGTCCAGCAGCCAGTTCGTTCAGTCACTTAAGTATGTACACATACTTGCTACACTAGAAATTCATCAAGTGGGAAGAAAGTTGGTGGCTGGCGGGGGTAAATGCTGCCCCTGAGTTAAATTCGCTTTGAGTCAAGTGTTTTTTTGTATATGTATTCTGCTGAGATGGTATGTTGTTGTTCTTGTTGTTGCATGTTGTTGTTGTTGCTGCTATATGTTGTAAGGCAACGAATGAAAGGAAATGATTGATTAACTTTATGTAAATTTTTGTCAGCATAAATTTCTTTTTGTTACTTGGACATAAATACAACAACAACAAAAAACGTTAAAAACAAAATACTTTACGCATGGTATGTAGCTTTCTTATATTATATATTTAAATATTTACTATGCACATATTAAAGTGCCATATTAAAGTGCTGAAGTAAAGTAGGTAGGTACTGAATTTCATAGACTTTTCTAAACTTTAAATTACAATAACTTGTTGGTCTCTAAATTGCCGAAATAAATTTGCAAAAATTACTTCCATTTTCCTTGCGTACAATTTCTACCATTTCTGTAATTTTTTTTATTACGCTCCGGGGTACAATCTACCCCAAAATTCATACAAACCGCCCATACAAGTGTAAAATAAACATTTTATATTTACTTCTTCATTTCAATTGGAATTTTTATTGTTATTCGGTGGAAAAAAAGTTTTAAATCTAATTTAAACATCACCAAGAAATATTTATATTTTCGTTTTTATTTACACAATTTCTCAATTGCGTAATGTTGCGTGTTAAATTGAGATATTTATTTTTTGCAATAACCGCAGGTTAAATCTTTTTATTGGAAGGTAGTTGCAATTTGATTATAGATATTATTGTTTTTATAGTGTTCACTGTAGATTTCACAATTTGCAATTTGTCCGAGGAGGGGGAACAGAAATTGGCTGACAGTTGGTCAGGGTAATTGGGCATTTTGAAAAAAAAACAAAACCTTTCTGAAACTTAGAGGGTGATTGCCTTTCACTTAATGTCATTATTAGTTCGTTTGCTATATAAATTTGCCCTTTCACTTCAACTGATAAATAAATTAAATAAAATTCTTCGGTTTATTGGTTCTCCCAACTAGTGGAGCTAAAACGGCACAGTTAAGTTGAAAATTCATTTTCATACATACTCAAATAGGCTTGTGGTCAAATATTGTATTTTCTAACTATTAATTTATCGTTTTTTTTTTTAATTGCCTGTCAACCTGCAGATTATGCCGATATGAATGAGAGGGAGAAGTGTTCACTTTGAATTTGGCCAGGACAAAATAGTCAGGAAAACCAGTTGCATTGGGAAGGATTGGGGCGAAAATCGACCCCCGCTGCACTCCAGCATTAATGGACCGAAGCAATACCTTTTATCACAAAACATGGTTAGAACGGCAACCTAGAAAACTCTTGATCCCTCGTGTATTTCCGTGTTATTACCGAGTGTATGAGCAATCAGTTTCTACACTAGTACCTTATGCCACACTCTTTGCTTCGACCTAAGTTATGAGCATTATAGTTCTAGTCCTCGGGGAGGAGCGACAACCTTTAGAGCGATTTTGTCGGACATCATATCGGCGATAAATAAGCAACTCATTTCGTGTAACATATTTTACCAAGTGAAAGTTAATATGCTTTCCACGACCTTATACGATAATTCGCAAGGTCTGTAGGCTACTCTTAGAAACGGGTTGAACATTAGCAACTTTCTAACAAAATACAAAACACCTGAAATGTTGCGAAATCGAAGCACCAGTGTCGATAGTTTGCGTCACTGAACTGAAGCCTACATAGATAATTAAAGTCCTTCTAATACTAGCTCCTTCATTATTAAAAAATTTCACAATTACCTCAATTTATCTCTCTTATTTAGCTCTTTTGAGGACATAGGGCTTCGATGAAGCTTTTCCAACAAATATAATTTCATGCATGCAAAATTAGATGACAAATTGTTCTCAAGCTTTTGAAGGTAAGTGATCGCAAAGACACCTAAAGATCTACTTCGGAGAATCTTCGATCTAATTGTAGAGTCACTGACTCTTTAATACCAGCAGAGTCTCTATTCGTTGATTGATGTGATTTAAGTCATTAGTTCCCAGCGGCAAACCAGAAAAGGTAGTGCTATCAATTTCTTTATATACTTGACTTCTGTTGTTCCAGACTCAATCCTGAGTTAGTGAGGTCGACGCTCGGTTCAGTTCTAAATCAAAAGAAGAAAAAACAAATTCTACACGGCACCACTTCTGGCAATGGCAAAACCTCAAATATAAAAATTGCCCAAAAAATTCATTCAGATTCGACATGAAACTGTAGCTCCCTCTCATTCGTGTACAAATAAAGGTGATTTTTATGCTACTTGGTTTTTGACGTTTATATTTCTGACAGTTCACGCGTTATTCTTGACATGTGTGAGAGTAAAAAATGCTCAGTTTGGTTTGCCATTTCATCATGAATAGACTTACGCCATTGGCAATTGGCAATTGGTTGTAACAAGATCGTGTGAATTGATCCCGTTAGACTATTTTTTGTGGGGCTATGTTAAGCCTCTTGTCTATAGGGATGAGCCAAACACGATTGCTGCTTTGGAAGCCAACATTGAACGCGTCATTTGTGAGATTCCGGCCGAAATGTGTGAAAAAGTGAGCCAAAATTGGACCTTCAAAATGGATCACTTGAAGCGTAGTCGCGGGCAACAATTAAGTGAAATTGTCTTTAAAAACTAAATGGCAGGAATTGATTTATCGATCCAAATAAAAATTTCATTAACTTTTGTACAATTTCTTTGTTTTTTTTTTTTTTTTAAACCAAGCTCTTAAAAAATCTCCCTATATAACCCTCAAACATTAAATGGATATGAAAATTTCACACTGGGATCTTAATGAGCTCCTTTTCGATAAAAGATAACACTTAGCTTTGAAATCATTGTTGCTCTGGAAATTTTTGGTTATGAGAACGACTGATTTTGGAAGCTAATGTGTTACGAATTTGAATTGTTCTTCAGCAGTTTTCGCAAAATTTCTTAAGATCTTAATCGGAGACTCTTTGGATTAGTTACGCTGCAGGTCAAATTTCAACTCTAGTTAGTTGTAGTTTTAATTAATTGATGAAAATGCTCCAAAATGATAACAGAAGAGATTTCAGCATTTTTGCCTTCAAAAACGACCAAAATTTATAAACAAAAAATATCTTGAAAACGTGACGTGCATTGGTAAAACTGAATACGCCATCAGATTCTAAAGTCGAAAATTAAGTTTACTTGTCTTGGAACTGATTAAAAGCTCTCAGACTCCTCGAGCATCGTCTACATTCACGGTTCACTTTTATCTATTATCCCATAATTTAGAAGTTGAATTCTGTTCGGCATGTTTTGCCTATATCTTGTATGAGAACGAAGCAAACCTCTTTTCGATAAACTTTATTGGAAATATTAACCGGTTCCCTGCAAATGTGGTTTTTTTCAAAGATTCTAAAGCACTTTGACTATCAACGAAATATATGAGATCATATGCATTCATAAGAGATTGAAATTGATATTAGACACAGCGCCTAGTTTCAGTCCAAAATCCGTAAAGGAAACTAGAACGGAATAAAGTGAAACCCTATGCTGGGCAAAAGGTGATCCAGGGGAGAGAAGGGAATCTAAATGAACTGCATATAGTCCTCAACACAGTTAAGATGTCTAAAAAACATTTGGGAAATTATTTTTATGATTTTAAGACCCATGTTTTCCCCTTTTTCCTTCGCAGGCCCAAATGATAGAATGCTTAGTTGTTTCGAATTTCCGAAAAAATATCAATAATTTAGTTGATTTTGCTGCACTACTCACGCAAGAAATATTAGATTTATGCTTATTTCAAGCATTAAATTTTACATAAACTTTTTTCGAAATTTCTTCGAAATTATGACATTATTTCTTCTGCTTCGATGGTGTGGGAAAGTATGTATGAAATATACTATCAAATATTTATTACACACACACACACACACACACACACACACATAACACACACGTACATTATTAGGTGGTCACTTTTTCTGCTCACCCTCGAAAACTCGTACAAAGAAAGAAAATACACATAAATTTCAAAATTTATTTCGAAAAAAAAAATAGTAGTAGAAAGAAATAAGTATACAAAATAAGCATGAAATTACATGCGTGTGTGACCTCACACACATGTTTAAAATTTATACATACTCGTACACATAAAAAAATATGCGCAAATCCTCAAAGGAATAAATTTACAAGTTTAAGTAGAAATCTAAAAAGAAAGTTTCAAGTTAAAACAGAATATAAAAAAATATAAGGGAGAAGTTTTTTTTTGTATGCCAAGCAAGAAAAATTACCATCACCATGGGGGAAGTGTGAGATGAAGTGAAGGACAGAAGGAGAGAGGGGGAGAGGAGGGCTGAGGAAGCTTGGTGTTTTAGTGCAAATCCTTCTTGAAAGATTACCACAAACTAAAACGGACACTTGTGTTTCTCTTGCATGCACAAATAAATAAATGTGAATGTAACAACGAATGATGTCGTGGAGTCGAGTGGAATGGGCCACTGCCCTTTCAACAAAAAAAAAACAAAAAAAAAACACAAAAGCAAGCGGAAGGACTCAGCCAGCAGCAACAACAGCGGCCGACAACTTGGACCATGTTATTATGCTGAAATAATTTTATAATTTATTTATTTTATTTTTTTTAGTCTTTTTTATTTCTTGCTGGAAAATTTCCTTATTTGACATTTTTTTGTTCGTACGTTTTGGTCTACTTCCTTTTTGCTTTCGCAGTTGCTCCTTGCAAACAGTTTTGCTTATAAGCTTGAAATTTATACTGAGCACGTAAATAAATTCATATTTATCGTTCTAAAATTATTATAACGTAATTTTTCATGTTGCCACCACCAACACCACGCCAACATTTTGGCCAAACGCTGCCATTGGTGTAGCAGCAGGCGCTTCCCTTGGACACTGCTGCTGCCGCTGCTGCTGCTGTTACTGTTGCTGCAAATCCATGTACGAGTATGTGCTAAGCTTTGAAGGCAAGCAGCTAAGAAAAGCAGCACAATTTAACCGCAAATGTTATGAAAAATGTTTTTTCATAATTTTCTGCTTTTCTTTTTCCCTTTTCGGTTGTAGTTTTTTCTTGGATTTTCATATTTCATGTGTAGTTGCTGATTTTGGTTGGATTGGTTTTGTTCCTGTGGCTGGAGTGAGTTTGAGTTGCTTTGAAGATTGCTGCAATTTTGTATGACAGTTATTGTAATTCCTTACGAACACAATCTCATTGTAGCCGCCTGTGGTTTTGAAGGTTGAACTTTGAACTCCGAAGACCTGCATGTAGGAATTCAATTATTTGACTCTACAATGTTCAGAGGGTGAGTGGTACGTTTTATGATTAAACTGCAATTTCAATTATCACATTCATTGGAAATTTCATTGTATCTTTTTCTGTTTGATGGCTCTGGCAGGACGTTTCAACCAGACGGGGTAAGAAAAGCTAAGCTAGTTTATTTAGTGTTTTTTCACATTATTTGCATAGAATAAAATTTAGGCTACAATTTAGGGCCCAAGCTGCACTGAAATATAGCTTAATTCGAATCATATCTGATCAAAATTCAGTCTATAAACTTGGCTAATACTTTTCCTAAAATTCCTAACCAACCCCAGACATGCAATCTGCAATCAGTATGAAACCGAGACCAAAATTCAAACTGAAACTGTACACAAATTTAGTCTAGAAATCCAACAAAAAACTATACCAAAAGTCAGTTTAGAAACTAGAACCAGAATAAGACTAAAAATTTGATCAAATTCAAACTTAAATCCAAATCGAAATCCAAGTCTTAAACCCAGACTACAATTCAGACTATACAATTCAGCAAATCAAAAACCAGACTAAAAAAACCTTTAAAAGCAGTCTAAAAACTAAAAACAAATTGAAAAAAAATAGATATCAAAAACCAATAAAATAATTGACTAAAATCAGACTACATATACTAAGAATAAAAACTAGAAGAAAATCTAAATTAAACCTACACCCAAATTAAAAATCAGTTGAATAATCAAACCAAAAGCCAGATCACAAATCATACTAAAATCGAAGCTAAAATACATGCTTTAAGCATCAACGATTAGATCAGAAACCAGAATCAAATCCAAACCAAAATCAAAACTACACATTAAAGCAAAAATCATCACTGTGTAGAAAATAGACTATTAACAAAAGAAAAAAATTAAAGAAAAAAAAAAAAACTAAACCTAAGCTAACCTAAAAAACTATAAGCCAAACTAAAAACTGGATCAAAAGCCAGAAAACAAAACCGCATCAGAAATATAAAGAATGCAGAAAAAACTAATTCAAAAATCAGGCCAAACACCAAAACGAAAATATACTATAAAGTAGATTAAAAACAAAAGTTAAAGCCAGACCAATGCCACCAGATATTTAGTCTAAAAATTTGTCAAAAAAACTAGACTAAAACCAAGAACCAGATATCAATATCAAACTCAGCCCAGACTTAAAATTAAACTAAAAATGTGACAAGCATAAAATGCAGACCAAAAACCAAACTAAATAGTAAACCAGAAATCAAAAATATATCAAAAATAGACTATAAATCAGAGACAAAATTAAAGAGAAAACCAGATACAAGAATACGAATAAACCAAACTAGGAACAGGACCAAAAGTCGTTAAAAAAAAAAATTATTAAAAACTAAGAACGAAAATATATTTTACTAAAATTTCAAATGAAAAATAGACCAAAAATACGAATAGAAACTAAACCAAAAACTATAAATCAGACTGAAAACCAAGTCAAAGAACTAGACTAAAAATAGGACTAAACACCGGACCAAAAGGTAAACTGAAAACCATATACAAATTCCGCCTAAAGAACTAGACTAAAATCATAGACTAAAAACCAGAATTCCAAATTAAAGTCCAGACCAAAAAGCAAAAGAAACCACCAAAATACCAACCAACAGTCAGACTCAAAATATATTTTTATATATTGTACGCTGTAGCGTAGCGGTAGTGTGTTGGACTGTTACGCAGAGTGTCAGGGGTTCGAATCTCAACAGAGGCAAAAAAAAAAAAGCAGCAACAACAAAATTTATACACGGCTCCACCTCTTGGCAGGTGGATTCCCTATGAAAAACTTTTAAATTCGCCGTTCGGATTCGGCATAAAACAGTAGGTCCCTCCCATTCATGTACAAAAATAATAAGCACAACATGAGTGTATGCGAAAAGCTTGGCCTTTGGCGCTACATGCGGTCATAGTCAACGTTGATAAAGTGATGTTCATTGTGGTAAAGGCATAACACTTGCCACAATGTCTGGGCTGTCTTTCTCTTTATAGGTGTCCTGTGTGATTGAATTCCCTCTCTGATTCTCCCTCCTTCTTTCCCACCTATAAATCTTCTTTCCATTCAACACAATGCTCTGCATACATAGGGGTGCAACCTGGGTGTTAAATTTATCAATTAAAAACAAAAAAAAAAGATTACCTTACTACGAGTAGTTTTCAATAACGACCCAGAAACCAATTTTACACTCTATACCGCGCACGAAATCTCTTTCGAAAGTACAATGTACGAGCATGTATGAGCTCAGAATAACAATTTTACAACGTACTTATTTGAAAGCAAAGAGAAGCATTCATTTAACATAAACTACCTACCATAAGGTGCGAGTACCTGAATAATTTTTGTTTTTTATTTTATGCGTGTGAAATTTCATTAATATAAAATTATCTGTCATAAATTATTCAAAGCGAAAATCTCATTGCTTTACTTTTGCACTCCAGCAAAAGTGGCCATAAAAAACTGTGTGCTTTTTTATATCTGTGGAGAACGAAAAATCAACATAATCATCATTGTTGCAATTTCATCGAAAATTTCGACTTGCCAATACGAGAATTTCCAATTTTATGCAATAGCAAGCGGCGTACATGAACACAGCCTTACAGTAACATGCGATACGTAAATGCGTTCTACGACCCTAGGTCTGAAATAAAATCGAGCTATGCTTTCTGCCAATTTTTTATATGCCATTTCATACGTTTTATTTATGCTCGCATATACTTATTTTATTATACTTCGTTTTGCTATTTTCAATAAATTTAACGCATACACAAAAAGGACATTCGTCGTCGTCATCGACATCGTCGTCCTTTTTACATACGCTCGGTCGGCATGACTGTGTGTGGTATGTGTGTGTATTTACGAAAGGATACTTTGCTATATTCGTTTCGTTTTTCCATACTAAAAAACGCATATAAATATAACAAAAAAAAACAAAAAAGGGAGTCTCAACTTCGGCGCATGAGGAAATAAAGCTCAATCATGAGCGCAGTCAGCGTTCTACCAGTCGATGGACGTCATGTAATGTTTTTTCTGTGGCGGACCTGGGATTCTGCTGCAGGATGTCAGTGGTGCCAGAGTCTATCATCAGTTTGGTGTGTGTGTGTGTGTGTGTGTGTGTGTGTGTGTGTGTGTATGTATGTACTATGTATGTGCTTGTGTTGGTAGTGTTTAAGTGTGAGTTTGGTTCTTTATGTTTTTATTTCTATGCATAAAAATGCTTAGCATAAAGTCGTAAAAAACGTATTTGCCATTCATTTTTTGTGCTTGTTTGTTTTTTGTTGGTGCAGCCATTGCTGGTCGCTAGTCTGCCTTTTGTTGTTGTTATTGTACTGGAAAATGACCATCATAGATGCTGATGATGCTTTTACTACGACTAGTTGTTGCTGCTGTCGTCGGTGAGTTCTGCTGTCGTCGCTGAGTTTGAAAGATTTAGATTTTTGCGATAAGATTCAGACTTCGCTTATTTGCGTTATTATGAATTTATGACACTTTCATTCAAGTTGAGTGTATGTGTTTTTACATTATGGCAGTGTGTGTGTTTAGTAATGTAATTGAATGCACTTGGAAAAACAGAAAAATTGTATTTTCTGAATCAAAATATTTGAGTCAAGCTCGCTCTTTCTCGAGTTTATTATGTCAGTATCGATTCAACATAGCATAAGTAAGACTTGTCAAATGGTCCGGCTATTCGGAACCTTAGCCTCCTAAGTAATATCGTTCGACGTGGAGGACAGCGAGGCATTGACATCTAATTTATCCATCATTAACTTTTAAGAAGCTAGACTTTGGCCACTACTTTTCAATGTAATAATTTGTTTCCTGGACGGTCATACCAACTAAGTGATGATTCTTTCATTTATTTCGATTTCAACTGATCAAAAAACATTAAACGAGAAAGTTAAAAGCAACAATTTTCTGAAAAGCATGATTCAGAATAATGTTTTTTTTTTAAAAAAAGTCATAGCATTTTTTCATTTGTTCTTCCTCTCTTTGTTTTGTGCTTGTAAACGGAGAAAACTTTTTTTCCTTTTCTTCCGTTCATTCTTTTCCTTACTTCCTTCATTCCTTGCTTCCTATTTTACTTGCATTTTTCCTTTCTTCCTTCCTGCCTTTCTTCTTCCTTTCTTCCTTCCTGCCTTTCTTCTTCCTTTCTTCCTTCCTGCCTTTCTTCTTCCTTTCTTCTTCTTTCCTTCCTTCCTTCCTTCCTTCCTTCCTTCCTTCCTTCCTTCCTTCCTTCCTTCCTTCCTTCCTTCCTTCCTTCCTTCCTTCCTTCCTTCCTTCCTTCCTTCCTTCCTTCCTTCCTTCCTTCCTTCCTTCCTTCCTTCCTTCCTTCCTTCCTTCCTTCCTTCCTTCCTTCCTTCCTTCCTTCCTTCCTTCCTTCCTTCCTTCCTTCCTTCCTTCCTTCCTTCCTTCCTTCCTTCCTTCCTTCCTTCCTTCCTTCCTTCCTTCCTTCCTTCCTTCCTTCCTTCCTTCCTTCCTTCCTTCCTTCCTTCCTTCCTTCCTTCCTTCCTTCCTTCCTTCCTTCCTTCCTTCCTTCCTTCCTTCCTTCCTTCCTTCCTTCCTTCCTTCCTTCCTTCCTTCCTTCCTTCCTTCCTTCCTTCCTTCCTTCCTTCCTTCCTTCCTTCCTTCCTTCCTTCCTTCCTTCCTTCCTTCCTTCCTTCCTTCCTTCCTTCCTTCCTTCCTTCCTTCCTTCCTTCCTTCCTTCCTTCCTTCCTTCCTTCCTTCCTTCCTTCCTTCCTTCCTTCCTTCCTTCCTTCCTTCCTTCCTTCCTTCCTTCCTTCCTTCCTTCCTTCCTTCCTTCCTTCCTTCCTTCCTTCCTTCCTTCCTTCCTTCCTTCCTTCCTTCCTTCCTTCCTTCCTTCCTTCCTTCCTTCCTTCCTTCCTTCCTTCCTTCCTTCCTTCCTTCCTTCCTTCCTTCCTTCCTTCCTTCCTTCCTTCCTTCCTTCCTTCCTTCCTTCCTTCCTTCCTTCCTTCCTTCCTTCCTTCCTTCCTTCCTTCCTTCCTTCCTACCTTCTTCATTATTTTTTGTCAGCTACCTTCCTTTCTTCCTTTATTCTTTCCATCCTACCTTCCTTCATTTTTTCTTCTCTTTCTTCCTTTTTTCCTTTCTCCGCTTCCTTCCATTCTTCTTTTCTTGCTTTCTTCCTTTCTTACTGCCTTCCTTTTTCCTTCTTTCCTTCCTTCTCGCCTTCCTTCTCTCCTTCCTTCCTTTCTTGCTTCCTTTCTTTCTCACTTCCTTCCTTTCTTGCTGCCTTCCTTTTTCTCCTTCCTTTCTTTCTTCCTTCTTCCCTTTCTCCCATTTTTCGCCTTCGTCTTTTAGTTTTCCCTTTCATCCATCCTTCCTTGTTCCTTACTCCACCCTGCCCTGGGCCTTGTGTGTTTATCGTCCTAATTTGGATATATAAATATTAAAATTAACACAAATATTTCTTGCAGTGTATGCCTTCTGAAAAAAAAATCGTTGCAGCATGAATAAAAAATCGAATGAACGGGCAAAAAAAGGAAAAGACAAACAGTGAGCAAAAAAAATGCTGATAAGTATTTTTTATCTGCTTTGGAATTTCTCTTTACGCAAATTGACCACCCACTGGCATTGCGTGCCCCCGCCTACCCCCTCCACTTGCCACCAGTCAGCTACCAAGTCACAAGTACCCAATATGACAGACTCAAATCAGCTTTATTGCCGGCATCATTATTTTTATTATTATTGCCACTCATGTTCTTCTCTAGCTGGCTGCTACTGTGAAATGCGAAATGAAAGTGATGTCCTTTCAGTGCCCGCTTTCCCCCGCATAATACGTAGATGGGTACCTTTTTTTACCGAAGTGTAATCCCTTTTTTTATGCGTATACGTCCCCGACGCTAAGCACAATTGAGATTAGAGATGTGCGAATGGCTGCTAAGCAGGATACAAATGCTGGCAACGGAGCGCGTAAATATTTCAACTCAAAATAAAAATAAAAAATAAATAAAAGCATAGAAGAAAAAATAAAATAAATTGAATTGAAATGCTAATATTATGGAAATTGAAAGAGGTTTTCTTTTTTACTTATGTTTTTTTTTTTTTCTTCAACGCTTTTCATTATTACATATTATGTATTACTATTTTGCTGGCTCTTGTTGCGAGCTGTATGCGCTGTTTTTGTATGTTTCAAAATTTGTTTTGTACATCAGGTTTTCAATTTTGTTATTTGATTCTTATTTTTTGTTTTCGCGTTGTGGTCAGCAGAATTGCAAATCAGCATTTTAATAATTCTAGAACGTAAGTGAACGATTCATATCAGCTAAAAGGATGAAAAATGCTTGAATAATGCTTAACCCACAGTAATTTTGACTGTTTTTTAAGTGTAGTCAATAAAAACAAACACACACACACACATGTAAGTACATAAGCATGTATGCATGTATATGTAAACACACATTCATAAAACTGAATGTCCACTACATAAAACGCAAATGTAGGTAGATAAATATAGTTTGTATATTTTATGTATGTATTTATGAAGTTTAGTTGTATTTGTATTTTAGTGTAGCTAAGAACAACAATCCTCGAAAAAATAAAAATCATTGCCTATAAATTTTATTTTATTACCAACGCATAATGTTATTTGTATAAATTTTCACATTTCCATAAACAAATAAATAAATTTATAGTTTCATTAAAGTAATTTTTGCCAATATTTCGTATTTCTCGAGAGCGAATAGGAAAAAAGTTAATGTGATTTGTATGCGAGTAATTTGTTGTGCTGGGTGATTTCATTACGATGGCCACCGTGAAAGGTGGTAAAGTAGGGGTCAACACAAGTCAAATAGCGTATGGGCTTGTTGTTGGCTTTCTTGTGGAGAGAAGTAGTTTCATTAACTTTTGAATTCGATAATTTGTTGTTAACTTTATTTAGATGTTGTATCAAAACAACTGAAGTAAAACCAGAAGCATAAACCATTAACCCTTTTATGCTTACAAGGAGATTAAAATACGCCCCCACTCATACATCATTTACTTGCCTCTTTCTGTATCACCTCATTCATATCCTGTTGGCCATCGGCATGATATCAGCCTAGGCATACTTCATATGTTTACAAGTAAGAGCGGATACGCTGGCTGGACTTAAGCTCCGTTATTACTCATAATGTTCAACCAATGCCTGCATAGTTGCCTGAAATACAGTAGCTCTTTTGCGAAACGAGAATGGGGAAAAAAGATTTTCATCTATAGAAATTTATATGAAGCTAAAAAATTGTTTTTCCCAAAAAGACGTCAAATATATTTTTTATATTGTATGTTTTTTAACTCCCTCCTGAGTCTATATGTACTTCTGAAGTGAAAAAAAAA
Source organism: Palloptera scutellata (assembly GCA_958295655.1). Taxonomy (NCBI): domain Eukaryota; kingdom Metazoa; phylum Arthropoda; class Insecta; order Diptera; family Pallopteridae; genus Palloptera; species Palloptera scutellata. The sequence continues at coordinate 30,811,968 of OY282452.1, read as the reverse complement.
TGTTTATCCAAATGTTAATCTATGTATGTGTATCTATGTGCTTTGGTAGTGAGCAGGACTGTTACGTAGGGTGACCGGGTTTGATCTCGGCACACTCACACTTCGAAAATAGAAACAAAAAATGTTCTAATTGGGACCAGCTCATTGCAGGCAATGGTAAACCTCTAAGTGGTAACCTCTAAGTGGTAACCTCTAAAATTTGTAAACAGTCATATATAAATTAGAGCGTCAGTGTTACTTACAGTGTTACCAAAATTCTTTTAGATCCATATAAAAATAGGCACTTTGGACACACAAACGATGCGACGTTCGAATTTAGGTATGGCTACAAGTAAAGATATTCACTTCACCTTTCGAATCCGCCGTAAATCATGCAGAAATACAACACCCTCAAATATTTTGGGACCGATCCACGTCCTCCATGGTATCTTATTCCATTAAAGAAGAAGAAGTTTCTCTAAGTATTATGAATTGTGTCAGGAATATGAATCAGGCCATCCAGCCATTATTCTGCTGGACATTTTCCATATATTCTTTTCTCCCATAGAAATTGGGTCTCTGGGACACGCATACACTTAGAAAGATTTCTCCCAAAATACTTACATACGAATAGATCAGTGGTATACTTCAAGTAGCTACTTTGCTCTCAAATATTTTTTCCTTTTTCACCGGAGTGAACAAAGAAAAAATTAAAAATAATTGTTTTTCTATTGGAGATTATTTGAGGTATACGAATAATTTAAAAGTTTATCCAAATAAGGCCCGCAATGCTCACCAAGTGGTTACCTGACACTTTTACAAGCATTAAGTAATAATATCCTACACTTTTGTGAAAATGGACGAAAGACAAAGCCAAAATGTTCGTCTCTATTAGAACACAAATCTAGTAAAATTTTAACCCATTTAGAACCGTAACACCCTACAAATTACTGTTGTACTAGAAAAAAGAAAAATATTTTATTCCAATTTATATGTAGTTGTGGTCGCTGTGGCGTAGTGGTAGAGCGTTGGACTGCTGCGCAGAGTGTCCGGGGTTCGAATCTCGGCACAGGCAAAATCAAAAAGTAGAAAAAATAATTTTTCCACACGGCACCACCTCTTGGCAGGCAATGGCAAACCTACAAGAATAAAAATTGCTATGAAAAGCTTTTCACCTCGCCGTTCGGATTCGGCATTAAACTGTAGGTCCCTTCCGTTCATGTACAAATATAACACGCATAACATGAGTGGATGCGAAAAGCTTGGCCTAGGCCCTCCATGGGCTGTTGTGCCATTAAAAGTAAGTAAGTAAAGTAATACCCCTTCCAAGGTATTTATCCTCATATGAGGGCAATAGTTTTAAAGTACCACTTTATATCGTGTTCTTGATTAAAAGGCTCAATATTTTACTCTAAAGTTACAGAATTTTATGCATTTTTGACGTCTTATTGTCATCATTTTGAATGTCAATATTTTTGATGAAGTACTTAAGAACGTGCGATTTGGTTTTGTACCTTTCAAGTCCGGCATCAGAAAGTAGTTTTCTCGAAACCAACCTTTTCTGCTGGTGTTCTACTTTTTACAGAGAAGACAAAGATTATTTATGTATTTTGCCGATTCTTAATTTTGTAATTGTTAATTTGTGCTCCATTGGAAAATTATTGAAGATCGGGAACATGGAGTTGCCCTGAGAGGGTTAAATATTCCGAAAAGAGATGTCTATGAAGTGAGAGCCCTTATTCTTTTTCTTTTAATGGTACAAACGCCCAAAGAAGACCAGGCCTAGGCCTTATCTCATCCTTTCATGTTGTTCGAATTATATTTATAATAAAACGGATGCGTTTTATGGCGAATCCGAACAAAGCTTCTAACAGATATTCTTTTATGTAAGCTACATTTCTTAGGTAATCTGTACTCTTAGAGATTTGCCATTAAGAGTAAAGAGTTTTCTATTGCCTAGCAAGAATTATTGCCAATTTTAAAAATATTTCTTCGTTTTTTTTTACTGTACAGAGCCTTGAAGCCCGGTGACCCTTCGTATCAATCCAGTACACTACGAACTACGCCACGACAATCACCGAACTGTGAATCCTCTAAATCAAATTTTCGTAATTTCTTTTACAGGGTTGAATACTTTTATATAGTAAGTTGTAGGAATTTTTGGTTCGTCTGGGGCAAAATAAGTCATAGAATGGTAGTTCCTTCAACTACTATGAATTTTTCATAGGTATATTCTCTTCACTGTGGTCACTATGGCGTAGTTGGTAGTGCGTTGGCCTACTACGCAAAGTGTCCGAAGTTCAAATCTCAGCAAAGGTAAAATCAATAAGTAGAAGAAACTTTTTTTTTACACGGCACCACCTCTTGACAGGCAATGGCAAGCCTACAAGAGTAAAACTTGCCCATGAAAAGCTTTTCACTTCGCCGTTTGGATTCGGTATAAAACTGTAGGTCCCCTCCATTGTTCGTGTACAAATGTAACACGCACGACATGAATGGATGCGAAAAGCTCGACCTATGCCCTCCATGGGCTGTTGTGCCTTCAGTCCCACCAAAATGATATTTTGTGAGCCATAGTGGCGCCTACGTATTACTCTTCTGGATGAAAGCTGTTACACCTTTCACATCCACGTAGTAACTATAAAAAGTTGATTGTACAAATCGTATCGTAACAGTGACAACTGTTACGTACCGCTCTGTAATATGAGCAGTAGATTACCAAAATTAGACCAAATCAGCTTTGAAGCTCAGAAAAGTTGAAAAATTAATGGAACCAAAACCTTCCAACCTATCTTCAATATATTGTTAACGTCTATTACTGTCCTTTAAGCTAGGTTTGGATAAACAAGTCTTAACTACGAACTATTAAATGCGTTCCCCATGACACAAGGGTTCTCCGGTCAAAATAATGGATACATACTGAGGTTTGTTTTTTTGAAGACTGATGTACATATTTCTCTAAAATAACATATTCAAAATTGCCTATAAAAAATAATGCGGTTTTCAATTGGGACATATTTTCTTTTTTTTTTTTTTAACAATGTCAAAACTTTATGCAATGTTTTTATTTTTATTATGGTAAAGTTCACGAACGAAATTCTGAGTTGGTAGTCAAAATGTTAAGACCGCTTGCTTAAATTTTCGATCATAATAAGTAATCGTACCACCAGTCAGGCTGTGCATAGCAGGCATGGATAAATTGGAGTCAACATATTTACTATTGAATGTGAACTGCGCCTGTGGAACAACGCTTCGGTCGAAGTACCGAATATATTGCAGCAGTAAGTGCTTCAGTTCAAAATGAGTAAATCAGTCGATTCCACGCAGTTCACAGGAATTTGGAATGTCTCTCTCTCTCGAATTTTTCGTAAAGATCTTAACCTAGCCGCTTACAAGACTAAATTGACACAAGAAGTCTTACTTACTTTACTTTTAATGGCACAGCAGCCCATGGAGGGCCTAGGCCGAGGTCAAGCTTCTCGAAACTTACCCGCTGTCGTGTCATATTGGAAGACTATTTTTGGCCAGAATTAGATGGACTTGACACCAGTGATATGTGGATCCAACAAAATGGTGCCACATGCCATACAGCTGGTCAACCAAAGGATCAATTAACGGGGAAGCTCGGTAATCGTGTAATCTCAAGAAATGGCTGGTCCTCGCTCCATCGACTCAACGCCGTTGAATTTCTTTTAATGGGATTACGTTAAGTCGTTCGTTTTCTGCCAGCAACCCAACAACGATAAAGCAGCTCAGGAACAATATCGAGCGAGAAACGTTCCAGCCGATATACTTATGTGGAAGAGTGGTCTAAAATTGGCTTCAAAGAATCGATCGCTGCAAGCGTACTCGCGGTGGTCATATCAGAGCGATCTCGCATTCCATACTTAAATGTAAGATGTATACTACACCTGAAATAAATTTCAGCCTGATATTTTCAATTAGACTATGTTTTATTTAAATACAAAATTGTTATATCCCTACCGAAAAAAACTTTAATTCAAAACAGTGTGAAGCAAACAGCTTCCGCTCTTCAAGCTTCAAAGAAAAAAATTATTAAAAATATATTACAAGTTCTTAGTAGCTCCAACATCATTATGCATCACCCCCTTCAAACAAATATTTCAAAGAGTAAGTGGCAGCAATAACTGAAAATGTATCAACTTTGTGCATGACGATAATCAAAAAGACTTCAAGCTCATTTATATGCCGCACATAACATCAGCAGCTAAAACTTGCTCCAACGAACAAAGCAGTAGAGGAAACCAAAAAACACTTATTACTTTTATTCAAAAAAGGAGCAACAAACTAGAGAAAAGTATGAGTTGAAATGGAATAAAATGAAAGATACAACGTTGAAACATGGAAATTCATCATCAAAAATGAATAATGTCTTCACTTAGCACACGAGCGAGTTGAAATTGTTAAAATAAAAACAAAAAGAGGTGGAGGAAGAGGAAGGAAGTATGTACATGGAATAGCAGCAGTAATAGCAGCTGAGCTTGAGCTGCTCAGACAAAAACGCATTTCACACCCCATCATGAAGGGCGTGAAACCTTAGGATTGATTCAGTTTGTTGTTGGGGGGAAAACAACACGACTAGTGCCTTGGTTACTTGAATATTAATTTGGAAAATATTTTCCTACTTACACACACGCACATACATAGTACATACGAGTAAATATGTAAGTATGTGTGTATATAAATCCACACACAAGTGCAAAGCTGCAGACGAAAATAAAAGATAATCAATCTGAGCATCTTAGAAATGCAAGCGTCGTGCAACTTAATCTTCAAAAAAAAAAACAACAATTTTAGTAGTTGTAGAAAAAGTAGTAAAAAATGAGTCTGTATGAGTAAACTAGGATATTTTCGTAAGGTTGTACTTTCATTTTCTGACGTTGTTTAATAGATTTCAATTCGTTGCTTCCATTTTCCTTTCCTTTCTTTCGGGGAGTTTCTTTTTGAAGCAAAAACTAATGTTTTGTTATGATTGCTAGCACGACCTTAACCCTCATGTACCCACGAGCATGTGCATAGCAACAGCCAACTAAGGGGGTGATGCGGGGAGAAAATCACAACATAAAAGCAGACCTTGTGTGTATTTACAAAAAAGAAAAACAAAAAATCCATACTCTAAGTAGTGAAAAGTATAGCAGACAAATATCGAGAGAATTCATGCTTTGGAAAAGGGTGGTTGCCATATTTCAGCAGTAGCTATGTACCATAGATCGCGACGGCAGGGAAGTGATGCAATTGTGAATGCGAGTGAAATAGTGATTTTTATCTGTTGCATTGCATCACTGCTACCTACACTGTTCAACGTCCACTCTATGCGGCTACTGGGGAGAACAACGTGAATGACAACTTCATTTGCCACCTTCTACTCGTCTCCCCTCGCCCTCCCCCTCCCTACATCTCTCGCCGCTGCACACTACTTCAAACTGCAAATTAATACCAGCAACTTGTAAGGGCAACTTGATTTTCATTTGCTAGTATGTACGCATTTGCTGCGATGTCTGTTGTTCAACGATAAGCATATTTAGCAAATGAATGCTGGGGGAAATGAAGCAAGTTATTGATATATTTTTATATAAAATTAAATGAGGTTTGAAATTAAGTTTTCACGAAAACTGAAACTTAATCTGTTTTATTTTTATTTCTCCCCAAAAAATAATAGGTAGGTAATAATAATAATAATAATAATAATAATAAGGCTAATTTAGTGTCGAGTGTTGCTGTAGCAAGCGAGGCACAGCAAAGAGGAGAAAGTATTTCTTTGTATCTTCGCAATTTAGAGCTATAATTCGGAACATACCACTAAATTATATATGAGATATATACTTTCTCGTTGACAAAAATAATGTTCAATTAATATGTGCAGCATCGCTACATCCAGCAGCAATAATAATAGCCCAGGCTTAGAGCGTGTGCTAGGGAGAGAATGCACACATTTATCAATTTGATTGCCATTCTGAATTTTTTTTTGTCACTAACATCAAATCCAATAAAAAAGTTCACTTGCCCCTACTCTCATCTCCTCGCAGGAACATTTATAAATCACCATTAAAAACGCATAGCATTCTTGTCCTTTTTCCTCAAATGTTGTTAAAAACAACAAGAAAGCAACAAAAACAATGATGCTGCGGAAAAATAGAACCAGCCGCCAAATTATCCCGAAATGCTCATAAAATAAAATTAACTTAAAAAGCATATTCTCCATCGGAGTTTATGTTATGTAACAATGTCCTTTCCGTTTTAGTTGGCTTAGGAGGTTCCCTGCTTCTGCTGCTCGGGCGTAATAATTCAACGCGTTAATCCTTTAAATAGAAACACATTCATGTTACCCTGTGACTTGTGTCCAAATGACCATTAAAATAAAATTTATACCAATAAATTTTTAGGTTTTCACATTCAAGCAATTCTCGTTAATATTAGATTTTTTCGCCATTTCTTTCATCTCCATCTCTCTCTCCCTTTTTCTCAACTTTTGCTATTTTCACATGGTGTCGACAGATATTCGCCAACAAAATAAATTCAATATCATATATTGAAATAAATGGAGTTCTGACAAATCTTTTATATTTTTTTGTTCTCATTTTTATCAAAGGAGAAGGGGGAAAGGGGTTTCCATCTGTATGATTTATTATGCAATAATTTCACATAATCATAAATTGTAGCATTATAGATTTTTATTTGATAATAATGTTTTATTTGCTATCCTATAATAGACAAAATAATATTCAAATTGTGAGGTATAACCTTTAAATGATCACGGAAAAGCTTTTCCATGCGACATAGAAGAGATTCTGAAAGTTGTTCCATCAAGTTGCGAAGAAGGAAAGTTTTTACTTTCTTACACTCTGAAGAGCAAAACAATTTAATTTGCCACTCTCAACTCACTTCGTTCTTTAAGACCAATGAATCAAGTTACCAATAAAAAAATAGAGGTTCAGAGAGATTTATTCTGTTATGCACACGCTAAGCAAAAACAATTAAAACAGGGAACGAAATCTGACTTGGTTTTAGCTCTAGCTCTCGAAACATTTTCCTTCAATGTCACACTTTTACATTTTAGCAGTGAAAATTATTTAGAAAATTCCATAACAAAATCATTTAGGCTCTCAACATGGGAATGTCCGAGTACGAATGTGTGTGACTAGGAATGTTTAGATACCTCGAGATATCGATTCTTGAGGTATCTATTTCTATGACTGTAGAAAGTATCTATTACGTCTCGTATCGAATGATTTTATTAATTTGAAAAATACATACAAAATTTTTATGTTGCTGATGCTCGAGGAATTGTCGAAGAACAATTTAGAATCCAAAAGCAGACAAAATTTTCTAAAAAAATTCCTAGCTATATGCAGTTGCGGCAAAAGAAGCAAGTCATTTGTTACAGTTGGCTCTATAAATACCAAAATATACATCAAAGAATGTTTGAAAAAAAGGCTTCTTCCTTTCATAAGAGAGCACAATGTGTCCACATATTTTTGGCCCGATTTGGCATCATGTCACTACGGCAAGAAAGCTCTGGAGTGGTACCAAAGAAATAACATAGTTTTTGTACCAAGAGAGGCCAATCCTCCAAATTGTCCGGAGCTAAGACCAGTGGGGAGATATTAGGCTCTTGTGAAAAGAAACTTAAAGAGCACAAAAAAGGTGTCCCAAAATATAGAAGATTTTAAAAGGAGATGGGCAAACTGAATCAACTGGAGACTGGTGTCTGAATCAACTATCAAATCTCTAATGGAAGGCTTACCAAAAAAGGTCCACGAGTTCATAAACAGAGGTTAGAACTATAAAAGTTATATTTTTTTGTAATTTGTAAAATATTGTTAATTAAATAAAAAAAATATCAAAACTCTAAGATAGACCGTTTAAAAATTAGTGAGTTTTATATATGTTAAGATTTTTTCAATGTCACTCCTTACATACCTACATAAATATGAAACGCTCCAAAGCTAAACTTAATAAACGACAATGAGCTGTTAGCTTTTGTGTATTGTGTTTTGATTTAGTGGTTGGACCTCCTCATGTTTTCTCTACGTTCTTTCCCAGGTTTTTATTAATGGTAGCCACAGCTTTAAGAAGTAGCCTGTCACAAGGAACTGAAGATGCCAAAGGAACTAAAAACAATCGAGCTTGCATGAAAAATTTATCACATTTTTCCAAGTGACAAGATTTAAATGGAGAAAGGAAAGTTTTTAATTGAATCGTTACTATTAAACGTGGTATTTCTACGCTTTTAATTAACTGGAGACGACCTCGTTAGTCTAGTGAGTTGCGTGCTAGATTCACTCGACTTAGTCCGATGGTTAATTCTCATTCATGACCTTCCTAAATTTCTAGCGATATGAAGTGGAAGAGAATTACAATAAACTTTTGGTAGACAACGACTAAAGCACCATGGGTTAACGCCTTTCGAAACCGGCGTTAAACTTTACGCCCAGCCAACATGGTTGCCCTGTTATAGGAATAAACTGGTGGCTACGTGAAATCAATAATTGGGGTTATCTTCTTATTCTGATTCAATACTAATATTATATCCAAAGGTTAGTAAACCAGTTTTAAGCATGCACGGGTATCAATTTCCAAATTTTGTTTTTCATAAAACCGACTTTTTTATGAATTTCTGACCATGTTTATCATGGTTGGTCCATGATACTCGTTGTTCAATACGAGTACTTTTTTTCGATACTACTTTGTATCGGCAACATAAGAGTCGATGCCAATGGAGTTGGTATCGTAACAAAAGTGTCGAGTATTAATCTGTGTAGGTACTTGTATTGGAACATCCCTAGGTAGGCAGTGTAGAAGGAACATAAAAAAACTTTTGCAAGTAACACATATTAAAAAATATTTCTTCCTATAGAAAATAGATATAAAAATTTTAAAACGGGCAGGACTCCCTTTTTATGAAATACAATTTGGCATCTGTTATTTGGTGGTCACCAAACCTTTATGCATGAGAGCAGGGCACTGTCCTAGTATAGGTATATACATTTCCTACAGCCCATATTTTCTCTATAAATCCTACTAGAGTCACTAGAAAGAATGGCCAATTTTGAAGATGATAGTTCAACCTACATAGTCCTGTTAGAAGCTGTTTCTCCTTTTTCGCTAGTTCATCAGCAACTTTATCCCTTCAATCTCACTACGCCCCGGAATCTGCAGACTCCAATTTGAGTATATCAATGTATTCGATCACGATTTCTATGTTACCTTGTGAGATTTGCGTGCCTTCATAGCTGCTTAGCAATGGGTTAGGATCGCAATGTTTTGATTCTGGTAGTCGCGTTTGAGATTGAATTATGCACACCTACCAAGGGCTTCTATGGTATATCCGCTTGAAATGTGCAAGTGTTTCTACACACGGGCGTATAGTATTTAAGCCACGGCCTACATAATTGTTCCTTTATCAGTAAGGGGACCGTCCGCATACCATGAAATCCTATTTCATCTTGTTACTAAGTTTAGTTTTGAACTGTAATACCAATAGCAGTTTTAGGACGCTGTCTCTCAAGCTTATCAAACTTTTTTAGATTGAAGAATTCTCTTGCGCCGATATCATCGATCGACAACCCTTTTTCGTTTCAGACTCTCAAAGCGTTGCCACTTATTTCATATTTACTTACGTCACTGATCAAACTTAATTTAAATTCGACTGCTATTTGCATCCATCAGAAATTTACACTCTTCGTAAGGACCGAACATAAATACTTTTAAATATTTTTAGACATAACTTTTCTTGCTTGTTTTGTATAAAAAATGCTCTTTAACTCCCAAATAATACCACAATAAATCAACAAATCCAACAGTTTTGGCATTATATGGTAAGTAAATTCCACCTCTTCAAATACCTAAATTCTCTTTGTAAATCACCGTACAAAATATGCACACAAATTGGAATAAGATATAATTTCTTATTTCTAAGAAAAAATAAACATGAATACTACATTCATGAAGAATTCCCAAAACGACAATTTTTGCAAAATAATTTTTTACCAGCCACAAAAATATGAAAATAATACAACAAATTCATAAACGGGAAGTATATAGGAAATCATAGGAATGTTTCATTTTTTTTTATGCAGGACTAAGAGACGAAAAAGGTACAAAAATTCCATTTTAGTAAAATGAAGAACAAAAAATATATTACGAATTGTATATGCGAAATGGGGTTTTTATGCGATTTCAATACGAAATGAAAATGAAATAAAAAAAATAAATACTCTGCTCGTATGTAGTAGAAGTAGATAGAGAAGTAGAAATGAAAGCAATTTCCATTTGTATCCTAGGGTATAATTCATGCTGTCGCATATAAAAGGTAGCAAAAAATAAGGCACACATGTACTTACATACATACACATACATACACTAAGGTACATAACCAATACACACACCAATTGACCATTAAAATTATCCCCATAGAATAATGTGCGTATGTGGCAAGGCTCTATGCCTTCATTGTATACGCATAAAAAAGTGAACAACCATGAGAGAGAGCGAAGAAAGAGAGTGGCTGGGTAACATTAAAAAAACGGCAGTTTTACCATATGACTATGACTCGAGGACTCATATGCATAGAGCTTAGCGAAGACCAAAAAGAAGAAAAAGAAAATGAAAAAGATGAAGAGGAAAGTGCACGCAGAAAGGAAAGGTGACCATAATAACGTTGCTGCTTTTGCAAGCATGCCTTCCACTGCCTTGCCTTGCTGTAGTTTGCTTTTTAAGCGTAATACTCTTGAATATGAAATGGTTTGGAAAAGACACATTACCTACTCCCCCTCCCCTCTTCCCCTATAACACCCACTGCTGCTATAGTACCATTACAAAGGATATACATATTTAGAGAATGGATACCAACTTGTCATCGTTATTGTGGCATGTTTGTTGTATGATTGTGTCCACGATGTGAGTGTGTGTGTGTTTGTGTGTTAGAGTAGGCAAACCAACTAACAAAAACAAAAAAAAAAGGGGGAAGTACACAAGATTGTCCATAATCAGAATGTTGTTGTAAGAGTGGGTCACATTTGGACTTTGTTATATTCTTGGATTTCGATTTTGGACTTCTCATTCCATTACGTTTCGTTTCATGCTCCTATGCCATAATTTACAAAATAATGTGACATTTCGATTATTCTATTGGATTTAATGTGTTTTATGAGTTTTTCCTCTTCCCCTTTTTCTCTCCTCTCTCTCTTTCTCTTGTGGCGGAGTTTTTATTGTTGTTGTATTTAGGTGATTTCAACGCACTTTTTGCCTCTATGTTTTTGTGATGATATAAATTTTAATTGTGTGTGTGGTTACGTTCCTTGTTTAAAGTGAGGTTATGTTGCGTTTGTAAAGCTCATTTAGTTTCACAGTTTTCTTATTATTGATAAAAAGAGAGACTAGAAGTCCATACCCGGAGATTTCTAAAAGTGGCAAATGTATATGGCAGAACTGCCCAGTGTAGAACTGGCCAAGTGCCCTGATAGAAATCACATATCGCACCCTAACTACAAAAAGTTTGCAACTCAGAATTTGAAAATTTTCAGGAAACGATAAACAATTATTTTACTTACGTTCGAGTATGGAAAGCATATCCGTATTTCAGAGCAAAAACGTATCAACGTATCACAGGGAATACAGATACAGAACTCGAGCCTGAATATAGGCATCCTTTCCACAGAGGTGTCGTGGGCTTACCTACTGTCAGCCTATATAAAGGGTGTTTTTTTTAAGTGTGGTTTTCAATCTGGCAATACTTTTTTCGAAGGTGGTCTTTTTGACAGCTTGATTTATGCTCAGTTTGGTTTGCCATTTCATAATGAATAGACTTACTCCTAAACAACGTTTGCAAAACGAGATGGCCACCGATCCCGATTTTCACAAGAAAATTTTGTTCAGCGATGAAGCTCACTTTTGGTTGAATGGGTGCGTTAATAAGCAAAATTGTAGCATTTGGAGTGATCATAAACCACAAGCCATTGTTGCGACGCCTCAAATAGTCACTGTTTGGTGTGCTCTATGGGCAGAGGGAATCATTGATCCATATTTCTTCAAAGATGAAGCCGGTCACAATGTTACAATGGCTATAGAGCCAAGATTAATGACTTTTTCGTGCCTAAATTGGAGGATGTTGATGTGGACGACCTTTGGTTCCAACAAGACGGCGCTACATGCCATACAGCCATACAACCAACGAAACAATCACAATCAATTTATTGAAGGAAACTCTTGGTGAGCGCATTATCTCGCGTCGTGGGCCTGTGGCGTGGCCTCCAAGATCGTGCGATTTAATACCGCTGGTTGACTATTTTTTGTGCAGTTATGTGAAGTCGCTTGTCTACGCAGATAAGCCCGAGACGATTGACGCCTTGGAAGAGAATATTCGGCGCATTATTACTGACATACAGCACCAATTGCAGCAAAAAGTAGTCGAAAATTGGGCCTCTCGGGTGGAATTTATTCGAGCCAGCCGCGACGGCCACTTGCCCGAAATCGTTTTTAAAACATAATGGCAAATCCTTATCTTTATAATAAAGCTATATTCTTGGTCATAACACTAAATTATATGCGTTTTATTTCTTCTTGAAAACCACACTTCTTAAAAAAACACCCTTTAGATTATTTGAATCATTGTATTCGGGGGGTTTCCTAACTGATAAAGGAACTGAAGGATTAACTACCGAGGAAGAATGAGGAGCAAGTTCATGGAGGAGGAAATGTGAGGAAGAGAAAATGGAAGGAGGAGGAAGTGCGTGGAGAAAGTCGAAGAAGTAGAAGGATTAACTATGAGCCACAGGGTAGGAAAAACTAGTTTCTTTCAAGCGGAAATATATGCCAAAAAAAAACTCTGCGGTTGTTATCGATAGGCAAACGGCTATCAAGACACGCAAATCCCACCATGTTACCTTAAAACTAGTGATAGAGTGTCTTGATAATCTCAATGCCGTGTTTGGATTCTGTGAGTTCCAGGGAACACTGCGATAAAAAGGAATGAAGTTGCTGATAAACTAGCAAAGGAGGGAATATGAACTTGGGGGGCCAGATCGTCGTTGCAAACGTTTGCCAATTATTAATTGGCTTTTTCGTTAATGCTGTGCTGCATCATTCGCTAAAGTCAATGGTTTTTATAGGTAAATAACAATATTATACATATTTAAATACAAACGCACCTTTTTTTAATATGGCAATGTCAAAACGTCATTCACGATTTACATTTTTATAACATAACATTTTTGTAACGTTCACGAACGAGTTGCTTTTAGAAATTATCAAAAATTACTACCGAAATTCTGAGTCGGTGATGTAATTTATGTGCGTTTAGTCCAATTTTCGGTCGTAATAATCATCCCACTAGACAGGCTGTGCGTGCTATAGTGGATAAATTCGAGTCAACATATTCACTATTGAATGTGAACTGTGCCAGTGAGACAACGCTCCGGTCGAAGTACCGAAAATATCGCAGTCGTAAGTGCATCAGTTCAAAATAAGCGAAATCGGTCAATTCTACGCCCGTTCACTCACGTTCACTCAGTCTACATTGTGGTGTTAAGATCTTGACCTACATCATCACAAGATCAAATTAACACAAGACGTAAAGCATAGTGATCATTTGAAACGCTAAAAATTTTCCAATCTACAAAGTGTTTGAAGAATATACTGAATTTTATCGAAAAATCATCTTCACAAAAAGTGACCTCGTGGTGTGGATTTTATGTTGAAGATTTGATTGAACCATATTCCTTCATCGATGAGAACGATCACCCTGATACGATCAATGGAATTCGCCATCGTCCCATGTTGGAAGACTATTTTTTGCCAGAATTAGATGGACTTGACATCAGTGATATGTGGTACCAACAAAATGGTGCCACATGTCACACAGCTGATCAGCCAATTGATCTATTAAAGGGCAAATTCGGTAATGGTGTAATCTCGAGAAATGGTCTGGAGGAAGGGCCACCTAACTCATGCAATTTAACGCCGCTGGATGTGAGAAGAGCTCGGGAACAATATCGAACACGAAGTTGCCAACGTCCCGTACGATATGCGTAGAAGATTTCTGCAACTGTGCAAATGTTACATGTGTACTACACCATGTCCTCTTTAAAAGAGATATGATGATTGTAACGTTAGTCTAGAGAAATTTTTCGGGATGCAGAAGGGAATTTTTGAATATTCATTAAGAAAGAAACAGCAAAGGAATTTATACGAGGTAAATCTACCTTGGTTCGAACTTTTGAAAGCATTTATTGCAAGATATAATCTGAAGCGCTACAAGGAACCCATGATTATGGAGAAACTATGAAAAAAAATAATGTAAGAATCGTCATAGGGACAGGAACAGGGAACTGGTATGCAGGCCTAAAAGAGTGAAGACAACTGGTTTTAAAGTCATTGAACAAATGTTATACATTTTCCACATTTGAGAGAGTGCTGTTGGCTTGGTAATTCTAAGTGCGTAGATAACTTTTCAGTAAAGGTAAAGCTCCGAACAATGTTCAATGGGATGGATATTTGCTTCCTTTCAGAACAAACGGAAATATTTCAAATGGATTCTTTATTTGTATTTTACAAAATGAAGAATAATTTCCTAATTCCTGGAAAAACTTTATCATAGAATAAACAAAATCTACAATTTACTTAACATGAAGTATAGAAAAAAGGACAACAGCTTTCAAATAAAACACACGTACCTCCACACACACACACACTCACACATGCACACACACATGGAATTAAACACATACATAGCTATACATTCTTAGGTATGTGTACATACATACAAAGTAAAAAGAAAAGTGGAAAACTAAAATAAAGGAGCGAACCCCTAAAAATCCAATTTAAAAGTTTTCAATTTCATTCGCCTGGAATTTTTTCTCAGCTTCCCCCTAAAAAAGACAACAAAAAAAAAACAAAATTCATTCATTTTTGTTTCATTTTATTTTTCGTTTTTATTTTGTGTCTATGTGGCAATTTGTAAAATTAACAAGCAAAAAATTCGCAGGAAAAATAAAAGAAAAGAAAATGCTGTTTAGAATTTTTGCGTCTTATTTCAATTCAATTTAGTTTAGAAAACCAAATAAAGTAAAATATCGGGAAAATTTAGAAAAAAAATAAAACACATAAATAAAATAAAACCAAGTAAAAATCAAAAGAAATTGCACAAAAATGAAAATGAAAGTTGAAAAAATTTGTTCTCACATCATTCGACAACAACAATAAAAAATCCAAAAAAGGACCTTCTTTCACTTCCTCCTACTTTTAGGTACACGCAAGCAGAAAAAAAAAGAAAAATCGAAAGAAGGAAAAAAAAGAGAAAAAAGCGCAATTTAAAATTTGGAAAAAAAACAGCAAAAGAAGAAGAAATTTTTGTTGGGAGCGTATACTTGAATGCTGAAAAATCAGCAGCAGGACACACGCCTGACTTGTGCACATCTATGCTACATATACACACACACACACACACTCGCACTCGCTCACACAAGCACACACTTGAATAAACTGAATTATGCTAAGAATGTCTGTCCGTACGCTGCCATTCGTATGTCTGTCTGTCCATTCATCCATTTAGATGGACATTTATATGTATTTAGTGGCGAATTTCATTCCATTCTTTTTTTCTTAGTTTTCATTTGAAGTGCAATTTTGAAGCTCATCGTAATGTAATTGACATATGTATGCTTTGGCATTGTAAGTATGGGTAAGTGTGCATGTGTGTGTGTGTGTGTGTGTGTGTGTTTCTTTCTTTTTCATATATTTAAGTGCGTGTTTGTTATCTACAACTGAGCACACACACCTACAGGCTAAAGCCGAAGCTAATTTTTAAACTTTTGTGACTTTTGATAACGTAAGAAAGTTGCCTTTTCTCTCTTCTCCGCTCCTTTTGAAATCAGTCAAAGAATTTGTAGTTAGGTATTTTTATTTAGCTTTGATTAGAAAAAAATCCACCCACTCAAGCAAAGAAAGCGGAATTAATTTGACTTTTGATTGACTTCAATTGTTCAAAAGTCGAGCGGTGCAGTTGGCATTTGATTAGGGCTGAGAGAAATTGAGAAATGTCACTGAGAAGTGAAAATCCAAAAATTAAATCAAATTTAATTTGGAATTAATTTATAACATTTTTTGCGTATTTGAAAAACATTTTTAATCTACTACAGAAAATAAGATTCTTTAATTAGACTTGAAGAACTGATACTTTTTATTTAGGAGGTATCAGTGTCGGTTACAGGATTTGGATATGGCGGTGTGATGTTGCTAAATTACAATTGTTAAAAGATCTGTAATTAAGCTAGAAATAAGTTAAAAATTTGTATAAAAATCTAGCCTATAAACACTGACTAAGTACACTAGAAATATTTTATCCAAATGCTCACCAAATATCAAATTGAAATTCAGGCAAAAGTTCAGAACAAACGCAGACGAAATTAAAACGAACATACAGGTTAGTTAAAAAACCTAATACTTAAGTTCACTAAAATGTTTTTTTAGTAGTTATCGTTGCAGCTCCGGCAATAAAGAGGCTGACAGCTCTCATGCATGAACCCTATTGGCATGAGACCTGTTTACTTCATTTCGGATCCTAGTAAATAGATCTTATGTTCTTGCAGTATTATTAGAGGACCATAACAGGCCAACAAAAAAAAAAAGGACCAATCTAGGCCAAATTCCGGCCAAAACGAAGTTCATATCCAAAATTAGATTTAAAATCAAACCAGATTTAGATATGATAATAAAACCAGACCCAAAATAAAGTCTAAAATTTATGCTAAAAAAAATCAATCAAGGACAAATACAGGCGAAACTGCAACCCAAATGTATAGCAAAAATTTGGTTCAAAATAAAACCGAAAACTAGACAATAAAACCAGTCCTAAAAACAGAATACCAAAAAAACAGAATAAAACAGAAAAACAAAATAATACCAAAAATCAGACTAAAAAAAGAACTTCTTCCTTTACTTTTAATGACACAACAGCACCTAGGCCAACATCCACTGATGTCGTGCATGTTATATTTGTACAGGAATATTGGACCTACAGTTTCATGCCGGAAAGTGAAAAAGAGAAAGCTTTTCATAGGTAATTTTTACTCTTGTAGCTGGGCCTGGGGCGTAGGATACAAGGTAAAGTTCGTGACAGTTGCATCCATGTTCGATCCTTTTATGTTTCAAGTCGACACACAGCCTCTTCGTGGCGTCCTCTGGATACCGATCTGACATCCGTTAGTGAGGTAACTATCTAATCTGTGAGGTAACTATCTAATCTGAAATTTCTAATTTAATGTAGTCCATGTGATTTGTAAAGCATTCACATTTTTGGCAATGCCGTGGAACTGGTAACAACTTCGTTATCATAGACTCACGTTCAGCAAATGATTTAAATTGGAACTATAAAAAAATTGCTAACCAAAACGGTTGCGATCAAGTCATAGTGATAACAAACTCCAGTTTAGCCGATTGCTTTATGCATATCTATAATGCTGATGGTAGCAAACTTTACTTTACTTTTAATTGCACAACAGCCCATCGAGAGCCTAGGCCGAGCTTTACGCATCCACTCATGTTGTGCGTGTTATATTTGTACATGAATGGAAGGGACCTACAGTTTAATGCCGAATCCGAACGGCAAAGTGAAAAGCTTTTCATAGCAATTTTTACTCTTGTAGGTTTGCCATTGCCTGCCAAGAGGTGGTGCCGTGTAGAAAAATTATTTTTTTTATTTTGCCTGTGCCGAGATTCGAACCTCGGACACTCTGCGTAGCAGTCAAACGCACTACCACTACGCCACAGCGACCACTCCTAGTACATAGATATAAAGTAGAATGGTGAAATTGTTTCCATTCATGTACAAATATAACACGCACAACATGAGTGGATGCGAAAAAGCTCGGCCTAGGCCCTCCATGGGCTGTTGTGCCATTAAAAGTAAGTAAAGTAAGTGAAATTGTTTCGATATTTTTTGAGCATTAAATGTTTTTTCGATGCTAAGTATGTATTATATTGAAAACTAGAACCAATCTGGCGAAATGGTTGGTATCATTGAATTCCTTGGGCCAAAATTAGGTAAGACCAGCCATGAAAAAAAACCTATCACAGAGTAATTAACCTACAAGGTTAAGTTAAAATACAGGTAAAATACAACGTTCACTAAAATGATTTTTTTTTAGTAGTTATCGTTGCAGCTTCGAAAATAAAGAGGCTGACAGCTTTCATGCATGAACCCTATTGGCATGAGACCTGTTTACTTCATTTCGGATCCTAGTAAATAAATAGATCATATGTTCTTGCAGTATTGTTAGAGGACCATAACTTATATGCATTTTACATGTTTTTAAATATTTCTCGAAAATTCATTTAGAGGACTGACAAATTTTTTTGCATATCAATCTACTTTTCAAGAAAATTGGCAACCTATGCCCTGAGATCTAAATAAGGGTTATACTAGCTATCTCCTACTTTAGAACGGTGCTACATGCACCTTTTTTCGACTCAACTTCTGCCTGGAAAATATGAACCAGTGGAACTTGGAGCACTTGAAAAATATTTTTAAAAAGTAGAAAAATCAATTTTTCTGTATGGCACCACCACTTGGCAGGCAATCAGAAACCTATACGAATAATAGTTGAATTATAAAAGATGTAAAATTTTAACACCTACAACAAGGTTGGATGAGAAAAGCTCAGCCTAGGCCTAGAATAATGTGTCTCTGCCATAAACCAATTTTTTTTTTTTTTTTTTTTTATTGTTACATTCAACACACAGGGTGTACCCCTATGAATGCAGAGCATTGTTTTGAATGGAAGGAAGATCGATAGGTGAGAGGAAGAAGGAGGGAGAATGAGAGAGTGAATGTGATCACACAGGACATCGATAAAGAGATAGATAGCCACTGTGGCAAGTGTTATGCCCTTACCACAATGAACTTCCTTTTTTATCAATGTCGAATATGACCGCATGTAGCGCCAAATGCCAAGCTTTTCGCATCCACTCATGTTGTGCGTATTATATTTGCACATGAATGGAAGGGACCTACAGTTTTATGCCGAATCCGAAAGGCGAAGTGAAAAGCTTTTTCATAGTCAATTATTTACTCTTGTAGGTTTGCCATTGCCTACCAAGAGGTGGTGCCGTTAATTTTGTTGTTGCTCTTTTTTTTAATTTTTTATTTCAATTTGCCTGTGCCGAGATTCGAACGCCTGACACTCTGCGTAACAGTCCAACGTACTACCGCTACGCTACAGCGACCACAAATGCTTCCAATTTCCGGTTGTAATCCTTACTAAAAGCTGGTGACCAGATTACTGCCCCGTAAGTGCTGATTGGTCTAGCGACCGCTGTGTAAATCGAAGGTACAATTTTAGGTTTCATTACCCACCTCTAAGGAGATTTCAGACCTTTGCATCACTTATGGTAGCATTAAAATTTAAGCTTGGAAAATCAATAAAAATAAAACTTTTTTTGCCAGGTAATTGTTCACATTCACTACTGATTAACTACAAATCGACAACTGCATAAGTAGAATGTAAAATGGAAAAGTATATATTGAAAGGAGCAAATCTAAAGAAACCTTAGCAACGTTAGAAAGAAATAAGGGAAAATAGGAGACGCTTATGGCACTTAACAATTTATAACTTTTTGCATTTTTTTTCATAAAAACTTAAGTAGCTTTTATGCTTATTTCTCAATGTACATACATACACATTTATGTATGTAAGTAAGTATGTAGTGTATATAAAAATAGTCAATGAAATTCTAAAGTAAATGCTTGACAAAACAAAACGAAAAACCCTCAGGACAAAAAATAGTAAAAGCAGCAAATAAATAAAGAGGATTTAAACCATTTAAATGGATTTTCTCTAAATTGTACGCGCATATTTATATATATATATATATATGTGTATGTGTGTGTGTGTGTGTGTGTGTGTGTGTGTGTGTGTTTGTGTGTGTGTGTGAGTGTGTGTAAATAAGGGCAAAAATGTCAAATATTATGTTACAATTTCAAAGCATAAAGGCAAAAGAAGCTAATTTGAGTTTAAGTTTTTGTATACTTTTAAAAAATTTTCCACAAAGAAAATTTTAACGAAAAATTTTCCACAAAATTAATGATGTATAAGAAAAATTCGTGACACACACATACAACATCATTAAATTTTCATTCGCAGGCCACAGGCTAAAAAATTATATCACATACTCACCCCACCCACAATGGGCAAACAATTTTGCAATACTAATTTCATATTCGTATATGGATTCAATTCAATTTACAAATAAAAAAAGTAATAACGCACATAATTCAGTGGAAAAATGAACAATTGTTGTAAAATTGTACTCCCGAAAAATAAGAAAATACAATTTTTCCTGAAGGGAAAATCTTTGTAATATTCATTGTAGTAAAAACATTGTTAAGAAAACATCTTGGTAGGCATCACTAAGAACAACTAATGGCATCAGCTAAATATGGATGGACAACAACAACAGCAACATTTCTGCTAAATTACAACCCTCATTCAAAAAAAAATAAATAAATAAAAAATAAGAAGAATAACATGAATTGAAAATGAAAATTTCTATGATTGTTTTTTTATAATACAATTTTGCTGACATTGGTAGAAAGGCAAAAAAATTGAATTTGTTACATTTTCTTGGATTTTTTATAATGCTAAAACATACTCACTAAGCCTTGTACGTGTGGGTAAAGTAAGATTGACATTAAAAAAAATATTCTTTCTTAATCAAAGCTAAATTCTGTGCTCGAATTATCTGATCCGTGAGCGCACAACTCTTCACGTAATACACTCAAAAATTGTATGAAATTCGGAGTAAATTGTAGTGAATTCGGAGTCAATTGTATGGAATTTGGAGTAAATTACGTGAGGAGTTGTTCGTACACGGTTCAGACAATCCAACCACTGGTTCGAAGTTAGGAATTTTCACGTAGACTTGATATAGATTTTTCCACTTTTTTTTTTTCAAATTCATATCCAATTCACATATTCTTACTTACTTAGCTGGGACTACTACCGATGGGCCGTCTCTGAGGATTCATTGAGGAATATTTTAACGTGGTTCTAAGCCCGACGCAAAATCATTCATTCAAGGCCCACATTAGTTAGCTCACTGACGGGTGACGCCACGAGGAGACTGTGAGTCGACTTGAAACATAGAAGCTCAAGGATCGAACATGGACGCACCGGCGGCTGTCACGAATTTTACCTTGTGTCCTACACCCCAGGTCCCCCCCCCCCCACATATTCTGTGCTGAAATCAGATAATAAATCAGGGTATAATACATTACTCATGATCGACGTGGCGCAGTTGGTAGTATGCTGGACTGCTACGGTAGATGCTGATGTTTAAATCTCGCCGCGGTCCACAAATCAAAAGGTAGCAACTCACTGGTCCGAAACGTGAGATAAAATGCTCACCGAACTTTTGGTAGCTGTGGTTCAATTGTTTATTGCGTTAGTAAGGTCCACATGGATGGCTTGATGATTGACCTGATCATCTCGATTCCCAAACAAGAGGTTACCTCCTCTCAAATTGGCAATGTCAAACCTTTGAGAGTATTTCTGCTTTTCGTAAGGCTTTTCGTATTGCCGTTCGGATTCGACGTAAAACGGTAGGTTCTCCTCTATGTGTGTGTACGCAACGCACTCCACACACATAGAGGAGAAAAGCTATAGGGGGTCTTCTTTCCTAAAAAAAAAAAAACTGAAGGTATCCCAAAAACTACAACTCATCTCTCAATAGCTCCATTGTTTCACGTGCTGTGTGGCATGCAGCATGGTCTTGTTGAAACCACATGACGACCAGATTCAGCTCGCGGATTTTGGGTAAAAGAAAGTTACAACCAAACAGGAATAAAATCAACCTATAGAAACTGGAATAATTTATCGCAAACTCCCTCCACCCTGGACTCTCACTTGTGAACCTATTCACAATAATAAGAATCTTTATTTAAAATATCTATTTTCAAAAAAATCTATATTCAAAGCTAAGCTTCAACCAATAATTTTCCGATGTACGCACGTGGAATACAGCAGAGCTAAATGGAATTCTTTATTCCACAATATTTTCTCTTTTAAATTTAAATTCCACCTTGAACAACCATTCCTTCTACTACTGGGTAGTTAGTTCGTTTCCATGGGTCATCTCTCACCCATTCACTCACACCCGCTTATATGACACATACACACATGCCCTGGCGATGTAAAAAGAGCACAACAACATACAAACTTACAAATTTGTGAACAACTTCATAAATATTATGTTATTGTTGTTTTTGGGTGAAAAATGTCAAAAATAAACTTCAAAATTTACCCTTAAAAAAATTGAAAATTGGATTACATTAAGAATGCTCCTGATGCTACTGATACTGCTGTTGTTGCTGTTGTTGCTGCTACTGAAGATGATGTTTGCCAAAATAAATGTATGTACCTAGATATAATTATGTATGTAGTATGTGTAGGAATCTATAGATGTATGTTATGTGTGGGTTTGTGTGTTCTTTGGCCGGGGGTTTGTGTGTATTTAGATAAAATATGTGCGTATTCACCTCGAGGCCACATATGGAATTTTTGAGAAAATGTCTTCCTTTTCTTTATAGCATTTTACATCAAATTTGTTTAGGTTACTACAGCTCTGGCAAGTTAATGTACATACATACAGGGTGCTCCTTCTTTTATGTCAGTATGTGAATATTGAAGAACTTTAAAATTTCCGATTTCCATATATGAGGTATTTTTGAATTCAACATCAGTAAAGTGGCCGCCATTATTGGCCAAAGCAAAATGTGCCCTTTTTGGACATCACACGTAAAGGGAATTTTCGTTGAAGAAACTACATTGTTTGATTTGCAGTGTGGCATGGCGCACCGTCTTGTTGAAACCAGTAACCACTCCAATAGACTTAATGAGCCAACATCCACCGATATCGATTCCCATCAACTGTTTCGCCTTCTCTAAAGCAAAATGGCCCAATGATGGTTTTTGGGAGCAAACGCCGGCCCAAGCAGTCACTTTTTGGTCATGTAATGGTATTTCATGGATCTCGTGTGGATTCTTCGTTCCACAAATGCGCCGCCAGAGAGTGTAAAATGGGCCTCGTCGGTCATCAAAATTTCCTTCCAAAAATCAGGTTCAGTGTCAACCATTCGAGCGACTGTTTGGCTGTATTCCAAGCGAGTCAATTGAGTCTTTGAGTTAATTGCACTTTATATGGAAACAAATGCAAATCTTCCTTCAAAATGCGTCGCAAGGTGGTTCCACTGACGCCAAAATGCTGAGCGCGGTGACGATACGACACATGTGGGTTCTCGGCAACACTCTCTCTTACCGCTGCAACCAGTTCATTGGAAAGTCTTGGACGTTGATGAACGACTTCTCGACGATCTCCCACTGTCCCGTGCTCAACAAAATTCGACACCAAACGTTGAATAGTGTTGTTGGACGGTGCTTGTCGGTCACGATATTTCCGACGATATGAGTTAACACAACTGACCGACTATTTTCAATGTAAATGCTGAAGTGACGTTACAAAAACATAATTATTCAAGTCAATCGGGTGACAAATGTTAAAATTATTCAACATTTACACCCTGTA
This sequence comes from Palloptera scutellata, assembly GCA_958295655.1. Lineage (NCBI taxonomy): Eukaryota > Metazoa > Arthropoda > Insecta > Diptera > Pallopteridae > Palloptera > Palloptera scutellata. The sequence goes on along the minus strand of OY282452.1, from coordinate 30,788,391 downwards.
CAACAAAGAAAGAGTTAAGAGTGAGGTCTTTGAATCAAAACACGAGTCGAAAATGACGAGGACAGCTTGAATATATAAAAGCGCTTAAAAAATTAAAAGTAGAAAATCTAACTACGAAAAAAAAATGAAATTTAATAAAACTGTCAACGCCTTTTGCAAATACAAAACAAAAAATTAAGCGTGTCAATTTGAGCATGCCAGCCACAGTAGAAAACTCAAATACTTTCAATACAAATTAAACAATATTTGCTAGCGATATCCAACCGGCACCCTCATACCTCTATCCTACATATGTACACCCTCGCCCGAAGAACAGAATATAATAAAATATACTCGAATACCATACCATACTCTAAATTGCAATCAGTCTAATGGTCATTGAACCACACCCTATGTGTTCGATACCTTCTCTTCTGCTTTTTCTTCTTCTTCTTTCAAACTACATACTATATTTGTGACCATTGGCTAAAATAAATAAAACTTGCATAAAAAGTAGCAAATTTATTTATTTTTTTGCGAAGTGAAACTGTTACAATATTCGTATTGTGTATGTACAAGAAGCATTCAATTTCAATTTTTATTTAGTTAACCTTTCTTTTTTATTTTGTTGGTGTTTTGCTTCTTGTTTTTTTATGTGAATTTATTCAATTTCAATTTTAGCGGCCACAATAAATATTTGCTGAAAAAACAAAAGAAAATTCGATCGTTCGGAATAGTTAGAGTTCGCTTGCCACTCTCTCCAACTCCCCTTACTCTTGTAAGTACTTTTGTAAGTTGCAAAATGGTTATTTGTATTTTGTATGTATTTTTTTTTCTTTTTCGTTGTTTGTTGCCGCTGCTTCTGGTTGTCATTTTGTGTCAATAAAGGACATCATTTGAACTATAAAAGTAATACTCGTTGAATTGATAAGAAGCTGTACTCCTCACCTTACCGTTCACATATGGTACTTTTGCTACTTTTGCTATGTTTTTTGGGTTGCGTTCGGATTGTTGATGTCGTCATGCATGATGATGAGTTGATGAGTTGATGGTGGATGGAGGAATGTCTCTTTCTTTTATTAAGAAAAATTGGTGACGTGATACTTGGGTTTCATGTTCTAGAAAATAATGCGTTCAATGCGGTATTCTCGTTTAATATCATTCACATTTTTAAGCCTCGTGTCTGTCTCTTGTAGTCTGTGCATCAGTTTGAATACTTCTGAATTGAAATTCTTCGAAAAGATTTAGAAAAATAATTTCTATCTGTATAACCTGATGACATGTGTCTCATAAGTTTTGGGTCGACATTTAGGCGTTAATTGCATTACATAAACAAGTTCAAAAATTTCATCTAATGCACTCTAGGTGTATTACTGACTACTACTACAGACTCAGAATGTCGTACAAATTGGATTTGCAACCTCTTTGGCGAACGAAAACCAAAGGAAATTCTTCAAGTCTTGAAAGGCAGACAAATTTCAGGTGCAACTATTACTCGTGTTCTTAAAGGTAAAGAGGTAAATGTAAAGAGCCGGAAAATAAAAGAAAATCTTCTGTCTTAGTGACAGAACAACAAAAAGTCTGTTGTCAAGTGCTAAAAACAAAGTTGGTTAATCAGCACGGCGATTGTCGTAATAATTTTGTGTTTCAAAAGCCACAATCAGTCAAATTTTGACCCAAAACGACTTGATCTACCGAAAATGTAAGCGAGCACGGTCAAACAACACGAAATAATACCAAAATGTTGCCGAGCACTTCGTGGCAAGCAGGTGGGAAATTAATGGATTTCAATGACGAATCACTGAGTAGAAATGATGGTTTCTACACTGACAACATTAAGGCAACACCAGACAATGTTAAATTTGCCGATAAAGCAAGCAAAAATCGTGCCGAAAGTGTTGGTTTGGTGTGCAAATTCGCCAAAGGTTATTTCAACAGCAATTATTCGATCCAAACCAAAGCAAAAGGGATAAATTCCGACAATTATATCAGTCAATGCTTGCCAAATTGAAGCAGTTCATCGAAAGACCTCACTCTCATGACCAACACACTTTTTTGGCCGGACCTTGAAAGCAGTTATTATTCCACAAAATAAAAAAGCAATGGTTCATGGACCCAATGAACAAAATATTCAATTTGTACCTAAAACAATCTTACGAACCTCCCACAGGCATGTCCAATAGAAGATTTTTGGAGCATACTCAAACGAAAAGTGTACGAGATGGGCAGAGAAGGTGAGAGCAACAGTTGATAGGTCGAATCAAGCGAAAGTTGAAGGAAGTCGATACATATGCATCGACTTCCTTCCTTCTGTCTGCCCGAGCATAATTTTGAAAGGTCAAAGCATACTTCAATAAATCGAAGACAACGGTCCGTCAAGTGTGCAGTAAATATGCTATTAGATACCTATGAAACAAATGTTTCTAGCGATAAGAACGAATTTGATATTGTGCATTTTTTTTTTTGAGAACTGTATAAAGAATAATTATAACAACTATTATCTTATAAATGCATACTTTAAGGCAAATTTTTTTTTATAATTGCATAATTTAACGTGTACAATAAATACCAGTTGGCATTTAAATTCGGCGTCAAATTCAAAAGTAGAAGATGAAGCTTTGTATGTAGAGATTATAAAGATTATCTGCATCATTTTAAGCGCAATTGCACGCTTGTTCTTTATAATGGATGATTTTATTTGCATTCCTTAAGGAGTAAAATAAAAAAATATTCCCACTACTATAAATACCGGCTCTTTTTTTAGTGCATAAAATTGAAAATAACATTATGTTTAAAAGTCCATAAAATGGATAATACCATTAAGTTTAAAACTAAAAAAGACATTTAAAAAACATTAAGTTTTTTCTTTATAATTGCATACTTTAAGACATAGAATAATTTCATAAATAATTTTTTTACAAACATTTTCTCTATGATTGCTTGTGTACCTTGTTTCTTTATAATAGCATAAATAAATACTTTTTTTTTGTCACATAAAATTAAATACATTTTCTGAAAAATTGCTAATTTTAATTGCTAATTTAACAATATTTTAAAACATTGTTTAGTAAAAATTACAAACTTTAAAATGTAAAATAAATACCGCTGGACTTTCGACAAAACAACATATTGCTGCATACGAAGTTCCAACTTTTCTTTTTAATTCGGCGTGTAATTTCTGTTTTATGTTCAAAGATGAAGCTTACATAGCTTACATAGAGATAAAACGTTTCTGCAAAAGTATCTACGTAGATGGTTTCTTAAATTAATAATTGTTCCTTGCATTCCTTAAGGAGTAAATTAAATACTTTTCTTTATGATGGATGATTGCCTCTAAAATTGCATATCATAAAGAGCAAAATAGAAAATTGTTTATACTATGTAAATAGTTTTTATTTATAAGTGCATACTTTAAGACGTAAAAAAGCAACATACTCTGTGGGCAAAAGTTAGTAAGACTTTTTAATTTAAATTTCGCGCGGAAACCCATTCATCACAATATTATTTTTTTAAGGTGGGTATGACTGTCGGTGACATCTGTGCCAAATGTCACATCAAAATAATCATTAGTGTTTAGTATACGCTTGTCTTTCTGAAGTACAAAAAGTGCATTCGGCGATTTTCACAATGAGTGAAATTATTCAACAAAGAAGTTCCATTAAATTTTGTGTGCGGAATCAAATTTCTGGTGCCGAAACGTTCAGCAAAAGGCCTTCGGTGGTAATTGTATGTCGCGAGCAAGTGTTTTTGATTGGTACAAATTGTTCAAAGATGGTCGAGAACGCGTTGACGACGAACCACGTCCAGGACGGCCATCAACATCAACTGATGATCAACACGTCAATAAAATCAAGGAATTGGTGCTCGAGAATCGACGATTAACAGTCAGAGACCTTACTGGCATCGTTGGAATATCGGAAGGATCAGTGAAAACCATTTTAAAACATCATTTGGGCCTAAGAAGAGTGAATGCACGATTGGTTCCAAAATCACTGCATTGGTTTTACGAGACCATTTTGCCAAAAATTCGACTGATATCGTTCCGCAACCACCCTATTCGCCTGACTTAGCACCGTGTGACTTTTGGCTATTTTCTAAACTTAAAAAACCGCTTCGTGGACACCGTTATGAGTCAATTGAAGACATTAAACATGAATCGCTAAGCGCATTGAAATTGACTTTAACAACTGTTTCGAGAATTGGAAAAAACGTTGGCACAAGTGTATTGGGGCCGGGGGGGGGGGGGGGAGGGGGGTGGTTACTTTGAAGGGGACGAAATAGATTTGGAAGAATGAATAAAAAAATTTTAAATTATGAACAAAGTCTTACTACTTTACAGTAATACATATTCGTTGCATATAGTACATGATTTTGCATGTGCCGAAATTCGAACCCGGGACTCTCCTCTACCTATATTATAGTCATTCAATTTGTGATTACATGCCATTATGTTAAATAAAAACCATCATTACAAAAAAAACACGATTGTATAGTTTTAGGAGCAAAAAAGATACAATCTTTTTTAATTCTACAATTGGCAAATGCACCTAGCTTTCCTTGGGTTTGAATAGCTCTTCTTCTTGCTTGTTTTTTCTAGTGCCTAGAAAACTCCGGTTAGTATAAATTTTAGTAGCTTAAATTACTCCCTTATAAGTTTCATCAATTCTTTGAACATAATCCAAATATGCCATACATGCCAGAGGAGCTACTACATTTATCAATACTACACATTAACATCAATATTCATTTAACCCTTTGTGTGACATTACAACAAAATCCCAAACTCATCCATCACACACAGAGCATTAGCATCAGCGTCATCATTATTCTCGTTCTACGCTAACTCACACTCGCCCACCTTCCCCCCCTTCCCCACAACATACATAATTACTATTGAAATTCATAATTTCATATTGACTTCAGTTTTTCCTTTCTGTTTTTCTTATGCGGAAAAGTTTTACAGCTAATATTTTGGCTAAAATTAATGTGGAAATCAATCAAATGTAAATAAATCCAACTGAAAATTAAGCTAAATCATTGTAAATGTCAGGCGTTGTAATGTGAAAGTTAAGGATTTGTATGTATGTATGTTGAGTAGATTCGTGAAAGGGTTGAAGGCAAACTAAATGAACTAAAAATTTACTTATGTGTAGTGGCAGTGCATACGAGTATGTATGTACTACTACGTAAAAGAAACTTTTCTTTTAGTTTAGTTATTAAGAATGACAGTAATTTTCATGAAAATCGATCCGATGCTAGCTAGCGAAAGGCAAAGGAGCAGAGAAAACGAACACATGATAAAATATGTGGGTAAATGCGAAAACTGATACTGCTTTTTATTTGTAAGTGAGTAAAGGGTGCATCACTTCTCAATATCATTAACTCATTTACTTCCTTCGTTCCCGGGGTGAAACCGAAATTAATTCAAATTCCACCCTTTTTGCACTTTTTTTCGAATGCATACATATTATAAATTAGATTGCCAACTACCCCCAAAGGACCAAAAATACACGCCGACATGAGACTCCATAAAAGTTCTTGCTTTGCATTTGTCTCTCGTTTAAATGCAAAACTACTTCAGCCATTAATTGTGTTCATGCTGTTGTGTTTCGTTGTGCTGGCAACCCTTCTCCCCCTCCCTCTCCCTCTCTCCCCACACAACTCTCTGCTGCTAGTCAGTCATGCATGCGCCACAGTGTTTTTGTAATTAAACAACAAAATGCTTTCAATATAAAACTTTTGAACAGAAACTATTTCATCATCCCTTCTTCGCCATCATCGATGCTGTTGCAAAAGCGAAAGCAGCAGATTCTTGTAAGTTTCTTCTCTTTTTGCATAAAGGATGCCGCCATGCCGCCATTTTAGCAACGAAACGGGAAGACGAGCAGGAAAAGGCAAACAGTTGATGAACTCAAACCATGGAAAAGGGTTAATGTTTGGCATTAGTATGTGTGATGAGGGTGTGAAACAAGTGTTAAGCATAAAAAGAAAAAGTCATCAATCATAATTGTTTTATGCTGAATCATCTCCAATACAATGGAAATGTTTTGGTGTGTGCGTTTTTGTTTTTTTTTTTTTGGAGGAGGAAAGCAGTCTCAGTCAGTGTGAGACCCCCACCCACTAAAACCACCTCACATGTCCGGACGGTACGTCCTCCCGGAACCACCGTTAAGTATTTCGTCGGAAGGCCGTCAGAGCATTACTGCTTAAGCGTCAGTTCTTTGTAAGTCAAGTTAGCTGTCTTAAGGGTTGCCTGAATTAATGGCATTCAGGCCTACGTTGCGCAGACGGGTGCGCTCCATATTACGATCATGTTCAATGCGGCGAAGTGCAGACATTATTCTTGCTGCCGCTGTCTGCACTGCTTGCAACTTATGTAGTGTGTGGCACATGTGATTAATAATATTAGCCAATGTGGGGGACTCCCCAAAGACTTTCCTTATCTCGGTGCGTTCGGCGTCGAAACGCGGGCAATAAAAGAGGATATGTCGTGCGTCCTAAATATCGTCGGGCAGATCGGCTCTTCCTCTTATTTGAAGCGGTGCAAATAATATTTGAAGCAACCATGTCCACTAAGTAGCTGCGTCATGTGAAAATCTATTTCACCATGTTGACGAGTAATCCAACTTTCAATATCCGGGATAAATGCAAATGTCCATCTGCCTTTGTTCGCCCTCCCCAGCGTAGCTGCCACTTTTTTATGCTGTGTTGTTGCTCCTCTGCCTTTGATGCATTTGGGCCTGCTACATAAATGTTACGGCATTCACATGCTAGTATGTCTATCGGTATCATGCCTGAGATAACACCGACTGCTTCATCCGACACTGTGCGGAATGCACTTGCAACTCTTAGTGCGCTGCAGCGATAGGTCGCCCGGATCCCATACTGGCGCAGCATACAACATTATCGAGCTTGTAACGCGTGCCAGGAGTTTTCGTCTGTGTGTATGTGTGTGTGTGAAACTGTGGCAGTACCTCAATTTACACGTCAATATAATTAAAAAATAATAGTTTGCACTGAAAAACGAATGTGAAATTTATTAAAGTAGGAAAGTATATTTTAATTAAACCACATCAAAAGTCTAAGACCAATTGATGTGAAAATTCTTCTACTAAACCATCAAATGAACAGATGAGTGTAAAAGTGGATCCAGCCACCAAAGGCTACCGGGCTTACTCCATTCTCAATTCCACTTTTGCACTCAAAATCAATTTCTATACAAAATATTATTCTCAGTCTAACCGTACTTTTCAGGTCTATCTCTTATTATTTTGCAATATTAGGTTACGTTAGAAGTAGCGATAAGAGCCTCACATAGACCAGAAGGGTATTTGGTGTTACTTCAACTCTCCAGAGTAAATTAGAACTTCAAGCAATCTCCGTTACGGTTTTCTGTTTGAAACTACCCGTAACTTTAAGTGCAGTTAAGTGAGTTTAATTAATGCCAGTTAGGTCTTTCATTTCAAAATATTATTCACTTCCAAACATCTTCATCATAGTTCTAAGCAAGTTTTGGGCAACGACAAATAACAATATGTTCCAAGGTTTCTTTCGCAGCACATTTTGAACATTTCCTGGATACCACATTTTCAACTAGGCCAAGTAAAGGGTAATTTTTTAAGAACTTGGTTTTTGTATATTAAAAAAAAAACATAGAAATTTTACGAAAGTGAATAAAATATTTATTTGGATCGATAAGTCAATTCCTGCCATTTACTTTTAAAAGAAAATTTCACTTAAATGTTGCCCGCGGCCACGCTTCAAGTGGTCCATTCTGAAGGTCCAATTTTGGCACACTTTTTCACACATTTCGACCGGAATCTCACCAATGACGCGTTCAATGTTGGCTTCCAAAGCAGCAAACGTGTTTAGCTTGTCCCTATAGACAAGGGACTTACCATAGCTCCACAAAAAATAGTCTAACGGGGTCAAATCACAAGATCTTGGAAGCCAATTGACTACACCAAAACGTAAGATTAACTGCTCACCAAATTCGCCTCTTAATTGATGCATGGTTTCGCGTGCAGTGTGGCATGTGGTACCGTCCTGTTGGAACCACATGTCGGCCGAGTCCAATTCTTGTGGCATGTGGCACCGTCTTGTTGGAACCACATGTCGGCAGAGTCCAATTCTTGCATTTTCGGCAAAATAAAAAAGTCTGTTATCATTGAACGGTTCCTTTCTCCATTGCGCGTAACGTTGCGGCCTTCATCGTCTTTGAAGAAATACGACCCAAAGACGCCAAAGTCTGCCTGTCAGAAATATAAAAGTTAAAAACCATGTAGCAAAAAATCACCCTTGATGTTTGGCATAATGCTTTGAAAAATATAGAAATCAGTGAACTGAATTATTTACGGATTTTACGGACTACATAGAAGCTATAAATTTATTATTTATGTATAAATTTATATTTCCTTCGAAGGTAAAGTTTATCTTTTTCCGGTATAAATTGATTATTGCAATAGAAATCACAATAATTTTGTTTCTCGAGGGTTGATTTAAAAAAAAAATGGACCTAGTTGTTTTTAACATTCCATGCAGGCGTGCTAGTGCTGTTTTTCTTAGTTGTATAATAATTTATATATCTATATTTTTTAGGTGATTTTCACCTTCCGTAACCCAAATTGCCTTTCAATGGGAATACTTTTTTCGAAGGCTCTATGATAGATAGATTAATGAAAAAAAATGTGGTGTACTGCGACTACTGAAGTTCACTGTGGTAAAGGCATAACCTTTGCCACAATGTCTATGTCTTTATCGGTGTCCTGTGTGATTGCATTCCGTCTCTCATTCTTCCTCCCACCTATCAATCTTTCTTCCATTCAACACAATGCTCTGCCTTCATAGGGGTATAAAGTGGTTACTAAACCACTTTATAGAGAAGCAACTAATGGGGGAACTGTGTCGCCATCAAACGTGGAAGAACTTTAAAGAATCCAATCCAAAATGCTCAAAACCCACACAGGAGCTCCATGGTACATAAGAAATGTCAATATTCATGAAGACCTCAATATACCAATGTTGAAGAAATATACAAATTTTGTGAAAAATATACCCAGAAATTGAAGGCACATCCTAATAGTCTTGCAAGAAGCTTACTTCAGCGCCAATAGCTCAAGCGGTTAAAAACTCAAAATACCGTAGATATTGATATAAAATAAACTGGCAGAATTTATCTGCGTCTACGCTGAGCAGGAAGGAAGCTGAATATTATTTATTCACCATAAGTCATTTTTACACTGAAAGGTGTAAATTCAGTCTACTAAAATCTACGAGAGACCCATTTTTTTTGATACATTCAACACTCAGGGTGTACCCCTATGAATGCAAAGCATTGTGTTGATTGGAAGGAAGATTGATAGGTGGGAGCAAGAAGAAGGGAGTATCACAGGACACTGATAAACAGATAGACAGCCATTGTAGCAAGTGTTAGGCCTTTACCACAATGAACTTCAGTTTATCAATGTCGACTATGACCGCATGTAGCGCCAAAATACGAGCTTTTCGCATCCACTCATGTTGTGCGTGTTATATTTGTACCGTACTAAACCCACGCAATGGCGTGGAAACTGGCTTTTATTTTATATTTGGAAAACTTATATTCTAAGTATAGAAAATTCATTAAAAAACAACCGATAAAAAAAAGAAAAAATAAGTATATTACCTACAGTGCCCCCGATATCTATCTTCAACGATTTGTTGGCTCGCAGTGTAAATAGAAGGATGTGTTCCGGTGTCCCTTCCATTTTTCGCCCCAGTTTAGAGTACCCTACAAGAAAACCTGTTTTGAATCTCAGCTAGTTTTTACTCAGCTTGAATTAATCTCCCTGATTTTTATTTGAGTTAAAGGTAAGTTAATCTAACGTGTTTTCCTTTCTCTTAGTTCATCTTTGATAGTTTTTGTCCCTTAAAAAGGTTCGGTTTAGTTATAAGCCGCTGTATTTCTAGCCAAACAATCAGCCACCTCATGTTCATGTATTTCTGTATGTCCAGGCGGCCAGAATATGGATAACTTTTTTGTCTTGCCTAACTTATACATTATGTAGTTCTGACTGTCTAAGTAAATGCCTGTAACTTGCCTTCGACACTTCCGGTCGAGGTTATTTTTTCTAGAACTTCTGCTTGAAAAATTGTATCATTTTTCCCATAGGATCATAGGATATGAGTGTTTGGTTTTAGGTCCATAACTATTTCTATTCAACGCAATAACTTCATATAAAAACAAAAATAGGGGCGTAAGGAGCGAAGCGGAGTGTTAATGCTCAAGTAAATTTGATTTACCCAACATTTTTTAGGAGAAAATTAAGTCCAAAACTATGAGTTTCGAGTCTCCAGTGAGAATTCCATGGAACTCTATACACCCAATAGTCCTAACAGGTTATTCACCCGCCATTTGATTTTCTAAGGTATGAAATTGTCGGACAGTGTTATTGGAACTACGACCGGGGTTTGATCTAATAGATCTAATAGTGCCTTAAAAAGTGCCGTAGTATAAGTTCTCATTCCCGTGATTTTATGGGGACGCTCCTCAATGTACCTATAATCAGTTTTTGTCATCACCAGATAACCAAATATGTCATAAGTCAAAATGGGTAAATCTACATCGACCAGATATTCACACTACGCCAAATCCTGGAAAAGACCCGAGAAAAACAGATCGACACCCATCATCTATTTGTCGATTATAAAGCCGCCTTCGACAGCACGATTAAGGATCACTTGTACGCCGTAATGTCTAATTTTGGTATCCCTGCAAAGCTCATTCGTCTTTGCAAAATGACACTGACCAACACCATCAACGCAGTGAAAATTGGGACAGACCTCTCCGCTCCATTTGATACCAAAAGAGGTTTCAGACAAGGTGTCTCCCTATCGTGCGACTTCTTTAACCTTATGCTGGAGAAAATAATTCGAGCTGCGAACATCGACATCTCTGGCACTATCTTCTACAAGAGTGTCATGCTGCTAGCATACGCTGATGATATTGACATCATTGGCAAAAACGCTCGAGCAGTCAGTGCAGCATTCTCCAACCTGGAAAGGGAGTCTCGTCGAGTGGATCTAGTGGTGAACGAGGACAAAACGAAATACCTTATGTCAACAAACAAAGAGTCACGGCGTCTTGGACAAAATGTCACTGTTGACAACTACACTTTTGAAGTCGTCAAGGATTTCGTTTATCTAGGATCCAGCATAAACACCAACAATAATGTCAGCCTTGAGATCAAGTGGAGACTAACTCTTGCCAACAGGTGTTACTACGGGCTCAGTAGGCAATTGAGAAGTAGAGCCCCCTCTGGACCGACGAAAATAACGCTCTATAAGTCCCTCACCCTACCCGTCCTAATGTATGGCGCAGAGACGTGGACATTGACCATCAATGATGAGAGGCTGTTGGGAGCGTTCGAGGGGAAGATACTCCGTAAGATCTACGGTCCAGTATGCGAATAAGATGGAACGATGAGCTGTATGAGCTGTAAGCTGACACTGACACTGACATAGTCAAGCTTATAAAACTCCAGCGGCTTCGCTGGCTGGGTCATGTTGAGCGAATGGAAGGGAGCACTCCGGTTAGTAGGGCTTTTTATTCGAACCACGGTGGAGGAACACGCAGAAGGGGACGTCCTAATCTCCGTTGGAGACCAGGTGCAGGGCAACCTGACTACACTTGGCCTTATCAACTAGCGCCAGCGCGCGCATAGCAGAGGCGACTGGCGAAGCTTTGTAGAGGCGGCCAAGACCGATCATCAGTTGTAGTGCCAGTTAAGTAAGTAAATAAGTAAAAATGGGCTTCACCATCATTTTATACATACATATATCCCCCCCAAATGTCAAAATCCTAGATGATCCACTGAAACGTTTGATTTCCATACACCAATAAAGTTCATACTCGTCTGTAAGTTTTTTCAAATACATAATTCATTTTTGTTTTTTTTTACAGATTAACCGAAAGATTAATACAATAAATACATAGTCCACACCTACACACACATGCACACATACAAAAATAATCAATAATATGCAAATGTGCGTGCATGCACCGTAAAACACACACACACACACACACACACACTCTCATGTATGCAAAGAAAACGCCAATCAACTAAATTCACATTAGCCATCCTGACAGCAAATATTTTTGTTATATTTCTGACACAAAGTAAGAAGAAAAATAGCGTAAACAAAGGAAAAATGCCATTAAGTAGAAATTTGTATAAAAGGAAAGGCACATGCATACATGCTCAAAGTCGCATACAGACACATTTAGAAAACAAATTTCCACATTTTCACGCATACTATACTACAACTACACTGAGTATGACAGAAATCGTTATTAATAGTTAAAGAAAGAGAAGTAGAGAAAGCAGCACATAATCATTCCACATCCATAGCAGCAAATCCAACAAAATGCAAACACATACACACACACATATCCTATGTATGTATGTATACAAGTCTTAAGAATATTCAGCCTCATAATTAAACGGAACGATTCAAATGAGTAGATGGCAGAACTAGAAAAGTTTTGCATATATGGTATGAGTATGAATAGAGGGAAGAAGAATAAAAACGAGGGGGAGAGAAAGGGAAATTTAATTCTTAACACACACTCACTCACACACGCACACTCACACCCCATACATGCATTTATACTCCCTATGCGTGGGTATGTTGAAACATCAAAGCTAGAAAAATGCAATGAATTGGAAAGAAACTTATGTAAAGAAAAGGGAACAAATCACGAATTCATCGACGCAGTAAACCAACATTGGCAAGCATCACTACTCAATTATTCAATAGTACATACTCATGCTCATGCCAGACTGCAACTTCTTTCTCTCCATCTCCATCTCCCTTTCTCTCTCCATCTCTCTGTGTGTCTCTCTTTGTCGCTCACCTTTAATCTTTATTGCCTACTATGCATGCAGGCACCACTGCACTTTTTCTAATTACGCACTATTTTCGTTAATTTGCAGTCCAGTGCTTTTATCCGACAAAGAAATTCTAATGGAAAACTTGGATTTCTCGCGCATAGTTTGGTACTTCCTTCTGTGGCCATGTAGCAAACACAATTGCAATTTGAATAGCACATAGCTTCGCAAGTAAGTAAAGTAAACTGCCTGCATGCCTAACTGGTTGCTGCTGGCCAGACTTGTTAATTGTAATCCTGAACACGTTTCTTTCACTCCTGCCGCTCACATCCTGCACTTTTTTGGGTGGGTGCCATTGATATTCCCCAAAAAAGAAATAAACACACAAAAATTGCAATAATATTCGTACTCAAACTCGGACTAACTCGCATACAAACACTCACCCTCTCCCACGCACTCTCTCACAAACAAACACACACACACACACGCACATACATACGAACAAACGTTCATTTACAATTATTTTTAACATGCGAACCTGCATTCACAGGACATCGATCATTAGCGGGATTTTCTTTGTGTCCTGCTGAAATTCTAATATAGCATATAAATGAATTCAATGTGTGTGTGTGTGTGTGTGTGTGTGCGATTGTGTATGTACCATAAAGTGTATGTGTGTAAGCGGGCAGTAAAATTAGAACGTGCAATTTCAATTGTTTTTGTTGTATTTGTTGTTGTTGTTGATGTTGATGTTGATTTTCGTAACTAACGCCAGCCAGTGTGTAGAGAATTATAATCCAGTCTAGTTGAATCTGCAATCCAGAGTTCCCTGCTCACCCATTGACCATTGGTCATTTTTAATGAGCTACAAAATTAAAACATTTTCGTTACATACATTGCAAAAAGCGAACAGTGAAAAATGGGGAAAGATATAAATAATTTGAGTATCTAAGGGATGAAATGACAGCGTCTTCTTCTTCTTCTCTAATTACAAAACTTTATTTTCTATGCTGTTTAAAATGTTTAAGCAGTTTTGGTATTTTCTCAAATTGCATTTAATTCACATTTTAATCCGTTGTAGATTTTCGGATTTTCCTTATGCCGGCAGGTACAGTGACTGTGTCCATTTATGGTAAACTATGGAAAAACACAATTGGTTCTAAGAAGTTTCTCTGATGCCCAATTTCAGTGTCGTTTGAACTGGTAGACAATATGTTTGTTGATATACAACTCGTGAGCTTTGGATATACTAATATCTCCATCACTCAATCCACTAGTCCCGCATACTTACTTACTAAAAATTATTTGATTTTGATAGGAAAAAAAATTCTTTTTGCTAAAACACAAATGGATAGTCTGCACCATTTTCAATTTGCAAACGGATTTTAAGTACAAAGCGAATAGATCCGCCCTAACCTTGTACAGAGGAATTGGCACTGATTGTATTTGTATCTGGTCAATCCATTCAACAGCCGAGAGCCACAGCGTAGTACTTATATTCTACTACCTAATCTCGATAACAATAGCATTTCACATACATAACTCACCCTGAAATTTTCTCATATGAGAAAAATACATATTTACATATGGTCTTCATCATAGTGAAATCATATTAAATAATGTTATAGAAATCATTAAAGCATCGTACGAGAATTCTGAACTAATAGTACACAAACACAACAACATCAGCACGCTGTTCACCAACAACACAAAAACCAACCAACTTCACCCCTTCTCATTGCAATCGATGAAAAGGGATCAACTCTCGGGGCTCGCCCGTCAACTCTAACGAATGCTGGTCTCATGATGAGAGTGACATTCCATGTAGGCCTCGGGATGAACATCAAGAAGACCAAAGCCATGAGAATTAATAATGTCAGCACTGACAACATGACAATCGAAAACCAGCCTGTTAATAACATGGAAAAATTCTTCTACTCTATCTCTGGGCAGCACGATTTCTATAGAGGACGGAGCTGAGGAAGACATCTAAACCAGACTCAACAAAGCCAGAATAGCTTTTGGACGAATAAAGTCAGTATGCAGAGGCTCTCAAGTTTTGAGTCGTTCAGCTGATGTTTAAAGTCTACTCTCACATATGTAAGTGCAACTTTCTTAATTCCATACAACCCAGAAACTGCAGGTTGGTGCTCATTAACAAGTGTCTGCAGATCTCATGTATACACAATATTTTAGCCAAACCTAATAAGAAGATCTCTGGAACCTTGAAAGTGAAGAATCTATTTCAGCCCAGATAAAGGAATGGAAATGAAGATGTGTGACATAAGAACAGCATCGCGTGATTGGCGCTTGATTGATATCCACAACGAAGCAGACTGAAGAATACACACATCAAGAACTATCAGTTGAAAATCTAATGGTGAACCGTAAAAACAACTGCACATAGTAAAGTCAGATAGAACTGCCTTGGAAAAGACCTCAAGCCCCCAAGAGAAATTATCTCAAAGGATTACACAAGCCTTATATTGGAGGTACTGAGTTCGAATTTTGACTTCATGCCTTACCTCAAACCACGTAAGACTTACGCTATCTCAACAAGCTAAATACCTAGATGCTATTATGGACTACATGTGGTCGCTGTGGCGCAGTGGTAGCGCGTTGGACTGTTACGCAGAGTGTCAGGGGTTCGAATCTCGGCACAGGCAAATTAAAAAAGTAGAAAGAATAATTTTTCTACACGGCACCACCTCTTGGCAGGTAATAGCAAACCTACAAGTAAAAATTGCCTATGAAAAGCTTTTCACTTCGCCGTTCGGATTCGGCATTAAAATGTAGGTCCCTTCCATTCATGTACAAATATAACACGCACAACATGATTGAATGCGAAAAGCTCGGCCTAGGCCCTCCATGGGCTGCTGTGCCATTAAAAGTAAGTAAGTAAAGTAAATTATGGACCCCAAACTCAGCTGGAAACTCAATATAGAGCACAGATTATGAAAGCGAGTGTAGCACTGCTGCTGGGTAAGAAATGGGGTCTTCAACCAAAAATATCATTATGGTCATACACAGCCATTGTAAGACCAGACCTGGTCTGGTGGCCAGCTGTAACTAATAAGTACAGCCAAACTATACTGAATAGAATATAAAGATCAGCTTAGCACTAGTCCAGCAGAGGTTCTTAACTTACTTACTCACTTATTACCAATAAACTTACGCATAGAATCAATCGGTTCATGTAGCGCAGTCAGACTCAAAGAAGCAGGAAGCTGAACCTCAATAACATACGGCCTCAGCAAGATACTCCTGCAGGGTCCACTACTACACAAAGTCTACAACACTGACTACATTACACTAAACGTCAGGAAAGACTTTTCTGTATTCTCCCCATCCAGAGCGGATTGGAGGAAAAATACGGTAATTGGGCGCATTGATGAGAAGCTCTACACCGATTGGTCGATTGGCTGCGCTGTAGGGGCTGGCGTCTACTCAGCGTCCCTCCAACTATCCTCATCCATACGCGATAAAGGAGACGTGCAAATCAGGAATAATGGGACCAAAGTAGCTAATTTATTACATCAGGAATAATGGAGCCAAGATATCTAAGATATCCAAGATGCAGACAGTCAACCTGCTATTAAAGCCTTAGATTCTTCCATTATAAATTCCAAATTAGTTCTGCAATGCAGGGAGGATCTCGATCTACTTGGTCAAAGGAAATTACTCTAATATGTTTTCCAGGCCATAAGAACATCGAGTGTTAATGAGAAGGCAGATGACCTAGCTAGGATGGGTTCGGCACTTGACTTCGCTACAGCGGAATCTGTCGCAATTCCGTTTGGCAGTGTTAAGGCCACTTCTGCTTCTCAACTACCTTACTATAGCAGGCCAGTAGTGGAAACAACTGACTACCTGTGACACGTCTAGGAAAACGTCGCCAGAATATACTGAACTCAGGACAAAACAACTGATAAGAGTGTTCTTGTCCCAATATCTCACGCATTACCGCTGTTCTCACAGGCCACTGGAAAATGAGAGAACATGCAACAAGACTTAATCTTCCATTCAATACTTCCTGTCGTAGCTGCCAGGAAGAGGGAGAGACGAAAACTCTCTTTCAATATTTATGTGCCTGCCCGGGTTTGGCAAGAGTAAGACTTCGCTAATTTGGGGTTCAGAAGCAAAGACTTACATTCATTACGACCTCACCTCTTACCAAAAGACAATTAAATAACAACAAATGAGAAATGTGTTAGTAAAATGGTGCTTGGCACTAATTATGTTTTTCAGATGAAAACAACCACTCAAACAACAACAACCAAAGCAAACCACAGTGGAAATCTTCCAACTTATATACGAGTACTTCATGGTAAGCAGTGAATAAATTAAACAAATAAATTTAGTGAAAAATATTTGTCTCCTATAGGTAGGGTTACCAGAAGTACTGATTTATCATTAAAGTAAAAAAAGATTTACTGGTTTTCGAAGAAGTTTAACAGATTTTTTCCCAAAAATTGAGATTTTAAGATTTCTTATATTTTTTTTAGTATTTTTCAATCACTGCACACTATTTTCTATACTTGGATTTAGATAATTTTTTTATATTGTACAGTTACGGAGTTTGTGATTTTTTCCACAATTCCCACGACACGAATCGAGATTTTTAAAAAGTTATTCGCAACTTTATTTTGGCTATTTATAATAACCAAAGTGAAATAATGATTTTCCATTAGAAATCATCTGGTAACCCTAAACATAGGCGAATTGAATAAATGTTTAACGGTTTAATTGCTCTTTGCGAGACATAATTATAGCGGCATTACTTATGATGCGACAATTTATTGAGAGACCTTGGGAGAGAATCAACTCTGACTCCCATTGTAGATGACTGAAAAGCATTGGGTTGATTAGGAAATAAGTAGCCAGTCCACTTCTATTCATCAACGCCAGCCTTGGTATGCCACTGGTATTTTCTGACATAATCAATAAACGTTGGTCGAAAATAATTACCTAATTAAACAAAGAAAACAACAGTTCCAAATATTTTCTACATATTTATCTGTGGACAGATTTCATATATGTACTCGTTAATAAAATACCATAGGTATAATTTTTAGGAGCAGTAACAGAACAGCAGGTGGCAGTAGAATCGTTACCTCATTTGATGAAAGAAGAAATTCGCACCTGAGTGAATTGTCGATAACTTTTTGCCTTCTGGTATTACAAAATACTAATACATAGCCTAGTCTAGTAATATATAAGCCTAGTAAACCTAACTTTCCAACTGAACCTCGCTATTCTTTTTCAAATATTGTAATAAAATTAAGTACCATTCACATTTTACATTAACAGGGTGACAATAAAAAATTTTTAGAATTATTTTTACACAAATTATCCAATTCATAAACTCATTCACAATTATCACAGTTTATTTTTAGTCTCCTCACCTGTTCGTGTCTGTACTTTTTAACCTTTTATTGTGAATGGCCATTGATGAATGTATAGAATACAATGCTTGTTATTCATTCACAATGGCAAAATAGCAATAATGTAGCTGTAGCTGTAGTTGGAATTCTATAAATTTTTTATAAAGCAGCAGTTACAGATAATTTATTGAGCAATCTGCGTAAAATAAAAATAAATGCTGAAAGAACGCCTTAAAAGAAACTAGCCAGTACGACCAAGTCCTTTCCGAGTATAGAGTATAGATGCTCACTATATACCATGCTAGATACTGTAAAACCCCTGCCTGGATGAGATTGGTGGGCTTAAATGTTCGCCCTATTTCCCCGTTCGGTCGCAATTAGCATAGAGAGTGCTTTCCCAAGGTATTGTAATAACTTGCTTAGTCTGTATCTTGTTTCAAAAGCAACTCCCAAGAATGAAACAGATCTTTGAAGAAAACATTGTCCAACTTGTTGATACGATTTCAATTTTCCAGGTCTCTGAAGAAGTCATCACCCAACAAATGCCCAGTGAGCGCGTTATAAAAAGCTTTCCTTCTGATTTTCTATTTCACAAAGGTAAACAACAATAAAGAAATGGTTTTTCTTTCATTGATGGAATAAACTTTATTTAAATTAATTAATTAATTCTTTAAAACTAAAAGTATACAGTTTCTTATTTTTAATTATTGACTATAAACTAATAAATTTATGTGATATCTATTAATATAATAGCATTAGATTTGAGTAATGCTGCATACAAGCTAAAAATAAATGATAAATAAAAAGAAATAATAATAATCATTTAAAGAAATGTGCGATAAGTGAAACAAAAATACTATATTCTTTTTAATAATGCGCACAAGTAGAAAAAGTGCATATCGAAGTTTCACGAGACAGTTCGAATGACTATAAATAGAAATTTATATTCTTCAAGACTTTCAACTCAGACTTCAGTAAAGTGAAAATATATTTAAATCTCAATTGAATAAATTAAGAAGTTTTGTTCTTTTGATGTTTCTTCTGTCCAGTTCAGACTTCAGAGTTTCTATTGTATTTTTTCCGAATTTGTTTTCCAAATATTTCTAAAACCTGTGCACTTCTTCTACCAATAATGCCACATACATATTTTTAAAAACACTTAGAAGCTAATATTAACATTTTTAAATATTTGTCTATAACATAAGATTTATGCAGCTGCAACAAATTTAATCTATATTTTAATAATAATAATTATTAATTTATGTCTTTCAATTAATATTTACTTGAAATTCGTGTCTTTCTTTTATATATGATACATACGAGTATGTATTTTTCTGTTTTTGTTTTTTTAACATGCAGACTTTATTCATTCACAATTTTTTTATAATAATCTCCTTTATTACATACGGTTTCAATCATTTTTATGTTGAAAAATTTTAAAAAATCGAAATTTGTATACGCTTTGAGATTTTATATGCTGCTTCAAAGAAACGAACTTTAGTAAAGATTCTTAAAAATTTTGTTTTTTTTTTTAAATACTTTCTCATGTACGTTTTTGTTTTGGTTTTGAAATATGTCATGCATTTTTCAAAACTGCTGAAAATATTTTTTCTTTATTTTCAATTGCGTTTTTGTTAATTTTACATTTTTTACTTAAATTTAGACTAATTCTTTGCTACACATAAAAACGAAAGAAAGCATTCACTCTCACTTCCAAAAGTGCTAGAGCTCAGTAAATTTTCAACTAATTATTAGAAATTAAGGAGCTTTCTTAATACACGAAAGATCCTCATGCTGAATTTGTAATTTTGCCATTTTTCAATGGCATACCCTCTTCAGTATTAACAATTGATGAGATGCGCACTTTCTCGGGTGGATTATTCCACGGTTGCAATTCACCAGAACCGATCACGGAATAGACGATCGCACCGGATATATAAGTACCCGCTAGTACCCAGAACACAATTTGCCATTGATGATAGGATTTCTGGAAAATAAATTTAAAATTTATTAGGAATTACCTACGCGCATTGCTTTGAAAAACGAAAAACCTTACATCTTCATATGTCAGCGCTCCGACCATCCATGTCGACAGAAAACCCCCGAACGATGATAGCGTATTGGCCAAACCAAATATGGTACCGCTAAAGTTGGGCGCTATATCCAATCCATTTCCTAGATAGCCGGCAGTTACAGCGCCGTGTGTGAATAGTGCCAATGTGAATATGGTAACCGACCAGGCAGCATCACGCCCCAGAAACACCTGAACAATCATTAGCATGCCAGGCGTCACAAGCGCTAGAAGACAATTAAATAAATATTTATTAAACAATTTAATGTGGGAACGAGTAAATATTTATTTTCTCTAACTGATTAGTATTTCTTTTAGTACTTTGTTCTTTTTTCTTCTGCTTTGCAGCTTACCAAATGCCGTGAAAACTTTTCTTGTCGCTGTTGTTGATAAAGTTCCCTTTTGTCGTAAATAGTCAGCAAAACATGAAGAACTGAAAGCCATAATGTACTTTCCCAGATAAGGTAATGACGAGAATAATCCATTCTAGAGAAAATTAATTGAAAAATAGTTGTACTAATATTTAAGGCATTGTGATGTATCGATCAGGTTAGGTTCGAGTTGCTGTCCTATAAATAATTACATACACTTAGGCCAGATCGACCCATTGCGTGTCAAGTGGCTTGCTAGCCTGCTATGCAGAGTGTCCGTAGATCAAATTTCAGCACGAGCAAAATAAAAAAAAGGAGAAAAAAGTTGTGTGCGTCAGTGGAACGCCCTACAGAAGTTTACTTCTTCAGAATTTTTATGTTTAGGGTTTTCAGGTTAGGTTTAGTAAACTTGTAACAACATGTTTTGAAATTGTTTACGTGCTGATTTATGCAAACGATAAGCCTTGTATAGTTCAGTTTGATAATTCTCTGATCTGGATTAACATCATTTTGATCGTTTGCATTTCCAATGCGTGCAACGCCCTCTGCAAAATCATCATCTCCATCATATTTATACTCAAAGCATTATTATCATTATAATAATCATCATCATTAAAATATTCAGGTATGTATGATCACAGGTAGAAAATTGCAGGTCTGAGAACTCACGAATGTTATGAGGTTGACTAGAAACTTGGCAAATCTCGTCTATGTTTTGTTGTGTGCAACTTGTTTTCTTTCCGCGGAGAAAAGATTTTCAGGCAATCTTTTCAAGTAAATCTTTTGCCCTTCTCTTTCGTTGAGAAGCTGCGAAATCGGCTCAATGACTGCCTGATGCTGTATAATCTGAGGAGCTTCGACGGGACTCAGTAAGATAAGTGTTAATGTAACTATTGGCTCCAATGAGCTCATTTGACATTAATGCTGTGCCTCCGCATTAGTTTTTGCGAGTTGTTTTTCAATGAAAATCGAATTCTGTTGTTGTGTAGACTTCACTCTCGCGATTTCTCGGTGCTTGTTTTTGGGCCTTCATTTTTCGACGAAGTCTACATTCTCGCAGACTTTCATCCGAAGTTTTTGCTGATGATTTTATCGTAGCACAATCGCCATTTGTTTATGCAGTTTGTTTTTTTTTACTAGAAACAGATGGTCAGCGCCCTCTATCTAGTATGATTCATACTCAGCGCCCTCTATCAATTAAGTTTGAATCATACGCGAATCAGCGCCCTCTAACAATAGAGTTTAATTCATACTCGTGGATACATGTAAAAGCATATGTACTGGTAAAGAAGTAAATTTCAAAAATAATTTTTCTACACAGCTCTACTCCATGGCAGGCAATGGGAAACCTAAAAAAGTACAAATTGTGTAAGAAAAGCTTACAAATGTGAAACGCATAACATGAATGAATGCGAAAAGCTCGGCCTAGGTCCTGGATGGGTGATTTTGCCATTAAAAGAGCAAAGTTGTATCGATTAGTCAAGATTTGAATAATTACCATAAGTAGAATTCTGAGTTTTAATAATTTAATGAGTTAATCACAAATTTTAACTGTTCCATTAATCAATGTTAATCCAAGAATTAAACAGGCTCGATTAATCGACAAATA
The DNA here is from genome assembly GCA_958295655.1 of Palloptera scutellata. Lineage (NCBI taxonomy): Eukaryota > Metazoa > Arthropoda > Insecta > Diptera > Pallopteridae > Palloptera > Palloptera scutellata. The sequence continues at coordinate 30,766,105 of OY282452.1, read as the reverse complement.
AATGAGAAATGAGGTCAAAATTTGAATATTCGAGAATTAAAAGAATCGATAATTATATTCTGATCGAATATTCAGAATATTGATTAATAAAGCTTTCTGAATCAAAATAAACATGAACCATTGTTTTTGATTTTCCAATTAACAAAGATTCTGATTAAATCAAAAGAATTGATTAAATCAAAATGCAGATACTTAATCAAATTAATCGATTAATCAGAAATATACATAATAGATTTATCAACAAACTCTTCAACTAATTCTAATTCTAATTCTTCGCACCTATGAGCTGGAGCTTACACTTCTCCCTCCTTTTTCCTCCCACCTATCAACCTTCCTTCCAATCAACACAATGTTCTGCCTTTATAGGGGTACCCCCGTGTGTTGATTATATTACAAAAAAAAAAAAAATATACTGTTTCTGATTCTGAATAGTCGATCACGTCGTTATAAAACTAATACGTGAAACTAAATAGCTACAACTCACCTTCTTAATATCAAAATGTAATATTTGATGCATAAATGTTGGCAATTGATTTATCACAGTAAAGAAACCGAACACCGACAGGCCGTGAGTGATAATAATCGCCCAGACGGCCGGTGAACAGAACAAATCACCCCATGGTACATAACTGGGACGTTTCTTTGAGGTTGATGTACCGATAGCATCTTCAATTTCACGACGTTCCTCCGGCGAAATGCGTGGATGTGTGGCGGGGGTCTCGAAAACAAAAGTGAACCAGCAAATTGACCAGAGTAGACCAACACCACCTGGAAAATATTAAAATCAAATTATAAACACAAATGAAATATGTTTGTTCTTTAAATTAACACTCCAGTCGATCAAAGTCATCGATCTTATGTTTTATCCAATTAAATAAACAATGCAACTCCTAATACGTCACGATTTCATGCAATTATAGTCAATTAAAATCTAATTATTATGTGCCCTTGTATTACATCGGACATACTCGTATTTTGAAAACTTACCGGTTAAATAGAAAACACTACCCCAACCCCAAACGGAAATGAGATAGCCACAAACTGGCATCGTAATGGCAGCGCCCAGTGATGATGCTTTAAGAGATAAAAATACAATATAATAATTTCAATAAAACTGTAAAATAAATGCATAACTCTTCCCCAACACTCACCCATCATATTCGACATGAATTTAGAACGTTCCATTGGTGGAATCCAAACCGCTGCCACCGGATGTATCGCAGGCCATGATGCGCCCAACATGAAACCCAAAACCACGCGCACTATTATCAATGCCACATAACTGATGTGTGCTGCCAGCGGTGTAATCAATGTCAGTAGACTAGCCCAAAGCATAGAGTGTCCGAAGACACGTCGACCGCCTATCAGCTCCGCCAGGCGTCCGCCTGGCAACTCTGTGAGTATGTAGCCCCAGAAGAAACAACCGAGTACGAAATTTGTCTGATATGAATCCCAGGGAAAACGTTCATCATATATTTCATTGTCCACATCATCCGAAGATGTTGTGTCCGTCGTGGTGCTGTTAGTAGTTCCTGTTGTTGTGTTTGCTGCTGCCGTTGCATTAACTTCTGGTCTCACCATTGCCACAATGGCTATAGTTAAGTTGACACGTAGAGCATAATTCAGCATAAAGCCGAGTATAGTGAGTAGATTTAACACTTGACGACATGATAAAATATCTGCAGAAAGAACGAGAGAGGGAGAGAGAGAGACGAAGAGATTTAAGTTAAATTGAAATTCTTGACTAGTCAAAGTCCAAATTCTTAAAAAAATATGAACTATATTTTTGTAATCTATCATTGAAAATACGTAAATTTTTTGAGAACAACGCAATTACACTAAGTAGTTAGCTGATGTAATTGATTGTTTTCATTGCATTTCATTTACTTGTGTACATATGCATTAAATTATTTAATTCTATTATATTTTTCTTTTCAACTCACATACCAATAATCGATAAATTGAGAAATACATAAATTGAGTTCACTCTATAATTTAATATACGATATTACTTTGTTTAGCTAGATATAAAAAAGGTGTATCTTTCGCAACAATCTATAACTAGTTCACTAAGTAGTTGCTGTTGTACTTGAACTTATAAATCGGTTTGAAATCATATTAATCCATTACACAAATTCAAAGTCAAAGAATCCGAAACGCTTTCATAGATCGAAAGTATAATGCTGAAAAAGTAAAAAGATCCATAAAGGAGGAGCTAAAGGGTTAATACATATTTGAAAATATATGTTAAAGTTTAATTTGCGATGAAAAATATATTTTTAACTTACAAAATAATTTTAAAGACACATTCCTTCACTGTGTGTGAGAGGTAGAAATTTTAGAGATTTTGAAAATTAGATAAATTTTTATAAAACTAAGTTCAGAGATTTTCATTGTTCAGTGACCTTTAGTAAAAATTTATGAGTAACATATTTCTGGAAGTTATTAACCATCTATGAATCCCCGTAATGGGATAAAAAAGTGATTTCTACACGTAATGCCAAAAATACCCTTAATGAAGGTATCTAATGGGTTAATGCATTTGAACCAAATATTCTACGGAAAATTCTACATACTTACAATCGATTAGCGAACACCCAAACAATCGCAGATGCCAAATCAAAAATTTCCCTTATGCTTAATTTTACTTAATTTGTTAGAAATGGGCAAACTTTAGTCCCGCATAGAATCAAATAACGAGCTACCTTTGCAAAACACTCGGGGGATTCTGTTGCTGTATATGTTTACTTTCAGTGCAATGCTTTTCATAGGCAATTTTTTCTATCGTAGGTTTGCCATTGCCTGCCAAGAGGTGGTGCCATGTAGAACAATTTTTATTTTATTTACTTATTTTTTTGGTTTTGCAATAGTAGACTTAAATCTTTCACAAAAATATATAAGTAATAAACCCCCGAGTATGTACAGTTGAAATAATTTTGGTGTCAACTGTATTGCATTTTTCCATTTTAGCTGCATCTCTTAACAGTCAGGACTCAAGGTAGCCAAGGAAGTAACAGATGTCAGTCCTTTTCTGTTGTTTCATTCTAAATGACAATATAACGAAAAAGAGATTTAAGAGCTTAATCGTTTTATTCGCACATGGTAGACTACATAAGTACTTGGTGAATAAAACGCAGCTAACAATTCAAATATGAAAAGTAGCTGCAGTAGCTTGTGTGGACGAGGGATAGAGGAATAACTTTGCTAATAACATAATAACAGGACGCATTCTAATAAGTTTGGCTCCACTTCTCGACTTGTCAAGTAAATAACAATTCACAGACTCATGGGAGGAACATTTTGAGCAAATATTTTATTACTCATCTCTTTATTATACAGTGAAAAGATTAGGAAGCAAGAGAGATTGAAACCAGTTAACTATTCCCGAGAGGTATATGAATAGTCTTCAAACTAACATTCACATTTTCCAACAACAAGATGGCGCTATAAATTTTTGACATATTTTCTTCTTTTTAACATAAATTGCATGACATAAATTAGAATTTATAGCAATTATGTAAGTCTGCGGTGAAGTAGAGGCAGTCAAATCAATAATCCAAAATCTACTTTGTGTATGCCCTGCATTGCATGAACAACTTATGCAAGGTTCTTCGATAACTTAGTAGATATAACTGGCGTAAAGGTGCAGGATTTACCGAAATATGTAAAGAATACCGACTGGTTTCAGTCTGGTATCATGTGAATTAAGTACCTACGTGGTTAGTGTACCAAAATGTACAAAATTAAGAGATTCACAATGGAACACAATTGGTATCCGAGTGGAAATGATCACTAATCTGATCAAACACGCTTCTTTAACCTAACCTAAGCCTTACATCAAATTTTATACCCCCAACAACAAGATGGACGTACATTCACCAATTTCGATTAATCTCTTGGCACCCACTACTCCATCTTTTAACTGTCAAGGCAAGCAATTTAACATTGAGAATGCAATCAATGTTTTTAAGAGTTTGGCATAATTGATTTTATCAATTATCAATTATCAATGACTCAACTCATTTCTCTACACTTTCTGGGTAAGAAAATATGTGAGATAGGGGACGAATGTGGTTGAAACTTATGAATCGAATAGATTCGATGTTGAAAATATTTTAACATTTTGTTGGTGCACATCGTAAGTTTTCTCCACTCATATTTCACTTGTAAAATATGAACCTTAAGTACGAGTATCATTGAAGTCTTCAACAAAGCAATTACACAACTCTCTAAACAAATTAATTTCTTGCAACCGCTAGATGCCGCTGTACTTCTATGAATTTTGCGGTCATACTTATATTACCTTTTTTTAAACCAAAGTCGTATGATATAAATTTACATTTATAGCATTTAACCTTTTCTCAAATCATATTTAACCACAAGATGGCGCTATACAATATTAAAGAATGTCGCAAAGTTGTATTTAAAATAAATGCAATAATTACAGCAGTGATGAGTTGATAGTATCGGACTTTTTGTCAATGATTATCACAATTATTGTGCCTAGGTTTTTTCTTATTATACAAAACTACGCAAAAATATTTATTAGTTTTTTAAGTTTTATGGTTTTCGAAGAAAACAAAAATGAATATGCATATTTCCGTTAAATTGAATGTTACGAAAATAAACTTTGATATGCCGAAAAAATACATCATTCAATCGTAAGTTTTAGTGACAAATCACCACGCATAAAATTTAATTTTTTTTTTTTTTTGCAAATTAAATTTTGAATATAATTTGCATACGAACATTAACTTGAAACTTACTTAATGACACTGCGATATCACGATATCACAAACACTTTGAAGTCACGCTATTGGCAGCAAATGTAATTCATAAAAATTAACAACAACCAGCTAAAATTAATGATTATGTGCTAGCAGGGCGATTGTGAAAAATGTGGAAATTGTTTTATTCTGGCATAAGTAATCACGTTTTTAAGTTGTTTGTTGTTTATTTCGCTTCGGCCAAAATCAGAAAAGTATGCGAACTCTGAGTCAAATTTTTGAACAGAAACACATAATGACAGCAAATGAACAATGAGAAAAACAAAGAAAAACAAAAAAGCAGATAGACGGAGACAGACGAAACGTCATGCAGACAATACGACCGAACACAAATCACATGACCATGTGAACCGAAAAAAAATGTGGCAAAAGGAACAAGAGCGCCACTCCAAAACACAGCAACAGTGAAGTCTTATAAAATCCCCACCCATCCAGCGATTTAAAAACCAAACACCAAATTTGCAAGTGCCATTGACCCAAGTAGGTATGTAAATTTGCGTACAACACGAGAACCGCACATTTACCATAATACATAAATTTCACACACATGCCAAAATAAAACCAAATAAAAGAAGAAACGCCAAATTCCAAAAAAAAAAATTTTCATAAAACAGATAAAATAAATATATGCTAATTTATATAAAGTATGAAAATGAAAACGGAAAGAAATTAAGCAGTTATTAAAATTTATGCGTGATTGCCAAGGCAAAAGCACTACGGGATAAGTAATGAATGCCCATTAGGAAACATTTAAGAGCGATTACTCTAATTTGTCCCTGAGACCCTGAATTCAACTCAACAACAAAACTGTCGTAATTCTGGATACTTAAAAGAAACTGAATGATTTTCTGGACCATTGGATGAACCATTTCTCCATAATCATAACTTGTCCCTTTCAAAGCTGTTTTCCTCAGGAATTTTTAACAAAATGTACTTAAAAATAAGAATGACCCTTTTCAAAGATGTTTCCTCAGGAATTTAAAAACAAAATGTATTACAAAATAGGAGGACTCCTTTTCAAAGACGTTTTCCTCAAGAAGATTTTGAAAAATTTATTTAAGAATAAGAAGGACTCGTGTAGTCACTCTCCAATAAAATATCTTACAATAATAATTATAAATAATTGTGTACTTAGATATTTTCATCATCTGAGTACCCAGTAATATTATGTAAAGGGTGTTTATTTTAGAAGTGTGGTTTTCAATCGGAGTTGGTCTTTTTTACAGCTGTCACTTGATTTATGCTCAGTTTGGTTTTCCATTTCACAATGAATAGACTTACTCCTGAACAACGTTTACAAATCGTGCAAATTTATTACCACAATAATGGTTCGGTTTGCGCGACTTTCACTAGAAAATTTTGTTCAGCGATTAAGCTCACTTTTGGTTGAATGAGCAACATTGTCGCATTTGGAGTGATCACAATCCACAAGCCATCGTTGAGACGTTACATCCTCAAAAAGTCACTGTTTGGTGTGCTCTATGGGCAGAGGGAAGCATGGCAGTCCATATTTCTTCAAAGATGAAGCCGGTCATAATGTTACAGTCAATGGGGAACGCTATGAGCCATTGGAGGATGTTGATGTGAACGACCTTTGGTTTCAACAATACAGCCAACGAAACAATCAATTTATTGAAGGAAACTTTTGGTGAGTGCATTATCTCGCGTCGGCCTGTGGCGTGGCCTCCAAGATCGTGCGATTTAACACCGCTGGTGTACTATTTTTTATGGGGTTATGTGAAGTCGCTTGTCTACGCAGATAAGCCCGAGACGATTGACGCCTTGGAAGAGAATATTCGGCGCGTTATTACTGACATACGGCCGCAATTGCTGCAAAAAGTGATCGAAAATTGGGCCTCTCAGCTGGAATTTATTCGAACCAGCCATTTGCAAATCCTTATCTTTATAGTAAAGCTAAATTCTTGGCCATAACATTAAATTATATGCGTTTTATTTCTTCTTGAAAACCACACTTCTAAAAAAAAACACCCGTTATATGTAAACCAATTTTAGTAATGGTGAGTCAAGAATCTGAAGAAGCATAATTTCTTACAACCTTGTGTAATTATTGGACTTTTTTCGGATACCTTAGTGGTCTAACATCATCAGCACTAATTTGTTCAGTAGAAAAAAATTTTAATATCTCTTAACTGATCGGTCATTGACTTGAATTGAAAAAAAAAAAACAGAAAACACTGTGTTGGCTATTTTTATACATCGTCAGGATATCGTTATTTTTTTATTGAATATTTCGTTAATAATTGAATATAACACTGAATAATAGAGGAGATTGATTGCGTTGAGGTAGGACCCTTTATTTGAAAGGCCTTGACGATAAGAACCGGTAAGCGTGAGGAACGGAGCACAAGGGGGGCATTATCCCGCTTGTATCGAATTTGTGTGACTTAATTTTTATTTTATTTTTTTTGGTTTCCCCCTTATTTACATATATACTGGCTATAACTAGATTTTTTTACCGCTATCAAAAATTTCGCATTTGCCATCAAACATTAAACATAAAATTTCAGATTATAAATTGCCGATTTGCTATATATCAAATACATCAATGAATGCCGGTATTTAAATTTAAGTCTCGAAAAGTGTTTCGGGATTGACATCCCTAGTATGTTTATGAGTAGGTGAATTATACAGAAAAGCGGTAACCACCATAAAATTTGGAACATAATTCTTACCATTCTTTTTTTTTTTTTTTTTGTAAACATCTTTTTACGGTCTTAAAAGATGTTGTATCCTTATACAAATGGATACAAGTAAAATAAAGAAACCGTATTATGATAAGGGGGGACCCTATATAAAGAGGGTAAAAGTATATATTTCATACAGTAAAACCCGTTAAGTACCTCCTGTCTTAAGTGCTATTTTCAGCTTAAGTGGATGTAACTACTACTATTTTTTTATAAATCCAATAAAATTTCCCATTATAAATGTCTTCCCAGCTTAAGTATATCAAAAGCCTGACATCTTCAGCAGAGGTATTTACCCGGCCTTTACTGTATTTTACTACTATACTATATTTCCATTCATGTACAAATATAACACGCAAAACATGAGTGGATGCGAAAAGCTCGGCCTAGGCCCTCCATGGGCTGTTGTCCCATTAAAAGTAAAGTTACTGTATTTCGAATGAAAATAATTTTACTAAAAAGTATAATTTTACTAAAATTATTTTAGGTGTCAATCGTAAGCTCAAAATATCAATTTCGATAGTATCAAATGAAAGAGTACTCGCCGGCGTATTTGGTAGTGCGTTGGCCTGCTACGCAGAGTGTCCGGGGTTCAAATCTCGGCACTGGCAAAATCGAAAAGTAGAAAACGGCACCAACTCTTGGTAGGCAATGGCAAACCTACAACAGTAGAAATTGCCTATGAAAAGCTTTTCACTTCGCTGTTCGAATAATAGAATTTTATTTGAAAGTCTCTAAAGATAAATACAAATAAGTCGAAGGAAAATGACACAGGAATTTAATTATTCATCTGGTATAGAAACCTATAACTTGGTCGAAGGTCGTAATACCTATAGAAAGAAGATGTTGGCAAGAGGAGCTATTTCCCAGTCCTCGCGAATCTAGAGGGTTCAATGCTCATTTATCTGTATTGTCGACTAACCGTAGAAAGGGAAAACAACGCAACCCCAAACTCCAATGAGTTATATTTATGAAAACCGTTATTTGTATAGGCATAAAATTCTAAAAATTTGCATTCTCATTCTTCTACCGATTCTTCCAAGAATTTCAGAAAATTTTTAATCAAAATCCACACGAATATGAAGTTTTGTCTTTATTTATATTATATCCAACAAAGTAGAAGGCACCAACCGAAATTCTGAGAAATGTTCAAATCACAACATTTTTTAATGTCATTTTGGGGGGAAAAAACAACCAAGAAATAATTATAACCTTTTCATGGTGTTAAATTTGTTTGTGCTTAATTAGAGGTTTTTTTCGGATGTGCGTGTGTGTGTGGTGCGTCACTTCAAAAAGGAACATTGCTAAACGACGCACGTGTGTGATGAGAGGCCGCAAAATTTGCCTTTTCAGTAAAGGTAACTTCAAAATTTAAGTCTTTTGTAAACAACTTTGCAATCCTTCAACTTCAAAGTGGGCGTGATTATTCAGAGAATTGAGAACCTACAGAAAACATAAAAGTACCTGCACAAAATAAATCAGCAGCCATTTATATACGCAACCAACCCCTGGCTCGTAACACCAACCCAAAGTTTATACACCCTCAGAAATGAGAAAAGTAATTACTTAGTAGGTCATAAAAACAACAACACAACAACACACTTAACACTCATATCATAAACAATAAACAATAAACACACACGCTGAATTAAAATTATTCACATCCAATAATAAAACTCGTTTTAAGTAAATTTGCCACAAACAGAAGGCGAAACGAAATTCCCCTAAAATTTGTTCGCATATGACTAGGTACATACATACTCGTACATATCTCATCTTTCACATGTTTAACTTTCGAGGGCACACGTGATCGCGAGCTATTTTTTAAGCCATAGCATGTGATCTCCTAACTTGAAGCTCTGCAAAGCGCTGACTCATTATTAATGATGCTAATTTGAATCGAATGCGAATAAATAATAACTAGCAACTTCTTATTTTTGTATTGTTTCCATCGTATAGTCACTCGTAAATAGTATGGGCCTTAACGCCTGATGCAGCCAAATTTCGCATTTAAAAAGTTGATATTGCTAGTAATACTGGCCTTTCGGGCAGGCTAATTTTAAAAAAAGTTCAATTTAAAAGTTTGAAAAGAAAAATCACATTTCTCGCCTAAAACGAAATAGACGTGGGAGGGGTAGATGTCTCGGTCCTGACAATTCTAGGGCTATTCAATTTTATTTCCATTATTTATAAGTTATGGTAAGAAAATATGTATTTCAAATTATCTCCGAAAGTTTCAAGCAAAATGTTTCTATAAGGGGAACGGAGGAGGCCTTAAGAAGTTCGTTCCTCGGGATCAACTATTTTAGGATCTTTCTTTATTTATCTGTTAGGAAAATAAATTTCCTTCGAATGGAAAACTAACTGAAGATTATTTTATGAAACCACTGGCCACAAAAATAAGTGCATGTTGGAATTTATTTGAAATATTTTCATACTTATTTTATGTATCGCTGTCCAGATAAAGACACTTTTCTCCACTCATGCCACTTACGAAAGTTAACTCCAGAGGTCGTCAGGGTTCTGAACGGCGATAAATGATTTCAAATTCGATTTATTGACAAATTCAGTAATTTGCTTTTTCAAAAATAGTGACTCCAGTAGGGTCAAGCTTCTCACAGCAAAGCCAAATTAACGAGGACTTATGTTGTTTGTATCTTTATTGCTCGGCTTTATAAAAATTACAACAAATACACAACTGTAGAAGTGTCAAGAATCTGAGCAATGTCAAATCCACAGAGACTCATGTTGGAAAATTTTTAATAGGGCTCCTTCCTATGTTTTCACATAATCTCCTCCCTAGCTCACTTGGGAATTAGAAAATTGGCTAAAGAGTGCGTTATGGTTCCGGAATACGCTACAATTTGTTTAAATTCATATTCCTCAAGTGATTTCAAAGCGTTATTTTCAAGAACCCAAAACTCCAATTATATCTACTTTAAATTAGCAATATTTTTTTTATTGGAAAGGTAAAAAGGAGGACTTTAAAACTAAAAAAAAATTGTGTGCGTCAGTGGGACGCCCTACAGAATTTTACTTCTTCAGAACATTTGTGTTTTGGGTTTTCAGGTTAGGTTTAGTAATCTTGTAAGAACATGTTTTTAAATTGTTTACGTGCTTATTTATGCAAACGATAAGCCTTGTATAGTTCAGTTTGATGATTGTCTGATCTCAGGTGTGCAAAATCTGGCTCAAATTCATTTTGATATTTTGCATTTCCAATGCCTGCAACGCCCTCTGCCAAATCATCATCTCCATCATATTCATACTCAAAGCATTATTATCATTATAATAATCATCATCATTAAAATATTCAGGTTGTAGGATCTCTGCAGGTAGAAAATTTGCCACTAGCCGGTCTGTGAACTCGCGAATGTCATAAGGTTTACTAGAAACTTACCAACTTGTTTTCTTTGCCTCAAGTTGCTTGCGAAGTCTACACTCTCGCGATCTCTCGGTTCTTGTTTTTGAGTTTTTTGCACGATAGCAGAATTTGAATTTTGTTTGAATTCCAGTTTTCGACGGAGTCTCGTTGTCTCTCAGCCGAAATTTTGCGGCTGGAGATTTAATCATAACATAGTCGCCATTTTGCCTCGCGTTTTTTTTTCATTCTATACTCGCTCATTCTCTCAGCTCTAGAAATTTCTAAATGTTTTTGTTTGAAATGTAAAACGATTGTTTGAAATTTCAAATTTGGCAAGAAACTGATAGGCAGCGCCATCTATCAATCGAGTATGGGAAAAATTTTACTAGAAACTGATAGGCAGCGCCCTCTATCAATCTGTTTTTTCATACTCAATTTATACAGGGCGCTGCCCATCATTTCCCTGACAATTTTCGCTGCAACGATCATCTTTTACCCCCGGCGTAAATATAAAAGACGATTCTAAAGAAGTAAACTTCAAAAATCTGATAATGTGCACCGTATCGCTGTTATAGCACTTTTTAAGTGTGAAATTACCACTCGGGATTAGTCGCATGTTCGTCTACCGGTGCGTAAAACTGTTTTGAGGAGACTGGAGATATCAAAGACCGCCACCGCTCGGCCGTCCACGCACAGTTCGCACGCCGCAAGTCATCAAAGCCGTCAAATCAAGAGTTCAGCGAAATCCGCTCCGAAAACAGAAAATCATGGCCCGTGAGCTGAATATCACGCAAAAGTCCATGAATCGAATTATTAAAAAAGACTTGGGACTTGGTGTCTTCAAACGTCACACCGGACATTTGTTGACTGCAGCTAAGGAAAAAAATAAGGTAGAAAAATCCAAACGTCTTTTGGTGAAGCACGCTAATAACTTGCACAGAAAAATCTTGTTTACGGATGGAAAAAATTTTACCGTGCAGGAAAAATTTACCAAGCACAATGATGACCGTGCATCTAAGGAAGCATCTGAACTGATCTCACGGATAGAAAAGGGTCATCACCCAGCTTCAGTCATGGTTTGGTGGGATGTCTCTTACGATGGGGTCACTGTCCTGCATTTCTACGAACAAGGGGTCAAAAGTTCGGCCAAAGTTTACCAATAAACCGTTTGGAAGCTGCTGTGAAGCCACTTAACCATTCCCTGTTCCAAAACCAGCCGTGGACTTTCCAGCAGGCTAAGACGACCCAGGCCTGGCTTCAAAACAATTTGCAAGCTTACATTTGCTCTGAAGAAGGCCGTCTGGCAGCTCCGATCTGAAGCCACTGGATTACAAATTATGGACAGTTTTAGAGGACATGGTTCGCCACAAAAGATACCCCAACATTGATTCTCTGAAGACTGCTCTTGATTCGTTGTGTCAGCATTTTACCAATGCTCAAGGTGCGTGCAGCTATTGATGATTGGCCAGTGCGACTTAAGGCGTGCGTGAAGGCCAAAGGCGGGCATTTAAATAAGTAATTGCTTCTTGTATGGTATACAATATATATCAATAAATATATTTTGAAAAATTGGTCCAAAAAAATATGAATTTTTTTTAGTTTTATAACATCAACAGTATGAAAAAGGGTAAAAAAGAAGCACAACCACGGGTTCATATAAGCCGCAAAATAGCAAAAATTCTTAAGGCTACTTACGACCTTCAAAATTTAAATGTGTTCCACAAACAAAAAATAAATATTTCTATAACTTGAAGAAAAATTCGCAAAAATTTATTTGTAATTTACCTTTTCTTTATTGGATACTAACTTTGATATACAAAAAGCCTGTGAGTTAACAACTCGCTAATCGTGCTTGCGAGCTCGAAATAATTTAAATTTTTTAATAATACCTAATGTAAACAATAAACTCACGAAAAATATTATACTTTTGAAAATGTGCCAGAAATATACGAGAAAAAAATTCCTATCTTCCAAATGTAATATTATTAAAATAAGAAATACATATATAGCATGTTGAGTTAATCTTTTCAACTGCCCAACTAAATCGCAGCTAATAATGCATACACACTTTTCCGCACATGACGAACGAATTTTCTGTCTTAAAAACCTCTTGCAATCTAACCTCAAAGATTAAATACGCGGCAGCAGCGTAAATATACGTTAGCAGGCAGCTGCATTTTTTGTGTAAAATTGCAATATTTTTTTTTTTTTGCTTTATCATTTTTTTTTTTTTTTTTAATTTTAAATCTATGCGTATTTTTTTTTTATTTTTTATTTTTATTAATGCCTTTGTCCATTTGCCGTTGTTGAATATCTAATTTTACTGCTTGCTGTGAAATCGTTTCCGTTTCCAATTGTATTGAATTTAATGGAAAAATTTGTTTTTATATCTTACGGAACTGGCCTTGTCGTTGCAGTGAGTGAAGCTATTTACGAACATGTCTCGTTTTCAGTTTGGAATTTACTTATTTTGTTCATTAAATTGAAACAAAAAAAAAAAGCAAAATAAATCAAGTATTGTATAAATAATTGATTTACTATAAATAATAACACGTAATTGCATAAACATGGCTCAATTAATAATACTAACATTAGATGATGATTGATGTTTTTTCTGTATCCTTTACTTTTAATAGTTTCTCATATCATAATATTTTCAATAGAAATATTTAGACATTTTAATCTAGAGCATAGATCAAAAGACCATGTTTTATGGTAATTATTTATGATAGAAGCCAGACATCGTTTTTTATTAAGAGTATGCTTATGGTCAATTATTTCTTATAATGTAAACGTATTTATGAAATTATCACTGTTGGGATCTAAGCAACTTATGAGTAAAAGCAAGAGTAGCACAGGAAAATTTACTTTACTTTACTTTTAATGGCACAACAGCCCATGGAGGGGCTTAATTATACATAAATTAAAAAGCTGGCATCAGTTACAATGTTTCCTGTACCTTTTTTCCATCAATACTTTTCAATACTTACTTTCGAAGGTTTCCTCATAGCTTTATGTATAAATGGGTTAACTTCAAATAGATTAGATAAATAAAACTAATCAGCTGGACAAGGCTAACCAAGTCGCTTCAGGCTGAGACCCAGGAAACATCAGAACAGCTAAGAGCGAACAAGCAGAATACACAAATTTTAAAGAAATATGGGACTAGAAGAAGTGATCTAGCAAGAAAACTAGATAGAGGAGATCGATGTACAACAGCAACTGATGAGCTGTCTTCCTTATAGATCACAGTACAATACAAAATAACATCAAATTTCCTATGGTAGGTAAAGGTATTTGCAGTTTATCAGCTTAAGGAAAAACTTCAAGAACACAAATGCATATATCAAAGATATAGCAGAAATTCTATGGATAAATCCAAGTGTATCAGAAGAAACTTTCAATATTAACTAATATTCTTCATAGTCATCATTTTCACCTATTTCCGAGGTAGAGACTCTCGCATTTGCGTTACATAGTGCGGCACGTTTACATCGGGGTTACTGAAACTATGGGCGTGTGTCTGCCAAAGTCCTCCTCTTACTTCCAATTTATTACATGTTGATAAGGCTGAGTACCAAAGCACAGTGGAATTTTAGGGATACTTTAACGAACCTTTCTAATATATATAGTTTAAAATCTCCTTTAATCTGTTTTTTATTAACTTACTTTACTTACTTTTAATGGAACAATGGCACAACAGCCCACGGAAGGCCTAGGCCGAGATTTTCGCATCCACTCATGTTGTGCGTGTTATATTAGTACATGAATGGAAGGGACCTACAGTTTAATGCCGAATCCGAACAGCGAAGTGAAAAGATTTTCATAGGCAATTTTTACTCTTCTAGGTTTGCCATTGCTGCCAAGAGATGGTATCGTGTAGAAAAATTATTTTTTCTACTTTTTGATTTTGCCTGTGCCGAGATTCGAACCGCGAACACTCGGCGTAGCAGTTCAACGCACTACGCCACAGCGACCAATTATAGTTTTTTTTTGTAACTATTTTGATAAAATAAAACATAAGATATTCTGGTTGACATGGTTTGAATGTTCAGCAACTTTTCTGAAGAATATTTTTCTGAAACATATAAACCCTTTAGCTCCCTAAATAAACGGTCTACAGTCTCCTTTGAAAGGACACTGAAAGAATTCAAATGTTCTGCAGTCACTGAACACGGAGAGCCTCTATAAGAATCTTGTTTATTTTCCCATTTCTTGGGCAGTGTTTCGAAATTCATTTTCTTAATGATAAAATTTTAGTACTTAAAATAAAAAGTTGCGCAAAAGCAGCAAACCAACACATTTAAAAAGTTAACACTTCAAAGAGCATGAAACCAGAGTAAAAATTTCATACGCCGATTGACTTAGAAATTAAATGAAATTTATACAAAAATTTTAAATTGATCTTCAACTTTTTACAACTTGCAATCACTCGAAATGATAACGATTGTCTAAAGTATAAAAAGCACTTTCATTTCAATGGAATCCACGCAAATGAACGAACATCAAAACATCATTTAATTATCAATTTCTGAATTTTAATATTTTTCCACACTATGAGCTTATCGAACCGCAAATGACATGCATATTTTTTCTCCCACTTGCACTTGCACACACACACACACACACACACAACTACTACTGAAACGGTTTCATAGAGATCACTGTACTATGTGCGCATATGTCCTAGTTTAACTAAACGCATCATCGTCATCAGCATCGGCACCACATTGCTTCTCCATTGCATGGCATGCCAGCTTTTGGCATCTTTTATAGCGACGCGTCTTTTTCTCACTTTTCCTGTGGAAAATTTTCATCTTGCATCTTATCAAAATTGAATGGCAAAATAAAATCATAAAAACTAGAGAGAAAAATAAAAGGCATGCGTTATTTTCTTTATTGAATTGAATAACGAATGCAATGCAATTATCGAAACCGAGTTGCTTTATGAGTATTTATTTATCATGTAGTCAATACTTAATAGTAGTAGTAGTGCTTAGTATTAGTTGGTAGTAGTGGTTTAAGTAGTGGTGGTTTTAGAGTGGTGAGTTTAGTAGTGGTAAAAGAAGTAGTAGCAAAAGGGGGCATACAAAACAAACACACACTTATACACAGTCGCTTGATGATTGTGTATTGCTCCACACATGCTCAAAACACATACACATACACACACACAGGCATATATACACACACACACACACAGCCATACACACACACACAACACACTCTCTCAAATAGATACAACGAAGCAGTAAGAAATACCAAAAAAGGGGGCTCGTCTCTGCCTGTTTTTTTCTCACTCACTCTCTTCTGTGCTTATGCGTTGACTTGACGTCACGATTTGCTTCTTTAATCTCTGTGTTTGTCGTTGCACGAGTTTAGTAAGTATCGGTATTTGTGTATTGTATCTGCGTGTGTCTAACATAAAATTCAATTCATTAAAATAAAGACTTGAATTAACTTAAAAGAAAATAAATAGCGATTTTAGTTTAATTTAACTTCTGCTGAACGAACGAGTTGAACTTGATTTGATTCAATTTTTTTGTAATTAAAATAACATAATTGAAATAAATTTTATATTTAGAAATTCTATAAAATCAATGAGGTTTCAATTACTTGCTTTTAAATATAAATAAAAACAATCTATGAAATTAACTTTTATGATGAAGATAAGGATAAGTTTGAGTTCGAGAATGAGGCTACTAAGGATCAGTTAGTTAGCTGCGTATTTCATGAAGCAGCTAATTGATCGTAACCAACATTTTCTTTTTTTTTCTAGTTCATTGATCAGATTTTTCGAAATAAATTATATGATCTTCTAATTCGAAAATAATATTATGGTTTTTGTGGAAAAAAATCAAATTATAGGAAACGATCGACTTAACATCAGACCTCATCATATCAAAAAAACAAAACAAAAATTGTTATCTTAAGTAAATCGTACTAGTTCGATAGGAGATACTTTCAAAGATATCGGGCGGTGGGGGTTCCAGAAATGCTATGAAGTAATTCAAGAAATAAATGTCGCCTTTTGTGTTGTAGCTAACTCATGTGTCATGATGCAGCATCTAGATCTGGAGTGTAATTTAAATAATTTTCCATAGTTTCAAGACTAAGTATTTTCATAGAAGGTTAGCTAGCTAATTTACGATTTACATCTTTATGCACTATTAAGTAAATAACCTCTAATTTCCAAATGATAGTATGACTTATAAGCGCTTTACATACTCTAGTTCAATTAAACGAGAATTGATCAGCTTCAACGTAAGTAAGTGGTAAAGTTAAGTCACATAATGACGAATTATTTGGAGACCGGAATTGAATCCATTCCGTTGCGTTTTGAAAACAAATAAGCCCTCCTTCTGGTACAGAGTTAATAAATAATCTATTCAGATTGTAAGTGGAATGTATTCACACTACTTCATCGGAACGATCGAAGTATAACTTTGTTATGGGTGAGACACGGCTTTAGACGTTCATATAAATGTTGGGCCAATAACGCTGGCACCTGAACCACAGTCCATTTTCAAGCCGTATACATATATACCAATTCAGAGCAAAACTTTCGATGTTAAGGCGTTGTTGACCAGTTCATTTGGACCAGAAAGGAAGTTCAATATTGAATTTGGTATCATATATCATATTGTAATATGGTAATACAAAGAACAGACAAAATTAAAAATAATTGTGCTAAGAATTCATAGGCGACCAGTATCACCTAGTTTAACAAAACTTGCAGCAGCTTCTGGACAAGACAGCCTGTTTTAGTAACAGGTCTAGGTAACAAAGAAAAATATCAGAGAATTATTTCCAAAAATATTGGGCCCTAAAACAGCTAGTGTTTCACAAACTCCGTTTTTTCTCCTTTTGCCTGCAGGGTTTAAAGAAGTCATGTATACTATCTGCATTCTACTAAAAGTGCTCTTGTTGAACCTGTTTCCGACTTTCTAGCTTACGACTTATAACAAAATACATAAATATTAAACTTAGACTTAGTCGTGGCGCATAAATTATGTTGCTTCCTCTCACTATCAAAATGCTTGAAATGTTGAGAATTGCCCTAGCTTAAATAACTACATAGATGGGCATACTTGTCTATATTTCACAAATGCCAGCCAGGCAGACGGAGAGAGACCAGCCCAGAACAATACAAAGCCGAAGACCAAACAACCAGACTAAGTACGCATTTATATATTTTTATAGCGCAGTAGTAAGCAGATTTATATTATTTATACATATGTACTATGTATATATGATAGTAAGTGTGCATGTATGTGTGTATAATTAAATGATTTTACTTATTTTATTTGTAGTATTTCCAGTAGAATGCCACTCAATCTGTTCTTTTTTGTTTTTCTTGAGCGTGCCTATACTTAAGCGTAATTTTGTGTTATCATGGTGCAACAACTTGATTGCCAATGGGTCAAAGCCATTTTGTTGTACACAATTTTATATTGTACATACATATATACTCGCTAACTGTTTGATTCTGTGTTGTGTGTCTATCAGTGATAGCAAACAAAATGGATTTTGTCTCATTGTTAAATTGAAAATAAAAAAAGGCACAACCAAAACCAGTACATAACATAATTAATGATCAGGCAAATTATTTATTTATTATTTTTCTTAAGAAACATAAAATTCCAAGAACTTTTAAGAAAAGAATGAAATCTATTTAAAACTAAAAAATTGAAAGAGGCTGTGACGCACGAAACAGAATTATTTTACTTGTATACATTCATTGGCATATGGTATATGTACGGCATGGTAGCAAAAAATAGAAAATGATAAAAATTAAGTGTGCATAAATATAAAAACTGTAGCAATTTTAGTAAAAATAAAGAACTGAAATAAATCTTTTTCAACATACCTAAAATAAAACAAATTAAATTTTGAGAAAAAGAAAAAAACTCAACCCAAAAACTTGGTTTGCAAAATCCAGCTGGCTACAACTGCCACAGATTAGGGGATGAGGTTCCAAATATTGTGGTGAACAAAAATAGCAATAACACCTCTGCATGGGTAATCAGCCCCTGCGAAGGTGGTTTATCGAAGCCCACTCAAGAATTAATCGGTCAATTGGTGAATTTAGACAAGATGAGTTGCTTAGAACAAATATCTTATTGAAGAAGCACATAGAGTAAGCTTCAAATGAATATAGCAATGTAAAAGTGAAGATCCTATTCTTTGGAGCTAGAATGTACCCCCTTTGAAATTAGAAAATTAGATAAAGACATTTTGCAAAACTCATTAGTTTACAAAACAACTAATTAAAATTACCCTGATTGATGGATGGATGGATGCGAAGAAGGCCGAGTATCTGACCTACGAGTGCAGGACAGCACCCCAAGCACTCAGGCTATGTAGCTCATTGTACTTAAGGCCTAGGAAAAGAAGAAGGGGTGACAGCAAGTAAGGGGTTAGAGTAAAAGAGGGAAAAAGTCGAAAAAGGGGTTATAGGGGGACTACGATCTCTTCCGCAAATTTTCCGGATTCTCTCACAAATTTCAAAAGATCGCACAAGGGGTAGGAGTGAACTTTGTCCATTCCTGTGACATCGAATCTCAAAATGCGCTATCTCGTTCTGGCAAAGGCGGGACATGTGCAGAGAAAATGCTCTGTGCTGTCCACCTCCTCCAGACAAGATGTGCAGGTCGGGTCCTCGGTGATGCCGATGGTGGTCATATGTTGGCCCCATGGATTATGGCCTGTAATGAGTCGCACCATCCGGCGAAGGTCCTTCCTTCCTAATTTAAGACGGAATTCTGCTGCCTTCCTGTTTGGACAAGTCACAA
This sequence comes from Palloptera scutellata, assembly GCA_958295655.1. Taxonomy (NCBI): domain Eukaryota; kingdom Metazoa; phylum Arthropoda; class Insecta; order Diptera; family Pallopteridae; genus Palloptera; species Palloptera scutellata. The sequence goes on along the minus strand of OY282452.1, from coordinate 30,746,454 downwards.
AACACTTAGCCGTTTTACAGTTGTCCAGATTGGACCAGCGTCTCTTATGTAAATCATTAACATAAGATTTTATCCAATGCATGGCACCTGCCAAACTGGTCCCGACTATTAAATTTTAATACCAAAAGCAATAAAGAAAAAATAAAAATATATGCAATACTTATGTATTTTTACTACATATAGTATCTCACTTGTTTCTAAGCAGAGTTGGCTACATTTTTGTTATAAATTATGAATGAAAAGTGATATTTTTTGACTTATAATGAATACCAATAACTAACAATATTTTATTTTCGTTTTAAATTGAAAAAAAAACCATCGCTAAAATAAACAAATATCACCATTTTAAACATTTTATATAAATATTTAAATTTTCATGTACTAAATATATGAAACCTCTCTCTCTCTAATTTAAAAATTCTGTTTGTAACGACATGCGAGGGAGAGAGAAAGGGCAAATTTGGTCAACTTAATGGCGTAATCTTGTATTCTATCATTCTTGATGTTCATACATACTAAAAAGAGTATGAAAAGGAAAGAGTAGGCATCTAACTCTCAAAAGAAATCCAACGACTATGATTGTCCAATTCAAAGTATAGCATGGACAGTAGTTATTCCTTTGTTCTCTTCAATATTGAGAGAAATTTACTATCACTTAATGGTTTCAAAACAGAAGTTATTCATTGAAATAAAATCGTCTAGCTTTAATTGTAATTTGTATAGTATTTCAAAAATGTTCAGGTTTATTGATTACATAATTTTCTTTAGAAAAAATGTTCTAGAACACAGGGTTGATGCTAATAGTATTGATTTATTTTCAGTACTTATTCACTTATTCCTCCATCTCTTAAATCTAAGTGAATCTAAGCATAGTTTATTCTATATTTAAATTGGTTTTAGTTTAAAATATTAACTCTTTTCAAACAATTATTTACATACATATTTCCAAATATGTATTTAACAGTTTTACAAAATAAAAAAAATATTTACTTAAACTTTTGTATTTACTTATTTCCTATTTTTTCTATCTTTCAACTTTCAACTAATTTTCAATGTCATTCGGTAAGCGAGTAAGTTTGGTATCTTGTGGTCTGTTATGTCGTTGTAGGCAGTAAATTTTCATAAACTCAACTAAATCAATCCGGTTGAAGCTAGTTCATTGATGACAAAGCATCATTAATTGATATTTTTTTATGTTAAATATTCAGTATGTTTCCCTACAAAAATATATTTTGCTATATACTAAAAACCAAGACGCAAGAAAAAAGTTCTTCAAATATCTGTCTACGCTAATCTTTTCCGGTTTGAACTGAAAAATTGTGGAAAAGAAATTTTAAATTGTTGTCTCTACATGAAAATTAATTATGTAAATTTACTGAAAAGGCATACTGATTATTTATAGCTGAATGGCTTAATTAGGATTAGATCATTTTTGAAAATATTCGTTAAAATAAATTAAAATTTAATTGTACGATTTTTGAAGGGATTTCCCCGTTTAAGACTTTGGCGTAAGCTGTTGAGGCAAATCTGGAGATTTTCAAAAGGAACAAAATTTTATTAGATAAATATTGATGTAGAAACACAGACCAGTTCTCAAAAACGTAAAAAAATTAATTGGCGTGGATTGATGAAGTAGGGTAGTTGGGATCCCTCAAAGCAATTGTGGTTGTTTGAGGCTGTTAGCATTTTTTTTTTTTATTTATTATGTTTTTATTTATTATTGTTTTTATTTTTAACCAAAATTCTCAAACTCAATCTAAATAATAAATTTTTCAGATTTTCGGACATTTTTGACTCTTTGATAGTTTGGGGAGTTTATTATTATTTTTCATATAAACTCGCTATTAACTTTCTTCTATTTGGATTCTTTTGGCGATTTTATGCAATGTAAACAAAAATTTCTTGTGAAATTTTCTTTAAAATTTTCAAAAACAAAGGGAATTCATGTGATACTTTCACTAAGTCGCACTTAAGCTTTTATTATTCATAATAAATCTTGTGTTTTACTTCCTTCCTATCACTTTCAAACACTCTACGTGGTACATTCTGTCAAAAAAATACCGGTATTTAAAAAGCACACTTACACGGATTGTAAACATTCTTTCTTCCTGATGTGTAATTTTGATCGCGATCTTTAATTTTTGCGAATTTTACAATGAATACAAATATCGAACAAAGAATTTGTTTTAAATTTTGTATTGCAATTGGAATTTCATGTGCAGCAAATGTTACAGAAGACTTACAGTTAATCGACTTGATCAAAAACAAGTGCATATGAGTGGTTCAAGTGTAAGATTTGCCTCGCTCTGGTCGGCCATCAATGTGTTCAACTGCAGTTAACATCAATAAAGTGAAGAAAATGGTGCCGGAAAATCATCATTTAAGTTTAAGAGATATAGCCGCTGAATTTTCTGAGTCTCACGAATTAATTCGTACCCATAATACTTTTGGCCATGATACGAGTTGCTGCTCGACTAGTTCCAAGAGACCTGAATTTTCTCCAAAATTGTGAACGAATTTCTGCCAAAAACTTATTACATGACATGGCTCCACGGCTGACTTTTTTCTCTTTCCAAATACCACAAAATACCACTTCGAGGCACCCATTTTGCATCCGATAGAAGACATAAAAGAGAATTCGCACCGAGAAATTAAGTGGATTCCGGAAAATGCGTTTGAAAAATGTTTTAATGATTGAATTATTCTTTGAAATGAATAAGAAATATTTAGTGTTTTGTTGACCAATTCCCGGTACTTTTGTGACAGAATGTATGTACCAATACACTACCCATTCAAATTATGCAAACTGAAGAGCAATGAAAGAACTTCAAGAAAATTATTTCCATGTTGCCGCCGACAATTTAATTTTTTCCTATTTCTTTATTTCATTAATTTTATCATTTAATATTCCATTAACAATTCAATTTAGCATAAATTACAAACCCAATTGAAAAACAATTACAACAACAAATAATAACAATAAATACATGTACGTATATGGTATGTACGTAATGCAAAAACAAGAACAGCAATTATTAAGTAGTTATTATATCATACCATACATACTTACATTAGCATTTTTGTATGAATTAGTCATACGTTTCATCAAGTTTCATCTTACATACATACATAGACACACATACTCGTGCACATATGTATTATGTAAATATATAATATGTATGAATGTATACAGTGCATGCATCATGGAGTCGAACGTGTATTTAAATAAATACTAAGAATTTCGTAATTATTTCGTAAATTATGAGAAGCAACACAAAAAAACGGGAGAATTATCTATTATTTATTGTTTTTTGTTTTTGTTTTTGTTTACACAAAGTAAACACCCTGCGAAAGAACATGTGACCACAAATTTTGTATTGCTTTTCATGCTATTGTTTGAAGTCCTTGTATTATAAAAAAAAAAACAAATTAGTAAAACAAAGATACAACAATAATTTCATATCTAATTAATGAAACACTGAATACGAATATTTTACTTCGTAAGTACATAAACAAGTATCACATACTTATATTAATTTATTTCTGTTTTGTTTGCTTTGCATTTTGTTTTACATCTTTTTTTTTATCATTGTTCACATGCCATTTATCCATCCGCCAGGTATTTGTAAAGACCGGCGATAATTAATTGAAACAAGTCAATTGTTAAATCGTTAAATCAATATCGGAAGTGTATTCAAATTCTAACAAATTAATTTTCAGTTAACGATATAAAGATATTATCTCAGAGAGAGAAATTGCTAGAGAGAGAGAGAGAGAGATGATAACAGTTATTTACAGTTGCTGAATTGATATTTCTACGGCGTATATCGCGAGTATCTTACTCGTACTCTCACTCAGTGGTTATCAATGACTGGGATTGGACAACCGAAAGCAAAGCGCTGAATATTTTCTCTCTGCGAATGATTGTTCCATTGTGAATACTTATCTTTAGCATGCTACTATTTAGGGTCACTTTCTGAAGTGGAATATTCGATTTGGTAAGAATAATAGTGATTACAATAACTTCATTGGCCCGTTGTGCTTTATCCAAATACGAAAAGTAAGTATTTATTAAAAAAAAGAGAGCTTCTAGATGAGACCACAATACAATATTAGACAATTTTTTTCTTTTCAAACAAATTTTTGTCATTTCTGCTTCAACACAACAAGAAATTGTTTGGAGAAAAAAAATGCGTTACACTCAAATATGAAATAAATAATTTAGAAGCAGCTTAAGTACTTATGTAAAGGGTGTTTTTTTAGAAGTGTGGTTTTCAATCTGGCAATACTTTTCTCGGAGTTGGTCTTTTTAACAGCTGTCACTTGATTTATGCTCAGTTTGGTTTGCCATTTCAGAATGAATAGACTTACTCCTGAACAACGTTTGCAAATCATGCAAATTTATTACCAAAATAATGGTTCGGTTTGCGCGACTTTCACAAGAAAATTTTGTTCAGCGATGAAGCTCAATTTTGGTTGAATAGGCACGTTAATAAGCAAAATTGTTGCATTTGGAGTGATCATAATCCACGACCCATTGTTGAACGCCGTTACATCGTTACATCCTCAAAAAGTCACTGTTTGCTGTGCTCTATGGGCAGAGGGAATCATTGGTCCATATTTCTTCAAAGATGAAGCCGGACATAATATTACAGTCAATGGGGAACGCTATAGAGCCATGATTAATGACTTTATCGTGCCTGAATTGGAGGATGTTGATGTGGACGACCTTTGGTTGCAACAAGACGGCGCTACGTACCATACAGCCAACGAAACAATCAATTTATTGAAGGAATCTTTTGGTGAGCGCATTATCTCGCATGGTGTGGCCTCCAAGATCGTGCGATTTAACACCGCTGGCGAACTATTTTCTGTGGGGTTATGTGAAGTCGCTTGTCTACGCAGATAAGCCCGTGACGATTAACGCCTTGGAAGAGAATATTCGGGTTATGCGCGTTATTACTGACATACGGCCCTAATTGCTGAAGAAAGTGATCAAAAATTTACCCTCTGGGCTGGAATTTATTCGAACCAGCCGCGGCGGCCGCTTGCCCGAAATCGTTTTTAAAACATAATGGCAAATCCTTATCTTTGTAATAAAGCTTAATTCTTGGCCATAACATTAAATTATATGAGTTTTATTTCTTCTTGAAAACCACACTTCTAAAAAAAAACACTCTGTATATCTCATAACGTTGATTAAAATAAACAAACGTTGTACTAAAATAAGTAACAATATCCAAGAACAATAGAGACAAATAAAGGGTGTACCAATAAGGATGCACGATTTAAATTTTTTAAATTTTTTTTCTATGATTGTTCTGAATTTTAAAAATGTAGCGCTACACGTTATCATTGTGAAAATGAGACAGGAAATGCAGTGACTGTGAATGTCTTGTGGGCTCAACTGAACGGTATGGATCTGAATGGCATGTAGTTTCAGCAAGACGGCGCCACCTTCCATTCATGTACAAATATAACACGCATAACATGAGTGGATGCCACACTGCGCCACCTCCGGACCTAAGCATCTCCTGCAATTACGATATCAACTGACCCCCAAGATCGTGCGATTTCTTCATTTATGTGATTTTTAAGGGTTTGTGAATTCCCAGGGCGAATAAACCACAAAAATTTCATGAGCTCCGCGACCATGCGTTATCGGTGAGATTTCTCAAAATGTCATCGAAAATTTAATTTAAAGAGCAAGGATCTGTGATCAGAGCCACGGGGGCCATTTGCTGGATATTTTATTCCGTACTTAATCGGAAAATGTCTACCTCACAATGATGCAATGTGATATGTGTCTATGTTATAGATATGTCTCTATTATACATATCTCTCTAAAATAATATAATATGCTGTACAATAATAATCAGTATCAAGTTTAGTTGGCGTGACTCATTTATCTACATAACTACAGTTTATTCATACTTCAAAATTTTTTCGAGGTTATCATTTAACATTCAAAATATAACTATATACAAACTTGGTTTTTAAGGACACACACAGGCAGACACGACAGTCAAACAGATAAACGTGAACACATTAAGTTGGGTGTGCTCACACAAAGAAGAATTAAGAAAATTTAAAGGACTTCAGTGTTGTGTTTCCTACATTACTAATGCATTTCAAATTTCAAATGCTTGGCAATTAACTGTAGCTATTTTTATTGTATTCACTTTAACACGTTTTTTTATTATGTACTTTTTCAAGTAATTGGTTAATTAATTAAACAGTTTAAAGTAACATTTTTAACATTGATATGTAAACGTAAAGTTACGTGCTCGCTCTCGTATTTTTTGTATGAATTTTTGTATCCCATACTCGTCAACTAATTGCCAATTTCCTTTGGCCCAACCCAAATGCGAATTTTTCTCGAACGATTTACCCAGCAGCATAAATAAGTATAAATAAATATAAATCTTTATCGTTTCCAATTATGAAAGAAAATTGTTGTTTGTCTACATGTGTGTAAAAAAGAAAATTAGCACAAACAAAAATCTTTTCAGATACTCTTTGTACATAAAATAAATGCATATAAAATGCAATATCTAATACGAATAAAATTCAAGTGGGTGCATTTACGTACAGATTTCTAATGCAATTTCATATAATTCTCGGTGATTAATTTATGTGCGTCATTTTCCCATATATCGAGAAGAAAATTGTTTTGTTTTTTACGCTGTGAATTTGATGTGAACATTTAACTCGTATGTGGAAATATGCAATGTTCTAGGTGACTAACTATTTCCTGAAAGTTGCTTTCAAATACATACAATATCAAAAATATATATTTATAATTTATGGGTAAAATTAAAATATTATTTGTATTCAAATATCTACGAGTGTATGCATATAAGAAATACATACATACATACATATATACAATTATTACTAGGGGTATTCGTATACTGCACTTGGCCTTAGCAACTGGCGCCTTACCTATGGCGAAGCGACTGGCAAAGTTTTATCGAGGCGGCCAAGACCGATTATCGGTTGGAGTGCCAACTTTGTGAGTAGAAAGTAGTCGCATAATTTTGCTTAAGGATAAAAACTGTGTGCTTACACATAAATTACGCTGTTTCTTAATATGAAATGCAAAAAATATGCAAACTGTACCTTATTTTCGCAAATTAGTAATTAGACTAATTTTTATCAAATATACTACAAACCGTGAATGCACTTTTCTTAAAACTAATTTTTATTTTGATTTACTTAACACTCAGGGTGTATGTGTGCTGAGCCTTGTGTTGATTGGAAGGAAGATTGGTAGGTGGAAGAAAGAAGGATGGCGAATGAGAGAGAGAATGGAATATCAGGACATCGATAAACAGATAGACAGCCAACTATTCTCAGCTATTGTATTACTTGAGTAGTAACTTTACAAAACGAGACAATTCCATTCTTCTAAAATGTTGGGAAATTGAGAAAGTTTGTAGACACCATGTTAATGCGCAGGTTTAGCGCACAAACTGCGAAATGTAGAAGGATTTGAAATTTGGAATTGTCTCGTTTTGTTGAGAAGAATTGGAATTATCACTTTTTGGTACGCACATCGCACATTAGTGAAATAATCACGTTTTGCTGTTTAAATGTGTTTATAATGTGACAAAATTAATATATAAAAAGATTATAAATATATTAATTTTTCTATTAACTGGAAATTTATTGTATGTACATAATATTTTTTTTTTTTTTTTTAACTAAAACATTTAACTTTTAATGTTTTACACAACCTTTTTGCAATTTTTATGCCAAAATTATTTTCATAACTATGGAATTGTCACGTTTTGATGCAAAGTAGTGTTTTTAAGTTTAATTTTATTATGAAAAGAAAACAATAATTTCTGATAGAATCCAATGAATCCAAAAACAACAAAGAAACCAAATCGTAAATTTTAGAATTGTTTCGTTTTGTTAAGTTACTCTCCTCACTTCTTGAACGCGCATTGTACATTTGCAATACAAATTGCTTTTATATGGCGAAAAAGCAATGTCATAATGTAAATTGGCAGTCATTTTGTTAGAAATTAAAAAAACTATACTCTGTTTTTACGGAAAGTTGATTTGAAGGTGTAAAATTGATGATATTAAATTGAAAAATGATATTGACCAAATTACCACCTACTGAGCTGATGCAAATTTGTGCTCTTTGTTGCTCAAAAAACATCTGATTTCTTCTTCAATCTGATTTCTTCTTCTGGCTTTCAAGACAGGCTTGTGATTTGTTGTGGTAAACGCGGAAAGAAGTCTGGTACAGTAAGATCTGGCGATCTGGCCGGCCAGTTGAAATCACCAAAATGGAAGGTTACATGGTTACACGGAAATTGGTATTTCAAAATCTCTATCGTTTCCCGTGCTGTGTTCTGCTCCATTGCTTGTTCTCAAGTTATTCTCTATCTGTCTACAACAAAAATGTCAAAGCTCAATGATATTTGACGCCATATGCAAAAATTATGGCACATTCGAATTATGACATTACTTTTGCCCCACCTTGTACATACATATCTAATTACCTAGAAGTCATATCAATAATATTGTCAATAACAACTCTTACAGACCTAGGCGATATTTATGTCAAAGTTATATATATTATTTTTCAGTTCCAATTAAATTGCACCCTTTAATCAATAAAGTGACATTAATCAGCGAGGAAAGCAGAAATCTCCATTTCAGCAAGCACATTTATTTATAATAATTTTATTTATTTTGTTGTTGTTGTTGTTGTTGTTGTTGTAACATTATAATTGATATCAATGAAAATGAATGAATAAGTGAATGATCTGATTTCGATTGTTGTTGAACGCATTTCAATTTGCAAGGCAGGGCAAGGCAAAGCAAGGCAAGGCAAGGCAAGGCAATAAAAACAAGAAGAAATGAGCATACGATCGATATAAATTTTAATTAAACAATAAAAGTACCCGCATGTATTGTTGTATTTTAAAACATCAGCAGCAGTACTCACTTTTTTCAATTTGTGTTGAATAAATTGTATTAAAATACTTTATTATCCACAACAGTGCGATTGTCTAGCACTGCCTGGCAACTCATTCTGGCAGCGATTCAATTGTTTTTTTTTTCTTTTTCTTTTTATTTAAATGCTTTACGTTCTTGGAATAATATACACACTTGCCTATGTGAGAATTTTTGCACACTATACTGTAAAAAAAAAGAGGCTCGGCCGTCCGTTCTATTAACGGTTTTCATCGTTCTGCTTTTAACTTTTTATTTGTTGGCGTCATTCTAGCATTTTAATTTTTATAATTTTATTTTGGCTAATTGTCCGTTCACTGATAGACGCGCCTGCCGCACATTTGCCTGCCTGCCTGCCTTGTTTTGGCTTGCCTTGTCGTGGCTGCCTAGCGGTGACGTTGGCCTGTCATCAAACACACTTGTGTATTCATTTTTTAATTTCTGCTTTGGTTAATTTTTAATTTCTTAAATTCTCTTAAAAATTAACAGGGATTTCTTGTAATTGATTGGCTTAAATCATTCTGGAACATAGAAGGTGATTACTTCACTAATATACTAGAACTCTACCATAATGTGGCTGAGATTCAAAAATCTAAGCATGGGGAAAAAATTAGCCGCGCTCCTCCACTGGCAGCAGTTACAAGCAAAAGTCTTGCAGTCAAAAAAAAAATTTTTTTATATTGTTCCTTATGAAAAATTCTCAATGGGGAGAAGGAGATGAGTGACCATCAGCTCCCCTCTCTCTCTCTCTCACTCTCTGATACATTTGAAAATAATAATGCCAAAAATGCTAGAACTTGCTCTACTGAGGCTTTCAACTTTATATTTTTTCAAATCTTAATTTTCTACTTACTTCTAAATTTGTTGATTCCTTTTTTCTCCGTATTAGACATTCCTTTTAAGTACACTGTAAAAATATAATAAAGAGATCAAATTTAGTAGTTCTGAAGATAAATGCTTCAATTATTGTAAGTGTATAAGTTGTAAAATTAAAGCTTATAAATTTAAATTGTCCGAAAAAAAATATATTTTTACTTATACTCTGTGACTTTTTACGAAAGTGAAGAGACCCGTGAAAAATCATACAACTATTAGTCCTGATGCATAAAAGAAAGCTCCAGTAAATGAAGATCCTTGAGCTTGTAGGGCTGAGAACAACGCCCACCTTCCCAATTCCAAATTTTTGGTTTCCGGAACTGCACTGATTAAAATACAACTTAAAGCCCGAAGGTTAGGTTAGGTTAGAGTGGCTTTACTATTGTAGGACACATTTAAGCCAAAACAGCCCATTGTGATGCCAAATGGTTAGCCCTACAGTTTAACGCCGGTTCCGAACGGTGGGCTGGCACCTTATATCGCCCAAAAATAAAGAACTTTTTTAAAACTCCTATACAACGTATTTTTCGCGATTACATACTATACACACGCCCTCCTCTCTTTCTTTTCGAAAGTATTTGGTAACTACAAAATTTTTTTTAAATTTACAGTGAGGGTTGGCTTGAAATAATTATAAAATACTTTCATTTGAAAAAATTCTACTCATGAAAACACAAAAGATGTACTTAAAAATTAGGGAGTAACGAAAGCACTCAAAAATGGGTTATATAGAGGGGACACAGAGGTGGTATAAAAAGAAAACATGTTAAACTTTTCATAAGAGGAAGCTGTTAACATGGGCGCATGGGTGAAATCCTGTTCGAGAGAGACAGGTAGAAAAGTATAGTAGTACAAAAGAGATAGAAGTATTGCGTCTTTTTTTTACTATCCTACTTTTCCACCTAAACAGTCCTTCATGCTTTCGCCCGAACAATCTTGCATTAGGCATCAAAGTTGTAATGAACATTAAAAATGTATCGAATCCAATTAGTATTCCACCAAGAACTTGAACTCCAATAGTAGTAGTCTATTTATGGTATGTGATTAGTCAGAGCAGTGTACTCTTTCAAAAAATGCATTCATTCATCGTCGATAAAAATGTGTTGTTGTAATTGAATTTTCAGTCAATATTCTAGTAAAATCGATCTGTAATGCAAAACATCTGGCGTTCTACATTTGAAAGCCAGTGTCTTCCGCGCACAATATTCACAACCTTTTTAAACAGGTTGAAGGAAATAAACATTTGTTAACGTTTCATTTTGACATAAATGTAATAACTTTTTTTGAAAAAAAAAATATTTCATTTGTTTTCGCATCTAAAAGGGTTAAGAAAAACAAAAATTTATTTTATTCGAAGAGCCTGATATTTATAATAAAATTTTAAATTATTAAATATCAGATTTAATAAAAGCGTTTTAAATAAAAAGGAAAATAGTTGAATTTTTAACGAGCTCTATTATAAACCCAAATGTCGTTAAATATTCAAACAATATAAAGAGGTAAATAAAAGAACTTGGTCCAACATTGAAGTTTACAGGACCTTGTTAGTTTTACTTAAACTCCTCCTTGCCATAAAAGCTGTTCTCTAATTAACAATGAGATATCTATTACTTTTTTCTAATCAGAAAACTCCCTAAAAACGAGTATCAATTGATACATAAATTAATGCAGAATATTGAAATTTTGACCATTTTAAACTTATACCTAAAGTGAAAAATAAAAAAAAATAAAAACACAATTCTTCTTCTTCTTCTTCACTCTTCTTATGTCCTATAGTTTCTGCATGGTAAAAGTCCCTAGTAAGTTCTCATTCATCTAATACGGTCTCTTGTGACGCATTTGACTTTCTGTTTCTTCAGATGCTTTTACTTCCTTTGTAGCGTTCTCTTACATGCCTTGAAGACTATATTATAATACCTGACGGCCTTCCAATCCTTCCAATGGCCTTCCAATCCTTAGTACACTGATCCAACTGCCCACTGAGTATTATGGAAAGCTAGTGGCCCGCTCCTCCAAACCTAAAAATTTCTCAACCTAATCTGGCATTGGCAACTGAAAATGTACGGCTCACATATGTCATGCAGCAAGCTGTTTGTCATACTGTTGGCCCACAAAGATTTTCTAATTGTTTTGTTTTTATTTTTTTCCAACCCTCTACCACACTCCCTGTTTGACACAATTTCTTCTATGGACTTTAACAATTAGAATTTCATTCATTGGTAAAGAAAAACACAATCATAGCCAAAACTAGGTGTGCCCTTATTTTTATCGAAATCACTACTTTACATATCTATCAAGTCAAAAACTACTATGTTATTATGATAGCCCCAAATATTCTGCTATGGCCACAAGGAATAACAGCTAAAGTTGACTTAGGAAATAATAAAACTTATTGCATATTTTCCATTATAAATCCCACAATGTGGAAAGTTCTTCTATTTTTTCCAATTTAGCAATTCTCACAGTTTTTATTATTTAAGCTCCAATAATTGTTTAAGAATTGTTTCAATATTTTAAGATTTATCTGTAATGAAAAATATGTGATAAGTTTTTATTTCTCTTAATTTGACTTTATCTGTTATTCCGTGTGGCCACCGAATTCATTTAATATAATTTTACAAATTTGACTGCTATTTTCACATATTCTATTTAAACATGATCGTTTAAGGTGGTTGATTGATTGATTGGTTGAGTGATTGATTGATAGGTGTAAATGATTAAAATCGTTTATTCTAATTACATTGCACGACATTGATCCAATTAGAAAAACTATATTTGTATGGTATGTAGACTTATATCTAATTAACTTCACATTGAAGTTATAATGATGGGTAACTTTTTAACACTACTGTACCATATATCAAGCGTGGGTGGTATATGTTAATTAAAAATTAAATCATCATTTCATGGTGTTTATTTAGTAAATATTTAAAATATTTCTAGTGCTTATTTAATAAATATTTGCAATGAGTATGTATTTGATTTAGTCTGAGATTTTTAGCTAGTTGAAAAATAAAACTGTTCTATTTATAGCTATAATAAATATGGTAACTTGTAAACATGTACTTCCAATTTACATAAAGCTTCTTTAACAAAGTCAATGCTTTCTAAGTGTGCGTAACACAAATAAAATTCAAAAACAATCTAAAACACATATTTATTATATGTATTTAAATACCGCGCTTCAATAAACCTTTTTTCCTTTGTTATTAATTACATATTTTTAAATAAAATGCATAGATTGCACAATATTATTTATTGCTTATTTGAATATGAAAAATGAGTGCAACATTTCTACATACACAAAAACAGAAAAAAATTTAAAATTTATATACGAGTATATATCTGCAATATTAAAAATAAAAATGAAATAAATAAATTAAGTGAGCCATCAGTAAATGTTGTCAACTGCAATTAGGAATTTAAATTTTCTTTATTATTTATTAATTGTTTTTGTTTTTGAAGCGCTTTACTGAGAAATTTAAGTGCTTACTCATTTATGAAGTTAAGTTTAATGAAAATGTGTCTGCTTTTTTAACTTTCATTTCCCTTCTTCTTTTTTCCTAAATAAAGAACTTATTTGTTAATTACAGCGTATACAAGTTAACAACAAATTAACAGCTTTTCATTTTACTTGATTGTATGAACTCGTAAGTATCTAATTATATAGCACACTAACTATTTATGAATACAGTAATTGGCATAAATATAGTTGCGAAATTGTAAGTGAGAGTGTACTTTCGCTGACCGGCCTGTGCTGTAAATGTGTTGTTTTTGACGTTGGGAAGCACAGAAGGTTCCACATCTGTCACTTCGATTTTCAGTTCATTAGATACTTACCGATGTTGTTTTTTTTTTTTGCAAAACTATCGATAACATCGACAATCATAGGTAATTAACTCTTCCGTAGCGCTGAGCAGAGATGTCAACGACGACTGATATGCTCTATGCTTGACACTAATGCCGTGGTTATATTGAAAAATTGCTCGGCAAACAACATGAAATTGTTGTTGCACCGAACACACACTGTTGCCAAATTAGTACTTTTTCCACCAGATCAGGTGGATTTTAAAAAATAAAACATGAACAATTTTCCATTGCTTGACTGTGCTTTTTTTAATGTTTTTGTTCGACTTGAAGACACTGTTTTATTTTAAGTAAGTATGTGTTAGTGTTGTTTTTTAACATGACTACACTGTTTACGTAGCTCAGTAATGTTTTTATCTTATGATGTGTGTTCATTTCCTCGTTTGCACAGAAACGAGGAAATGAACACACTGTTGCTGTTCTGAAAACAGCAATTTCATTTGACTGACAATACATACAATTTCAGAGTGTAAAAGTGCCCAATTCATTAATTTTCCAATAGTTCATATTTCAATAAATAATCTGGTGAATATTTTTTTTAAGACCCGTTTTTATATTCAAATTGTAAAATTCTGGTATAAAAATTGCGGTAGTTGATACAGAAATTTGAATAATGTTTTTTAAACTCTTATTTTTAGAAGTTCTAGTGGTGGGAGTATCGCACATCGAGCACAAAGTGTTCACCTAGCAAAACTTTCAGCTTAACAGTGAAATCAGTGCAACATCCTATCAACATCGGTAAAACTAGAAACCTACAATACTTACCGATGTGCATGACCTACAATAATCGATGTTTTTCCCAGCCCTATAGTTCATTAATTAGCTCTAGTCTGTCAAGACTCGATCTCTTCTATCCGTTGTAGTACTGAGACTTAAGAGAATACCTACTAAAATGTATAGTGATTTCTACCAAATAAAAAAAAAACACTAATCTTCTAAATGAAGCTAAATGCTTTGATACAAAAATAAAATATTTCGCAAAAAGTAAAATATCTTAGTTTAAACTTAAAGGAAAACTCTCGTACCGAAACAGTTCACAACTCGTGCGCTAATTTTAATGCTCTCTGCAGTGTATGTAATTGACCTAATTCAGTCAAGAGAGGTATTTAAAAATTGTAATTTGAATATGTAATAAATGTACAAGGTTGGGCAAAAGTAATGTACTCATAATAATGTGAATGATACAAAATTTTTAGAAATGGCGTCAAAGGTCATTGTCCTTTGGAGCGATACACAGTTCGGGCAACGATGAAGATTTTGAAACACAAATTTCCTCGTTTCGGCTATATGAACTGGCCGGCCAGATCGCTAGATCTGACTGCGCAGACTTCTTCCTTTGGGGCTTTTTGAAATCCCGCGTTTACCACAACAAACCACAACCTTCCCAGTCTTGAAAGCCAACATTGAAGAAGAAATCAGCTTAGCCCAATGCTTTTAATTTCTAACAAAATCGCAGCCAATTCACATTATGACATTACTTTTGCTCCACCGTGTATATTTTAATTTAGATTCAAGTTAATTTCTGTAATCTGATAGATAGACATTGTTCGATAGATGAAATAAATAAATAAAAAAATACACTGTGCTAAAAATTTCGAACTTATTGATTATGAATAGAATCGGTCAACTACCTCCGACGAAGTTGAAGAGGTCGCTACAGTTTTCTGCGAATCAGAAGGAATACGGCTGATTGATTACAAAGACAAAGGCGTTTCTGTAACAGGGGAATACTATGAAGGGCTACTAGAACATTTAAGAGATGCTGTCAGAGAGAGAAGGTGAAGAAAACTTACCATAAGACTTATGCAATGGCATTAAAAAAATGCTATTAAAAAAATGGCTTTGAAATCTTGGATCCCAGTTATTATTATTTATTTCCAAAAATGAAAAAATTGCTTCAAGGAAAAAAGTTTTCAAGCGACGAAGAGGTGAAGGAAGCAATTTCTGCCTATTTACCCGAAAAGAAGGAATCATTTTTTCCCGCGATGGTATAGACAAACTTATTGCCAGATCTGAAAAATGTATTAGCGATAAGAGGGAATATATTGAAAAGCAAAAATAATTTTGAGTTTAATTTCACCCCATTTCGCGAATTTTATGTCCTCCACTCGTATTTTTCACAAAAAGTGGACTTAACTCCTTTTCACTCTATGCTTGCGCGACAATAAATCTTTTTCAATATGTTAATTGACCATATTTTTTTCGGAAAAAACTATTTTCCTAATTAAAAAACAAATCAAATGATTAATTTAATTTAATTTAATAATATTGCCTTAACAGCTTTTAAGGGGATAGAATTTTGTTTTTGCTTGCTATTTTTGTTAAGAACTAATTGTAAAATAATAAAGTAAATATTAATTTTGGACTCCGGATAAAATTTATAGAGATGTCAAGAAGACTCAGCAACGTAAAACCTACATTTTTTTTAGAAAATACTACAGTTTAAAAAACCATTTAGGTACCCGGGTACCTAATCACCCCATTGTAGGTTAAGAGTGACGATAGTTAGGTATACCAAAAATAATAGTCTTTTATCCATGCGTTTCTTTGGGGGTTCCCAGTTCAGATTAAGAGTAGCACAGTTTATTGCTAGGCAAAAGTTCTTGAATCCAATTAATACCTACTATTGTGTCATGGGATAGGAAATTTGTTTATCATCATTTGCATTTTACATTCACATTTCTCTTACACGTTCACACATTACTTACTGACATATTTAACTACATGTAGATGCAAATTAAAATGCAAAAAATAAAAGCGTGTGTTCAAGTAATAACACATGTGAATTCATTAAAGTTAATGATGTTGATATTTCAGTGTAAAATTTGTTACTTTAACATTTTTTAAAATGGAAAAAAACAATGGCGATGGACGCCTAAAATGATGCAATATTTTTTTTATATAGTTAAATATTAGTTTTTCCAGTAATTGCTTATACTAAAAACCAAATACAATTACCTAACTGTAATTGTTACAAAATAATTTTTCGTGATTACAAGTTTAAGTAGTAAGGTTCTTTAAAGTGGCAAAAACTACGGCGATGAACGCCTAAAATGATGCAATATTTTTTTTATATAGTTAAAAATTAGTTTTTCCAGTAATTACTTATACTAAAAACCAAATACAATTACCTAACTGTAATTGTTACAAAATAATTTTTCGTGATTACAAGTTTAAGTAGTAAGGTTCTTTAAAGTGGCAAAAACTACGGCGATGAACGCCTAGAATGATGCAATATTTTTTTGGTGTAATTAAATTTAAATTCTGTCAGTAATTACTTATACAAAAAACCGAATACAATTACCTAAATATAATTATTACAAATTAATTTTGCGTGAGTGTAAGTTTAACGTCGATATGATTTTTTTCTTGTTTGTTCAGTTTGTAATGTTTTACTATCAGCATTTTATTTTTTTGATGGTAAAAACACAATGCTTAAGTATTATATTCGCATTGTCATATATCAAAAAGATAATAATAAAGCAGTTCAATATACACTATGAAATATTGCAAAAGAAAAGCAAAATCGATTTATGAATTTTCCCAGTTCGGAAATTGCTGCGTTCGAGGCGGTTTACACGGGCGAAAGGATGAAAGACTGTATAAGAAAAAGTAGTAAAAGTCAGCTCTATCTCATTCTTACTACCTTACTTTTCTATCTGGCTCTTTTAGCTCTATATTCTGAGCTCTAAAATTGCAGCTTTAGAGCCAATTTCCATGGGCGCAAGCATGAAAGACTGTGTGAGAAAAAGCCGTAAAAGTTCTCTCTCATTCTTACTGCCTTAATTTTCTACCCGTCTTCTCGCACAGTCTTTCATTCTTGCGCCCGTGTAAACAGCCTCTTTAAGTCTCATCAATTATCAATAATCTCATTGAGAGTTATTCCCCGCAACATACTCAAAAAAAAAATGGTTTTCTAGTTAATTTTCTTAATTTTTTTTAGCTCAATGTCACACAGAAATATTGTGTAATTATTAATTTCTGTAACTAATACGTCATTCACTAATTTAACACTAGATCGAGTGTAACTAAAACAATAACTAGTTGGCGCCTTGTTACATATAATAAATATTTACATATTTACTCATTTATGAAATTTTATTTATTTGTTTGCGTATATATTTTACTACCAATTTGAACAGCTTTTCTGCTTCATAAGTATTAAAGTTATAGCATATTTCGTGAAAAGTAAAACAAAAAAGGAACTAAGGAACTATTGTACAAAAAATAAACAAAACTGAATTTAATAAGGGCCGATTGGAACTCAAATGACACACGAGATATGTATAGTTACTAATATATGTACATATTTACATACGAGTATACTGGTACACACACTATTCATAAATGATGCAGAAATCAAATTGAATGTCATAGAAAATTCGTCTTTGTTTTAGAATATATGTGCAGACAGCGGGCAGATAAACATACAAACAGATATTTATTCGTATACATACATATGTATATACTTCAATACTGAGTATATACCGCTTAAGTGGGCATGTATTTATGTACATATATAAAATATAAAAATAGCAACAATAAATATGTTTTTTTTCTATATTTCTATGAAGAAGAAAGTATATTTTTATACAATTCAACACACAACGAACAAGTGTGCCATTTCTATAACGTATCGTATTAGATTTATATACGAGTATTTATACAAATAAATGTATTGCACATATGTACACATTCGTTACCTTAATGCAGAAAGGGCCTAACTAGCAAAATTTGTTTTTCCCAAATCAAAATTGTTTGCAAATCCGATTGGACCGAAGTTCATTTCATTAGAATCTGTCAAAAATTAGACTTTAAGCTTAATAAATATTATCTCCATTTAATCAGAACTCGGGAAATTTTATTCCCAATTTATTGTTTATTCATTTCTTTCAGATTAATTGATATTGAAAATTTAAAAACGATCTCAAAGTTCAAAGTAAGTATGTATGTAGTATATTTTAAATAAAATTAAAATACAAATGCTAGCGTTTTCTTAAAATAAATTAACCCGCTTAAGGGCTTTGTCATCACATAGGAACAACAGTTCAAAGATTTGCCAAAAATCGGCTATGGATGTTTTTGGTTTCAAAACTTTTGATTCCTAAGCTCCCTTATTTTTCTCCGTTTCAAATGGAATTTCAATTCAAGCAAATTGTAGTCTTTTCTTGAAGCAATATCGAGTATCACATCGTAGATACCGCAACCACGCAGTTAGCAGCCATAGTTAATCTTAGAATACAGTGATTGAAAATGCTGGAGGTTAAAAACGTTCTCTCCCAATAAATATGTATGTCAGCCATTATGGTCGTTGCTCCCAAATTACAACATTAATTGAAGAAACGAGGAAATAGCATCTAATTTGACCTTCTCATCCTTGAGGAGTTTGATTTCCAATATCAAATCCCATTTAACATTTATCAATTTAAGAACGGGTTATAACAAGAATGGTGGTCGCTGTGGCGTAGTGGTAGTGCGTTGGACTGCTACGCAGAGTGTCCGGGGTTCGAATCTCGGCACAGGCAAAATCAAAAAGAAAAAATATTTTTTCTAGACGGCACCACCTCTTGGCAGGCAATGGCAAACCTACAAGAGTATAAATTGCTATGAAAAGCTTTTCACTTCGCCGTTCGGATTCGGCATTAAACTGTAGGTCCCTTCCATTCATGTACAAATATAACACGCACAACATGAGTGGATGCGAAAAGCTCGGCCTAGGCCCTCCATGGGCTGTTGTGCCATTAAAAGTAAGTAAGTAAGTTATAACAAGAATTGTGTTTTATTCGCCAACTTGTTAAACATGTGCAAATAAAACAACCGAGTTGTTAAATCTCCCCTCTTCGTTGTATTGGAATCACAATGAAACTGCTCAATAGCACTGGTAATTAGAGGTGATCTTTATTTGTTTATTTTCACCTAAAGATTTTCAAGATAGTCGAAAGATAGATCTTTTACGAATATTATATATAATTTTTCAACATCTTTAATAGTTTCTTCTAAACTTTTCCATTCTTCTAAACTTCACCAAAATAAAGATCTGTACATTTTTAAAACATTATAAATCTAAAATTGATTGTGAAATAAAAATTTCAGGCTCAATATCATAGACACATTTATGAAAAATTACCTCGAAGAATTCCAACTTTAAAAAGTTTGAGTCTAACCAGAACTTTCATTACGCTTATTCTCTTCTGGAACCGAAAAAAAAACCTTTTCTAATTAGGAACATTTTAATTCAACAGAATTTGAAACAATTTTCTATTGTAGAACTTAATAAAAAGTTATCCAATTTAGTGAGCCCTGGACCCAGACAGAGTAAAGATTTTGATTAACATTAGATGTTAGAAAGAAAAGTTAGACAAGTTAAGCCCAACTAAGACCAACCAAAGCGGAGAGGAAGCTTTCTATTGATTTTTGAGAAATTCGAGGAACGACTATCCCAGTTGGACAAGTCCGGACTCAAGAGGAGCACCTATTAAGTCAACCTTAACTAGGCTAGAAGAAGTTTTCAAATGATCCTTAATATCATATCAATAAAAAATTATACGAGATTGGCAATTTTTCTACACGGCACCACCTCTTACCTACAAGAGTAAAAATTGCTTAAAAACAGCTTTTCAATTCGCCAATCGGATTCGGCATAAAACTGTATAGGTCCCTTCCATTCATATACAAATATACCACGCACAACATGAGTGGATGCAGAATGCTTGGCCTAGGTCCTCCATCTTCTGTTGGGCCATTTAAAGAAATAATAAAGTACCAGTCATATTTCATAGAAAAAAGAGTTCAGCTGATCATGTGTGGGAAACCACCACTGTATCTGTCTGTATCTGTAACTGTATCTCTCATTGGTGCATTTTCATCTGGTTCTGTTCTTTGCTAACAACTTCAGTTAGTTCCCCGTTTTCGTTGGTTTTTACGTGATTTCACGGCACATCATTTTGAGATTCAAATAAACAGTAAACTCTCCAATTATGGGTCAAGGGGCAAATAAATTAATGGAACTGGAACAATTTTTTAGACAATATCTGTGGATATTTGACGAAACAACCTAACTCGAGATAAGATTTTAATACGCTTGCTTTGGTGTAATCATTGAATTTCTACGACTAGTAGTTAAAATATAAAGATATAACTACCAAGAATTCAACTTCTTTAAATTTTTTTCAAAACTGTATTTAACAAAACCTCTTCTTTCAAACAGTTTAATAATATTCAGAAATTCAAAGGACAAAATCATATCGTCTTTTTGACAAAGTAACCTATCTCGATTTAAAGCCAGCACATTTTTGTTTCTTTCGAAAAAAGTTCTTTGGTGAAATGAAAAATTTAAAAAAAATTGCTTTCTTTACTCGACTTCAGTTGGGTTTTCAATTATTTAACCGCGAGAGTTCATTCTGACGAAACAACTTAATAGAATAAGCCAATTCTTTTTATTAAAAACCAGTTGACAAAATATTCTATTTTTTATTCGCAATTTTATAAAAATAACACTCCTCTTAAAAAAATTAAATTGGAAAATGTTTGTTTAATTTTCGTGTATAACACCAAACTATAACATTTCTTTAAATTTCCACACACAATATCTGTTTTTTTTTAAATCTATTTTTGCTGTCCTGAATAACTGATGATTTCTATATTCAACTTATAAAATATTAATTATTTTATTGATAAAATATAGTCTCATCTATTTTCACTTACCTTGAAATGACACGTAAAGGAAATTACAAAACAAAATTATTATAAATTATATTATAATTTTCAATCGATAAACAAAAATTGCACTTAAAATACAAAAAAAAAAAAACAAAGAATATTTTAATCACTTTTTTGGCAATCTTTTATTTCTTATAAAAGATAAAAATTTAAATTTTACAACGACAGCCGGAAAAATCACTGAGCTTTTCTATCTGACAAATAACAACAACAACAAATTCTAAATGTAAACACGCGAACGCGCAGCAGAGGGCGCCAAGTTCCCGAGTCTTTTTCTTTCGTTTTATTATTATTTCTTTGTGTGATTTTCTTTTAGTTTAAAATTGTATTTAAATGTAAATTTTATTTATTGTATACACAAAAAAGGCAAAGTTTAAAGTGTTAAAGTGTTTCGTGTTCTTAAAGATCTTCTCTTCTTCTTTTTTCTCTTAGAAAAATTATTATATTTTACTTTTGTCTTTAAAAAAATAGTTTTCTTTATTTTGCACGTTCTATTTTTTATTTAAAAATATTGTTTATTTTTGTTTTATTTTTTTTTAACGATTAACAACATTCGTTTTTTTTTTTTTGAATTTTGAAACATTTGAAAAAAAAAACTCTTCTGTTGTGTATGATCTGCTGGTTTTCTTTATTTATTTTTTAAATAATATTCTTGCTGCTGAAGCGCGCCAAATTGAATTGCGAATTGAACAAAACCCGAAGCTGATGCTGCCACCGTCAGTGAACAAATTGAACTGAAAATGTTGGCCGCATTGCTGTGCCTTTTTCTTTCATTCTCATCTCTCGTTAACGATTGTTGCGTATGAATTTTGTTTAGTTAATATATTTTGCTGCTTGTTTTCTCTCTACTACTGGCAGGCTGGCAGGCTGGCAGGCACACAGCCACAGCCGCCACACGAGCACAGAAACACAAATTTATTTATTCATTCGTCTTTAGTTTAGTTGTTTGTATTGTTGCTGTGCTGGGTAGCTTGCTGCTGGCGCAGCAACTGTGTTGTTTAGCGCGCAGTGACAATAATAAAAACAACTACAACACAAATTTGGTGTTGCTAACTCATCGCACTCGTTGTATCGTTGGTTGTTGTCATCGTCATCATTGTTGGCGTTGTTGTTGTCATTCATTGCCTTCGTGGGATACAACACCCTCCTGAGCTTAGTTAAATTATATGCATACAAACATACTATACATACATACGTTTGTATCTATGTATGAATGTATTGTATGTATTGTATGTATATGTATATAAATCGTATTTTGTCGTTTTTCATTCCGAACGCCTGATATTGTTAATTTGAATTTTATTCAATTTTGTGTTCGTTCAATTCGTTGTTGATATTATTTCGCATTTCTTAATGCAATTTTGTAGATGCATTCCTTTTCTTCAATGCAATGTGGTTGCTGCAGTTCTGTTGCTTTTGGTAAACATGTGTCGTTTTCGTTTTTTGTTCATATGCTTATTTATAAAGTACTAGCATATTGATGCAACATGTTGCTAAGCAGCTTGAAGGAAGAATCCATTTACGTGGGTGGGCAATGTGAACTTTTATACCTAACGGTTAAAGACTGACTGTCTTATTTCAGATCAATTTTAATGATAGTGTTTCTGAAAACCTTTTAATTTCAATGTGTTTACATATTTCCAAAAATAATTTAATTGAAAAATATCTAAATTAAAATAATAGTAAATCTGGAACGGTTCATATTTAATTAATCAGTTTCAAAAATAATATGTTTGAAGTAAAGTGAATTACCATATTGTGGGGAGTGGGGAGGCCAGAAAAAAGCTAGCCCTAGGAACTCCATGGGCTGTTGTTTTATTGAAAGAAGAAAGAAGACGAATGGGAGGCCAGACCTCTCAGTTTCGAAATTAAACTGATAAATCTGATAAATCATTATATTTAAGTGATCGGAAATAAGTTTAAAAAATTTACTGACCAAGACCCTCTTGGGCAAAATACTTCATACAAAGCAAAAATATGGTAAGTTGATAAATTATCAAAATTTAATTTCCTACACCTTTGTAAATGAATAACAAAATAAAGTAAAATAGTTTTAGAGCGCGTTTACAAAATTTGAAACCGGATAAAATCAAATAGAGAAAACGCGAAGTGTTTCAGATAAATTTGTCGTCCAAATAGATTTTAGATTATCAATCAATTTAAAATGAACCTACAATAGAAAACTTTTTGAATCTTTATCTTGCTGATATAAATTAATTAATGCTTTCAATTAGTATGTAGTACCAATGAAATTAATAGGGATACGAAAGAGATGACATTTTTACTTTCTGGAGTCACTATTGTAAAATGGAGAGACTGTTCTGTTTTTTGGACATTACCCCCTGTTTTCCCCGACGAATCTTCTCTTTTTTTTCTCAACCATTAGTTCTGATAAGCCGTCCTCAAGAAATTTTTAGTTAAAGATACCTAAATGGGCTAAAAATTTTTAGTATTTCAAAAGTTTGTCTTTTCTACCAAATATGCAGTTCATATTATTTTTGAATGATTTTAGTTCCTGGATATACTTTTGCATGTATGTGAAAATTTGATTTCTGTTATATCTTTATCTGTTATTTAATTTTTGTTTTTGGGGATTGAATTCACTAGGGAGTTATTTCATAGAGCCTCGTAAAGTAGGAATAGAACTTTTGTAGATGATGCTTAGAAAGAAAGAGTTCAAAGTTGGAGAACCTGAATATATTGGAAGTAAATGTTACATTCAACACACAGGGTGTACCCCTGTGAATGCAGAGCATTGTGTTGAATGGAAGGAAGATTGATAGGTAAGAGGAAGAAAAAGGGAGAATGAGAGAGTGAATGTGATCACACAGGCCACCGATAAAGAGATAGGCAGCCATTGTGGCAAGTGCTTTACCACAAAGAACTTCAGTTTATCAGTGTCGACTATGACCGCATATAGCGCCAAAGGCGAAGCTTTTCGCATCCACTCATGTTGTGCGTGTTATTTTTGTATATGAATGGAAGGGACCTACAGTTTAATGCCGAATCCGAGCGGCGAAGTGAAAAGTTTTTCATAGGCAATTTTTACTCTTGTAAGTTTGCCATTGCCTGTTAAGAGGTGGTGCTGTTAATTTTGTTGTTGCTTTTTTTATTTTATTTAATTTTTTTTTATTTTTCCTGTGCCGAGATTCGAACCCCTGACACTCTGCGTAACGGTCCAACGCACTTTTGCTACGCTACAGCGACCACAAAACAGTTTTAGTACTTTATAACTTTTATTCATTAATCTACTTCTCTTTGATCACTTTTACTTTTAAAAAACAACAAAACAGGCGTAATAGACCAAAACGAACGAAAGAAGTCTGGTTCATTTAGATTGAACACCGTCTGCTCGAGGGTACTATCACTCGTGACAATTCCCATAAATACTTGTTTGTTCGCCGTAGCGTCTAGACTACGCGAACGAACAAGGATGCTTTCATTCGTTCGCTTATTTTAGACGGGCCGTAACAGTATGTGTAGTAAAGTGGGGCTGTAGTTTGTTCCGGATAGTCCTGTTGATGTCTGATTATAGGTACAACTGATCTGGCACGGTTCGGTTTAAAACTTTATTTCTATAATATGTTGCAAATTGTTTTCCCTTAAAACCAATCGACTGCATACTGAAATTCTCTACTGAGTTATAAGTTGTTTTTTTTTATACAAAATGTATGTATGTATGGAACCACTTTAACTTCTGTTATCTAAAATAATAACCAGAAATATTGCAATAGCAACAACTTTAACCACAAATATTATTCTTCTGCTTTTAATGGCACAACAGCCCAAAAAGGGCCTAGGCCGAGCTTTTCACATCCTCTCATGTTGTGCGTGTTCAACTACATTTTTGTGCCGAATTCGAACGGTGAAGTGGAAAGCTTTTCATAGCCAAGTTTTACTCTTGAAAGTTTGTAATTGCCTGCCAAGAGGTGGCGTGCCGTGTTAAAAAATTTATTTTTATGTTGCTTGTTCCGAGACTTGAAGCCCGAATACTATGCGTAGCAGGCCAATGCATTAGCAACTACGCCACGGCGACCACTTTTTCAATAATTACTTCACATATTTCTCAGAATTTGCATGATAAATTCTTAAAACATGAACCAAACCAATTTATCAATTAAATCACTTAACTTAAATAAAAAAATTAATAGTTGCATAATTGCCTAAATATCTTGTGTCCTTTATTTTCACGCTATAAACTTTGTCCATTTTTTTCGGAAATGACTCAAATTTTATATTAGTAGTTCAATAAATGAAAAAATTACCACTCAAATTTTATATTAGTAGTTCAATAAATGAAAAAATTAACACCTTCTTAAGCAATTCCTAAATGTAAATGGAACAACATCATTTAAATATTTATTTATTTGCTTAATTTGTTATCGAATTTAACGACTTTAATGACTTTAGTACGTGACACTGATAATAACTAGGATTAATAATAAATAATTATTATAATAATGATGATCTTCTTACTCAACACAGTTTTTTTTCGCATTTGGAATTTCTTTATTGTCAATTACTTTGTCTCAAGTTGTTTCTTTTGCAATGAATTCAAAAGATTTTGTAAATGCGTTAAAGTTAAAATGTAAGCATTCAAAGAACTAAGTATCACATACTTACACATATCTTTTCTTGCTTGAGAAACTTAGTATTCATTATTAATTGAAGGAATTATTTATAGAATGACGAATCTGAATCTGAAAACTCATGTAAATAGTTGTGGATCAGTGCTAGACTAGCAGACTAGGGTTGTTCCGATACTGGCATGTACTCAATACCTGTACTCATTAAAAGTATAGTTAGAAAGTATCGATGGAGAAAAATACTCGATACTTACTCGTATCGGAAAATACTTAATACAAATTTATAAAAAAAAAAAGAATTATTTTAATACATGTAAAATAAAGATTGCATTCCAGTTTAAATGAAAAATTCAGAATACAGTTTAAGGAAGCTTATCAATACGAGGCGGAGCAAGGCAGTTTCCCCTTTCAGAATCGATGGAAAGAATAGATGTTCACATGGCACAGATGATGCCTCCACTTAAAGAAAACTTCGTGCTATTTTGTATAAAATTTAAAAACTACTCTTCATCTCCTCTCAACAAACACATGCTACGATCAAAATACAAAGAAATTGTTGGGTTTTCAAACAACAAAAAAGGAACCATAAGCAAAAGCGAAAAAAAATGGCGCTCACCTGCCATTACTGTCATATTTGGAACACATGAAATGACACTAAGGCTGTGGTTATATTCAAATTTTACTCGGCGAACACCATGCAATTGTTGTTGTCCGAACCCGAAAAAAAAGCTTTTACTCACTCTCACAGCGAACACGATATACTGGTTGAAGTGTACACCGAGAACGCGGGGTATTCAGTGTGTCAATGAGTTATTCTACAAAAAAAAGAACAAAAATGTATGTAAAATAGAAGGAAAACATGCAAACCTGTACTTCACTATTTTCATATGCAGAAAAGCGAAGTGGCGAATGTTTTTAGTTTTTAAAAGTGAATATTAAATATATTATTCATAAAACTTTTGAAGAAAAATCATATTATTTTAATAATTTTTCAATTATATTATTATTTTTCACTCTCCATATTGATAAAATCGTTTAAAGTTTTTTGGTATACCATTTAGTGTTGCCGTTGTGCAAAAAATAGTATTACAAAAAAAACAGATTTTCGGCAAAAAGCAACTCTGTAACGAACACCAATGTCATCACTACACCCAACACGAGAGTAAAATATGATGTGTTCGTCGAACAGCGAACACCAACATAACCAGCACCTAAGGTCGTGGTTATGTTCAGATTTTGCTCGGCGAACACTATGAAATTGTTGTTACACTGAACACGAAGAGAAAGCTTTTACTCACTCTCACCTCTTTCAATGTCAGTTCATGTACAAATAAACCATAATGCAAGCAGCGAGTAAAGAATATACTCGATACCCACCTGATACTTGCATAAAAGCATCGAGCACAAAAATTACTCGGTACTCAAAAAAAGTATCGAGTATTTACTTGTATCGGTCTAAAAATATTCCTTTTCATAGTCAATTTTTCCTCTTGTATGTTCGCCAAAACATTGTTTTTTTCTACTTTTTGATTTTGCCTGTGCCGAGATTTAAACCCCAGACACTCGGCTTAGCAGGTCAACACACTATCAACTAAGCCACAGCAATCACCATACCACTTATAGCATTATCACTCGTGACTTATGCCTCGAAGACTTTTAGTTTTTTTTTTGAAATCCTATGTATATAAGTAAGTAAAGTATGTATGTATATAAACTTTTGATATAATCTTACGACCAATATTTCTCTAATTCTTTAATTTCTGATCGTTTACCTTACTTTTACTTTTAATGACACAACAGCCCATGGAGGGCCTAGGCCGAGCTTTTCGCATACACTCATGTTGTGTGTGTTATATTTGTACATGATTGGAAGGGACCTACAGTTTAATGCCGAATCCGAACTGCGAAGTGAAAAGCTTTTCATAGGCAATTTTTACTCTTACCTGGTGCCGTGTAGAAAAATTATTTTTTCTACTTTTTGATTTTGCCTGTGCCGAGATTTGAACTCCGGACACTCTGCGTAGCAGCCCAACGCACTACCACTACGCCACAGCGACCACAGCGAATAGAAAAGATTCCAAACTGTTAATTATTTTAAGTTTAACTACAAAATCTTTTTAAAAATCTATAGAAGATCTTAAGTGAATAAAAACTCAATCTATCAATCCATTCAAAAAAGGTGAACAAAACTTTTCCCTTAACATTTTCTTTATATACATACTTATATGACGAATCACAAATAAATACAATTATTGGCAGTTGATGTCATTAAAAATATTATTAAAATATAAAACCGCCGTCAAAGTGTTGATAACAATTATGGGAATATTTGTTTGCACTTTTACATGCACTTTTTTATTTATAATGAAAAATTTATATGAGTTTATATTGGTATAAATATGATAAAAACCACTTGCAACAATCTATCTATGTACGTCCATAAACTACGTCAACATAGACGAAGGCATCATTTATTGCTACTTACATAGTTTACAATTTAGTTAACATTGTCGGAAATCAATGGAATCTAAAACCAAGTAATATTTCCGTATTTCGGTCATAGCTCTAGTAGCTCCTAAGTATATATTATTCAATTGATGTCTTTCTACCTCTTTCTTCTCTTATTCTTCTCAATTCCGGCAGATGTTTCATAATCCGGGGTTTGATTGATTTACAAAGAATATTTTCTAGGTTCAATAACATTATTCCCCCTTGGCGAATTATTCTCTGTTGCAAATTAATTTCCACAGTGCCCAACAACTCAGTCCAATGTGAAACAAGCCCTGAGTTGAGCATCACTGTTAAAATTAAATTTTTATTTTTTTTTGTTTTTGCTGCGTGCTTGATGCGTTTTAGCTGAATCTACTAATCATTATTACTTATGGTAGTTAAAGAAAAGTTGAACAGCCTGTACTCGCTTTCTTTAACCATGGAAATATTAAGGATAGAAATTTAAATAGTAAATATTAGATTTATTAAAATTAAATGATTCAATAAATTTTAAATTTTTTGTATGTATATTTTTTATTGTAGGTTAAATAACACGCGCTAACATTAACCTCCTAAGTAGCCGTCGTTAACACTTTTAAAACACTTTAAGTGTCATTATTGTTTCTGATTAAATTTAAATTATTTCAACAAGTAAAAATTATATAAAAAATAAGAATTATTTAATTTTCATTGAAAAATCTAAAAAGCAAACAAAGTTTAATATGCAAAATTGTACGTTGCACAAAGGAGGTCATTAAAGTGAATACATGGGCGCATATGTAATTTCAGTGCATTTATTATGTATATGCATTTTTATATATGTAGTATAATTGTGAAATTATTATGCAACAGCTTGATTCCTTTATGAAAAAAAACATTAAACATAAAACGGAACTAGGAAAATAATAAGGAATATTCACATCACACATTTAGTCGCTAATGTTCGGTATTATTCATTTACTTCCACTATCTTTCATGGCCTATCGCTGTTACTTACATAATTATGGTACATAGTTGAATAAACAATTTCAAAGGTTTTTACTAGCCAGCCCGAAGCGCTATTTTGGCCGTGAAATTCTGGAAGCTACTGTAATATGAGAATACATGGATAAAAACTAAAACAATGGCAATAAAAACGCTTGCAATATTATTAGTTAGTTGATGTCAGGATAACTCTTAGAAAACCACGAGAAAATTCAAAGCACAACATTAGAGATGGGTACTCACTCGCCCGAACATTCACGTAAGCGATAAAATCACAAAATTGTTAACAAAAAAAAAAATTTATGTTGTTAGCTTTGACCCTTTTGCACAGTGGATCGAAACATAGGAAAAGCTAGATATAGGATTTAAGCTGGGTGCAATAGCTATAAAACAGACATTTGTTTAATTGGCACCTACGAGTACTTCTTAAGTGTTTTCGGGATTGCTGGGAGCAAATCTAAAGTCAAAATTTTTATATTCAAAAGACGGATTCAATAGAAATTGAAAATTGTCCAATTTAAATGAAATCTCCCGGGTCGCCGATATCAAATTTGAAGTCAAATTACCCTGTCTGTATCGAAAATTAAAGTCAATACTCTCATTTCTTCCGAGGATAAAACGTTCAATCAGGAAAACTCTCTTCAGTAACTTTTAATCGTTCAATAAGAAAAGACAGGTTGAATTCTAGCAAAATGTTTACGTACTCCCATATATCAAATTATTGCTTTCTGGGAATTAAAACTCTGTGGAATTGATTACGGATGACCCAACCTTAGCTGGCCGGATAGTTTTAGAATATATTGTAAAGAACAAATCAATGAAAGAACTTTGAAATACTTATGAGCTTTTATGAGGAAAACTCAAATAAAGAAATATTTAAAGATTATAATTGTATATTTCATTTCAAAAACACATAATTCTTAACCTTAACTTAGGTCGGTCGAAGTGAAGGAGGAAGAGCAAAACTATTCGTTAAATTTTACCACAAGAGTACTCATTCATATACAATGGAATAAAAATTGGCCTAACTATCACAAATTAAAAAAGTGTTTTGTTGCTTGATTGTGTTGTTGCTTCGACAATAAGCGATGGTCATTTGGTTTTTTTTGCATTTATGAACGGCATTGCATGAAAAATGGGACACGAAATCAGAGGAACCGCAGCTTTTCCCTACCATTATTCAGTCCCATTCACGGCGCAATGGTTGTTTCAGGGACTCATCCTAATTTTAATAACGTTTAGCAAATATGTTGGCCATTCTTGAGATGATGGAAAATGAGCCCTGCACTATTATGTCGTTACGGCTCTGTGAACTGGCACAAAGTTTGACTCCTTGTTCCACAGAAATCAAGGGTGTCTTGCCATTTGCGCAAATCCCATGACGGATTGCGGATTGTAGCGATGTTGAATGACGAATGCTGGTCCAGAAACTTCTGTTGACTAGCTTCTGTCATTTTGACGGATATGCGCTTGTGCAACAGCAAACAGCTTTCCATCTGTGAAGACGACTTTTTCCAATGCTTGTAAGCATTGACTAGAATAATACAAGAATAAAGAAAAGGGAACGAAAAATTCTCTTATAAAAAGAAAATAAGCTGGAAAAAATCGCGAACGGAAAACTTGTAAAATTTGTATGCCAAAAAGGTGTTTTGGAAAGAAATTATTGATAAAGATATTTATAAGCTTCGATTTTAAATAGAAGTAATGGAAAACGCAAAATGTAAAATACCAACTTGGAAAATGAAGATCAAATACACTCTTATTTTAGAAAAAAATTTCAAAAATATTTAGCAAAATATAAAAACCTTTTTCATTTTGACAATTAAACAGCTGTTTTTGCTCTTATTCTTCTCGTGATATTTTTAATATTGTGTTACAAATTTCTCTAGTAAAAATTCGGTGAAACTTGACGGAAGAGGACAATTTACTCACCCGTTTTGCTTTTACTTGCTATTGCTTTTACTATTTGTTTGCGTACGCGAACGGATTTCCAGTAAAAATATTGCCAAACCATATGGCAACCCTGCACACAAATCGTATTAATTGCCGAATGATGGATGTGTGCCATTGACTGCAATTCCACTTTTACATAGATCAAATTTATGGGCATGTAAAAAATATTGATAATAAATCAAATCAACGTCAAACATCAGCAAATTGTTTATTTGTTTATTGATTTTTATTTTTTTTTTTTTTTTTTTGTAACGCAAAACTAAAATTTTCAAGCCAATTTAAAAGCAGTTGATCGATCCCATACAATGATACCGTTTGCAATGCAACATTTTTCTTTTTTTGTTTTCGTTGCCATAAAAAGTAATCATATACGCGTACCTAGAGAAACACTAGAAGCTGTATTTTAAGTAGCCTTTGTTTTAAAAATAAAGTATAGAATGTGGCAAAAACCAGCTCAAACAACAAGTTGTTGTTTGCAAGTTGGCTACACACGCTAAAACGTACATTTCACTTTCATTAAATAGCTACTCGTAAGTACCCACGAGTGCCATAGAAACTGTGTAAGATTGTTAACGAGATCTTATACGGTTTGTGTGCAACAATAAATAAAGAATCTATTTTTAAAAACAAAAGGCCCAAAGAAGTGTTGCAATGATGGTCAACTAATTGCTGTAAGCATGCCTAACTACTTCACTATAAGTAAATACCAATGAATATAGAAGTCTTCAAGAATAGAAGCTCGCTGCAATACATACAAGATTGCCAGCAAAAACATCCACAACAAAACTAAGTACAAGTATATTCATATTAAAAGCAGCAGCAGCAACAACAACAACCGCAGCAGTAACAACAGCAACTAAGTGCCTCCTAACAAGCATCAGAATAAAAATGTAAATAAATCTACAAACAAAAAACAACAAATTGCATTCCACAGCACTGCAGCACAAACGTCAGCACCAGTTTAGACACTGGTTTCATTGCAATAACAACAACAAATGTAAGCTCCAACACATGATAAGTACTTCAAAAATAGCAACTACGATTGAGCTGAGAAACAACGAGAAATATTGTCGCTGCGCTACAACTTGGTATAGTATTTCGGCGCTATACTGCAATGGTGGCCCCCGAGACGAGCCTCCTGGCCTGCAGGCAGCAGTGGCAGCAAGAAACAGCAGTAGTTTCTAGATACTTGCACGCAAGGTTGTCGAGATTTCTGCTGCTGGAGCTCCACACTCGCACTCGTACTAGATAGCTGCATGCTGCTGTCTGATATGTTAACAAATATCGCGTGACTTTAGATTATTCTTAATAAAAAAAAAAGACAAACACATACACACATAAAGACAAAACCAAAAAACAAAACAAATATAAAATTGTTGAATTCTTTTCGAATTTAAAAATAGCACAATGCACCTGCTTGACTTGATACTTCATAGTTGATGGCAGCAGTTACATGTTCCAGCCACTATAGAATACGAGTACATACTCGTACTATGTACAAGGTGGTGCAAAAGTAAAGACATAATGTGAGTGTGCCAAAATTTTTACTAATAGCTTAGGATATCATTGTTTAAATAGATTTATTTTGTAGAATTATTGAGAACTAGGTGACAAAAAGTAATGGAGCGATACACTCCTGCTTATTTGACCAATTTCCGGTCTGTTGTTTTAACGTAGCTTGAATTTAGTCTTCGTTTTCCTCGTCATCCTGCACCATTTGCACATAACGTTTGGCTGAGCATCTCATGTAAACTGGATCCACTAGAGATGTCGCAAGAAGTGGCTGGCGCCGTGTTAATCGTTCGACCGAGAATACCACTGCTGTGACCGAGAACTTCCGAGAGAATCCACAAACATCGACGAGACAACGATCTAAAGTTCTGCGATTCAGTGGGTGGTCATTTGACCGATATCATTTTCTCAATTTAATGTCATAAATTTTACATCTTCAAGTAAACTTTCCGTGATAACAGAGCCCAGTTTTTTCATCTCTAACAAAATTGCAGCCAATTCACATTATGGCTTTACTTTTAATCCACCTTGTATGCTTCTGGATGCTCCAAGCCGCACACACTGTGTATGATAGTGTTTGATAGTGTAAGTGTGTGTATATGGATGAATGTATATGTGCTGCGCATGCGTGGTCGTTGACTTTTTATTATACTCATATAAGACAAACAACGCATTATGAATGCGTCGTCGTACCACGGGACAATGCCAATAAAATTGATTATGTTGATTTTTAATTAAAACTCAATACTCTTCAAGTATTAGTATGTAAGTTTAATACACTGGCGGTCACGAAAACCGCACCACTGCCAACACTTTTTTATTAAGTAAAAATTTGGGTAATTTACTTATATTTTCTTGCTACGATAAAGGGGATTTCCAGGTTTAAATTATTCCAAATGTATTAATAACAGAAATTAGTTATTCTAGTGCATTTGTTTAACGCAGAAGGGTTTTTTGTGAAATAAGTGCAAAATATAAGCAGCTGACACATGACAAAAAAGTCGCTGTACTTACATTAGTAAGACCAAGTACTTTCCTACCGGAATATTTCTGAAAAATTAGGTTTCTCACATTCTACAATTGTCCGTTTAAAAAAAAAAGAATACTGTGGAGTCCCTGGAAAGGAAAAAAGGATCTGGTCCTAAACGTGCAACCAGTAACAGAATTGATAGCCTTATAACAAATATTAGCACAAAGGATCGATTTAAAAGTGCAGTAACTATTCGGGCCGAGCTAGAAACCTAAACCGCGAGAAGCTGGTTTATATGGAAGGCGTCGTGCAAAAAAGCCATTGTTGACTGAAAAAATGGGAAAAGCGCGTCTAGCTTAGGCTAAAAACTATAAAAACTGGACACTGGAGCAGTGGCGAAATGTCATCTGGTCTGATGAAAGCAAATTTAACCTGCTATACGCCGATAATTTGGCGTACGTGCGCCGTTCCAATGGTGAAAGTTATCAAGAAAACTGTATTGTAAAAACAGTGAAATACCCACAGAGCCAGATGATTTGGGGATGCTTTACCTACTTCGTACGTGGTCCTTTGTATTTTTAAGAAGGAACTATGAATGCTGAAAAATATGGGCAAGTCATAAAGGAAAACTTAGTGCCAGCTCTTGAAGAGCATTTATCCTGCAGTGTGAACGCAATTTTCCAAGACGATTCTGCGCCTTGCCACCGTGCAAAATAGGTCATGCTATCTTTTGTTTGATTCTTACAGAATGTAAAATTAAAAACAGAACATTTAAAAATAAAATCCTTTTTGTACAGCTTGAAAAAATATTCACGGACATCGGAATTTCACGCCAGACTTGGCCGGGAAACTAGCCCGATTTGAATCCTATCGAGCACTTATGGGATATTATGAAGCGCAAAATTGTTGACCAGAAGCCCGAATTAAATAAAAAAAAAATTGTTAGCATTAAATAAAGTTTGGTATGAAGTTATTACCAAAGATAACCCACAAAATGCCGTCAAGGATAATGGCTGTAATACGGGCTAAAGTAGGAGCAACATCCTACTGAATTTTTTTTTTCTGTAGCTTGGTATTAATTCTTGAAAACCATTTTAAAGACTAATAGATATGGTTTAGTTTTGAATATTATAAAAATAAATAAAATTCCTTAAAAATTTTCTTGTATTATTTTTGTCAAAATAATACGGAGCTCAACTCCGTTCTTACACTTTGCATAATTTTAAAATCATAATAATATTTAGTAAAAAAAAAATATTCCCGAACATAAAAATCATTATTTTCGTATTTTCATGTTATTTTGAGGTGGTGCGGTTTTCGTGACCGCCAGTGTATGTAAACAACATCACAAGAATAGGATCAAATTTATACATGAAATAAGTATTTCAATACTTTCTTTTATAATGCGTGCATCTGAGTGAATATAAAATATTCATAAAACACAACACAAGTATCAATGCCTCAAGAAGCTACTATATGTTTTATTGGCGGAATTTCTGTTGCTTTTGTTCTTTGGTGTTCGATCAAAAACAAACATAATAAATTGTTGACAATCAAAAACTTCATTTCCAATGATTTTTTTTTTAGAAAAAACAAACAAATGACGTGCAAAATAAAAAAAAAACAAATAATTTCGCAAGCTAAATTGTGACTCAATTGTATCAACATGGTCCACACTCAAACGCATGAAGATCATTAGCCCTGACTGTAGTACAGAGGTAGCAAAAGTTACTGACTTGACTTACTTCAGAATGAGAGTTTGTTCTTATTTTCGCAATATCTACATAATAAACAAATTTCATTTATACGGGGTGCCTCACAACTAACGCCAATTCCGGTAACAATTAATTACTAATCCTAAGATGATTTTCCATTTTTATTTAAATCGCAATATTAATGGATATAGGAAATCAAAGAAAACTAGAGCACGCCTTTTCCAAGATTGACATCAATTGTGTGACAGTTCACGCATGATTCTTAACATATGTCAAAGTAAAAAATGGTCAGTTTGTTTTGCCATTTCATCATGAATAGCCTTACGCCTGAACAACGTTTTCAAGTTATTGAAATTTAGTATCAAAATTCGTGCTCTGTGAAAAATGTGTTTTGCAAGCTACGTCAATTTTATGGTCGGCGCATTTTTGGCTCAATGGATACGTGATTAAACATAATTGTCATATTTGGAGTGAAGACCAGCCAGAGGCAATTCAGCAGCTACCAATACATCCCGAACAATGCAGTGTTTGGTGCGGTTTATGGGCAGGCGACATCATTGGGCCGTACTTCTTCCAAGACGATGAAGGCCGCAACGTTACGGTCAATGGAGAAATTGAGAAAGGTACCGTTCGATGATAACAGACTTTTTTTTTGCCGAAAATGCAAGAATTGGAATCGGCCGACATGTGGTTCCAACAGGACGGTGCCACACTGCACGCGGAACCATGCATCTATTGAGAGGGGAATTTGGTGAGCAGTTAATATCACGTTTTGGTGCAGCCAATTGGCCGCCAAGAACGAGAAATTTCACCATGTTACACTATTTTTCGTGGGGCTAAGACAAGAGACTTAGTCTATAGAGACAAGCCAAACACAATTGTTGCTTTGGAAGTCAACATTGAACGCGACATTGCTGAGATTCCGTCCGAAATGTGTAAAAAATGTGCCAAAATTGGACCTTCAGAATGGACCACTTGAAGCGTAGCTGCGGGCAACATTTAAGTGAAATTATCTTTAAAAAGTAAACGGCAAAAACCAAGTTCTTAAAAAATTACCCTTTATAATTGCACAGCATTTCTATAAACGCAACCATTTTAGAGCAAACTCACTCTCCCACAGAGCCCCTATGCAATTCACATATTTTCTCTCTCCTCTGGCAAACAGGTTGTTTCTGCCGCTGCCGATGTGAGTTTCAAAATTGGGGAAACTATGTAACAGTAATTGCTTTCTTTCCATCCACATCATGACAAACTTGCTTATGTCCTTTTTAAGCGGACCTTACAGTCAATAATAATGACATTATTTACAAATCTTAAAACTTTTATTGATCGTGTAAGCAAAATATCCCTTCATTACTTGAAATGATGAGTGATGGCACATATAAATGGAATTCATAAAATTTTTACTTTTTCTATCATTACTTTTTAATGATCGTTTAAGTGTGACATTAATATAATGATGGAAATAATGACAATACTACTTAATATTGTAAATACTAATATTGTCATTATTAATGGCTTGAAAGTTTACTCGTCATAGGCCGAATAACGTATTACGGAAAGAAAATGGGAAAGAAAAGTTGCCTGGAAAATTGTAATTGGAAATCTGAAATTATTTTTTTCATGGTATTTTTGTATGAACTCGCAACTCGTGGATTTGCATAAGTTCATCACAATCGTTTCATGAAGTGAAATAAGTTTCGTGGTTTTTTCTTATGTATGTAAATTTACAGGTTATGCGATAAGCTCTGCGTCGGCCCTCCATGGGCTGTTGTGCCATTAAAAGAAGAAGCTCATTTGGTGTCAAAGAGCTTAGATGTTCGTCTCTTAATACTTCAGTACCAAATATGCTAACTCTGATCAGACAGAAAGCTTGGCAGACACTGAGAAAGTGATTTGCCGTGTGGGTGGATTACTGCTAGTGGTTTATTTGAGACTGCTTCCTGTGGATATGGTTGCAATAATTTTGGTTCAAAGTTGGATTAGATTAGATTTAGAGGTGGGCTGGAGGGCTATAGACCTTCCATAGCACTCAGTATTTTCGACCATTGCACTTTTCCCAGATAGAGGAAGTGGAGAAGAGAAAAATAGAAAAGGGCAGAAGAAAAGAAATATTACACTCCACCAAATCTCTTTGTCTCTTTAATAAAACTATTCACTGCCATATTTTCACCAAATACAATTTACAATCACAAATTTGTACTTGTAATTTACAAATAAAAATTTGTAAAAGTATTATAACTAAAAAATTTACAAATTTATAATAAGAAGCAACGAAAATTGTAAGAGAGCACTTGTAGATTACAAGTGTAAACAAATTTTTGGGTGACTTGTAAACTACAACGTCCCATTGGATTTTCCGCATACGCGAGGTTTGCCAATTCATCAGCCATTAAGTTGCCAGGCACGCCGAAGTGCCTTGGAACACATGTAAGGCATAACTTTTTAGTGTCGCGACACTGTTAAGTTTTGCCTTACAATCGCTTACGATCTTCAAAGAGCCCTAGAATGGGATTTTCTAGGGCCTTTAGTGCAGCCTGACAAACGTTAAAGGTGAAAATGTATCAAAATGTTTACATCTTTCAAATACTTTGTTTTATTATCTTTTTTTGTTTTTAATTGTAAGCTAAATAAATTTCGTTTGATCCCGGCATTAAACTTTTGCGCCCATAATTGACCAACTACATCATCCGTAGACGCTATAACTTTGATTTCCCTATTATTAAATTCAGCTAATTTATTGATACCTTGTTTTGTCACACATTACAGCCCAGAGAGAATACAGCTTGCTGCTTATCACTACTGCGTTGGACTGCTACGCCGAGTGTCCGGGGTTCGAATCTCGGCACAGGCAAAATCAAAAAATAGAAAAAATAATTTTTCTATACGGTACCACCTCTTGGCAGGCAATGGCAAACCTACAAGAGTAAAAATTGCTATGAAAAGCTTTTCACTTCGCCGTTCGGATTCGGCATTAAACTGTAGGTCCCTTCCATTCATGTACAAATATAACACGCACAACATGAGTGGATGCGAAAAGCTCGGCCTAGGCCCTCCATGGGCTGTTGTGCCAATAAAAGTAAGTAAGTAAAGCTTATCACTACTGATCAAGGTCGCATTTAGAGGGGGTTTTGGTGGTTCCTGAATTCTCTATACCAATTTTGGTTGTAGCAACTATAGTGGATTTAATATCAAGGTTAACTTTCGGTAGATCTGCGTTCAGATCCCTAGTTTGATATGATAAAAGTCAGGTTTATTTTCAGAAAAATGTATTTCAAAAACTATTTGCTAGAGAATAGAAACATCTCATATCCTTAGAGCCACAAAACTTACTGAAATTTATCACGCAGATTAGATTAAGCTTGACATTCTTACTTTACTTACTTTTAATGGCACAACAGCCCATGGAGGGCCTAGGCCGAGCTTTTCGCATCCACTCATGTTGTGCGTCTTATATTTGTACATGAATGGAAGGGACCTACAGTTTAATGCCGGATCCGAACGGCGAAGTGAAAAGCTTTTCATAGCTATTTTTACTCTTGTATGTTTGGTTTGCCATTGCCTGCCAAGAGGTGGTGCCGTGTAGACAAATTATTTTTTCTACTTTTTTATTTTTCCTGTTCCAAGATTCGAACCCCGCACACTCTGCGCAGCAGTCCAACGCACTACCACTACGCCACAGCGACCACATAGCGAAGCTTCACATTCGGGATTCAATAAACTATACTTTGCCACTCATTATTGCAGCAGTAATAGAAAACTCCCTCAGATAATGGAAACCGTTTCTGTCGTATCGTATCGTATCGTATCAGTGGGTGTAAATCACATTTCTAGAATAATTTACTTTCATTTCTCGATTGTGCCGCATCATGTCAGTTGCGAGTGAATGACCCTTTAGTAGACAAATTGACTTGATTTATACAATAAATTCGCCGACACCAGAGCACAAACATTTTGATAATTAATTCTGATGTTATGGTAGACGTTGAAAAGAAATAACGAGGCAGCAACCGACAAAGCTGAAGAAATACCAAAACATGTGAGCAAAGGTCTGAAATGCATCATACTTTGCAGCTTACATCAACAAAATCTTGGTAATTACTCTTTCAAAAAACTTAGCAAAGATCTAAAAAGTTAAATTAAAACTCAATCATGAAGGAACCTATATGGAAAACACAGTAACAAGAGTAGAGTACGTAAGTCGGTGATCAATTGATCAATAAAGACTGAATTTAAATTTATTATCTAACCACGCGTTGCCACATTTAAGAATCGGTCACATTGAAATCACTACGCAAAACAACTTTTAAAGATTTACATAATAAATATTTTTTGTTTTCTATTTTGGAGGCCGAACTCAACGAGCCCCTTTTTTATACCGCGTCACACGAAATAGTGAATAATAAGTATCTCGTGTCTTATTTGGGTAACCTAGCATAGCGCGTGGAGCATGTGTGCATATGTGTTTGTTTATATGTGTGTGAGTGTGAATATGCCAATAAATGTTGATCGTTTGAAGTGCTCACAATATACAAACGGGAAATATCTAGCGTCTACTCAAATAACGTAAATTTACTTATTACTTGGATGAAAAACACAAAAAAATTTGTTTTTTTAATAAAAGTAGAATAATATTTTTCTACGCAAATATTATTTACGAATAAATATTTTTATGATGCTACTCGCTCTTCTCACACCATTAACTAAAATCTTCAAAAGCAAAAATTGTTTTTATGCGAAACTAGTTCAAAGTATCGCGTAGAAAAAACATTTCAATTAAATAAAAGCTCGCTCAACAGAAACAAATCCAAATCAAAAATCAATGAAATAAAATCTTCCTGCTTTTTTAACGTAAGTAACAAAGTTCACATTTGCAATTGTACTGTGTACCTTACCTAGTCACATTTAAGATTAAGTATGTTCTTTTTTACATACATGAAATTATTTATTAATTATTGATTAAAGTGTTGCGTCAATAAGTCAATAAGTCAGACGTGTCTACCAACATTGAAGCAATAATCGTCGTTCGCAAAATCTGATTAGGACATTTTTTATTATTTTCCATTAATTAATTGTTATTATGTATTATTATTATTTGATGAATTTTAAGGGCAAAAACCCTATACAATTTTTTTCTATACAATTTCACTTCTCTAACTCAAACTTGCATACGTTGAATTTTCCTCTAAAGTAAAATTTTTTCGAAATCGAATATTTATTCCGGTAAATTAAGAATGCATCCCTGATTTCTAATAATATTAAATCGCAATTACTTTCAATGACAAGAAGCATTACACTAGGACAAGGATTTAAAAAAAATAAATTAATTCCGCACAAAACTGGTTCTAGCTTAACAACATCGTACATCGCATACTTCCCAGACCTTATCTCGATTCAAAACATTCGAGTATACGAGGGTAGATCAATAAGTACCCGTGTGTAAAGAAAGGTGACATTGCTGAGGGAAGTTGGCATTACCGTCGTGTACTGCCATCTGTCACACGACACCACACTAAACTGATTCATAGGTTAGTTTTTATTTAGCAGCCATTAGTATCACACGTGTTTGGTGTTTCGCGATAAAACGGAAAAAGAACGATATCGATCCGTAATTCACTTTATATTTTTAGATGGAAAAACATGCGATGAAATAAAAACGAAGTTGAATGCTGTCTATGGGGATCCTTCACATCTATGGCAACCGTAAGATATTGGTTCAATGAATTTAAACGTGGGCATACATCTGTTTAGTGGTCGCTGTAGCGTAGTGGTAGTGTGTTGGACTGCTGCGCAGAGTGTCCGGAGTTCGAATCTCGGCACATGCAAAATCAAAAAGTAGAAAAAATAATTTTTCTACACAGCACCACCTCTTGGCAGGCAATGGCAAATCTACAAGAGTAAAAATTGCTATGAAAAGCTTTTCACTTCGCCGTTCGGATTCGGCATAAAACTGTAGGTCCCTTCCATTCATGTACAAATATAACACGCACAACATGAGTGGATGCGAAAAGCTCGGCCTAGGCCCTCCATGGGCTGTTGTGCCATTAAAAGTAAAAGTAAAGTAAGTAAGTACATCTGTTTTTGATGAGGAGCGCCCAGGCCCCCCGGCAGACGTGGTTACCGAGGAAATCGTTTAAAAGGTCCACGACATGATTCTCGCTGATCGCCAAACGAAAGTGCGCGAAGTAGCAGAGGCCGTAGGAGTGTCGTACGGAACGGTAATTAATATTTTACATGATAAGTTAAGCATGAGAAAGGTGTCGGCCCGATGGGTGCCGAGATTACTTAAGGTGGACAACAAGCGGATACGGAATTGTCGCTGCCAAATTGCATGATTTGCACTACGAATTGCTGCCGCACACACCGTACTCCCCTGACTTGGCTCCCTGCGACTTCTTTCTGTTCCCCAACATAAAAACGTGGCTCGGGGGGAAAAAATTCAGCTCAAACGAGGAGGTTATCGTCGTGACAGAAGCGTATGTTGAAAAGTTTGACAAATCATATTTTTGGAGGAGTTAAAGAAGTGGCAGAAATGTTGGGAAAAGTGTATTGTAATAAAAGGAGATTACGATGAAAAATAGAAAGAAAAAATTGGTGAAAAACTTGCCTCTTCATTCCTAACACGGGTACTTATTGATCTACCCTCGTAAGTATGTACATATTTACGAGTATATGAAGAGTAGTATTAAAAATCATACCAAATATTTTTGAGGGTCTGAGAGCTCCAACTATGACAGCATGTTAAAGCTAAGCTTCGCTCTTAAGAATGAAACTAAGAAATTTTAAAGTAAATAAATAATTGTGATATTTTTTTATTGAAATTATGAATGCTCATCAATTGTCTTATCTTGTTGCTAAGTTCTATTTATTCATAGTTCAAAAACTATACACTACATACATACTCGTACTTACATAATACATAAACCCTAATGAACAATGGTTCAATTGCCTTCGTTAGATATAAAACCAAATATTGCGCATTTACATAATTAATTAATAAAGATTTTTCAAGTTCATAGTAATCAAAAAACTATCATTACATACGATTTTAATGAATTTTAAAGAAATATAAATTGCATTGTTATTGGACGATTTAAGAGTTTATAGTAATTGCTATTGCTAATATGTGTATGCACATATTCAAAATATGAAATCATTTCATAGCATCCAGTGATCCGTAATAATAAAACATAACGGGGCCTTGGCCGGTTCCGAAGCAATTATATAAAGTCAGCTTATTGCAACTTCGATCTGATCAAATTCACGGATCTAGAGTCTTTGAATTTCCAAAAGCTAAAATCGGCCAATGTTGTGTACGTTATGTTGTCCAGAGTCTAGACACAGTAAAATTTATTGCATTATTGCAAATATTCCTTAGTTATGTCATTTCAAATGGTTTGTTTGTATTAGAGGTGTCACAGACACTTCTTTAAAAGAGGCCAAACTCTCTTCTTTCATTCGATGCGCTTTTCTTGTTGATTTCACAACTTTACTGGCGGCTTCAGCTAATGAGTATATTCAATCGTTAAACTCTTTGATGATGGGTACTCTTTCTGCATATCCCAATTCAGTTTGAGGTGATTTGGTAATTTATCCACAAACTCTTTCACTAACATTGTGTTATTCAAATGTGTGGGTCCATCTTGCTAACTTCCATTGCCGATGTCGGGTGTGATGTAATGTTGTGATAATTTTACATAGGCAAGTTATGCTTTTTGAAGTATCATGCCAAGAGCTTGATTTGGTGGAAAACGCCCTGTGCAGCAACTGTAATGACTCTGGGACCCTACTTAGGTAGTAACACTGTGGACCTAGCGGTCTATGTAAGACACCCGCCACCATTTCTAACCTAACCTGTATTGACTTTGCGGTTGGGGCTCGCTATATTGGGCTTCCTTTAATGGAATTTCATTGGGTTGGTTTTCTACAAATGTATTTCGCTTTATATTGGTTTGGTTGTAGGTAGGAACCAATTCTAAGATTTAATAAAAAAAAAAAGTATGAATTCAAATTAAATTTTTCACTGCCACGACGAAGGTTAGCAATAAATCATCAATATGCATTCCAGCTTGGTAATATTATTATTAAATGCAAATATGGCCCGTGTTTTTGGGTGAACCAAACTTCAAGGAAGAGTGAATCCAACTAAATCGAAACTGATGCTATCGACTACAAAAACCATGATACCAGACTTTACCCTCTGCAAATTGAATGGTCATAAACTGCGAGAAAATCTGCGAGTTGAAACCCCATCATCGTCGGCGAAGGGTGAAGAAGGTGTAATCTGTTGGAAATCCCCTGCATGGAATAAGGTCATATATACTTATTTTATCGCATGCAAATGTCTCGCGGCACAATAAGATGCCAACAAAGAAGAATAGTATGACTCACTGGATATGGCACCAACTCCTTTTTCAATTACATCGACGTGCTAAGTGATGATTTCGAATTGACAGTTTCGCACTTTATAAAACTTCTTCATATCCAGACTGGCGGAACACTAATGGCAAATTCTAGATTTTCCTAGATGTACATAAGTACTCGACTGTCGAAAAGTGTAGACATAAGTGAGCACCAACGGCGAGCGTACACATACTTACATAGGAAATAAATGATCGATTCAATTACAAAACCGCCTTAATGACTTCTGCTGAATTCATTGGTAAATAGATCCAACCTTCTTCCGAAGGCGCCTCAAGAGTACAATGTCCTCTTAGTCAAACAGCTGGCATTACACCTATATGAGATCTGTTTAAAGATAGAAGCTCTCTGTGGGGCACTTTAAATCTAGCTTTGGCCATATTTTCGTTGTTAGTCGTCTAATATTTATTGATTAAGTATATCAGCGACTAAAATCTTGACTAATTATCTACCGATAGCCTGTTGGTTACCATCACTGGATTTTTTTTTATCAAATAAGTTCAAATCGATTGTGGGATTTCTTACCAGCTACTTGGAGTTCCTGGGCCATGTTTGTGAACGAGAACACAGCCGAGATTAATGCATATGAAACTATTTTGCCATCTCGTCTAGAGATGTGCGACAACTTAGAACAGTTCCTGATGT
Organism: Palloptera scutellata; assembly: GCA_958295655.1. Lineage (NCBI taxonomy): Eukaryota > Metazoa > Arthropoda > Insecta > Diptera > Pallopteridae > Palloptera > Palloptera scutellata. Next base: position 30,701,740 of record OY282452.1, on the reverse strand, counting down.
TGCTTGGGCAGCTTCTTAAGTCTTCAGAGATACTTATTTGACTGACAGATAAGATATAAATATTCATAGTGTGTATCGTACTTACGATGGTCACTTAACGTTTCTCTACATACCAATGTGTTTTGCATATCCCATGATATTCATTGGAGATTATCCACTCTTAAGAATTTATATATCACCATGAACCATTAGGTTCATGTGAGGTTTTTGCAGCCATTTCAACCTAAGCTAATAGTAAATTCAAACTATATTATTGATGAAGCAAAACAATAGCCAATAATTTGATCTGATATTTATTCAGTATTTTATGTTTTTTGAATTTTTTATTTTTCTTTTTTTTTTTAATTTTTTTATTTTTTTTTTTAAATGATATTTATTAAGTATTTTTTTTTAATTTTTTAATTTTCTTTTTTTTTAATTTTTTTATATTTTTTTTTATAATATAGTACATGTTTTCTTATTACAGCCTTTTATTGTGTAGTTAATCTGATGTTGAATTACTGCCGACCAAATTAGTTATTTGTGGAGATAATCTCGCAGAAGTTCGAGACGTATAAATATATTGTGTAGCTCAATTTCTTTGTTGAAAAGTACCGATTCTACTTGTTCCAAAATATTTAGGGATTCATCAACACGTTCTTGTTTTGTTGGCTGATCGTGCTTCGGTAAACGCTGGAGCTCAAAACTTATATTTATTAAGCGTTCGATGTTTGCAGCAACACTCCTTATTTTGAGCTCCATAGTTTCCAACCTTAATTTTACCAATTCTTCTAACGCAGACGAATTGGTTTCTATATACGCTTCATATTTATAATTTTTCAGATCCTTGGAATTAACGTAGTAACATAGGTCATAAAAGAGATTCCGCACAACTGTTATTATTTCACTCGCTTTATTAATTATTTGGTTAAGGATTGTAGCTCTTGACATGAATTGCCCCAATTTATGTAATTTGAATTCCTTGGTATTTACATCCAGCCCTGTCGTCTCCGCTTTGCTTCGGTCGTCGGTAGTTGAAACACACTCGATAAGTGCCGAAGGCGTTCCGGTAATGGATACAGTATTAAATCGGTCGTTTAGATGACCCAATGATTCGTTAACATCCAATATATCCACTTCACTATCACTACTCCAGCCATTTTGCTCGTACAGAAAACCGGAATCAGCATCAGTAGTATCGCTTTCATACACGTGCTCACATGTTGCTAGCGTCGGTTTGCGTAGAAACTCGGAGTCACTACTGTCGGTGCTATCGCTGTCATAGGTTGATTGCTTTTTTTTAATACACACCCAATCTTCTGTCTCCATAAATTTATGAGCATCCAATAAAGTTGTTGGACGATCGTATTCGCATACTGTATCGATCGATTTGACTTTTGGAAACCAAGCTTCCCACAAATGGTTAAACATTTTTTAAATTATTTAATGGAACGGTTTTATATTAATCGAAATAAACTAAACGTTTAAATAATAAACTCTTATGTTTATATTGAAGGTGTATTTATAAATTTACGATCACTAAAAATTCGATCAACACACGTGGACGATCTATAGGTAAAAGGAAACAGGAATTTTCCATAATTTTCCACAACAACAAAAGGGAAAACAAACAAACAAAAAAGGCTACTTTTGGCAATGTTGCATTCTGCTGAAACTTGAAATTACCCTGCTACTTAAAAAGAAACACAATTGCAACGTACCGGCCGTACGGTGCTACACCGATATGCTGCAATTGGGTTTATAGCCTAATACATAAGTACTTCATACTTAACAAATATGTACTTATATACACAAGGAGTCGTCACACATATTACTTTACTTGCTTTTAATGGCACAACAACCCATGGAGGGCCTAGGCCGAGCTTTTCGCATCCACTCTTGTTATGCGTGTTATATTTGTACATGAATGGAAGGGACCTACAGCTTTTCATAGCAATTTTTACTCTTGTAGGTTTGCCATTGCCTGCCAAGAAAAATTATTTTTTCTACTTTTTTTGATTTTGCCTGTGCCGAGATTCGAACCCCGGACACTCTGCGTAGCAATCCAACGCACTAACACTACACCACAGCAACCACACATATGCTACCAAGAAAGGTTATGATAAAATATGCAATTCTGAACAAGGTAGGTAGATATTACAATAAACGAAAGGCGACACTGCCTTGATTGAATTTTTGCAAAGGAATACAAGTACTCGTATACTCTTCTGTCATACATAGAAAGTTTTCTTAAGTGCTGATATGAGATGATGGACTATGGAGAGATCAAAATATTTTGTTTTACACCTACTCTCCACTCCCTCTCTGAACCCCATGAAATTGTACCATAGAACTTCAAAATAGTTGGAACATCCAATTACATCCCCATCGTGACATTGAATGACTTCTGTGGTTTAAGAGCATTCGTTTTACAGTTTCTGAAATAATCTTTCAAGAAATAATCAATTCAATCGCAGAAGGTGAACAGCACCGTAATAGCATTCCAGCACAAGGATCAAAAGATATCGAACGTATTGCACAGTAGTAATTGGCATGGGGAAAAATATATCGATAGATGCAGACTACTTACTCATCGGATAGAAACATCGAAGTTTTCGAAAATGATCATTTTCATACCTTTTATTATTATTAGGCTATTTTCCGCGAGGAACTTAACAAATAACTATAAAAAATATGGTTATTCAGCTGACTCGTATAAACTCGTAAGTTTACAAGGTTTAAGAGACATTTACGAGTTTGTATGAGCACGACAATTATTTTTCTGTTTTATAAAATATATGTATTTGCTTATAACTTTGTATAATTTAAAACTTAAACTGTAGGTCCCTTCCATTCATGTACAAATATAACACGAACAACATGTGTGGATGCGAAAAACGCTCGGGCTAGGCACTCCATGGGCTGTTGTGCCATTAAAAGCAGACGAAGAAGTAGTCGTGATGATAATTTTCTTAAAAGCTATTTTTACATTGTTTTGTCATAAGTTTGGTATGTATTTTATCTTATTTTTAAAGAGCTTGATTTTTCTCGATATATTACTAGTGAAGTCTGTAACTCAAAGTTATACCCCAAAATTATTTTCTACAAAATTAAAGATTAAAACTCATTCTTGCCAGAGAAGTGTCCAATTAAAATCATAAAACAATTAAAATCATATTACATTGTTTCTTATATGTATTATAAATTTGAGTTATAAATTCAATGTGTCGGAAGAAAAACATCGATGTACTTATATCGCCCATCACTATTGCACATTGTGACGCTTCGTTTAGACCGTCCGAACGAACGAAAGAATCTTCATTCGTTAGGTCGGTGTAAACGGCCGGTGTGTTCGCTATAAAATGTTCAGGAACAATATTCTGGTGGTGTGAACGCTTACATACACCGGACGAATGAAGAAATCTTCGTTCGGGATGATCGGACTGAATTCGATATTTTTTGCGAATCCAATGTTGCTGTGGTTGTGTAACTGTGAAAATTAGGTATAAAAGGAAAAGACAACTGGAAAAGAAGTAAAAACGTAGTTGCCGTATAGTGAAATGCAATACCGCTGTATGGGAAGATTATAATTTTCCATATACACCGGGCGAGCGAACAAACTGGCTTCTGATCCTTGTTCGGAGTCTATGCTCGGCCGGTATAAACGGTTACGCGAATGAAAACTTATCAGCTACAATTTCCACGCGAAAGAATCTTCATTCGTTCGGGCGGTCTAAACGCAGCGTGACGTTCCCGGGCAAATCGAGGCAAAATCGATTAAGGATAGTTGGTACCATATTCTGTAACATTTATCGATAACTACACGGATAAAGTTTTGGTGTATATTTACTCAAGCTATGGTAAAGATGCTGTACTTAACTACTTCAAAGTATTCAAGGTCGAACTTGATGTCCGTAGATTTCGCGTATCAATATCCTGCAAACAGACAACCGAAACAGTTCGTGAACCGTGCAAAGAAGTTGGAGTTAGATAGGTTCGGAATCTTACACCATAGTCCCGTACACCCAGAACAAAATGAATTAGGCAAAAAATACATTTCCTTCATTCCTGACCGTAAGCGCCAAATCGTAGTTCTGAAAATGTTATACCACTTCAAAAGCCTTTGAGATTGTGGCTCTCCAAAAAAAAATTGTTTTCATCTGTCATCATGCACATGTTCTCCATGAAGATGATTTTCGATTTTCATTACTCTAACAAAAAAGCGAACCCAAAAAATTCTACTCAACATATGCCGTACTAGTGGAGGCAAAAAGTTAATATCCAGAAGATGTATGCAGTTTTTATCATAGCTTGAGTCCGTGTATGCAGATTGTCCATTAATTGTAAGATACTGTTGAATTACACTGAGCTGAGAAAGTATCGAAAAGATCGTGGTTTATATTTAGTGCAGAAACAGTAATACCAACGCTGAAGCAAAAAAGCTGTTTATAGCGCGGCGCAGGTCTAGTTGTGAAAGGATACACACAAATACGTATCACCTGTAGTCGGATATTAATCCCATAGCTTTAACAACTGGAAATTCATCAAATTCATCAAAAAGCAAATACAGGGTGAAGTAAATAAAGTTATCTACGATATCAGTAAGTGGCAAAAAACTGTATTTATTTATTGATCTTTACTGATTGATTTATAGCTCTTTTGGTGAATCTGATGTGCTAGAACAAAACCGGATCCCAAAAGCAGCCTGAATTTACTTACTCCAAAAAATTAAATTTTTCAGTTCTCGAATGTTTGTTTCTAATATAGTGTGATTCGTTTCAGTTTAGTATCGATCACTTAGCTGGCAGAGAATATTGTCCAATTGTAAAGATATTTTTGACTCCCCTAAGAAACAATCGGCTGATCTGCGATTCACAAAAATCAGTAACAGCGAATTTGTGGAATATCCTAAATTTGAAAGGGCGAACATTTTGCAAAGAAATGTCGTAACTAGAGTAAAAGAAAACCGAATCTCATGAATCCACTATTTACAACTGAATCCGAGTATAGGACGCTTTCAACGGCAATGCGAGAAATTTTAGTAATTGCAAGTAATTGGAGCTGAGTTGCATCCTGACTACCAAATCAAACCAACTAAAATCATGTTAAATAGCGATATAGCTAAAGCGCAAATATAAAATAAAGCAAATATTTTCCGGAAAATATGCTTATTAACTAGATATTTACAACATACTCGTATGTTCTTATGTTTAGCTGGGAAAATCGAGCTACCCGCTTTTTTGATTATTCTTTAACCAGTGATAGCTTCTGCACCATTTAGTTTCAAGTTCGAACTCTCTTGAAATTCCACTTCAAATGAATGATGTAGTATGTGTGAATTTAATAACAAAGTGGGTGCCGCTATTCCCTTTTTACCCAAATTATATGAAATATGACGGGGATGGACCCAAATTATTCTTCGTATGACTTTACATGACTTTATAAACGTTTAATCGCCAAAGGTAAACTTCACAATTACCGAAAGCGCAGCGTATCACTGAGGGAACACACACCCATTCACTTTGTCACCCTTTTTCAACTGCCCAAGCGCGCAGTTCTTTTCTTCTCTCGTATACACATTTTTGCCTATGTGTCGCATGTTTATATTTTCCTTTTCTCCTTTCTTAGGCTGTGGTTATATTCAAATTTTACTAGGCTGCTGGTTATACTTGCTGCTGGTGTTCGCTGTTCGAGGAACACATCAAATTTTACTCTCGTGCTGGGTGTAATGGTTACATTCGAGTTGCTTTTTGTCGAAATTCAGTTCTTTTTGTAATACAATTTTTTGCGCAACGGCAACACTAAATGTTATACCAAAAAACTTTAAACGATTTTATTAAAAATTAATTATATAATTGAAAAATTATGAAAATAATATGATTTTTCTTCAATAGTTTTATGAATAATATATTTAATATTCTCTTTTAAAAACTAAAAAAATTCGCCACTTCGCTTTTCTGCATAGGAAAATGATGTTCGCCGAGTAAACTTTGAATGTAAAAACAGCCTAGGCGAACACCATGCAATTGTTGTTGCCCGAACACGAAAAAAGAGCTTTTACTCACTCTCATACCGAACACGATATACTGGGTGAAATGTACACTGAACACGCCGAGTATTCAGGGTATCAATGAGATATTCTACAAAAAAAATAACAAAAATGTATGTAAAATAGAAGGAAAACATGCAAACCTGTACATCACTATTTTCATATGCAGAAAAGCGAAGTTGCGAATGTTTTTAGTTTTTAAAAGTGAATAATAAATATATTATTCATAAAACTATTGAAGAAAATTCATATTATTTTCATAATTTTCCAATTTATTATTAATTTCACGCTCCATATTGGTAAAATCGTTTAAAGTTTTTTGGTAAGTGAATATTAAATATATTATTCATAAAACTATTGAAGAAAAAACATATTATTTTCATAATTTTCCAATTTATTATTAATTTCACGCTCCATATTGGTAAAATCGTTTAAAGTTTTTTGGTATACCATTTAGTGTTGGCGTTGCGCAAAAAATTGTATTACAAAAAGAACTGAATTTCGACAAAAAGCACCTCTGTAACGAACACCAATGTAACCACTACACACAGCACGAGAGTAAAATTTGATGTGTTCGTCGAACAGCGAACACCAGTATAACCAGCACCTAATGCCTTTTACCTGTTTTTACTCCCTAATGTTAAAAATGCAACTCTGAAGCTCGCAAATAAATTTCACAATTTCTGCATTGCGGCAGGTGAATTAACCAAAGTATTTTATAAGTAGATATAAATTTGCTCGTTCTCGATTCCTATTTTCAGCAATTTAAAAGCGTGTTACTGGTGGAATCAATAAATATTTGTTTATTCTCATTAACGAATAACTAGTGTTTGGTTTAGTGTAAATAAGTGTAAATAAATTATAAATAAAAGGGAACATGTCTTCGAATGCATGGGGTAACGTTAGTAATCCTATAGTGAAAACGGTAAATTTCGCTGAGATCATGAACGAGGAATATGCGCATCAAGTGCAGGATAAAGAAATGAAACGTTACGAAAAAGAAAAGAAACGCGAAGAGGAAAAAGCGAAACAGTTAACGGCAGATGTTGAGGAAGCAGCGACCATGTGGAATAATGACAATGTGCCAAGTGGCAGCAAGGGAATGGGAATCGGTGCCTCAACATCAGCAACGTATGCACAAGCAGCAGCAATAGCTATCGCCAGCAGTAGCAATAATAAAAACGATGACAACGGCGAGTGGGAAGATTACTCTGTATTATTGTTAAAGGAAAGCTTGGATGACAGAACTAACGCAACCAGCGGCATCGGTTACGATTGTGATTCCGATGCAGTGATTGCGCATATGATTCAATCGGAATTCGACAAGGAATACAACGAAGAATTAAGTCGCATTGAAAAGAGCCGGAATAAAAATCAAAAAGTCACCGTTTCACTGGATAAATTTCGACGCGATGGTGATTTGGAGTATCTGCATGAAGGAAATACGTGCACCGACGAGGAGGAAGACGATGAGCGTGATAAGCGTGATTGGGATCGTTTTGACGCCAATGAAAAGAAACTAGAAATGATACCGAAATGTGGCTTCAAAATTAATGAGGAGGGTGAAATGATTACGAAACACGATGAGGAACTGTGTGGTGTACGCAATGCTTGCCGTGTCATGTCACTTCCACTTGATATTCCCACTGGAGATGGCGCAGGTTTTGACATGAAATTGTCGAATAAGGTAAGAGAATATTCTATTCGATTATGCGCCTATTTATTTGTTAGTAATGATAATAGTAAGGGAATCTCTCTTTAGGTTTTTAATCAGCTAAAATCATATGCCAGGCGTGGCGCCACTTCTGATGGCACTGGCCATAACAAAAAGAATAGGCAAATGGATCGTAAGGGCAATGTTGCCACTGCCGAAATGGGCATGGATGCGCCTACTAGAATGTTGCTCTATAAATTAATTAATAATCAGATATTGGAACAAATTAATGGCATCATTTCCACCGGTAAAGAGGCAGTCATATTGCATGCTAACTCTGATCCCGCCTATGCGGGTACCGACAATAATCGTGGTGATGCACTATTAAAATCGTTGCCCAAAGAATGTGCGATAAAAATTTTTAAAACTACGCTCAATGAATTCAAGCAACGTGACATTTACATCAAGAATGATTTTCGTTTCAAGGGTCGTTTCAAGCAAAATAATCGCACGGTTATTAACATGTGGGCAGAAAAGGAAATGCTCAATTTGATGCGTATGCAAAGTGTTGGCATCAATTGCCCGGATATTGTCGTGTTGAAGAAGCACATACTGGTGATGTCATTTATTGGTGATAACCACAATGCAGCTCCAAAACTGAAGGATGCGCACCTCAGTGCAGATGAGTTGAGTAATGCCTACGAGGAAATAGTCGAAGCCATGCATAACCTGTACAATGAAGCAAAGTTGGTGCATGCCGATTTAAGTGAATACAATATTCTGTGGTATGAGCAGAAGTGTTGGTTTATTGATGTCGCACAGTCTGTGGAACCAGGACACCCTAGCGCTTTGGAGTTTCTGATGCGCGATTGCGGCAATATCATAACTGTAAGTTTTCAGTTTTTACTTTGACTTGATAATAGCCTCATTATATCCTGCGCAAGATGTGAACACGATGTATTGGTTTTGATGGTAACGCCCAGAAGACGATCAGGCTATGTCCGTCTGTCCGTGAACGGAATAACTCAAACAAAACATAAATAAATAAACAGCAAAACTTGGTGCAGGCATTCCTTATAGCTAGACCCTGGTTGTGAAATTCATTTTATTAAAATTGAATTAAATACTGAATTAAATTCATAAATTTCATTGCCTTAATAACTGTTGTGAACCTTGTAAACATCAGACAAGAGGCTCGCTTACCTGCCGTACCAGTGAAATATTCAAAGAGCAATTTCAAAGAAAATAACTTATACGGTACACTGAATTAGGCTAATAAATAAAATATTTTATACACAAATCCATCGAAATCACTCACTTGCCATTATATACAAAGAAGTCTATGCTTTAGAAATTGTGTAGGGCCGTTTAAGATTCAGTCGTCTAACATATTTTAACTCGAATATTCTTTCAGTTCTTTAAAAAACGTGGACTGCCTAATATTTACACTAAGGAGCAACTATTCGAGCATATCACTTCGTTAAATGCTGAAACGTACAATGTAGCCATGCTTGAACGAATTCATGGACCTGGCGCATCTAAAGCCGAGGCTACTGCCCCTAATCAAGAAGAATGTCCAGATGAACTAAGGCCACTCGCATACCCATTTGAATTGGCATGGGAAAAAGTAGAAACGGAACGTAAGAAAAAAAAATCATCAGCAGCATCCAAACATGATAAAGAGCAGGAATTAATTATTATCGATCAAGCTGCAAATGCCATGCAAGTATTGAGCTATAATAGTAGCGTCGAAACTGTTGTGGGAGAAAAGAAAAACAAACATTCGGTAGTTGTGACCGCTAAAGTTTCCAACACTGCTAAAAACTAGTGCCAATTGTTGCAACACTACGGGAGGGATTATCTCCCAGCACTCATATGTATTTCTGAAGGTAGTAGCTGAAAGCTAGCTTTTTAACTTGAAAATTTATATTCGAAATACGTTTTACTATCGCAAAAGGTAGTAAACTTAACAAAATAATTACACCTACTTACTTTTATCCTTTTTTGAAATCTAATATTGTTATTGTGAAATTATTTTGAATTTTTTATGTTTTTTTAAGAGAATGTTAAATTATTATTTTTATAAATTTAAAGTATTTGAAATCAACAGTTCGGATTCAGTTAATAAAAATTCGTTATCAAATTCAGAACGAAAATATTTGCATTATTTCATTCTTTCAACTACATATACAGTGTCTATACCTTGCACTATAAAACTTCCATTGTTTTTTTTTTATCGGACTGCTTATGGCAAATAATTTTTATAGAGAAAAAAATGGTAGGTGGCAAAACTACATTTAAATATTTTTTGGGGATTCCCAAACAAAAAAGTTGAAGTGAAGCATTCAAAGGCGTACAGTCTACTTAATAAGAACAGCAGACGGAAAAATTTATATTATAAAAAGAAAATTTAAATTTGTTCATACTTAATTTGTACTGGTAAGCAAATTAAATGTAAACTATTCCGTAATGTCACAGCAAAATGGGTCGAGCAAAGCACTGCAGCAAGGAAGAGCGTGATTTGGTGAAAAAACTGCAAAATGAGGAACAAAGCATCCGCCAAATAGCTAAAACTATTAGCAGATCCTCGACATTTGTCTACCAATCTTTATTGCCTCGAAAATTTCATTGCAAGAGAGGTAGGCCCCGCAAAACTACAAGTGCAGATGACAATCGCATACAAATTTTGGCGGTATGCGATCCATTTAAGGCAGCTGCCGCAATTAGAGAGGAGACAGGAGTTCAAATTTGTGCTCGATCAGTAAGGAGACGTTTGGTGGAAAAAAAGTACTAATGTTGACACAAAGACATCGAAAGTGTCCCATAGAGTTCACTGAAGCGAACATTGAGTGGGATGGTTCAATTAATGCAAAAAATGGCCTAACGTATTATGGACATACGAAAGCAAGGTGAATCTTGTTGGAAGTGCGTTTGCCATCACCAAAATATAATAGGAAGACGTTTAAGCACTGAGGTGGAAGCATCATGGTATGTGGATGCTTCCTCATGGTATGGTGTGGTGGGCCCTCTGTATTGGATAAAAGAAACGATGGACAGATTTATTTACATGAACATCCTTCAGGAGGTGATGCTTCCTTATGCTGAATGGGAAATGCCCCCGAAATGGCAAATGCAACAGGATAACAACCCGAAGCACACCTCAATCCTTGCGCAAGATTAGTTTTCCCATAGTGGAATTCCCGTTATGACCTGGCCTGCACAATCTGCTAACCTTAATCCAATCGAGAACTTGTGGAATATTGTCAAAGAGAAGATTGGTACCAGACCTAAAAATAAAGACGAATTGTGGCTAAGCATTCAAAGAGCGTGGTATTCCATACCCCCGGCTACTTGCACGTCTGTGGTGGAATCAAGAATCCATGCCTAGAAGGTGTAAGGCGGTAAGGCGGCACAGGCAAAAACAAAAATTAAAAAAAAAAAAATATTTTTTCTACACGGCACCACCTCTTGGCAGGCAATGGCAAACCTACAAGAGTAAAAATTGCTATGAAAAGCTTTTCACTTCGCCGTTCGGATTCGGCATTAAACTGTAGGTCCCGGTCCCTTCCATTCATGTACAAATATAACACGCACAACATGAGTGGATGCGAAAAGCTCGCCCTAGGCCCTCCATGGGCTGTTGTGCCATTATAAGTAAGTATTCCACAAAATATTAGCATTTGAGTCAATATTTTATAAATTTATTTTTTTTAATTGATTTTAATTTAATTTTTTCTTATTTTGTTTTTCCTTTTGAAATGTGATTTTATGTATAACTTTTAAATTTCTTTTTTTACATTGAATTGATCTTGTTTATGTTTTAAGAAAAAATAAACTTATGGAATAAATGAATAAAAGTAAATACCTTTTAAATTTATCATAAGCCTTGAGAAATATTTGTTTAAGGTTTTTAGTTTCAGAACAAGGTGTCCTTGATTGAATTGCCCGACAACTGTAGCATAGCAATCATTTCAGGAAATGAGAGGTATTTTTTTAAAACAATAAGGATACGCATTTCAGATAAGTATGAAAAAATAATTTTTATTATTAAAAAGTTAATTTTAATTTTGGAATCGTTGGAAAGTGAAAAAAATATTATTTCCATCTGTATTTCATTAATAGTATAAACTAAGTTTTAATTTTTTAATCGTAATCTGCAAACATGTTTAATTAGTTAATTAATTCTCTTGGTGGTGGAGAAATGGGAATTTTGCCAGTCTCAAATGTATCGGCTTTAAACGCCTCAATTTCTTCAGCAGTTAAGTCTTCAATGCGACTGTATACTGAAGAGCTCACAACCGAAGATTGTACAACAGACTGTTGCTGCTGCTGCTGCTGTGTTTGTTGCATAAAAGGCTGTTGTTGTTGTGGCTGCTGCTGCTGCTGCTGCTGTTGTGTGTTGGCGAAGGGAGAGACATTCGCATTTTGTTGTTGCATAGCTTGCTGGAAAAAATTTCCTGGTTGCTGGGTTTGCTGAGCAGCCTGAGTAAAAATGTTTGCTGGTTTCTGTTCTGCGGGAAATGATGCTGCCTGCGTATTGGCTTGAGCGAACATGTTTTGTGGTGCTGGAGCAGGTGCTGCAGCTGCTGCAAATAGACCACCACCCGCACCAACTAAAGCTGATGTTTGTTGTTGTTGCACCGCTTGAGTAAAGAGATTTCCACCTCCAGTTGTAAGTGGTTGTTGTTGATTTTGTATTGTTGCTTGTGCAAAAATACTCGGCTGCTGTTGTGTAAATATCGAGCTTTGTTGCCCAAACACTGGCGCCGCAGCTGCTTGCGAAAATATTCCAGTTGATGCTTGTTGTTGTGTCGGTTGTGTTTGCTGAGCAATTGCCTGTGCAAAAATTCCGCCACCTATTGCGTTTCCGGTAGTTTGATTACCTGCCTGCCCGAAAATCGAGTTGGCTTGCGTTGAATTGGCGCCACCACCAAATATTGAATTCATTGATTTCACAGTTTGTTGCCCAAAAACTGAAGTTTGCTGCTGTTGCTGCTGTTGTGGTGTCCGAAATAAATTAGCACCGCTTCCAACCATACCATAACCACCCTGAGTAGCAGCGGCACCACCAAAGAAACTACCCGTAGCATTTGTTACTGTTGTCGAAGTGAAACTGTTGCTACCAAAAACATTGCCACCCACTGTTGTTGCAGTTATTGTCGGCTTACTAAAAATGGAATTTGTACCAGTTGTACTAGTTCCCACTGCAGCTCCTCCTCCACCTAGACCAAAAGGATTTTGACTTTTAGATGCTGATGTCGCCGCGCCCATAGAATCATTCTCCACTGGTGTATCATAAATTTGGGACACGATTTCCAACACTTGCGGTGTCATCTGCAGCAGCGCTTTCCATTTGTTAGTAGCTTCTATAGCCTCCTTTGTGAATTGCTGTTGAAATTGTTCGAAAACGTTTTTCTGCCGCGACTCGTAGCAAAGGAGGCGTATTTCTTCGAAAGATTGATCTTCAATGAAATTCGGTATATTTGGTTTGTCTCTAAATGGTCCATAAGACGAGAAGGGCCATTGTTTTCCATTGAGGGATGCTTCGACATCGGTCTTCAAAACTTGCCTGCATATACATCGGAAAAGAGGATTTTCAAATGATTGCTTATTGAATATTTGTTTAATTTTATTTATAATTACTTCGCGTCGATGTGCTCATTATTGCACTTGCTACCAAAGCGGCAATTGCCAAGCTGGAAGAATTTACAAAGTACCATCTTTTTTCAACAATAAATAAATAAATCCCATACAAATTTCCTCCTTTTGTAATTTCACAATTCACAATTAACAATAAAAACAAACACTTCCGTAAATCAGGTGAGTGAATAACATCTGAACAGAGAAAAGAAATATGGCGCAATATGGTTGCCAACCTCTTACAAAAATCCCATTTTTGGGAATTTCTATAAAGGGCATAAGAATATCCAGTCATGGTCGTTGTTAAATCAAACACTTTCTTCGAATGAAGGCAATGTGTTCTATCTGTCGACTGGTTACCAATCTTTTCAATGTGTTTCTGATATTCCTCAAATTTGGTACATTCAGTTACTAATTAAACGATAGACTGCAAGTGTGAATTGGGCAATGTCAAGACAGTTTCCAAGCGCTATTTCGAACATTTTCTTCAAACCTTTAGCACTCCAGCTCTTAATGAAGTCACTCAAAGCAAGTGAAACCGGAGAAATATGTAAAAAGATAACGACACATTTAAAGTTAATAAAGCCACTGTAGCGCTTCACTCATGCTACAAAACTGTATCAAACGATGAAGCATACTAGGTTTTCTATTGCATGATGCTTTGGGAAATAGTTTTTAAAACAAAAACCGTAAAAAAGTAAGGTTCGAGATCAGCATCATTTAATACCTTTCATGACCGGATGGGACATATATATATATGCCCCAGAAGCTGTTTACCAAAACGGAAATTGTTTATAAATGAAGTTTAAATCTTTGCTAAAACATTGAATAAACCTAAGTGCAGAGGATCGAATAGGTAAACCATAGAGAAAGTAAGTTAAATAATTCAATACTTCAATGTTTCCTGTCCCATAATAATTTTGCTGAACAAAGTTATAATTATGCAATCCCAAAACCTACAAATTTCTGAAATATGTACTATTCTTCTTCTTCTTTTAATGGCACAACAGCCCATGAGCTTTTCAATCCACTCATCTTGTGCGTGTTATATTTGTATATGAATGTAAATTTTCGGCATACAGTTTTATGCCGAATCCGAACGGCGATGTGAAAAGCTTTTCACAGGCAATTTTTAGTTATGTAGGTTTGCCAGTCTGCGTAGCAGTCCAACGCATTACCACTACGCTACAACGACCAATTATCATATTCCACGGCAGCAATTAAAAAATATTTTCAATCCGTGCACAGAAACGTTTATATGTAATTTATTTATTGAATTGAAACAATCTGCTAAATAGTACATATGTGGTATATACTTACAGTATTATGAAAAAAATCTTACGAATTAACAATATTATTTTTAAGTGTATTTCAATAACTGTAGTGAAAGGTAATTAAACCTATTTGTACTTTGTAGATCCTGTGTGATTAGATATTGTTGCTCGTTAGAAACTGTAGTCGTTTTTAAAAGACGTTTTGTTGAGATCATGGTCTTCAATGTGTTGGAAATTATAATCCAGTATATATTTTAAATTTATTTTACTAAACTGGCAGTCATCTGAAATGTTTTATTTATTTGTACACTGTTTTACCTGTTCCCGCAGATTTGTACATACATATGCATATATCTAATGATTTACTTCAGTTTAATTATCGATTGGTAATTGTGAACAACCGCCTTGAGTCTGAGATTATGAAGCCTTTATGTAAAATTAATGCTTATTATAATAATTGCATAATTTGCTCTATACTTGATAATTATATATTGGAGTTTCGATTTATGGCAAATATTTACTCGTTTTTTACATACACGGTCCATGTTATTGAAACCTTGGTTATAATCTGCCTTGCTAGCCACAACAAATTACGATTTTTACTAGTTATTGCATGGTTGAAATGTATAATGTGTGTGTCCTCGTTTAATTTTATAACTTTGGATATCTTGGCTGCGCTAATTCTTTCTACCGGCAATTTATCCCTGAATTGTTGTTTGTATGAACGAGTTCTTCGTCTTGGCTGAGGTCGTCTTCAATTTCGGTTGGATCATCTTCATCTTCTCCCAGGTTGCTTAGGTTGTCTTCAAATTGGCCCAAGTTGCTTAGGCTGTCTTCATCTTGGCTTATGTCTTCTTCATCTTCGCTCTGCCTGTCTTCATTTTCACTTAGGTTGTATTCATTGTAACTAAAGTCGTCATCACGTTCGCTCACTTCTTCTTCTTTAAAGAGCTCATTTTTTTTCTTTCCTCTCTGAGAATCATGTTCACTGTCGTCTTCATAAATGTCTTCAAAAATATCATCGCGAATATTTCTGATTTCATCTGCTTCCCTTTCATATGCTTCGCAAATGTCGTTACCTTCAAATGTGTTTATCATTTCATAGAGAATCTCTTTACTTCTATCATTGAATAAACCTTCTACACTGTAAAAACTTCCTTCATTTAACCGAAAAACAGCATTCCCAATCGGTGATTCTACTAACGGAGTAGTAGTAGATGATGAGTGTGATGATGCCGGTACCATAACAAATTGACTTTCACAGGAATTACTTTCGGAAAGTGAATCCAAGTGTTCGGTTTCAATTACCTCCCAATCTTCAGGTTCGATCTCTTCGAAACTTTCATTCAAATCATTTGTTGTGGAGGAAGACGGCAAGTTATGGTCCCTGAAAAATTTACATGAAGGATTCAGAAAATTTTCGGACCAGCCCACATTTTGTATACACATATGTAAATACAAGAGCTGTTCAAATATCAAAGCAATTAACTACACATTTAAAGAAATTGGAAAAAAAAGCATTCTCTCTCTTGTAAACAAAAATTTAAATCAGAACAGAACGAAATGTGAATTACATGCATTTTTTCTTTTCTATTTTATGAAGATAATCGATTTGACAAATGAGCAGCTCATATATTTGTAGTATTTTTCTAATGTATTTGTATGTACCCATCATCGGAGTGTGCCGTCGAACATAAATCATTTTCATGGGATTCCCAGATTTCATCTTCACTGGACATTTTTAGTAATTGTTTTATTTCAAAATTTTTGATTAACGATCTTTTTTTTCTTATAATCGCGTTGACATTAAAATTATAGCAATCAACCAAAATACTGACTTAACACAATGACGATTTAAAAACAAAAAAGAAAATGGAAAAATTGAAGTACGACGACGCTGCAATTTTCCACAATTTTCACTACACAAAAAGTATTACAGGAAAAATGGTTATATATATAACAGAGTTGCATTGGTGAGATAAAGATAAGGGGTACTAAAAAGAGGAGTAGGTACACAGAAAAAAACGCAGAAAAAACAAATGCAGCGAATGGAGGAAAATCAAATATGTAAGTGAGATTGTATGTATTTTCTGATTAGAATTTATTAAACTTTTAAGCAGTGTATGGAAATTTTCCAGTTGACTGTTTCTATAAGTTTAAATTTTTGTTTTCGCTGACGAATATGAATAAATTTCAAATCAGTTCGAAATTAATCGAATGGTTACCAACAAACATAGAACTACAGAATTTCAGAAAAGTAATGTCTGATTCGTTTTGGCAAAATGGCATCCAACTGAAGAACTTGTGAAGATATAATTGATTCCCAAACACGTTCATATTCCTTTGCCAACAGTATACAATGTTCCATTGCAGACTATCCCAATGCAACTGAAAATATATATCGAGGTCTAACTTAAGCGACAAAATTTCGATTTTCTTTTTTTGTTATCGAAATCGAAAATTCTTGATCTTACGCATCATCTCTAAAAATTTCAGAGCTCGCAGATTAATCGTTGCAGACGTGAAAAGTAATAACTGCGATTGAAACACAAAATATAATTGAATTTGCAACTTTTTGTTGATTTGTCAGGTAAAAGTTACTTTTTTTATGTGCCTAATATAAAAAAAGTTAGTAGTAAATATTAGGAACAAAACTTCTTGTAAGGCGTTTTTTTTTTTCAGTTTCAAAATGAAAGTACCGCTTGTACCATATAGTGATAGTGTATGCGATGAAATTGTTTACCCACAACCAAGTACTACGAATCATGATCATGGTTTCTTCAATAAATTGGATTTAGAACGTTTTTGGACTTTATTAGCAGTTGCAGGAGAAACGTGTGTAGGAAAAAGGTGGTACAAGAAACCAAAGACACTGCAAATAAAGAAGAGCGCTGCAACCGAATCTGTGTACAAATACAAAGAGTGGAAAAGCATGTGTTGATCTCATCTATTAACGAGCATTATTGGGGTATGGAAAACAAAATAAGGTAAAAGGACTGTTTACTTTCGTTACGCAGAAAAATGTGAGTATTCTATAAGATACAACGATCAAAATTTAAAACTTATTAATATATTTTACTAAAAACGCTTGATATATCCGAAAAAATGCTCTTATGTAGAATAAGTAGTGCCATTAAAAGCGAAAAGTTCGGCCTAGGCCCTCCATGGGCTGTTGTGCCATTAAAAGTAAAGTAAGTAAGTAATTAAAAACGACCAATTACACACAAAAAATAGTTTGCCTCACAATAAATCTGATGAGACTAATGTAGCTAGCTATTCTAAAGGCCTTGATTGAACAGTTGCCTGCAGTCCCTTCTCATTACTGCGGAAATAAAAATAATATGTAAATTATATCTTCAAAGTGAGTCTAGAAATGTTCATACATTATATAAATGTTACACTGAACATTTGAAACATAAGAATAAGGAATCGCCTCACCTGTCTCTAAATGTTTTTCGGAATATTTTAAAGAATGTCTTTCATATCGGCTTCCACATGCCCTAGAAAGGCAAATTTTTTTTTTTATGTGAACGATATCACTTAGATATAGAAGCTAAACATATTTTATATCAAACGGATGGATTTCAAAGCCGTATACGCGATAAAGGAAAGGCTAAAGAATTATCTCTCCACGACTTCCTCGTTTGTGTGTGCGAGTTTTAATCTGCAAAAAGTGTTAAATACTCCAAATGATAAAAGTGTGACGTTATTTTATTCAAAAAAAAAATAATGCATTTACAATGAGAGCTTTTACGAAAATAGCTTTTTGTGGGGAGAAACCGATGGGAAACGTGGGGGTGACGAAATTTGCACTGCCATATACTATTTATAAGTATCTCACAATCGTACATGAAAGCCACACTCATAGTTGCGTTAGTATTTATTGTGATAGCTGTGCAGGTCAAAAATGTTCATTACCTGAAACTGATGGAGAAGTTGTGAGTAAACATTTATGTATTATTTATAATACAGCGTTTAGTATTGCTTAATTACCTTATTATGTACCTTACCTTATGTATGTTGTATATATGTATTTTGAATTCATACATCAGATATTTTGTACATTATAATGAGTTTATTTATCACTTATTGTGTTGTATCATTAATTCTTTAAGAAAACAAAGACCTTAACCTAAAGGGACTTAGTAGCTTTGCCTTTACATCGGACTACCTCTTTCAAACAGTTGGACATCGATTTCACTAACTTCAAACAATATTCAGACTCGATGCATTCCCATTCATCCTGCACAGCGGGTTTCATAAAATTTTTGTTGTAAAACTCTTTGCCACAGATGCTCGGTATGGTTCGAGTTCGGTGATTTTGCAGGGGTTTTTAAATCGGTTAGACCATTATATAGCATCCACAATCGAGTATTCTGGCCAGAATGCTTGGGATCGTTGTCTTGCTTGGTCAAAAATTTCTTTTAAAATGTTTATGACGGGTTACTGATCCATATTACCCGCTATGAACACCAAGTTGCCGAAACCAGAATATCCCATGCGCCCCACACCATAACTCCTCCTCCTCCGTGCTTGACCGACGGAACCATGTTAATCTCTCCGAGCTCTGTTAAGGGTTTTTTGTAATCCAACACCTTTCCATAGCAGCCAAAAAAAATTGGATTTTTATTCGCCTATAAAAATCACATCCGTCCTACTTATATTCTTCTGACACATTTACAAGGTTTGTAGTAAATTTAAGACTAGCTAAGCGGTTTTTTTTTAAATATGTGGATTCTTCCTAGCTGATCTTGCGTGAAAGTCATAGCTTTTTAATTCATTTGTGATAGTAGTGACTAAAAGGACTATGTACTAATATTGTGGTGGAATACTCGTTTTTATCAAATGTATAGGTATTTAGTATTATTAATATTTTTCAAAATACTGGTTCACATAAAAAGTTTTTCCTTAAAAGATGAAGTTGGCACCCACAAATCTGTCATGTGGTTGATGTTTCGTGCCTCGACTATCTCCTGACAGCTTGCGTATCACCAGTTGCAAAATTTCATCGGCTTTTTCAGTGATTGGCCAACCAAAGCAAGGTACTTCTTTGATATCGATCCGGAGCGAACGGAATAAAGCAAACCACTCCTGGGTCCGGCGTTCACTCACATCATCCTCACCGTAAGCCGCATGTTTTTTCAGAGATTTTACCAAAAATGTCATTAGGGGCTTTCTAAATGATGGTGACGAAATGCTCCTATGTCCGACAAGTGCATGCCAAAATCGAGATTTCTATTATTTATCCCCAATACACTTTGTTTATCTTTGAACACAATGCGCCGATTTAGCTTCATGTCTATAGACAACAAGAAGAAATGAGAAGGTGGAAAGTTTTGTGAGAAAAGACTTTTCGTTATATTTTGGTTGAAGTAATATTTCTTTCTGTACAAATTGTGCACAATGTGAACAGGGTAATACAGATTTTTAAATTTGATGTGACAGGAATATTTTATATTCAAGTTTTGAAATGTTGAAATATTTAATCTATGCATTACTGGCTACGAAATCTACGATTTATCGAAATTTGGAGTATTTAGTCGTAATCTGATATTGGCTTTGAGTTATTGCAATTTTTAAAATCAGTTAGGCATGAAATCTATGAAACCATTTAGAATCATTTTTATATATGCGAGAGGGTGAAAGATGATCATGGCAAAGCTGAAATTGTCACGGAAGTGGAGGTCAGCGCCTATTATCATCAAGTATGAAAAAATGAGGATGCATATATATGTATATACACATAAATGATGGCAGCACATATGCATCCACTATCGATTGATAGAGGGCGTTGATTCGCGGTTGATTCATACTCGATTGGTAGAGGACGCTGCTGCCCATCAGTTTCTGTTAAAATTTCACATTTCAAACAAAAATCGTTAGTAAAGAATGAGCGAGTATAGACAGAAAAAAAAACAAACGGGAGGCACAAATAAATGGCGATTGCGTTACGATAATATCTCCAGGAAAAACTAAAAAACTGCGGTAGAGAGACAGCGAGAATGTAGACTTTCTTCTTTTGTTGGATGACCAACAAAATTTAGATTTTGCTATCGTGAAAAAAACCATCACCGAGAGTTCGCGAGAGTGAAGTCTACACAACAACAGAATTCGAATTCCATTGTAGAATAACTCGGAGAGACTAATGCGGAGATATAGCATGAATGGCAAATGAGTTCATTAGAGGCAATAGTTGCATCAACACTCATCTCATTGAGTCCCGACTAAGGTTTTCAGATTATACACCAGGCAATCATTGGGGTAACTGAATTCCCGAAAAAGAAGGGTAGAAGATTTACTTGAAAATTTGTCTGAAAATCTTTCCGTGGAAAGAAAACAACTCGCACACAACACAAGAAAACATAGACGAGAATTGTCAAATTTCTAGTCAACCTCATAACATTCGCGAGTTCTCAGAACTGCAAATGGCAAATTTTCCACCTATTGAGATCATACTTGAATATTTTGATGATGATGATGGTTATTTTAATGATGATAATAATGATGATGATGATGGTAAGATTATTATTATAATGATGTAGCAAATAAATTCGAATGCTTTGAGTATGAATATATGATGGAGATGATGATTTTGCAGAGGGCGTTGCATGCATTGGAAAGTTAATCCAAATGTAGCACACCTGGGATCAGAGAATCTTCAAGCTTAACTATACAATGCTTATCGTTTGCATAAATCAGCACATCGTTAAAAATTCCTTCAGTCACGCCTATAATATCTGCGATAGACTCTGATTTCTGCAAGTTTACTAAACCTAACCTGAAAAGCCAAAACGCAAAACCAAACTGACGCACACAATTTTGTTATGTAGTGTTTTCAATTCAGTACCATATATATTTTGACGGTACAGAGGTCGGACGGTATGCCGTCGGATATTTGAAATCAAATTTCATCTCTTTCGCTTCTTCGATGTTTGTCCTCAATATAATTGATAAATTTTAAAAGTATAGACGAAACTTAATGGCATCTAACCTAAGCGCTACAATTACCGTCCGCTTTCACTTGGCTGTTGGTCAAGACCCACTTGTGGCCTATCAAAGTACTACGACTGTTGACCGAATGTTTCTATTCTATTCCCGAAGTTTGTTTCATGTAGCCGATAAACCTTTTCACACTGGTAACGTGAAAGCATAACGTTTCTCCAAGCTAAGGAGAGGTGGCCAAAAAACAATTGTGATAGTTTATAGAGTCACTACAATCAGAAACAAGGAAAGGAGAGTAGGTTGCCAGAAGAATGATTTGACATTTTGATATTCAATTGATATTCACAAGGTGTCGTATTCAGTGTCGTATCCTCTCAATTACCAGAAATTCTATCAGTTTTCATACAACATTATGACAACACGACTTGATTCCATACCTTTTGAATCACTTAATATTGTAACTTAATTAAAATCAACCAAAACACGGTAATTATCATCGTTTTATTTTTTTAAGATCTATTAATTTTTCTGGAGTCGTTACAAGTTGACCTTCAGAATAATCTTAAGTATTAACCGAATGTCTTTATTTTTTTTTAGTAATTATGGCGTCTATTTTTTACACTGAAGTCGAATTATCTCTTCCTGGTACGTATGACCTTTCGCTTAAGTAATTCACTCAAAATACATTAAAATATTCAATACTCGTTTTTCTTAATAACTCATAAACATACGAGGGTAGATCAATAAGTGTGTGAAGACAGGTGGCGTTGCTGAGGGAAGTTGTACTGCCATCTGTCCCACGACACCACACTAAATTTCAAACTGATTAGTTCATAGGTTAGTTTTTATTTGGCAGCCATTAGTATCACACGTGTTTGGTGTTTCGCGATAAAACGGAAAAAGAATGATATCCATCCGTAATTCACTTTATATTTTTGGATGGAAAAACATGCGATGAAATAAAAGCGAAGTTGAATGCTGTCTATGAGGACCCTTCACCATCTGTGGCAACCGTAAGATATTGGTTCAACGAATTTAAACGTGGTCGTACATCTGTTTTTCATGGCCCAGGCCGCCCGGCAGACGTGGTTACCGAGGAAATCGTTGAAAAGGTCCACGACATGATTCTCGCTGATTGCCGAACGAAAGTGCGCTAAGTAGCAGAGGCCGTAGGAGTGTCATACGGAACGGTAATTAATATTTTACATGAGAGGTTAAGCATGAGAAGGTGTCGGTCCGATGGGTGCCGAGATTGCTTACGGTGGACAACAAGCGGCTACGGAATTGTCGCGGCCAAATTGCATGATTTTAACTACGAATTGCTGCCGCACTCACCGTACTCGCCCGACTTGGCTCCCTGCAACTTCTTTCTGTTCCCCAACATGAAAACGTGGTTCGGGGGAAAAAATTCAGCTCAAACGAGGAGGTTATCGTCGAGACAGAAGCGTGTTTTGAAGAGTTTGACAAATCGTATTTTTTGGAGGGGTTAAAGAAATGGCAGAAATGTTGGGAAAAGTGCATTGTACTAAAAGGGGTTACGTTGACAAATAGAAAGAAAAAAATGGTGAAAAACTTGCCTCTTCATTCCTAATACCTACCCTGGTAAGTTAATGCAGTAAAACTGAAATCATATTCGATATCACGGCAACAATTACAAAATACTTTCATTCCGTGCATAAAACGGTTAATATTTTTTTAAATAAATTGAAACTATCTGCTATAGTAAGTAGTAAGTATAAAATAATCTTACGAATTAACAATATTATTTTTAAGTAAGTGTATTCCAATAACTTTAGTCCGGGTCTTCAATGTGTTGGAAATTATAATCCAGTATATATTTTA
Organism: Palloptera scutellata; assembly: GCA_958295655.1. NCBI lineage: Eukaryota > Metazoa > Arthropoda > Insecta > Diptera > Pallopteridae > Palloptera > Palloptera scutellata. Next base: position 30,678,360 of record OY282452.1, on the reverse strand, counting down.
AATTTATTTTACAAAATTAGCAGTCATCTGAAATTTTTTTATTTATTTCTTCACGGTTCTACCGTTTTCCGCAGATTTGTACATACTTTTGCAGACATCTAATGATTTACTTTAGAAAATGTTAATGCTTATTGAAATAATTGCATAACTTGCTCTGTACTTGTTAATTGTATTGTGCAGCATCGATATTCGGCAAATACTTCCCCTATTTGTACGTATACGCGCCATTTTATTGAAGCCTTGGTTGCCATCCCCCTTGCTAGCTCAAACAAATAACGATTTTTGGTAGTCATTGGATCGCTGAAATATATAAATTTTGTGTCCTCGGTTAATTCTATACCTTTGAATATCTTGTCTGCTTCAATTTTTTTTTTCGGCAATTTTTTCAAGAATATTTCTTTGTGTTTTCTACTTTTAAATGGAACAATAATAACACGAAAAGGTTTTCTTTTCCTGTACTTTAAGAAATACGGCTGATAGCGAAGACTGACATCGTCGGTGATAGCAAGCGAATTAATGATTGTTTTAAATGTATCTGCAGCATACTCGCCCATTATTTTAGGAACCTTTCCAATTTCAACATCATTTTTACTACTAATTTTCTTCCGTTTTTTTTTCGAACGTTTTTTTGTATCTGCAGCTGACTCGCCCATTATTTTTGGAACATTTCGAATTTCAACATCCTTTTTACTACTAATTTGCATCGGTTTTTCTTTCGAACCTTTTTTTGTATCTGCAGCTGACTCGCCCATTATTTTTGGAACATTTCGAATTTCAACATCCTTTTTACTACTAATTTTCTTCCGTTTTCTTCTCGAACCTTTTTTTGTATCTGCAGCTGACTCGCCCATTATTTTTGGAACATTTCGAATTTCAACATCCTTTTTACTACTAATTTGCATCGGTTTTTCTTTCGAACCTTTTTTTGTATCTGCAGCTGACTCGCCCATTATTTTTGGAACATTTCGAATTTCAACATCCTTTTTACTACTAATTTTCTTCCGTTTTCTTCTCGAACCTTTTTTTGTATCTGCAGCTGACTCGCCCATTATTTTTGGAACATTTCGAATTTCAACATCCTTTTTACTACTAATTTGCATCGGTTTTTCTTTCGAACCTTTTTTTGTATCTGCAGCTGACTCGCCCATTATTTTTGGAACATTTCGAATTTCAACATCCTTTTTACTACTAATTTTCTTCCGTTTTCTTCTCGAACCTTTTTTTGTATCTGCAGCTGACTCGCCCATTATTTTTGGAACATTTCGAATTTCAACATCCTTTTTACTACTAATTTGCATCGGTTTTTCTTTCGAACCTTTTTTTGTATCTGCAGCTGACTCGCCCATTATTTTTGGAACATTTCGAATTTCAACATCCTTTTTACTACTAATTTTCTTCCGTTTTCTTCTCGAACCTTTTTTTGTATCTGCAGCTGACTCGCCCATTATTTTTGGAACATTTCGAATTTCAACATCCTTTTTACTACTAATTTGCATCGGTTTTTCTTTCGAACCTTTTTTTGTATCTGCAGCTGACTCGCCCATTATTTTTGGAACATTTCGAATTTCAACATCCTTTTTACTACTAATTTTCTTCCGTTTTCTTCTCGAACCTTTTTTTGTATCTGCAGCTGACTCGCCCATTATTTTTGGAACATTTCGAATTTCAACATCCTTTTTACTACTAATTTTCTTCCGTTTTCTTCTCGAACCTTTTTTTGTATCTGCAGCTGACTCGCCCATTATTTTTGGAACATTTCGAATTTCAACATCCTTTTTACTACTAATTTGCATCGGTTTTTCTTTCGAACCTTTTTTTGTATCTGCAGCTGACTCGCCCATTATTTTTGGAACATTTCGAATTTCAACATCCTTTTTACTACTAATTTTCTTCCGTTTTCTTCTCGAACCTTTTTTTGTATCTGCAGCTGACTCGCCCATTATTTTTGGAACATTTCGAATTTCAACATCCTTTTTACTACTAATTTGCATCGGTTTTTCTTTCGAACCTTTTTTTGTATCTGCAGCTGACTCGCCCATTATTTTTGGAACATTTCGAATTTCAACATCCTTTTTACTACTAATTTTCTTCCGTTTTCTTCTCGAACCTTTTTTTGTATCTGCAGCTGACTCGCCCATTATTTTTGGAACATTTCGAATTTCAACATCCTTTTTACTACTAATTTGCATCGGTTTTTCTTTCGAACCTTTTTTTGTATCTGCAGCTGACTCGCCCATTATTTTTGGAACATTTCGAATTTCAACATCCTTTTTACTACTAATTTTCTTCCGTTTTCTTCTCGAACCTTTTTTTTTTATCGCTTTTTGTTTATTTTCTTCGTGCAATTTTACTGCTGTTTCGCCTAGTTTGTCTTCTTCTTCCTTGAATAATGCGTCTTCCTCTTTCTTGGCTTGTCTCAATTCTTCTTCTTCCCTGAACAATGCATTTTCGTTGAACTCTTCTTCTTCGTTTAGTTCCTCATCTTTGCTCAGGTCATCTTTAACTACACTTAGGTTGCTTTCATCTTGTCTTAGATTGTTTTCACCTTGCCCCATGTCGACTCTAATTTCGATTAGGTCGTCTTCATCTTCACCCAGGTCGGTTAGGTTGTCTACATCTTGGCCTAAGTTGTCTTCATTTTCGCTTAAGTTGAATTCATCTTGTCTTAGATTGTTTTCACCTTGCCCCATGTCGACTCTAATTTCGATTAGGTCGTCTTCATCTTCACCCAGGTCGGTTAGGTTGTCTACATCTTGGCCTAAGTTGTCTTCATTTTCGCTTAAGTTGAATTCATCTTGTCTTAGATTGTTTTCACCTTGCCCCATGTCGACTCTAATTTCGATTAGGTCGTCTTCATCTTCACCCAGGTCGGTTAGGTTGTCTACATCTTGGCCTAAGTTGTCTTCATATTCGCTTAAGTTGAATTCATCTTCGCTTTGGTTGTCTTCATTATCAAGCAGGTCGTACTCATCGCCACTCAAGTCGCCATCATGTTCGCTCAGTTCGTCATTTTCATTCTCTCTACTCAGAGTCTCTTTGTCACTGTCGTCTCCGTAGGTTTTACTTTCGACAAGTGAATCTGAGCTTTCGTTACATTCTTCAGTTTTAATTTCCTCCCAATCGTCAGAGTCGATTTCTTCCGAACTTCTATCTAAATGACTTATTGTCGAGGAAGTCTCCAAGTTATGGTCCCTGAAAAATTTACATGAAGGATACAGAGCAGCTAATATATTTGTAGTATTTTTCAAATGTATTTGTATGTACCCATCATCGGAGTGTACCGTCGAACATAAATCATTTTCATGGGGTTCCCAGGTTTCATCTTCACTGGACATTTTTAGTTATTGTTTTATTCCAAAAATTTGGTTAACAAACTTTTTTCTTATAATCGCGTTGACATTAAAATTATAGCAATCAACCAAAATACTGACTTAACACAATGACGATTTAAAAACAAAAAAGAAAATGGAAAAATTGAAGTACAACGACGCTGCAATTTTCCACAATTTTCACTACACAAAACGGATTACAGAAAAAATGATTATATATATAACAGAGTTGCATTTGTGAGATAAAGATAAGGGGTACTAAAAAGAGGAGTAGGTACACAGAAAAAAACGCAGAAAAAACAAATGCAGCGAATGGAGGAAAATCAAATATGTAAGTGAGATTGTATGTATTTTCTGAATAAAATTTATTAAACTTTTAAGCAGTGTATGGAAATTTTACAATTGACTGTTTCAATAGTAACACGGCTTAAATTGTTGTTTTCGTTGACAAATATGAATAAATTTTAAATCAGTTCGAAATTAATCTAAAGGGTTTTTTTTTTTGAAGTGTGCTTTTCAATCTGGCAATACTTTTTTTGGAGTTGGTCTTTTTGACAGCTGTCACTTGATTTATGCTCAGTTTGATTTGCCATTTCATTATGGATAGACTTACTCCTGAACAACGTTTGCAAATCGTGCAAATTTATTACCAAAATAATGGTTCGGTTCGCGCGACTTTCACAAGAAAATTTTGTTCAGCGAGACCAACAAGACGGCACTACATGCCATACAGCCAACGTAACAATCACAATCAATTTATTGAAGGAAACTTTTGGTGAGCGCATTATCTCGCGTCGTGGGCCTGTGGCGTGGCCTCCAAGATCGTGCGATTTAACACCGCTGGTGGACTATTTTCTGTAGGGTTATGTGAAGTCGCTTGTCTACGCAGATAAGCCCGAGACGATTGACGCCTTGGAAGAGAATATTCGGGTTATGCGCGTTATTACTGACATACAGCCCCAATTGCTGCAAAAAGTGTTCGAAAATTGGGCCTCTCGGCTGGAATTTATTTGAAAAAGACGCGGCGGCCGCTTGCCCGAAATCGTTTTTAAAACATAATGGCAAATCCTCATCTTTATAATAAAGCTTAATTCTTGGCCATAACATTAAATTATATGCGTTTTATTTCTTCTTGAAAACCACACTTCTAAAAAAAACACCCTGCATAGTAAGTAATGATTACGAATAAACACAAAATTTTCAAAAAGCTATTCTGATTCGTTTTAGCAAAATGGCATCCAACTGAGAAACTTGTGAAGATATACATAATTGATTTCCGAACACGCTTACATTTCTTTTTGCCAGGGGGAAGGAGGAGGAAGGGGTCAGACTCCAATTTTTTGCCATACATAATTCGGCAATGTTGGTCAAACTTTGTCTCTGACTTTGTTGCTTGTCTCAGAAAATTGACTCCATGCAAATCGATGCGATGTATGTATGGTATGTACATATCTCTATTTGGTATAATTAGAAGGGTGTCATCTACATATTATGAGCAGCAAAACCTAGTGAAACTATTACGAGAGTGCGGTTTCGAAAATAATTGATTCGTTTGAAGCGATCAATAACCGAAAACTAAAAGAATAATTATTTGAAAAATATTGAATGGGGGGGCTCATCCGCCGTATTCACCAGACCTTGCACCGTCTGACTATCACTTATTTCGATCGATGCAGAATACACCTTACGGGAATACGCCTTACTTCAATTGAATTTATCAAAAATTGGATTGATTAGTTTATAGCCTCGAAAGATGGACGGTTTCTTTTGGCAAGGAATCCACGGCAATGAAGAGCATGAAATATGTTGAAATATGTGTTGAAAGGTTTTAATTTACAATGAATCATGCACTATCGCAACTGTATTGTGGTTTTGCTACTGTGTATCACTTGCCAAGGCATCCTTTGAGGGTAATGTGGCATTATATTATCAAAAACAATAAAAATATTCATTAATAGCACCTTCGCCACATGCAATCATCATTGGTATTATCAATATCATTTTCAATATCTTTAACGTCAATATCAATCAGATTTTCATTATTAGCATTCGCATTAAATTGAGGATCATTCTCATTATCATCATCCTCATCGCTCATCATTCATAGGCTCAATATCTACATAAATAGATCATCGGTTTGTCCATATCGTCAAAATCTTAATTAGCAGCGGTTTAGTTAAATAGAATTTTCAAAAATATTTCATTGAGCGGGTCAAAGGCCATCAAATATCTGTATTTTGGAATAATCGTAATGAGTAAAGAAGCGCCCGGCCTGGTGTGAGAGAGAGAAGATGGCGCTCGAAGACATGTACAATTAACGAATTAGCTTTTTGTTGTGTCAAAATTACAAACGCCAGCCTTTGCTGAGACTTCTTATAAAATGAGTTTTTGTACTTTCGAGTTTACATAATAAGTAATGCATTTTCAATTGTTCTCCTGGGGGAGAACAAGAGGTGCCTGGAAATGTATAGTACATTAATAATGAGAAATACTATACAAATACTAAGTCTCAATTTACACCTTTCAACACTGGAGCGTCAAGTTTTGTTATTCTCATTTGAATTTGCCGCCCGCAACACTTTTCGATACTCTGCTCTCCAATAAACTCAAACATATACGTTCAAGTCTTGAATGGTGTAAAAAGGGACTTAGCTCACAAGTATGAATCAAATGCCCTAATTGTATCTGTACTACTACTCTGCACTATATATATATCGGGTGTTTTTTTTAGAGGAGGAGAACTTTAAATTCAAATAAAACACAGAAAACTGTTCGATGAAATTAGTTCTATGTAGTGTTTGAATATGATTTCGGGCATGTGACTGCTACGGCTGGCGCATACATGGCGTAATCTAGAGGTCAAATTTGCGCATAAGCTGAGTCAGTATTTTACCACTAGTCCGTTTTATTGTTGGTAGAAAATTATTTAAGTATTAGGAACACTTTATATGTTATGCTTCAGGGGAGAATTTTGAAAAGACAATTTTCGGGAAAAGACAAGTAGTTTTCTCACATTTTCAAAGACGACAACACAACCAAAGGCTGACTCGCTCATTACGTGACGTAATTAATAACATTTCAGACTCCGTAGCCTCAGATTGTGTTACATACATTGTAAGTAGTAGACCCATACACATTGGCCGTAGCAAACGTAATGCGTACACTGTGGAAATACAGAATTTGATGAATAAAAAACCTGCAAAAATGTTGATCTCTTTTAATATTAACATTTGGCTGTGATTAATTTTTATCTCATAATTTTTTTTTACAAGTTTACGATGTAATGTTTTTGTTGTATTTAAAAAAGGCTAGTTCCGTTGAAGTTAAAACAAGAGCATAACCCACCAGGTTACTGCTATAAAAAATATTGATTTGTAAAAAAAAACTTTTTAAATTATTTAAAAAGTTAATTTTAATTCTATCTGCATTGATTTTAAATGCAAATAATAGACAATGAATGCAATATGCAAAATGAAAAAAAATGGTCGCTGTGGCGTAGTGGTAGTGCGTTGGACTGCTACGCAGAGTGTCCGGGGTTCGAATCTCGGCACAGGCAAAATCAAAAAAGTAAAAAAAATAATTTTTCTACACGGCACCACCTCTTGGCAGGCAATGAATGGCAAACCTACAAGAGTAATAATTGCTATGAAAAGCTTTTCACTTCGCCGTTCGGATTCGGCATTAAACTGTAGGTCCCTTCCATTCATGTACAAATACAACACGCACAACATGAGTGGATGTGAAAAGTTCGGCCTAGGCCCTCCATGGGCTGTTGTGCCATTAAAAGTAAGTAAAATGAAAAAAAAATTCATTTATAAACATATTTTTGAACAAATTTTGTCGGATCTGAGAAGCAATCTAAGTTTAACTGTCAAATTATGAAGAGAGAGCGCTGAGTGTAATAATCGTTCAGCTCACAATTGTTTTAATTTATTAAATTTTTTTCACATCGCCTGAAATTATTTTCACACCGGCCGTTTACACCGCCTGAACATTGTTCCTGATCATTTGATTGTGAACACATCGGCCGTTTACACCTGCCATAAGAATTTTAGGTATTAAATTTTCATTCGCGCAACCATCTACATCGGCCGAACGACAGAGGCACCGAACAAACATCAGAAATCATCTTGTTCGCTCTCCCGGTGTAGATGGCAAATTACATATAATGTTCCCAAACATCATTTCAAATTTTCCGAAAATATTCATATGTTGATCAGTATTGCATTGCATACTTTACTTTTAATGGCACAACAGCCCATGGAGGGTCTAGGCCGAGCTTTTCGCATCCACTCATGTTGTGCGTGTTATACCTAGATTTGTACATGAATGGAATTGCATTGCACAAAAAAAGTTTTAACTTCTTTTCCAGTTGTTTTTCTCATTTTGACTTATATTTTCACAATTATGTACACAACAACTTCAACATTGGATTCGCGAAAAAAGTTCGAACTCAGTTCGATTATCCCGAACCAAGATTTTTTCCTTTCGTTTTGAGTATGTAACCGTTCGTTCCTGAGCAAATTATAGCGAACACACCGGCCGAACGAATAACGAATCCTTCGTTCGTACGTCTTTCGGGCGGTCTGAACGCAGCGTTGCCACATTTTCAGATTACTCAAATCATGTAAAACAAGAAAATATCTGCTGAGATCGTCCACCCTCTCCTGGGGGCCTTTCCGCTTTTGCTTACCTGTTCGATTTGCTGGTCTGTTTTTGAGTTTACCGATTATCGAATGTAAAAATAGAAACTTGGCACGCCTCTGGCTGATTAAGAAATGGCCCCCTATTTTCTCAAATTTCCACACGTTATTGAAAACTACCACAAGATCGTGTAATTTTTTGTAATTTTCTTTTCATTTATTTCCATTTAATTTCTATTAACTTATTATTTACAAGTGTTGAAATTTCGTATGCAACATGCATACAAATTCCGATTTTTTAGTTCTTGGTTTCTTTCTTTTTTTTCATATATTAATAATATTTAATAGTATTTGTTTTTGCATTAATATTATTTATATAAGTAATGTAATTCATATAGAGTTATTATATTATATATATTATATATATATATATATATGTATATATCTATGTATATATTTATTTGTTTTTATGTAATATTTAAAAATTTGTATTGAAATCAAATATATGTGTGTATATAAGTATGTATGCATGTATATAGTATGTATGTATGTATGTATGTATGTATGTAAGTATGTATGTATAAGTATGATAATATTTTACAGGTTTTTTGTGTAAGTTTCACTATTTTCTGGGAGTAAGGAAGAATGAGGAGGAATTATGGGAAATGGTGTGAAAGAGTGAGTGCTTTTACATATATGTACATATATACTATGTATGCATGCACGAGTATGTCTATGAGAGAGAGTTGTATTAAATACAGCACGCCTCCCATTTGTGAGTCACCGCCTTCCTCAAATATATATAATATATTCATGTACGAGTATATTTATTTATACGCATATGTGAATTAGTTGCTATATATTCTGTGTTTCTAATATCTTTTTCATTTCATTATTATTATTTCTTAATAATATAGACACTTCCCATAAAAATCAAATTTTCAATTTGCTATGTTTTGTTTTGTTTTGTGTTGTTTTGTTTTTTTTTTTGGTTTTTTTTTTCAATTATATATTTTATATTTTAAATCTAAATCTTAGTTTTATGATTTTGCTATTAGTTTAACATTCAAATACATATTTATTGTAAGTATGTATGCATATCAGATGCTATTTTTGTTGTTGTTGTCTCCATGTAATATGTTCGTTTTAGTATTTCTCTACACGTTTCTCTATATAAAAAAAAAAATGTTATTGTAAAAAGTTGCAAAATTTAAATCAACTAAATCACTAAAACTTTAAACAATTTGATTTTGCTGATTTATAAATAATCAGAATTCAATTTGCTAAAAATATATGTACGCTGTACATCGAAAGGAAACACAAACAGTTATGTCTGCACAGCTGCCACACTTTCAAACGAAAAACACCAATATTTACTCTCAGTAACGGGATCAAACTCATAACCACCAATGAGAATGATAACGAAGATGAAGCTGACTAATGCTACTATTACTCCGATAGAACTATTATTACTATTATTCCGATAAAAACTTGTAATCTATTCCTCGCTGTTCTAACTACCTACCAATCTCTTCCTTCTTCCCCTGCACACATGAACATTTGTTGCTTTCGATCGTTCTCTTTTCTCTACGAGTATGTTCATTTGCCGCACTGCTAACTTTTCTCTCTCAAACACTTACCGCAAGAGTAAATAATACACTATGTACTGATGTTCTCCGATGGCTGACACCCAAAGAACGTAGCAAGTCTTACTCGTTTGGGACTGGTTCACATTAGAGGTAAGACTCGCAAGGGGATTGCCAAGTGCCAATTACCATTGGTACACTGAGACTCACATTTGCTGGGTTTCTATGTTCGGAGTTCTAATATACGAGTATGTACTTATCTCTGAATTTGTATGTTGTAGTATTTTACATTTTATATTTGTAGTATTTTACAGAGAAAAACTGAAATAATTTGAGAAACAAAAAACCACAACCACTCTTCTCCAATTTCTCATAAAATGTTATACTGCTTTTCATGAACTTATGTGGCTTATATTGTTAGCCTTGTGTTGAAAATTAATCTTTTCACTCTCCCGTTCTCGTCATTTTATGGGAATTTCACGTAATATCAACAACAACAATGTGAGTCGTCTGCCTAATTATTGTAAACTAGCCCTTAATGTATTACATATCGGAAGCTCAAAACTGTTGTAGTGCAAGGTAGTGTTCCTCTCTTTTAAAATTTTTGACCACGGTTACTTTTGTTAGTTTCTGATTAGTGAAAATTTACTTAAAACTTCTCTTGCTCTTTCTCGGCAACAACATACTCATTGTTCACTACTTCATATTGACAAGGAGAAAGAACTTGAGAAGTTGGTGGTAGTAAAAAATAACTATACTTCACAAACAACTAAAAGCATAGCGTGGCAACTTTACTCTCACCCAATCGAGTAACCAACGACTTTGTTTGATCAATTGCAACATAGACATAGCGTGGCGCCATAGCGTTCGAAAATGTTTAGCCTTAATAATTATACCGAAATGTTACGCGTTATTTCAATGCTGAAAGTCTGCACAAGTTTTTCGTTGCAATCTAATGAATTTGCTGCAGACACGATAATCTAATCGGTAACGCACTCGACTCTCACCCACCCATGAGGTTTCGGGTTCGATTCCCGTCTCATTCATAACCTTCTTAAATTCCAGTCGATACGAAAGTGAATGAGGATAATAAGAAATTTGACAAGTCCATTTCTTGGGAGGCAATGGCAAAACCGCCAAGCGGTGACAAATTGCCACCTCGCCATTCGGAACCGGCATTAAACTGGAGGTCGAACCATGTAGTACCTAACCCAACCTAACCGAACCTAATATATTTGCGCATCTCTTCGTTGTGCTGTTGTTGTTTTTTTTTCCATAGTATCCTAAAACTATGCACATATTTTTTCCTATCAGACTTTGCTATTTTTCTACAATAAATACAAAAACAAATACATACGTTTAATATGTTATTCACGTCTATGATTTTCATTTACAATATTACGTTTCTTGGACGTAGATTTCAAAACACAGGTTGTCTGTTATACGTTTCACTTAAGACGCGAGTTCTGAAACTCGCTCTCTATAATTTTGTAATTATTCAGCTTTTTTTTTCATTTAATTTCCGAGAGCACCCCTGTTTCGGGGCAGGATTTGTACCTGTTATCCTGATTAGATTTTTTACTATCGATAATGCTAAATCCGTTCAGTTTTTGTAACTTAAATACCAAAGTAGTCATATGTGAGTGTTTGACAGTGATTCCGAATCTGGCATCAGTTTAGTGGGTGGGAATTAAGAGTTAGTTTTCTTCCTGTCGGCAGTGATCCCGATTCATTCTATCTTCGAAATCGGCTTGGCTTCACTAACTTAAATCTTTTACTATTTACTTTTAATGGCACAACAGCCCATGGAGGGCCTAGGCCGAGCTTTTCGCATCCACTCATGTTATGCGTGTTATATTTGTACATGAATGGAAGGGACCTACAGTTTAATGCCGAATCCGAACGGCGAAGTGAAAAGCTTTTCATAGGCAACTTTTACTCTTGTAGGTTTGCCATTGCCTGCCAAGAGGTGGTGCCGTGTCGAAAAATTATTTTTTTCCTTTTTGATTTTTCGATTTTGCCTGTGCCGAGATTTGAACCCCGGACACTCTGCACAGCAGTCCAACGCATTACCACTACGCCACAGCGACCACCTAACTTAAATCAGTAATGGCAATTAAAGATTTTCATATTCTGCTTCTTCTTCTTCTTTAATGTAGATGAATAGAAAAGATCAGAGAGTTATAATCCGAACGGCGAAGTGGAAAGCTTTTTTTAAGCAATACTTTTACTCTCAAGTCTAAGTCACCACAAAGAGCCACAAAGAGTTGTAGTGCCAAAATTACTCAGAGATCAAATTCTTTGTAAAATACAACTTGATCCGAAATCTATAATCGTAAGTGATGCACTCTCTTCGTGAGAGAATGAATGCTCTGCTGTGCTGAGCTGTGTTTACTGCATAATTAATTACATAATTAAATTTATATAACTAAAAACAAAAAACAAAATAATAAAGAAGAAGTCGACTGCATTTATTTTTTGTATGAAAAAAATAACAGAAAATTTATTGATTTTTCTTTTTTGTTGTTCTTTCTTTTTCAAAATAAAATTAAAGAGAAATTAATATTATTTTAATTTTTATTTGTTTTTTTTTTTGTTTTTTTTTTTGTTTTGTATACAACTTAAAAGGTATGTAATTAATAATTAATCAATGCTTAAAATAATTTATTTTCCTTTTTTGTAATAACTTTTTTATTTCGTCAGTGTTTAACTTGGTAATTTGTTTTTCCAAGAATTCTTTAGGCTCTCATTACATATTTTCTTGCTTAGATTTTAAATTACATATTTATTTTTTTTCATTTTTAGGTTAGATTAGGTTAGGTTAGAACTACACAAACTAAATGCTAAGATGCTAAGAAAAAAAACTGTACACTTTATGCATATTTATTTTTATTTTGTATGTTTTTTGTTGTCGTTTAATAATAATAATAATAATATTAATAATAATAACATCAATTAATTTGTTTAAATTAGGAGCTTATTTATAAATATTCATATATTTATTATTATTGATTTAACATATTTATACAGTGGAGTTTTTATTAACGTTTCTCTTTTTTTAGTACATATTTATTATTTTAGTTTCTTTGCTATTTTACAATTGTTTGTTTTTATTTATATGTATGTATGTATGTATGTATGTATGTATGTATTTATGTATATGTGTATACGTATGTGTATATATGTATGTATGTATGTATGTACGTGTGTGTAGGTGTTGCATGAAGTAGGCTAGGGTGCGTGGTAGAGAGAGAGAGAGAGAGAGCGCAAAAGGAAGAAAGGTTGTCGGTAGATATGTACAACTTTTTACTTTGTTTGAAAAATGATTGTATGCACACGGCAAACATACAAAATATGACAAAATAATTATAAAAAAAATAAAAAAAAAAACCGAATGTAAATTCAATTCAGCAACCGCAAATCAAAGTGCAGCAACTAATGCTTTTTTTATAAAGTGTTCTTATTTTTTGAGATAAAGTTGAATTTGTTGTTTTTTTTGTTTTTTGCTGTGGTATAGGAGGCATTCCAAGGCTTTCAATTTTACTTGTATGCTTTTAGGCACCATTAAAATAAAATCGAGCGCCTTTACAAAAAACGGCGCGCTTTAAAAAGTGTAGGCTACAAAGGTGAAACTTTTACTTCATTTCATCGTAAATATAAGAATTAATGGCAGTGGTAAAAACAAAACAGCAATAGCAATCGAAAACAAAATAAAGCGCGTTTTCTGTATAAGCATTTTTATAATTTTATTTAGAAAACTAAATAAAATCAAAAAAATCTTATAAGCAAGTTCTTTAAGAAATTAGGAATTGTTTCTTAAATTGATTGGTAAAAATTAAATTTTATGTGTTTGTGTGTGTCTGTCTATTATTCACAGAATAATAACTTAAATATTCAATTAATTGCAAACTTAAATGAATAGAAAAGTTATGTTGCATTACAAAAAAAAAAAAATTGTTTTTATTTTTATTTTAATTTTTTTTTGGCATATTTTTTTTTTTTAAGGTTTTTTTGTTTGCTTAAGGTATAAAAGCATCTAAGGCATACATTATATATTTTATATTTAATTCTTTTATTTTTTTTCTTTTTTTTTTCTTTTGTGAATGACAAAGGTTTTTTAAATGTTGCATTGCAAAAAAGTTGGAAGAATTTAGACCACAATATAAAACAATTTAATACAAATAAAAAAAAAAAACACTTTATAAAAACAAAGTGCTTCTTTGTTGATTTATTTAACACAGGAGCACACACTGAGTCCCAATCTCGAACTACCAAAAAAAAGTAGAACGGAAAATATTTCTGATTTTGGATTGGAGTTTAGGGCATAAGTAAAAGTGGAAACAAATGTGATATCTATGTATATCAAAGTACTTCAAACTCGAGAGAGAACCGAAATTGAAATCGTTTGATATCGACTTCTCACTCATTCATAATCAAATTCCAGACTGCCGCGCCCAAAGATTACACTTTTCTTTTGGTTTAAACTGATTTTAATCGTGAACTTTCACTTTCCTAAACTCATAACTAAGCGAAATACCATTGAAATCTACAAATATGAGTATAGTCAAAATGCTTTATACTCAAGTTTGAATCAGATTTGAAATCGTTTGGTATCGACTTGTTATTTGATTTGTCTTCTGGTTCAATTGAATTTAATCTTGAGCATTTTGTTGCTCGAGCTCGAGCGCGCTGCTGCCTTAAATTCCTACATATTGATAAATGATAATCACACCCTTATGCCATAGCATCTGTGGTCACCGAACTCATAATAGCTACATTGCGAAATCTTAGAAAAATCATTGAAGCATGTTTTGCATTCCAGCATAATTTGGAAAACCAGCTAGCTATAAGTTCATAACTGACAACAAACAGATTCTGCTGGTAGTTCTGGTGGGCTATAGCTTAGCTACTGTATTTCTCTCATCATTCTTTCTTTCGTTAATTTGCAATTTCTGTAAGTTTTACAAGTAACTTTTGCTTTAGGTTTTATAAATTTTCACTTCTTTTCTTTAAACTTATGATTCTTCTTTTGCATTCAGTTCTACGTCCACATCCACGGCCACTTCTTCTTCTTCTTCTTCTAATACTACTACGTCAGATTAAGCAAATAATTTTTTTTCTTGTTGAGATCAAATAAATAAAAATTTATGCTTTACGAATAATCATAATGATAATATGAAACTTAGATATTAAAAAACTATTATATTTTACGTCTAAATAATTTAAAAGCGATTTTATTTGATATTATTGAAAAAAAAAAAATTAAATAAAATTATATTAAATTAATTAAAAAATAAAACAAAATAAACAGAAAATAAAAATAAAAATAAATTCTATATCCATATAGTAAAGTTCACAAAATCAATTAAATTTAAAAGAATTTAATTTACAAAATTAAAAGGGAAAATTTACAGAAAAAGTGGAAAAATTAATAATAAATATGCAAAATATTTTTGTATTTCATTATATTTTTTAGTTTAGTTTTGAAAATATGCGTCAGTTTCCTAGTTACAAACAAACACTTTTTGCTTTGCAAATGAGACTTCAACGTTCGTTTCGTTTACATGGAAAACTAAAGTCATGAAAGAAAAGTTCCGTCTCTATTTTGCGTGTAAAATACAGAAAGTGTCTATGAGAAAGTCTCTCTTTCTACATCAATTGCTTTACATCAAAGTGAAAACAAAATTACATTTGGCGCATGTATGCGTGTGTGTAGATCTGTGGGTGTGTGGGTGTGTGGTTGTGTGTGTGTGTGTGTGTGTGTATAGTTTGTGTTTAAATTGTTTGCATTTTTACACTATGTATGCACTTTGTTATTTAATTTAATACAACTATCTATTTGTAATTTATTTATTTATATATTATAATTATAATTATAGAGCTTTCATATTTGAATGAAGTATCATTTAAATTGTTTTCCTTTCTACGTGGGTAGTGTTTCTTTCTTGTTTAAAAAGTATTTACTTATAAACTATTACCAATAACTTTTACATTTTCTCATATTCTCTTTGTTTATGTGGGGTCCTTAAATTTGGGTTGATGAAGGAGCAGGAGGAGAGACTTATATATATAGTGTATTTAAATAAATTACAAGTTTTATTATAATTTTTATTATATTTATAATAGGTATATAATTCTTTTTCTATATATCCTTGACGAAATAGACCGAGTTCGTAGCTTCGTAGCTTTGTAGCTTTTTTTTCTTTGTTAGTTTGTTTCTGTTTATATGTGGTATGATTGTGTTGTTTTTTTATTTTCTTATTATTTACTTCTTTTTTTTGTCGTATGTCAGAGTTATATTGTTCGAGCTGGTAATTTGTTAATGTTCAGGTTTAATATTTGGTTACATTCCATTCAATTTAATTGCAATTCAGTGCATTCATATTTACACCGTTGCAATGATAATCAGTAAATGTGCTATTTCGGCGACGCGATTTTTCAGATCGGGTGCCGCACGTTCCAGATTCTCATTGGCATAGTCACACGACGGGAATATGTGTACCACATATGCTGGCTGTTCACTGCCCGGCACCGGTATATTGACAATGCCCGCAGCCATTTTCTGTTGCAGGTACGTAATGAAGCCAGTTTGTAGATTACGCGATTGTTGCAATACATCAGCATGATCGCGTCCGCATGGTAGCGCCAACAACATACAATGTTCAGTTTCAGACTATAGCGGTACAAAGAAAAAAAAAAACAAAAACAATAAAAGGATATACGTTTTCGAATACAAATTTAAACAAATATGCTTTACTTCCTTCCGCAACAAAAAAAAATACTTACTAGCATCTTCTTGGTAACACCGTCCAGTTGCGCCGGCTCCAAACGCATCCGTTGTGCTATACGTAATGGCGGTGTACTGCCATCACTGTTGCACGGCAGTGAAGCGCGTGCAACGTGCGGATTGCCAAAAACGAAATGCATCTGGACCGCTGCCTGATCGGTCTTGAGCGCCAGCAAACCTTGCCACATCACTGGATAGCGTTGTAGCAGCGTTAGCAATGAATCAGCTTGCGGTAGGGGCTGTACTTGGCTGCCATGTGGCGGTGTAACAACTTGCATACTTCGCGCTTGTGGTGTTGGTATTGCAGTGACGATATTATCATTGGGAGCGTTAGCAGCACCTGAAAGATTTTTATTTTATATTTTAGAGCGAATAATTATGAAAATGTATTGGGCCCCAACTCCAACTCACCACTCATGTTCATGCGTTCCTTTTCACGCTGCAACTGCTGCTCACGCTCACGTTGCTCTCGTTCCATTAGGTTGGGATGCATGTGTGCCGCTGTTGCGACACCTACGCTCGCTGCTGTGGATGGTGGCGGTGGTGGCTGCACTCCTGCTGGTGGTGCACCGATGAATGGACTGCCGCTGCCCGCACCTGGTGGTGGGACTACAACGGGTGGTGGTGCAACAACGCTATGCACTGCCCCTGCACGATGAGCTGGCGGCGGTTCCATTGGTGGCAATTGGCGTCCTGCTTCATAGAAGCTACGCTCACTGTAATGTGGATGCGGTGGTATACGGGTATTGTGCACATATACTTGCGCAACTTGAGGTGAATCTGAAATGTTTCAAATTTATATTGAATTTAGAAGATTTACCAACAAATGTACAATGTGAGGGACATATACCTGTTGCACGATCTTGCGGACTTTGCAAACTGTGCGGCACTACCATGGGACGTGGAGCACTACCAGGACGTCGCAATTCCAACGGTGGACTACTGCCAAGTATTTTCTCATCAAAATCACCACGAATTGCATTAATCGATTCCTGCGAACGTAGGAATTGTTGATAGAGTATGAATTGTTCGCGTGGCGGCACACCGCGTAATGCTCCAGCACCGGGGAATGATTCACCCTGATCGAAGAGAAATTGAGGAAATTAGTTATATAAATTATTGTTTAATAATAAAAACTTAAATGTGAACGGAAAATATTATATGAAAAAATTAATCGACATTTGTTGTTGATGTTGACATTTTACCGGTGTTATTGGCGATGCCCGCTGGTGTGCAGGCGGGGGACTTTGTGTTGCACGCGCACCAGCTGCAGTAGCGCTGTAATTTCCAATATCATGCTGCGTCCAAAAAGATCAAATTTAAATGAATGCGTTTGCTAATAAAAGTTGATTTCCTAGCTAATCTAAGTTATGAATTTCGCCGCTTCGATGGGAAATAGTAAATTCTTAATTTTTCTATAATCCGATAAGGGGTTTCTGGGTGCCTCGTCTCTACCTTCTCAATTCAGATAATAAATAACAATTATTTACTACTCACCATATTCCCTTCGAATGTTGGCACTGGCATGCCAGTGGGTAACATTAATGCAACGCGCGTCGGTCCTTGTGGGCTGATGGTCGGTATAGAAGTGCGCATGTTAGCAACAGAATCTGTGAAAATAGTGAAAAAACCAATTTAATAAAATAATTGCGCTGAACGACAAAGTATGTAAAATATCACTCAAAAACTTACTTGCAACACCTGTTTGTTGCTGTTGTTGCTGGTGCTGCTTCAGTGATGATGGCGGTGGACTGGCTACAGCACCAATTTGCATAATTTGTGTAGCTGCTGCTATATTCTGTGCTTGCAAGTTGTTGATCATATTTGGTGGAATGGATTTTCCTACAGATATGGTCGCTCCGTGCTGCTGTTGTTGTTGCTGCAATGGTGGCGACGATGTCAGCTGTTGCACTTGCAAATGCGCTTGTGGTTTCGATTGCAACATCATTGCACCATGTGGAGTTATACCTAGAATGCCAGGTGGTAGCACCAATGGTGAGGGTTGTTGTTGTTGTTGCTGCTGCTGCTGTTGCTGTTGTTGTTGCGGCTGCAATTTGAGATGCTGTTGCTGCATTTTCGCTGACATTTGTTGTTGCTGTTGGTGCGTTACAACTGAGACACCAATTGAATGTTGCTGCTGCTGCTGTTGCTTGCTCATATGCTGCTGCAGAGATTTTGCCTGCAATGTTTGCTGTTCCACGTGCATTACCGATATTTGCTGTTGCTGTTGTTGATGACTACTTGTTGCCACATATGTATGTTGTTGCTTGTTGCTGTTATGTAGCTGCTGTTGTTGTTGTTGTTGTTGCTGCTGCTGCTGCTGCTGTTGTTGCGTTGGCATAATCGTTGACGCTTTTGAACTAACAACATGCAACACTTGCGGTGTTGACGTAGGCTGTTGATGCTGTTGATGCAATTGCTGCTGCTGCTGCCCTTGCTTAATTATAACTTTTTGCTGTTGTTGTTGTGGCTGATGATGCTGCTGTAAACGGGGCGAGTTTATTGCTGCCACATTCTGTGGTGACAAATGCGCTGGTGGAATGTTTACCAATAATTGTTGCGGTTGCTGCTGGGCATGTCTCCCTGCAATTATGTTCGATTGTATCATGTGATTTGGATTCGATACAACAATATGTTGTTGCTGCTGCTGCTGTTGCAGCTGCATTTGTTGCGGCATTGGCGACATCATACCTTGCTGCTGCTGATGTTGCTGTTGCTGTTGCTGCACACTCTTTTGACTCTTAAGCACGTGTGCCTTCAATGTCGGCGGCCGCACGTTCGTGTGCTGGGCATGCATCATTATTGGACTTTGCTGTACTACAATCGGTTGCTTGGTGGGTGTCGCCTGGGATTGTTGTTGTTGGATTTGAATTTGCTGCTGTATAACTACAGGTGCTGTCGATGTCTTCACAACAACACTTACCGGTTTATTGGCTAGAATGGCGGGTGTTGCCAATGTCACTGCAGCAACAGCGGGCTCCACTTGAACTGGTTTCGTGAGTGCTGTGATGGGCGTTGCAATCGCGCCGGACGGTTCCATAGGTACCGATGGTGGTTGTGAATGTGGCTGTGAATGTGGCTGTGAATGTGGCTGTGAATGTGGCTGAGGAGCTGCTACCACCACATTGGAGGGTTGGGGCGGCATTTTGTTGACTGACAGCAATGGAACATCAGGCTGCTGGGTAGTATTCTCTGCGGCAGCTGCGACTGCAGCAGCAACGGCTGCTTGTATCATTTTCTTAGGATCCATTGGCTTGTGCATGTTGCCAGCGATGCCAGCTAAGCTACCACCAGCAGCAGCTGCTGTCGCCGACGGCAGATTACCTTCCTTGCCCTGTTGCATGCCTGTGATCAAACCGGTCACCGGATCAATCAGCGACTTGTTCACTGAATCGGCTGCTCCACCAGTGGTTTTCTGAGAAGCTGGCGCCGCTGAATTCAATATTGGTAGTCCACCGGTAGGTATTGCTGATATAGGTGGTGTGTTGTTCATATTCGGGGAGTTATTGCTGTTGCTAGTGCTGGCAGTGAATGATTCAATTTCTGCTGCAGCGAGAGCCTTCTTCTTTGGGTGTTGTGGCACTGGATGGTGTTGTTGTTGCTGTTGTATTTGCATTTGCGGTTGCTGCTGATGATGTACTGAATGCGGTGACGATGCCGCAGTTATTGTGCCAGTTGTAGTTGGTGTTGATGGTGGCAATTGCTGTTGCGTCATTATCGGCGTTGAAGTCGACACACGTGTAACTGTTTCCCTAGCTGAGGATACTATTGGAATGGTTGGTGATGCATTTGGTTCCTCTGAGGAGGCAACCTTAGCAATTGTTGCATTCTGTTTGTCCGTGCTTTCAATGTGCGTCGTTGGTGAGGCTGTTTCCGCACGAGCATCCACAGAATTATCACTAGCAGCATCATTAAACGCAGTTATTGTGATCGCTGCTGCGTGATCTGCACTGCTCTTGCGGTCTTTGGACCGTCGTGGACGTCCCACTGCATTATGGCTTTGTGGACTTTGTGTGGGCGTTTCCGAGCCCTTCTTGGGGTGGGCAGTATTGCGACCCGAACGCCTGGGAGGTGTTTGTGCACCTTTGGGCAGCGCTGCTCCTCCCGCCAACAGTGCGGCGGCAGCAGCTGCAGCAGCATTCGTCTGGGTATTGCGTACAACATCCTCAATGATGTCATCGATGGTGCTACGATCTTTCTCTTGCAAACGGCGCGATTTACGCGTGTGGGCAGCAGTAATCGCTGCGGCTGCTGCTGCAGCGGCTGATTCAACTGCTATGGAGGCGGAGGCTGCAGATGATGTTGGTGGTGTTTGACTGGTGTTAAAGTCAGCAATGTTTTGTTCCATTCCAGATAAGTCAGGTAGAGCTGCAGAGGCTTGAGGCAATGGCGTGTCATGAGGCGTTATTGATTCTGTTGTTGCTAGTTTTGTCGGCTCCACACTTGGCTTTTCGCTAGCCTTAACGATGGCCGTTGCTTGTCCTGGACTTTTTATGGTCAAAATGAGACGCGGGCGAGTATCACCATTGCCCGTAACTGCGGTTGCTGTCGCGCTGGATACTAAGGCGTTTGCTGTTTTCGACTCCTCACCGGAATCATCGTGAAACTCATAGATATCTTGTTCCTGGTCAACGGCGGAAGATGCTGTTGTCGCATGAGTGCGAGCCTTCTTTTCGGCAGCTGTGAGCACAGGTGTTGGAGTCGTATCCGTTGCCTGATTCGATGAAATATTGGCGGAAGAAGTATTTTGCTGTTGCTGCAGAATACGTGGTGGGCGACCCTTGCGTCCTCGAGTCAGCGTCGATGCAGTTGCCGGTTTTCGCAAACGTGTTTGAACGCCTCCCGTCTCAGTTGGTGTTGATGCTTCAGTACCAACTAATGGTTGTGTGGCAATTAAACCAATCTGTTTCCTCCCACCACGTGGTTGACGCCCACGTTTTGCCCCGCCACGCGGCCTGCCAACCCCTGCATGATAAGTAGGTGCAGTTGCGTGTAACGGTTGCTCTAAATGCTGTGGCAATTTTTGATTCTTTGTTTCGGTTTCATCTTCAGTGTCGTGATCGGTGGTTGATGCTGTATTGTTGGATGTCACAGAGGTGATGCTTGTATTTATTCCGGCTACATCAGAGACAGACTCGGGTATCAATTCAATTGGATCTTTAACAGGCTCCACTGCAGCAGTAGCTGAGGTGTTACCTGCAACAATTGAGGAACCAGAGGCATTTGCCGCTGTCGCTCCTTCGGTTGCCGTTACAATGGATATTGCTGCTACCGATGCGGCTGCAGCTACTGAAGCTGTTGATTCTGCTAACTTTTGCTGTTCGGCCAGTAGCTGTTTTTGTTGTTGCTCATCATTTTGACAAATGGTATCGACCTTCTTGATCACCGAATCGATGTTAACCTCTTTGGCCGACCAATAATCGCTATCCTCCTTGGAGTCTTGTTCGATTTCATCGTCTTTGGGTGGTGAAATTTTTATGACATTCTCCTCGGTCAAAAGCGATGATCGCGCGTCCTTAACAGCATTGCTGCTAGTAGTGGAAGCAAGTGAGGTTGGTGTAGGTGTTCGTATAACTGACACGCCCTCGGAAATTTTGACTGGCTTGCTTTCTACACCTGCAACCGATGCCGATATGGTTGATGCTTTATCAGCATCGCAGACCACCGTCTGTCCCGTGGTTTCTTGCTCATTATTGCATACAATACGCAATGGATCGACTGCAGCTGGCACGTTGGTAGCGGCGTCTGCTGCAACGGTAGGTTTAGCAAACATATTTGTGGCACTTGGCATATGTTGTTGCTGAAACGGTGCATGCTGCCGGGCCTTACAAAGCATTTGTTGCTGTTGTTGTTGCTGCTGCTGTGGCGTAGGTGATGTCAAACCAACAATATGTTGTTGCACAATAATTTTCTGTGGTGTTTGTGGACTTTGAATAACATTTTGTTGCGATGTCGATTGTGTCGGTGATTGTGGAGGTGGTATATGTTGTTGACGTAATATTACAAGATTTTGCTGCCCAGGAGTAGATTTGGGACTGAGAAGATGTTGTTGCTGCTGCTGTTGTTGTTGAGGTAAAGGTTGCGGTTGCTGTGGTTGTTGTGGATGCTGTATGGTTGTTGATAAAACTCTTTGCTGATGTTGCTGCTGCTGTTGTTGCTGGTGCTGGTGCTGTTGTTGTTGTTGCTGTTGCATTGACACACCATAAAGTGGTTTCGCTTGCTGTGGATGATGTTGAATTTTTTGCATCTGCATTTGCATTTGTTGTTGATGCTGCAATATTTGCTGCTGCATTTGCTGATGATGCTGCTGGCGATGCTGTTGTTGTTGCTGTTGTATTTGCTGTCGCTGCTGTTGTAAAATGAGTTGCTGTTGCAAATATTGCTGTTGCTGCTGTTGTTGATGAGCAGATATCTTTGATATTTGTTGCAATATTTGTGGTGAATGGCATTGCTGCGGTGATTGCTGTTGCTGCTGTTGTTTTTGTTGTTGTTGCTGCTGCTGTTGCATTGCAGGCGAAGGTTGATGTTGCAAGTTACTCTTTGGCTGCAGACACGTCGGCGACGATGAAGATGTAGACGATTGTTGCGCCTGTTGTGGTTTCACGGTAACAACTTTGCTTATGATTGTCGGAAGCGTTGGAACTGGTGGCATTTTTTGCATAGATATTGGCAGCACATGTTGCCCAGAATGTTGTTCAATGACTGATCTAGTTGCTGGCTGCATTTTCACCATGTTAACTGTGGTGTTATTAACTTTCATTAATGCTGATGGTGACGATGTTGCATCTGGCGAAGAGTGCAACTGGGGTGAATGCTGTTGTTGTTGCTTGCCTGCAATTGTCGTTGCTGGTGTATGCTTCATTTGCATAGTCATTGCTGTTGGACTTGCAAGGGGACTATTGTTGCTGCTGCTATTGTTCACCATCACTTGTGCAATATTGCCACTTCCCATTGCCGGTGGAGACATAAGCGTTTGCTGCTGTTGGTGTTGTTGGTGTATTCGAGGTGTACCCACATTGATGAGCATATGCTGCTGCTGCAATGCTGTCGGTGATAGCGCTGCAGCAGGACTATGTTGGCGCGTTGGTGTATTGCCGCGCGATGCCGATCCATGCAGTTGCGGACTATGCGGTGATGGTGCACGCACAGTAATGTATCCAGCTCCTGCTGCTTGTTGCTGTTGCGCTGGTGATAAAATCAGCTGTTGATGCTGCTGCTGCTGCTGATCATTTGGAATGTTTCCACGAGGCGATAGCATCATGTGAGGCACAACGAAATGTGTTGTCGGTTCGGGAATTGTAATTGTTGGTGGTTGCATTGCAAATACGCCCCCACCAATACCTGGTTGTGGACGAAAAATTGTAGGGGAATGCGTAACTGTGGGCATAGTTTGTTTGGGTGGTGATGCCGCCACTGTCACTGATGATTTCACTGGTGTTGATGTATTGTACGGAGTTGACAGTGAGGTTGGAGTTGTGCAAATCGCAGTGGTGGCCACCGCTGCTGAACCATCTGCACTTATGCTCGACATATCCAAATTCATCATTGAAGGTAGCACAGACTGCACAGGCTGCACTGCTGGTTGTTCTAAGTTACTAATGGTTGGTGGCTCAATTATAGATGCTTGCTTCTTGGCTTTTGACGTTATTCTTGTTGTATCGATCACTAGTGATTCGACTTTGGAATTATCCAACGAACTCTCACGTTCAATTTTTGTGATAACCGAATGCGCTGAAACAGTTGCAGTTGTAGTGCTTGTTGCTGAATAGCATTCTTCTTGATCTGAGTTTTTAACCATTTCCGTAACCGTTGCGGATGACGATTTATTGTTATCCGTGGGAGACGTTGCAGCATTTTCATCAATCTTCAAACTGTGGCCACTGCTATCAGCTTCATCAGCATTCTCCTCAGTATCAGTATCAATTTGGAGATCCCGTTCAGATTGCGGTGTGTCCACTTTGGTGTCGATGATTTCCTCTGCCGCAGCAGAGTTACTCAAACTTTGCACAGCCTTTGAAATCTCTTCAGCATCGTCTTCCGCTTGAAGTGTTGGCTCTGTTGTGCCTTCAATGGCTTGCGCTGCAATCGCGGCTTCTTCGTCCACCTCGGGCACAACATCTGCCGCATTCTCAACTGTGTTTAAATCATCCAATCCATCGTCATTGAAAGTGTAATCCGCATTAGAGGAACTACCGAAACTCTCGCCCAACAATGCTGAAACTGCTGATTCTGTCTCTTCCTGGGAGATGGTGACTCGCGATTTTGTATCTTCGATTTTATCCAAATGCTTAGAAACGTCTGGCGGCGATTCAACCGGTATTTTGGGCTCATCGCCATTCGGATCGATCAGAGTTGTTGTGAATTCAGCAGATATCGATTGGACAGCCGATTCACTAATGCGCTCATCGAGTTCACCATCGAAACCAGGTATGAAAATTTCCGGTTTCTTCTTTGTCGCTGTCGATGGAGATGCCGTCGTTGTTGTGCTATTCTCATCAATGTTGGTGTGGGCACTCGGTTGTTGGGCAGTTAGGGAAGATGTTGGTGTTGTTGGAATTGCTTCCGATGATGACATCGATGCTTTCGAAGTTGTTGGTGTAGTCTTTTCGCTTGCCACCGTTGCACTACTACCCGTCGGTGTCCTTGGGATAGGGCTTATCAATTTCTTGTCACGCATTGGTGAAAGCGAGAGTAACTCCTGCGACTTCTTATGCAAACAAGCAGCAGTAATGTTCATGTTGGCACTGGTAAGTTGGTGACTAGTTGGTGGCTTTGGCGTATGCAAGAGATCAACATCGTCGTCATCCCCGACCAAGCATGGCAGACTTGGTGATGGTTTGCAAAGCGGCAATGAAGTTGCATTGTCATCATCAAATTGCTGTTGTTGTTTCAGCTGATGCTGCTGCTTTTGTGAATGTTTTGTCGCAGCTTGCACATCGATGCTTAACTTGCTACCGCTACCGCTGCTAAGGGTAGTAGGTGGTGGCGGTGACATCGCCATGTGCGGCTGATGATGTAGCGACGCTGTTGACGATGACGATTCTCGGCGCTGATGATGATGTTTTTCTTCCTTGGAACGTTTCTTCTTTTTCTTCTTTTCTTTACATTTGTTGTTGACATTGTGTTGTTGTTGCTGTACACTCTGTGACAATGCTTGCTTCAAATCATTATTACACGGAACGGCAACATCATTCTTTTCCATTGAATTTTCATCGCCGTCTGAGAATCGGAAAACGTCAGTCATGTCACTGCGATGTGTTGTTGCCGTGGAAGGAGTTGCATCTTCTGTCAACTTATTATCGGAAGAATCTTCCATGAGCTGCGCTTCCAAAGCACGTCCAGCTTCATCCAAGTCAACGCTATTCTCGTCTTCCAACGATTTGTTGAGAGATGAGCATGAGGACAGCTGCTGCTGTTGTTGCAGTGACGAAAGTGCATGTTTCTCACGTGATTTCTCGCGTTCTTTCCGTTTTTTCTCGCGCTTTTCTTTACGATGGCGCTCGCGCGATTCTATGTGATGATGAGCTGGAAGCGAAGTACTGCAACTGCTACTCCCACCAACGACACCGCTGCCGACACTTATCTTCTGCTTATTCTCCTCGTTCTCTTCGACCGTATGCGACTTCGGAGTGAGCGGCTCCTGTTTGTATGGATTCAATGCCGCAGATACAATTGGGCCAATTGTATTGACCGTTGTTGTAGTTGTGGTTTCATTGCCGCCACTGTGTGTATTGACTGAGACCGATGTCAACAAATCTTTGGAATCGTTATCGGTGAATTGGGATTCTTCCTCCTCTTCATCGGATATTGGTCCAAAGATATCCTCCATTTTCTCGCCACCACTACGCTTGTTGGCATATGATGTTGATGCTGATGACGTTGTAGTTGTTGTCGTCGACGTCGCAGTGGTTGCAAGTGTTGTATTAAATGCACGTACCACATCCAGACTCTTGGACTTTTTCGATTTCCTCAGGCGATGACGCTCTTCCTTTGACATTTTATCCAAATCAATACTGCCGCCTGTAGCACCAGCTCCACAACTGCCATTGCCGCCATCACTCATGTTACGCAACTTCTCGCGCTTTTTCTCTTTGCGTTCTTTGTGGCGTTTCTTTTCGCTCATAGTTAAGTCGCTGGCACCATTGTTTGTCATTTGCGGGGCTGTTGTTAATGCCGCTGCGACAGATACTGCCGGCAAGGTGGATTCACGTTTCAGCTCATCGAATGGATCAAATGTTGACGAAATCATTTTCGATTTTGTTTCTGGTGTGGCCAAGACAGCACTTGATATTGGCACAATATCGTATGCAGAGCCTACAGTCGCATTTGTTTCCATATGCGGCGGTGCTGTGGTTGCTGCTGCAGTAATATTAGTAACTGTTGAAATGCCAGACACAGATGCTGTCTTCTGGCGCTTCTTGCTCTTTTTATGCTTTTTACTGCTGCTATTGCGACCTTCTGGCGAGAAATGTTGCTGCGTCTTCATCTTTTGCTGTTGCTGCTGCTGTTGTTGTTGTTGTTCTTGATAGTCATAACTGTCAGCGACTGCAACCAGTGCATTACCGAAGTAATCTTTATACTCCGTCTTAATCTCATCGTTTGGTATCTCTTTTTTAATGGTAATGTGCTCATCGGTTGATGAAAAAGAGCTGCCTCGCTTAAACTTGAGCTCCATATCAGAGTCCTGCTTCTTCAGCAATTCCCTCTTTATGTGCATTTTGTTAAACTTACGCTCCTCCTCATTAGTGTCTTCCGTTGCATTAAACTCTTCCTTCACCTTCACCTCTGCTGCCGATTGTGATTGCGACTCCGAATCGGACGCGATGCGATGAGTTGTGTGAGAATTGCGCTTCGTCGTAATGCGTTTGCTGGGCGATGACAAGCGACGCACATTGCGCCGTATCTCATCATCCGAGCTGTCATCACCATCGTCACACAACCGCATAAGGTTATGATGTAATTTTTGGCTGTTGCGACGTGCTTCTGCCATGCCGGGCGCTGTTGTTGTTGAATCAGAATCGGAGAACATGCGTTGCGGATGTGAATGAGCTAATGGTGCACTACGAGCTGCATCGTCATCATCATCGCTAGATGTTAATCCAGCGCCACCATGATGATTGCGCGACTTGTATGAGCTGCTGCCACCGCTGCGTTGGTTGCGCTCGTCAAACTCGGAATCTGAATCACCATCATAGCTGGTAGAGCGCTTTTTCTCTTCGCGTTTGGCACGCGATTGCTTCAGTTGTGAGAATTTCGCTTTAATTTTCTTCTCCTCCTCTTGCTTTTGCATATTCTTGCAAGAACGTGCTTTCACTTTGTCATACATTGAGACATATGGACCATCATCTTGTATATCAAAGATGGAATGTTTTTTGTTCGCTGCTGTTTCATCGGAATCATCAGAGTCTGCGGAACTGAGTATCATTTTGCGTGACGGAGTTGCTTTGGGATTGTTGTTGCCGCCACCGCTACCGACGCCGTTGTTTGATGATTGCCGACAAGTTGGAGTAGAAGGTGCATTGGTTATAAGTAAACCACCACCACTTCCGGCACCAGCACCTTCTTCAGAGCAACGTGATGTTTTACGTTCTAAACTACGATTGGTGGAATGCAGCACTGCCCCATCGTGCTTTGAAGACTTTCCACCAATGTTGCTACTCTCACCAGCTGATGATCCAGCTGCAGAGGTACGTCGGTGTGGGTTGTGTGGATTATGTGATGACGACATCTCTTCGTCTGTTGTAATGCTGCTGCTGACGAGTGCGGATGCTATATGCATGGTTTCAGCAGCATTGGAATGACGTTTCTTCTCACGATGCTCTCGTTTACTACTCTTGTGACGCGAATGTGCATTGCTACCATGCTCACGATGTTTATGTGTTGGTTGTTGTTGACTTGTGGGACTTTGTATTTTTTGGTGTACTGTAATATTTTGCTGCTCATCTTCGTCGCTTGAATTTTGTTGTTTCTCATGTTCGGGCTCAGAAATATCTTCGTGATGATGATTGGTTTTAAGTTCGATGGCAGGAGTTTCGACACAATTACTAGCAGCTGTTGCTGTTGCTTCCGAGACAACTTCATGATTTGACTGAAAATCATCAGCAGGTTGTTGTGATTGCTGCTGATGTTTACTGTGATGTTTGCTGCTTTTATGCTTTGTTGAATGTTCCTTGTTTGTTTTCGTTTTCTCTTCTGAAAATAGCATGGAATCGGCATTGCCTGAAGATTGCTGTTGCAACTTATGCTGCCGCTGATGATGATGTTTGGTTCGTTGTTGTACAGCAGCAACGTCTTTAGAATGAGCAACTGGTTCTTTTGAATCGCGTCGCTCATTAATTTTCGGATTAGATGTTGAACCTAAAGCTGATGCAGCTGTAGTAGATTCTTGTAAATCAATGCGTATGCGCTTCGCATGGTCATCGTTCAACTGTGCACCAGCAGAGCTAACAGTGTTTCCATTGCTGCTATCCTGTGAGCTGAGCCTACGTTTTGGTAAGCGAATCGGCGAATTACGTGACAATTTCCGTTGGCGATGTTTGTTACTGATCGTAGACGTCGTCGGTGTTGTTGTCACAGTAGCACTAGCTTCTGTATCGTTGGTATCTTTGATATTATGTGTAGAAGTGGGCGTGGTGGCGATGTCTGCGCCACGTCGAAAGTACTCTCCACTGATTAAATTATTCTTTGGGGTGTGCGGTTGTGAATCCACTGCTGACTTTTTGTTACGCTGATGTTCGCCACCACGCTGCAACGATTCACGATCCTGTGCTTCAATCTCTTCACGTTCTTCTTTTGCTTTACGTTCCCGTTGTTGCAGTTGTTGTTCTTCACGTTCACGCTCACGTTCTTTTCGCTCAGATTGCTCTTTCTCTTTACACTCACGCTCTTCACGTTCTCTTTGCTTACGCTCTTTTTCATCGCGTTCTTTACGTTCCCTCTCCTCTTTCGCTTTCCGTTCACGGTCTTCGCGTTCATTACGTTCACGTTCTTCCCGTTCTTCGCGTTCTTGTTGCTTTCGCTGTTTTTCACGCTCTTTATGTTCTTTATCTTTATGTTGGTACTGCTGCTTATCTTTTTCTTTTTCTTTTTCACTTTTCTCTCGCTCTTTATCTCCGCCACGTTCTGTCACTTTATCATCGCCGCAACTATCACTCGAGTCTTCTTCTATACGCGGTGTCGAAGTTGATGCCAACGAGTGTAGTGAGTTTGTTGAATTCTTGCGTTTCTCGGAAGAGGATCTCTCGGTCTTAGAGGACGAGGAACTGGATTTCTTTTCGCCATCGCTACGTTGATTGTGTTTGTGTGATTTCTCACCTTTCTTCGTGGATGATCTTACTGGTTTGGAAGAGGACGACGAGGGGGTTGGAGCAACTACTTCTCC
The DNA here is from genome assembly GCA_958295655.1 of Palloptera scutellata. Taxonomy (NCBI): domain Eukaryota; kingdom Metazoa; phylum Arthropoda; class Insecta; order Diptera; family Pallopteridae; genus Palloptera; species Palloptera scutellata. The sequence goes on along the minus strand of OY282452.1, from coordinate 30,648,634 downwards.
ATCTGGCTTGTTGGTATTCGAAGTGGAGTTGTTGGTGTTGGAATTGGAATTGTTAGAGGAACTACTACCGCTTGACGTTGTCGTGGTTTGCTGCTGTTCAGAAGATGACGCTGCCGCTGCCGACACCTTCACAGTGCCAATATTTGTACTACCAGGAACTGAAATTGATTTGGTGAGTGTACGCGCCTCAGAGGCAGATGTTGTTATTCTAGCTCCAGCGTTGCTGCTGCTGCCACTGCCGCCACTACAATTCACACCTACTACTCCCCCATGCGCTGGAAGGCTTATGCTCTTTGTTATTGTATTTGTCTTTGGTTTTAAAGTGGAGGCACCGCTACTACCACCATCCAATAATGCTGGCGGTGGAGGCAGTGGTGGCTGCGCTTTCGTATGATGATCCATTGAAGGCGGAGCAGGACCTGTGGGAGGAGCTGGCTGTGCTAGAGGAGCAGGCGCTGCTGTATTTGGCAATGGCGGATGACTGGGAAAAGGATATTGGAGGCCTTTTGTGGGAGCTGCCGACGTCGCTGCGGGTGTCAACGATGATGACGTTAGCACGCCAGATGCACCTACTAATGCTGCCGCTCCACTTGTTATTGCAGATGTCGCTGTGGATATTGGCAATTTAATTGTAGGAGCTGCTAGAATACCGCCACCACCACCCCCAACAGAGGGTGAAGGTGATGGACTATTGTACGGAGACATTGACGCTTGTGGCGAATTCATTGGAGACAAACTACTCAAACGTTGCAGCAATGCACCGGACGGCTTGCTCGTGCAGCCAACAACGGTTGTTTTAGTGGCAGCCAGATTAGGCAGCCCCGGTGATGTGCACACACCCATGGCGCTTCGAGCCAAGTGAGCAGCAGCATCATTGCTTGGGTCATACCATTGATTCTTCTTGAGACGCTGCAGATCATCATCGAAGATAGATTTCTTTGCCAGCAATGATTTAACAATCTCCGATGGCTGCACATCTTTTACATCGATATCGAGAATTTTGGGGCGTGGAGTTCCTGGTACTGTCGTTGCAACAGTTGATAAGGAGGTTGTCCCAACCGTATTGTTGCCGGCACCAGTGTTGGAGTGATGCGAATTTATGCTGACGCCACCGGTGATGTTATTGAAATGATCGCTTAATCGCGGGATCTGCCATGTGGAGGAGGCGGACGACGAGGAAGGTGCGTTATGGTGTAGAGAAAATTCATGTCTCTTTGCAGCTGAAGAACCAGAAGCAAGAGAGATACTTCCAACACTGCCCCCCGACCAACGTTCATACATTTCATCGAAGGCGCGAATGCGTTCCTCCAGGGACGAAGGACTGCTAGAGTGGACTGGTGCATCAGAATCGCTCGAGTTCGAACTCAGTGAACGTGGACGCAATGGACTAGCCAGGTTTGCGCTACCCGAGGGATTAGACGCTGACGGTGTTCCTGAGCTGTGCCCGCCATGATGCTGGTGATGATGATGATGATGGTGGTGATGATGCGGTCGCCAATGTGATGGAAAACGCGCCGAAGGGCTAGGTAGATACGGTACTGGCGACAATAATGTCGCCGAAGATCCTCCCGCTCCCGCCGTAGTTGATGTCGCTGAACTATGAGTAAGACTAGAATAACTATTACTGCCACCTGCCCCGCTACCACCCACATTACTGTTTAATTGTATATGCGAGCCGCCACTTAGATTTGAAGAAGAAATATTCAAATTGCCGCAATGATGGCTGCTATTGGCTGCGGCCGCTGCACTCGCTGCAGCTGCACCTGCCACGCTATTGCAATATTGTTGAAAAAATTGTATCCCAAATTTTGGCAAAGGCAGCACCATCGGCTCATGCGGACGCTCACGCGGCAGCCGTCGTGGTTCGGTAGGCAGCACTTCAGGACGCTCATCGCATAGCGGCGTCCCAGGACGTGAACCGTCCGCGCTCTCACCGCCACTTGCTTCATGTGAGTGATGGGAATGTAATTGGTGACCTCGCCCACGTGAGGTATGATGATGGTAATCATCGCTAGCCACTCCCCCGATTCCACTACTGTTACCGGACGACGTTGTATTATTGCCCAGCAGCACAGATGAAGAAAGAGCATTGCTAATTCCACTACCAACACGCCGTCTCTTGCAGACAATCGAATTTGATATCTGTGGTTGCTGCTGCTGTTGCTGCGTGTTGTGATGATCACTGCTGGAACCTGTGCTGCTTGTGCTGCCATGACGTGGTGCCGACACTGAAGTTGCACCACTCGCCGCTATATCAATGGACGGTCGGCGACTGAATTGTTGCTGTTGTTGCTGCATTTGATGATGCAAGTGATATTGCTGCTGCTGTTGCTGATATTTGAAGCTATTACTGTTGCTACTGTCGGAGAGACGTCGCATCTCTCCACTGCCACTGCCACTACTATTCTTACGATGCAGGGGGGGTTGTTGGTCATGAAAAAGGACATCACAGTTGGAAATTAAGTTACTTCTGAATTGTTGCTGTTGTTGTTCGCTGCTGCTAGCGTCTAACGATTGTGATTGTAGCTGTAAATAAATACACTGTTTAGTTAAGAAATTAAGATTTCAACTCTCAGGAAACAAATCCAAACTTACCAGTCCACTGCTAGAATTGATGTAATGATGTTGATCGATCTTGAAGCGCTTGCGCGGAATCAGTACATTTTCATCACCACTGGACGGGCATTCTTCTAGTTGCTCCAACAGATGGGAACGTTCTTTTTGCAAAATTCTTATATCACCTGCAAACGAAAATAAAAGGAAAGTGTAAACGTATGTAACAAAAAGCAAAGGTAAATAATAAAATAATAATTTACATACATATGTACATATATGAATGAACCCATAGTGAAATGAATGTTAATGACCCAAAAGTCTTATTTTGGCGATAATCATGTCCTGCGTGTTTATTCAATATCTCAGCCTTTTAGCTCAAGACCAACGCTTCCGAGTTCTTACATATACAGAGCGGATTCAAAACGTCGCAAGCAAAAAGGGTATAAATAGATAGTAAAAAAGAGAAAAGATTTGCGCCGAAAATCAACAATTGCTGAATTGGTCAAAGAACCAAAAAAAAAGGAAAAGAAATTCCACTATAAACAGGATCAGCCCGATACTAAAGAAAAACTCCAGCTGAAAAAGTGTACTTTCTCCCATACTCTTATTCTAAAAAATTCAGATCGGGGATTTTTTTGTCGTTTTCTGTTTCTTCTATTCTAAACCATAGTGTTGTAAACGATGTTCGAAATTGAAAAATATTTCTCCGAGAGAAAAAAGTAGGTATTCTAAATTTTCTGTCATTTTATTCTCCATATATGTATTTGTTACAGAAAAAAGTGAAAAGATGTAATTTTTTAAGCGAAAATTATAAATTTATTTGTGGTTCTTTAAATTAGCATAACATCCAAACTATCTGTTATTGTACAAATGTTTATTCTCAGAAGAAGCGACAATCCTCACATGAGTCCCCGTCTACTTTTTCTATAACACTGAGTATTCCATGTTTCCCATTCTCTGCTCTGTCGTTTTGCACATAAGTATTAATCCATTGTGAACATATCTTAAGTTGGAAAATATACAAAACTTCAAACTTTGATCAAAGACTGTGGTGCGCCAGCCCAATATCTTTATCTTCCCCAACATCAGCTTTGTACCAATCGCAGATTTCACTTAGTGTTGAATTTGAAATGCAACCTTGCAACCCAAAAACATACATACCATATATGTACACATATGTGCATATTTTAATTCGCTTCAAACTTATAACTTATTTCTAAACTAAATTTTATAAACGTGGTTGAGAAGGATATGGTTTAATATCGGTGTGATTGTTTTTCCGGTGTTAAAAACTAAATAAATAAAATGGTCGGAAATATCGGGAGAAGTTGAGAGTTTACTTATCACCTTGGACTTATAGCACACCGTTGCTGAAGAAGATGGAAAATTTAGCAACAATTATGTTGATTTTGTGACCAAGTCACTGTAAGTCACAGTCACATCAAACACTGGATTAAATTTAAAAACAAAGAGAAATTTATAGAAAGAAAATGAAATGAATGAATAGAAATGAAGTTAACTCCACAGTTGATGAGCTAAAAGAAATTTACATTGCAGTGACCCAGGACTTTTTGTGTATTGTGTTGCCTTGTAGTCTTCCAGATGAATCAGATTAATTGCTAAAATCTATGAGAAAGAACGAAGACAAGGAGCCAAACATTGATGCAATAACGAAAATGTAATTTCTGCTAATTCTTAAAAAAAACAGTAGTGAGCGCGAAAACAATGGATCAAAAGAATACGAGAAAAAAACAAAAACAAATTAAATTCGAGCGTTAATAATTACAATATCAAATGTTATCGATGTGTGAAGAGAGAGCATATACGCTCCCAATGTTAAGGCCTAATTATAGAAACTTAACGTTACTTGGTGACGAATAGAGAACTGTCATATAGAATTGTCTTTCATACATTTAGTATATTTCTGAAAGTTAAGAAAAATTTTTAATTTCTATGCTAATTGTCCAGTGACATTTCACAAAATAAATTGGTTTCTCTTTATTTGTGTTTGTTTATCGAGTATTTGGATATTAAATGGCAGAAAAGCAAATTACTTTACTTTATGTATTTACGAAAGCAGCTGATTTTATGCTGCTGTGCTGTGCTATGTTTCTATAATCAGCATTAAGTTTTGTTACAGGCCAAAAGGCCTGTTTTGTTTCGTTAAGTTTCTACAATCAGACCTTAAGTGATCAAAAAACCAAGAGTTTGGTGGTGAAACTGCATGCTCTTTGTTCAATAACATATTTGAAGGCAGAGACTATGGTGCTGGTTATACTGGTGTTCGCTGTTCGACGAACACATCATATTTTACTCTCGTCCTCGGTGTAGTGGTTACATTGGAGTTCGTTACAGAGTTGCTTTTGTCGAAATTCAGTTTTTTTTTTAATACTACAGGGTGTTTTTTTTAGAAGTGTGTCTTTCAAGAAGAAATAAAACGCAAAAATTTAATGTTATGGCCAAGAATTTAGCTTTATTATAAAGATATGGATTTACCATTATGTTTTAAAAACGATTTCGGGCAAGTGGCCGCCGCGACGGCTGGTTCGAATAAATTCCAGCCGAGGCCCAATTTTCGACCACTTTTTGCAGCAATTGGGGCTGTATGTCAGTAATAATGCGCCGAATATTCTCTTATAGTCCAGTGTTAAATCAAACGATCTTGGAGGCTACGCCACAAGCCCACGACGCGAGATAATGCGCTCACCAAAAGTTCATTCAATAAATTGATTGTGATTGTTCCGTTGGCTGTATGGCATGTAGGGCAGTCTTGTTGAAACCAAAAGTCGTCCACCTCAACATCCTCCAATTCAGGCACGAAAAAGTCATTAATCATGGCTCTATAGCGTTCCCCATTGACTGTAACATTATGACCGGCTTCATCTTTGAAGAAATATGGACCAATGATTCCCTCTGCCCATAGAGAACACCAAACAGTGACTTTTTGAGGATGTAACAGCGTCTCAACAATGGATTGTGGATTATAATCACTCCAATTATTAACGTACCCATTAAAACAAAAGTGAGCTTCATCGTTGAACAAAATTTTCTTGTGAAAATCGGGATCGGTGGCCATCTCGTTTTGAGCCCATTCACCGAATAGTAAGTCTATTCATTATGAAATGGCAAACCAAACTGAGCATAAACCAAGTGACAGCTGTCCAAAAGACCAACTCCGAAAAAAGTATTGCCTGATTGAGAACCACACTTCTAAAAAAAAACCTTCTTTATTTGTTTACATTTGTTTGCAACACTAAATGGTATACCAAGAAACTTTACACGATTTTATCAATATGGAGAGTGCAATTAATAATATAATTGAAAAATAAGGAAAATAATATGTTTTTTCTTTAATAGTTTTATGAATAATATTTTTAATATTCACTTTTAAAAACTAAAAAAATTCGCAACTTCACTTTTCTGCATATGAAAATAGTGATGTACAGGTTTGCATTTTTTTTTTTTTTTTAACTATTTTACATACATTTTTGTTCTTTTCTTTGACACCCTGAATACTCGGCGTGCTCGGTGTACATTTCACCCAGCATATCGTGTTCGCTGTGAGAGTGAGTAAAAGCTCTTTTTTCGTGTTCGGGCAACAACAATTGCATGGTGTTCGCCGAGCAAAATTCGAATATAACCACAGCCTATGGCAAAAATATCATGTAGACACATCCGACATACCGCTCTCATTTTTATACTAGACTCTACTACTGTGAAATAAAAAATCATCTGTTTAGGAAAATTAAATTTAAACAAATAATTGAAATAAAATATTGTGTGCATAAAGATTTCAATTTATTTATTTTCTAAGTATATTCACAATAATCGTTGCATTATGGATGCACTTCTAAGGTCAGCTCCTACATTACTAGCGTGGATGGATGGATGCGAAGAAGGCCGAGAACCTGACCTGCGAGTGCAGGACAGTTCCTCAAGCATTCAGGCTATGTAGCCCATTGTACTAGCGTTAATGTAGTAGAAATACATTATTACAAATGCACACAATTCTCACAAATTTATCTGCATTCTGTTAATTTAGTTATTTTTGCTTTGGTTATGAGTATTATTGCAAACCTATAAACTTAGAGAAGATTGTTACTGGTGGTGTAAGATCACGGCGAGCTTCCCCGGAGCTATTCTTAACTACCTTCGAGTAAAAAACGCATGGGACGCAGTAGCGCAATTTTGCATACAATTTAGGCAACACGTAAGTTTCCAGATTGCAGTTTCAGAAATATCTCTGACGGCTGCAGCTTCGAAATTGTTACGGATAACAAACTTCTTAATTGCCTCGTCTTCTGGCGCACAGCAGGCACAATTGGTACACCGCACAGGCTCATGTAGCCGCGACTGAGCTTGTTGTGTCCTCCATTAGGCTGCATTTATAGACCGTCCAAACGAATGAAGATTCCTTCGTGTAGAAATTGAAGCTAATAAATATCCACTCACGCCACCGTTTATATCGACCGAGCATAGACTGCGAACAAACATCGGAAGCCATCTTGTTCGCTCATTTTCTAGTAAACTACGTTTTACTTCTTTTTTAGTCGTTTTTTTTTACTTCAATTTCACAATAAATAACACAACAGTAACATTGGATCCGTCAAAAAAGATCGAATCGTTCACACCGCCTGAACATTGTTCCTGAAGATTTTATAAAAAATACTTAAGTTAAAAAAAATAATTATAATTTGGCAAGTTTCATAATTGCTTCCATCAATTTTGAAAACAAATAAAAACTAATCTGTCAAATTTGACAATTAGCAGATGATCGGATTAGTACGCTCAGCGCTCTCTTTTCATAATTTGACAGTCGAGGCTAGTTTCCTTCCCGGATGCGTCTACCTTTATTATTCTGCCATGGTAGTGACAGGTGGATTTCGGTAAAGGGTGCGACATCCCACATGTGCAAAAATATTTTTTATTACTCTCGAGCGTAAAAAGGAGAAAATTGTTCTCGCATCTGTTCTCTATGCAAAATGGATAGAAAACCGTTTGAAAGTTATAATATACATATCTATAAAAGCCGCATGCATAGTCGCAGGATGGAGCGATGATTACTATTTCCGATAGAAACAAAAATCTGATGCTTTTCAAGCATTCAGTAAGTACATTGACTGTTTGAGGCCACCAAATAAAAATAGTGTGTAGCGACAGTGGCAAAGAATTTTTAAATTCGCAATTTATAAAAATTGCTCTGAAAGGGGCGTTGTGCACCAAACGACTGTTAGCTGCAGCAGCTTGGCCTAGGCCCTACACGGGCTGTTGTGCTATTAAAATAAGAACAAAACTTAAGTTGGAAAATGTTAAAACCTCAAACAAAACTTAGCTGAAAGTACTTTGCGCCAGCACAACATCCTGATCTTCACCAACATCAGTTTGATACCTATCTTCAGAAAATAAAAGACATGCACTTAGTTTTGCGATTGTATACGTAGCAAATTGTTTCTTAGATTGTGACAATTATCTTCCTTGGCCAGAACCCTATGCGCAATGCTATGCACTTTGTTTTTAATATTAATAAATCTACTTCTTATGTTAGTTTCTCGCAAGTTAACTTCGAAACTCCCATTCTTCATTCCCGCACCGAATGGGAGATTCTGTTCCGTGTGAGATTAAGAATAGCAGAATTTATTCCCGGAGAAAATAAAATCCTCGGGAACAGAAAGCCCCGGGAATATTTAGAATCGAGCTGATTATTGAAACTGCCTGTAAATGTAAAAATGTAATGAAAAAATGTTCAACTGTTTTTTTTCTTTTATTGGTTCAGAAATACGACATGCGAACTACAGGGAAATAATATTGTAGGAAAAAAGAGCACAGACGTACGTACCTTTTTGCTTAGCAGGACTTTTATCACAACGACGTCGTGTATTTCCACTGTTCACTGTCACTTCTAGTGTCTCTGCGGCGCCGCTTGCTGAGGCGGCGCTACCGACAATCGGACCAAGACGCGACAGCAGTGGTGAATCGGATCTCAAACCAGTACCACTACCACTGCCGCCATAAGCGTTATGTTGTGATGGTGCAACAGCCGAGGCTTCTTCATCATGAGACGCCGTCGACCCCTGGCTGAATTCGTCATAGGAGCGAAATCTGCGCGTATCCAGATAATCATAGTCCATGGTGTGTCGTGAACTGCGCGAGCCTCGACTTCGCGCTGGCGTTGTATTACCTGATGACAGAGGCGCAGCTTGGCCCACAACAGAAGCAAGTATGCTACCGCTTGCAGTTGTTGCAGCAGCAGCAGCTATACCAGCTGATGATGATACAATAGCTGACGAGAGAGTAAGAGCTGCTGCTGTTGCTACTATACTTGAGCCACAACTACTGCTACTACCTGGCGTATTGCTGGGAGAGCAGCCATCGTTGGAGTTTGTTGGATGACGTGAAAAGGAGGAGGCACGTGAACGCGACTGCTGCGAATCATATCGATTGAAACGCGGTGCTGCTGCAGCCGTTACAATAGGCGGTTGCTGCTGCGACTGTTGCTTCTCTAATTTATCGTAGAAGGCATCCTGGCACTCACGTGATGCAAAGTCAACCTGAAGCTTGCGACCACGTAGTGTTGCCCCACGCATCTCCTTCACAGCCGTTTGTGCATACTGTATCTGATCGTAGAGCACGAGCGACAGCTGTCGCACACGATCCACAATCACTTTCGTCACCGTGCCGTACCGTGAAAATTGCGATTGCAAATGCGACTCTGAAATCTTCTCGCCTATTCCGTCGATCCACACACAATTCGTAGGCATCGATTTGCCAAAGCCCAATTTAATGCGATTGTTTCCCAAATGCTCACCATCCATTTTTCGCATCGCCTTCACCACGGACGCAATATCGGAATACTGACAAAACGCATACGCATTCATTCCCTGCTTTTTAATGTCGATCTCAATGATCTCCCCAAAGCATTCGAAATGATTACGCAGTTCGCTGGCGGTAATCTCTTTCTCAAGATTGCCTATAAAGAGGGTACGTGTCGATTTCGGATGGTATTCATCCAGTTCGGCTTCGTAAGGGCGAAACTCATTGTCCTCGACATCGTAGCCCTGATAGGGTTCCACTTCTATTTTGCAACCGAAGAACAGCTTATCGTGTGAAACTTCGAGCGCCTTCTCCACGTCGTCAGGCTTCTTGAAACACACAAGCGCATAACGTTCGGAATTTTGTCCAACGACCTTTACCCATGTAACCTTACCATGTTTTTTGTACTCATGAAAGAGACCATCCTTAAGGGACGTGTCCGAGGAACGTGCGGGTAAGTTGCGTACACGTATTGCAAGCGGGCGATTATCTTCGGAATGAACAACGGGAGTGATTGATTGATGTTGGCATGCAGACGACGTGATGAAGGAATTTGAACAGCTGCTACTGCTGCTGCTACTACTGCTGCTACCACATGTATTGCCACTGGGATTTATTGAGGAGGAAGATGAGTGGTTGTTGCCTATTGTAAGAAAAGAATGTAAAATAAACAGCATTTAAAACTTTGTTCTTTAAATATGTAGAAATGTACTGCACATACCTTGTGTTGGCGTCGCTATTGCCGATTGCAAACTCCGAGAAACTCCACGAGCCGCCGACGATGACGTCGGTGTCGAGGACATCACGGACCCTGCTAATGCTGCTACTGTATCATTGCCCGCTATCGGACTGGACGCATGTGAATGTGAAGATGAATTTGATGATGCAGATGAGGAGCAGCTATGCGACGAACTATAACTACTCGGTGAACGCGAATGGGAGCGACTTGATGATGTAGTGCTTCGTCCATGCATATTATGTGGCGTACGAGCTGCATGATGTTCTGGTGGTGGTTGTTGTTGATGTGAGGTGTTGTTACAGTTCATAGAGATGGCGGCTGCGGATGAAGAGGATTGCGACGTTGTATTTGCGTTATCAGCAGCATCACTATGAATAGACGCCGCGGCTGCTGCAGCGAGTGCAGCTGCATTTAAAATACCACTACTATTACCACTGCCACTAACATTGCCAACTCCAACGCCTCCTGCTGTTGTTGATAATGTATTGCTACTACTGATTAAATTATTGTTACTATTACTATTGATTGTACTACAACTGCTACTTATTTGTGGTGCCACCATTGTTCCCGTTATTGCCATCGTCGTTGGTGACTCCGAACCAGAACGCGACGCTTTCAGCAATTTATTCAATTTATTCAATTTGCTACCTCGACTCAGGAACGAATGATTGGTTGTTGTTGGCGTCGTCGCCGCAACATTACTGTTAACATCAGCAGCACTACTGACATTACCGTAAACGCTTCGATGTGACGGCGTTCCAATCGTAGACGACGTCGTCGTTGGCGATGACCGCGATGTTGTCGTCGACGTCGACGTCGTCGTCGCTGTGGAGGCAGGTATGGAATTTGAGGAGGTGGAGGAGTAAAATTGATGATGGTGGCTGATGTTGCTGCTGTTGCCTACTGCTAAGGCGCCTGCATTGCCACTGCCACCAGGACCGTTTGTATACGTCGCAGCAGGGTCGTACCATGACGGCGGTACACGATTATTCAGAGTAGTGGCGGCGGCGGCGGCGGTGACGTTCGACGCAAATGATGCTGCTGTTGCTCCTGCCGCCGTCGCAGCCGGAGATGGTGACGATGAATAAGAAGCAGTCCTAAAGCGATCACGCGCTCTACTCCGACTATCGGTGAGGATGATGTTTGGGGAAGAGCTCGATGTTTGGTAACTGTGTGTATTATTGTTGCTGTTGTTATTTGTATTTGTTGAACGCCTAATATAGGAATCGGTGTCAGCAACTAAACGTGAACTGCGTTCGTAATAGCCACTGTTCCGTTCTGAAAAGTTCGGTGGTGATACGTCTTCTGTAGACCTGCAAAATACACAGATGAAAGGAAAACTTTAATTAATATTTGATAAATTGCATACACCACAATTAATTGTAAATTGTGTTTTACATATTATATTAATTTAAGTAAGTAATAAAATTCGTCTACAGTTTTATCAATGCTTGTAGGCCGCTCTGCGTTGAACAATCGTAGTTATCGCCTCAGCCGTTGTTACAAAACAGCGGCTGCGTCGACTGCCTTACAAACATGAGTCTATTGTGAATTACAAAGAAATCGACGAAATTTGTTGTTCCAAACTAACTAATTATTCCGACACAACTTTAATTTAATTAATTATATGTGTACTTAAAAACCAATTTACCTCTTCATCACAATTTTCAGCAAATTTTTAATTAGTTTTGGTATTTCTTGTTTGTTTGTTTGTTTATAGTTGTAGTAGAGAATAGCATCCAAATTATTTATTATTCACATTTTATTAAACAGAAATTAGAATCGAATAAAACGCGCTACTTTTAATTTCTCGATATTAGATTACTTACACGATTACGCGAATAATTGTTTTAAAACGTTCAACCACTATCTCAACCGTGTGGCAGATATATTAATTATTATTATTTATACAAAATATTCTAATAATAATTTTAACCTCTGTCCAACCGTGAGGCATTCCAATTGTTATTAAAGTCCTTATTTTATTTTTGTATCTTTTTTTACCTTTGAGTTAATTTTTTCGATTTTACTTTTTATTCTCTGCAGGCGGGAATTAAGTTAGAATTTGTTTTAATTTTTTGCTTTCGCATATTTGCAAACACTTTGTTAAATCACTGCTTCTATTAAAGCTTCAAATTATTTTTCAAATTAATTTACACACATTTGTATTAATCATATTATTACTACTTGAAAGGAGGCGCGACGGATAGGCGATGACTTTGTAATTAGTCTTGGAATAGTATTCGATTAGTGATGGGTAGGTAGGCACAAGCGTAGGTATTGGCAATACAGTAAAGAATAAGTATATCGCAAATATCGAAAAATATTAGTGATAATACTGCAACGCTATGACTCAGTATCAAAAACCGAAAAATGTTCAACGCATTGAAAGATTATGTTCCTAAAAAAAAAGCCCGGAAAAATATTTCAAAATTACTAATATTTATCGACGTTAAGCAAAACATAAAAAGGTTGAGAGGCAACCCAGCATTTTAAATTCTGCATGCAAATGCAAATGTTGCGTTAACTCATTGTGATAATACCTAACGCAGCGTTTATACCGCCCGAACGAACGAAAGAATCTTCAGTCGTTCAACCCAAGCGGCTGGGTGCATTCGTTATACAATGTTCAGGCGGTTTTTAAAAATCTTCGTACGGGATGATCTTTTTGGTGTATTCAATATTGCGAAATGAAGTAAACAAAAAAAATAAAAAACAACTAGAAAAAAGTAAAAACGTAGTTGACGCCTTTCCGATGATACTTTGAGTGCTTCAGTACGCGATAACCTTATTTCGAGACTTTACTCGATACTTTCCAAAATACTGGTTGATTGGAGTACATTCCAAATACACATATAAATAATACTTCTTATTTGACATTGGCAACTCAACTTTGAGGAATAAGTCTTTTATGCAAGTGCCAATTGTTTATATTCAAGTTGGCCGCCACAATGGTTGCGAAATTAATATTGTACATATCATTACGAAATTGTGTAGTTAATTTTGACCACAACCCAGTAGCGCAGTAAAAGTGCAAGTCCGAAAAACTCAATTAGTTCACAGTTTTTTACTACGCACTCACACAATTGTTAGGCAACGAAATGTGAAATGTCAAAACAGGAAAAAGTAGGGATGCCGTTTAGATGGTGTTTTGCTAATATGCGCGTTTTAATGATCAATCCATTAATACAAACAGCGAGTGCACAGTATTAAATTAAAGTTTAAAATCATATTTAATGTTAGAAATAAGTTTAAATTATTGTATTTTATGTTATATATAGTGAAAGAAACTATTGAAAGGATGGAAAAAATTCACTAAAAGTATCAGTGTGTGTTCTAGTGATGAATGGTTGCATTGTAATGCAATTTCAAATTCCAAAGAAAACTCCTATAAAACGGACAACCTTCGCCTCTGATAACATTTTAAAAATCAACGTGCACTTGGCACATGTAGACACACACGTCACTTCCAGCTAGTTTCGCAATGTTCGACAATCATTTTAACTAGCTTTTTAACTGTTTACTTGCACGTGTCGCAGTGTAAGCCTAGATTTACACGTGCTAGTGCAGTTTCGAAAAACTCAATGCAAACTTTTCCACTAATACTACATTTGCTACTCGCAGCTAGTTTTAGAAAAACTGCAGTATATATGGTAATCTGAATATAAAGCAATTTATTTCATATCAAAATTTCGAACCCAATTTGTAACAGCACTTACCAAACAAACTGGCGTTCCCTCACCAATCTCTATAAAACTTAACCACTAATTATGTTTAAACGTTGAATTGGCTTTTGTTATTAAACTTATTTTTATTAATACTAAAGTAGTAAGAAATTAAGATATTTATTAGAATTCTAACACGAAAAAACATCTCTTCACGAGTAAAAAAGAAAATGTTACGCACTCGCAAGAAATGTGCTCCCATACTACACACTTTCAAATATCTAGTTGTATCTTCTACGGTATTTTTTTAACGAAAGTGCAACATAAAACGTAACCTAGAACTGATCGAAAGACACTAGTTAAAACGAGAAAGCACTACATTCAACGGATGCAAGAAAAGGTAAACACAACCGTTTATGCGAAGGAACCAGAAAACGAAATGAGAAAATAAAAATTAGAGACGGTAGGTAACAAAACGAAAAAGGAGATGTTTGTCAATTAACTGCATGGGGCAGGGCTGAAAAGAAATTTATTCAAAATGAAATTTTATTTTTAAAATACGTATGTACATACATAAAAGTTTAAAAGTTAGCGTTTCAAAATTGTCTCTGCACCTAGCATTAGCATTAAATCAGTTTCTTGGTTTCAACCCAAGCGGATTAGTGAAAAGCGTTACAAATTCATATTTGTTGATGTTTCAAAGAATGCAATAATAAAGCAAAATCGCTCAACGTACAGTAAGTACACTAATGGCATCGGAAATAGAAACGACACAGCATGAAAGCAAAGCAGTAGTAGTAATTCACATATGTAAGTAAAAAAAAATTCTCCTCTCGTTTTTTGGGAAACTATCAACAGAAACAGCAAACAATAAAAATATCATCCACATGGTAGGCAAGCATACTGAAGCAGGGCAAGCATTCATTTTTAAAATTTTACCTGCCTTATGAAATGTTTTTTTTTTATTATTTTAGTTCTTATGTTTGTAGTTTTGCTACCTGATATCCAAAAATGCATTGTTTTCGTTTAATTTTGGGAAAATTCATTCCACATTTTCGAGCAAAAGTTAATGTTTTAAACTAACTAACGCCTAACTTCTTTCACTCAACAACAGAATAAAAATTACATTGGAATTTAAGAGCGAATAGACGTTTTCAATGATTTTCGCTTGTAAAAAATAAACACTTGGGCTTAGTCATTCATCTCATCTTTCATTGCTTCAAGATCGATTGCTGTTTCAACTCTGTTTTTATATATGAAAAGTCGGCATTGTTGTGTGGCCAATCTTCAGAGTTACAGTATCTGTAACTCTGCGTTCGGTTTTTAATTGAAGTATATTCGTTAGAAATGGTTCCGAAAAGTGACATTAAAGTTAAGAAGAAGATGCAAATTGTGGCTCTTGTGAAAGAGGGAAACTAAAATTATTCAATTATTCGGTGGCTGAAATCGCAAAAAATACAATACTGCAAGGGAAAACGGAGGACCACCGAGAGAGAAAAGCGGTTGATTGTGAGAAAAGCATTGCAAGTTCGAGCTGCAACATCACCAAGTATTTTGATAGACATTCGAAATTAACGGCTCAATTGCATAAGGATTATGATTTGAACTATTGGAATAAAGTAATAAACGTCCACCTGAAATAATGGTTTCAAACTGCATATCCAGTGAATGCATTGAACCGCATAACCCTTTAGAATTCGTTGAGAGTACAATGCGTTGAGGGTACTATAAGTTCGGATCAAATTTGTCGAGGGCTACTTTTGATGTGAGGAATACTGATTCAAGGGATTTTATTGCTGCCTGGCTATCGTTATGGGTTTCACTCGTGTACAAATATGTAAAATAAGCACCGCATGAAAGAATGCGAAAATTTCGGAAAAAAGGAAGAAAACGGCTATCGGTGAAGATACACATGCATATAAAGTACATATGTATCTCTTTTCGATATCTCGTTATACCTTAGGATGTGACTTCAGTGATTGCCATTGCCATTACCAGGTTTTAGGAGAGGGGGAGGGATCGCGATGATTCCCCGGATCCGCAGTTTTAATAGGTTAGACAACAACCATTTCGCTTCAACTAAAAGATTTACGTAAAATTAATAAGGTGGTAGCTTTGTTGCTCAGTTGTTTAGTGCATTGGTAAGATCCACTTGGATGGCTTGATAATTAAACTGATCATCTCGTTTCCCAAAACATAAGTTACCACCTCTCAAATTGGCAATGTCTTTTAAGAGAGCCTTTAAGAGTATTTCTGCCGTAAAACTTTTCGTATTACTGTTCGGTGGTCGCTGTAGCGTAGCGGTAGTGCGTTGGACTGCTACGCAGACTGTCCGGGATTCGAATCTCGGCACAGGCAAAATCAAAAAGTAGAAAAAATAATTTTTCTACACGGCACCCCACCTCTTGTCAGGTAAAAATTGCTATGAAAAGCTTTTCACTTCGCCGTTCGGATTCGGCTTTAAACTTTAGGTCCCTTCCATTCATGTACAAATATAACACGCACAACATGAGTGGATGCGAAAAGCTCGGCCTAGGCCCTCCATGGGCTGTTGTGCCATCAAAAGTAAAGAAAGTAAAGTAAGTTCGGATTCGGCATAAAACTGTAGGTCCCCTTCTACGTGTGTGTGCAACGCACTCCACACACATTGGGGGGAAAGCTGTAGATTGTCCTCTTTCCTACAAGTAAAAAATTTAAAAAACCAAATGAAAATATCCCAAAAAACACAACAAAAAAAAAAAGTGATGAGAGAAGTTAAACCAAATGGGCCTCTCAAATTATTGAAAAAAGTAACATAGTTTCTTGAAATCTTATGATCGTTGTTGATATACAGTACTTTTCGCTGAAAACGAACTTCCGCCTAAAATGAACTAATTTCAAAACGTTATTTCTAATAATTTTTTTCGCTTACTTAAAGCGAACTTTCGGTTATAACGAACCATTTTGCCCAGTCCCTTGAAGTTCGCTCTAAGCGAAAAGTACTGTATTTCTTTCATACAAATATTTATATTTTCAATTCGAAAATAATTTTGAAGTAAAATTACTTATTATTTTTAAAGGTAAAGGTAAACAGTAACTTCTTTTTATTTTCAGCAGCATACAACAGAAATTAGTTAATAGCAAAAAAAAAAAAACAAAAACGAATATAAAAAGCAAAAAACAACAACAAAAAGAAAACAAAAAATGTTATGTAGAGCGAGCACCACGTATTATAAACGACGTTGTCAATCTTCAATAACGTGGAGTGAATGACTTTGTAACGATGTCAAGTTGATTTAATAACACAAAAACAAAAATATTAAAATAAAAATTCAAAGCAAAAAAAAAAACAAATTTTATATATAAGATAAAAAAAACAAAATTTACAAAAAAAAAATATATTTCCATACATACGATTATGGATGATTATATGTACATATATATGTAAGTACTTATTTATGCATGTATATGTATATGTGAATAAATTCATACATAATACATATGTACATATGTATGTATACTTTCGTATATAAGAAAATATTGCACTTCGTGCACAAACAAACAAAATACTAGGCAATAGAAATTATATTTATAAATTTAAATATGTAAAGTACTTTTCGCTTAAAACGAACCCGTTTAAAATGAACTTCCGCCTAAAACGAACTAATTTCAAAAGTACCCGCTTTATTTCTAATAAACCATGAAATTTTTTTCGCTTATTTAAAGCGAACCATTTTGCCCAGTCCCTTGAAGTTCGCTTTAAGCGAAAAGTACTGTATTTAATTTCAGCATTAAATCTACCAATGCTTTGCTGCTGAATTTAAAATATTTAATGCTAACCTTAGAGAAATAAATAAAGATAGATTTCCATACGCTATACAGTAGCTACAGCTACAATTTTTGCAGGGTCCTAGCTTTAAAGTGCGTACGCTATATTATTACACTGTGCTCCGCTTAAATCACCATGCCCTGAAATAATGATATTTTTTTTTAAATATTGTGAAAGCAATGATGTAGAGGCAGTGGGGGTGGCAGCAGCAGTGGCAGATGAGTCAACAACAACGCATACGACCTTTTCTTACTACTTACTAGTGATGGAAACTATCTTATTGTAAATGAATCGAAATGGTGAAGTGAAAAGCTTTCCATGGGCTAAAAATTGCCCTTGAAAAACTCTTTTTCTACTTTTATGTTTTTGCCTGTGCTGAGATGTCAACCCCGGACACTCTGCCAATGCACTGTTGGTTGTTCTATTCGAATGAATATAAATTTGTAAACTATCGAATAATTCGATAGTTCTTATTCCATAGTTCCCCATCACTACTAACTACATACATATATGGACATACATACGAGTTTTTATAGAAGTATATATGTATGTATGGATGTACATATGTATGTGTGTATGTTATGTATGTATTTATATACATATATTGCAGCATCCATACATACATACATATGTGTGTGTATATGTAAATATTTCGTTATTGTAGTTAAATGTCTCATGCATATGTATGTATGTATGGATGCTGCAATATATGTATGTATATAAATACATACACAACATACATACATACATATGCATGAGAGATATAACTACAATAACGAAATATGTACATATTGACAATATATATATATACACATATATAAGATTGTGTATGTATACACACAATCTTACTTATCTGACTACATGCATACATAATATGTACAGGCATGTATGTACATATATACAGTTATTGCATATTATGTATGTGAAACTGTTTTCGTTTTGCTTGTTTTTTTACAGTTGTAGTTGTTGTGTTTTTTTTTTTTCATTTTTATATTTATGTTTGTATATTTCCCGGCATGCGCAAATGTTACTTGTAGCCCAGCATAATGGAGGAAAAAATCAATTCAGCTAAAAGTAACCCCGGGTTCGGAATAGATACAACGTTGTATTTATATAAATACAAATTGACAGAAGTATGTAAGTACTGCTATATATATGTACATATGTACATATATGGTATGTATGTAGATACGTACATATATACAAGCATAGATATGTGTATAGGTATGTATGGTATATTGGTAGGTATGTAAGTAGTAGCTATATATATCTACTCATACATCAATCAGCACCTTAAATATTTCCCAAAAAATGATGTGAAATGAAAACAATAACAACATTTGTTGCGCCATGCACAGAATCATCATTATGATCATCCTTACTAGTAAGGTGCTGGTTATACTGGTGTTCGCTGTTCGACGAACACACAATATTTTAATCTCGTGCCGAGTGTAGTGTTTACATTGGTGTTCGTTATAGAGTTGCTTTTTGTCGAAATTCAGTTCTTTTTGTAATACAATTTTTTGCGCAACGCCAACACTAAATGGTATACCAAAAAACTTTAAACGATTTTATTAATATGGAGCGTGAAATTAATAATATAATTGAAAAATTATGAAAATAATATGATTTTTCTTCAATACTTAATATATTTAATATTCACTTTTAAAAACCAAAAACATTCGCAACTTCGCTTTTCTCCATATGAAAATAGTGATGTACAGGTTTGCGCATGTTTTCCTTCTATTTAACATACATTTTTGTTCCTTTTTTGTAGAATAAATCATTGCTAACCCTGAATACTCGGCGTGCTCGGTGTACATTTCACCCAGCATATCGCGCGTTCGGTGTGAGAGTGAGTAAAAGCTTTTTTTCATGTTCGATCAACAACAATTGCATGGTGTTCGCCGAGTAAAATTTGAATATAACCACAGCCTAACCAAGCAGCAGCAGCAACAGTAGCAGCAGCAATAATGACAACTGCATACAAAAAATATGAAACAACAGCATTGCTGCTTATGGCAACAAACAAATCCTGACAATAATAAATTGCATTGCTACGTTTTCTTCTTATATACGAGTGTGAATATCCTTGTACATTTTTGGGTGGTATATGCATTTAAAAAGTGAATATGTACTTTTCTCTGTGCTATACCATAATTTGTAGACAGCAAAAAAAAAAAGAGAGTCTGAGTTAAGTTTAGTTTTATCTAATAACAGAGGATTTTGTATACTTTGTGGATTGTATCAAACCCAAGGTCTAAAATAAAGATGTATTTGTTCCTTTCATATTGAAGCTGTGCCAAAATACAACTAATTTAGTGATTTTTCCCTGTGTGGGAATCAATCCTGAGGCTACTAAGCCTCCAGTCTCGCACTCATTCACTAGGACACCTATTTAAAAAGGATAACAAGACGAAATTATCATTATAAGTATACTGATAGCCAACTTACTTTTGTTTTGGGGTTTTTCTTCAAAACTAATGAAAGAGTGTTTTGATAATCTCAAGCGCTTTTCTGTCAAAAACAATAGCAGCTATTCCCCGAGTGTTTTTGAAAGGTTATGATAGTGGCAATACTGTAAGTTATGAGCTGTTTGATTTACAGCTATCAGTTTTTTGTTTTTTGAAACAAAGTGATAAAAAATATTTCACATTTTTTTCAAGTGCTTATTTCATAACTTAAAGTAATTGCGAAAAAATGTGTGGATTTTGTTGATATTTGTTTCCATAAAATGTTTTCCCGAAAAAATGCGTGTTTTAATTTTTTGGGGGTATTAAGCGCATCATTGTTTCCACGTGCTTTTTGGGGTTTTTGTTTGCTTTAACTTATGAAGCGCATACTATTTATTATTTTTATTAAGTACTCGTGTGCTTTGCTTTTGTAAACATATCAAATCTACTACAAATGGTATTGATAGCATTACTCCAGATCGTAAAGTAAGTAACTAGGCTCAATGATGAAGACAACAGCTGATTGGCTTTGCCAATTGAACCCATGCAAACTTGGCTGGGAGCCCTTTCAAAATCGATCGTTAAAGATTGGGCGAAGAAAAATTGGTTAACATATTGGGACTTTATTCCAATCATTACCGTAAGCTAAATTACCTTTTCATTCATATGTCGAAATAGTTGCTGCATTGAACTTCTAATGAGCTACGTATTTGCACAACATGAACTAAGACATAACTTAAATAACTGGGATCAGTCAACGAGACGATAAATCTTATTCTATGTGAATGTTCTGCCCTGTCCCAAGTCTTTTTCTACAAAAGAAGCGTTTATTAGGTAAGCAGAGCGTATTTGATTTTAATGAGCTTTGGCACTAATGACCTTTTTAGGTCGCAGTACATGACATTTGAGTCTACCCATACTTTCACATACCATGTATACATTTAAAGTTCACAGCAACATTTTCATAGGACCTCTTTATAATTGCCCTAATCCAAAAAAAAAAAAAATACCTCAGAGAAAATCCACTTTTTGTAAGTTTGACAAAAATTCATAAGTTTCCAATAGGAATACCTTCAAACTGAAACAATTTGTTTTCAAATGAACAAACAAAGAAAGCTGGTCTCCTTGGCGTAGTTGGTATTGTACTAGACTTCTACACAGGATCCCTGGATTCAAGACTCGGCACTAAAGGAAAGAAAACATAGTCTCTTTAAAAGAGTGAGAGAATTTCAAAAAAATACCCTAAAAACCGCATAAATTAATTTTTGTTTATAACTTTAGCAGTTGATGTCCGATTTTTATAAATGATGTATTGTTGTAAAAGGCTCAACGATTGCTACATTTTCTTCTTAGGTGTTATTCATCCCTGGAGTCATTTGTAATAGTTAGGTCTCGTATTCAGAGTTGTTTTTTTTTAAATTGGAAGCTCTCAGTAAATCATTAAATTCTTGCCCAAGAAGTGTTCCATTAGGTTAATAAACGAAAAAGTTATAGCTGTTTAAATTTTGGTGCAATTCTTATTTTAAGTACTTAAATAATTTCGATTTTTTGTTGTAAGTAGCTCAAACCAAAAACCAATAGAATTAATTAAGCCCGTTAATATATTCAATATTTATTATTATTTAAAAAATTATACATTAACAGTTAAAAAAACCTAAACTAACGGCATAACGCCCATTGAAATAGGTTCAAAATCACATTCAACCTGAAAAATATGAAAATAGATACATTACCTTTTATTAACAAAGATTATATGCCAGGAAAAAACTTACTAGATACTTTTCGCAAGCCAAAATTACCGATCCTAAGCCACCTGGCCAGATTCCAGGACCCTTCTGCTTGCCAATGTAATGCGTAAGCAACGCTCTGAGAGGCAACTCATTAAAGTGAAATAAACAAACATTCCACTGCAATGGTCGTTGCAGATGTCGTTCTATGCACGCATTTACTCCCGTTTTATACCCAGTATTAACAGCAGTGCCGTCGTAACTGATTGCCACTAAGTGGTCTAAGGGATAATCTTTAGCATTCAAAAAGTTTACTATTGCTTTCTGAATTGCTTCTCCGGTGCCATCGGTTGGAGTTACTTAGGCAATAAATTGTGAATCAGGCTCCTTCAGCATTATTATGTGTTCTTCTCTCTCCCTCATTAATCTTACTGTGCTTTGAACTATTTTTTTCTTCAATGTGACATCCTTTTTGTGGTCGTTGTGGCGTAGTGGTAATGCGTTGGACTGCTACGCAGAGTGTCCGGGGTTCGAATCTCATTTTTCTACACGGCACCACCTCTTGGCAGGCAATGGCAAACCTACAAGAGTAAAAATTGCTATGAAAAGCTTTTCACTTCGCCGTTCGGATTCGGCATTAAACTGTAGGTCCCTTCCATTAATGTACAAATATAACACGCACAACATGAGTGGATGTTAAAAGCTCGGCCTAGGCCCTCCATGGGATGTTATGCTATTAAAAGTAAAGTAAAGTAAGGCATCCTTTTTGTCATCGTATGAGATGCATTGCAAGAGCGTATTATTTGGAACACTCACTTGAAAACTTGTACTTATTAAATCTCACAATTTTGATGAATTTTGCACAGGCACTGACCAAAAAGTATAAGCTTTTAGGCGAAAGCGTTTAATAAAATTTTTACAAACATATTTTACTGTAAATAACAGAATATTTTTATTTTTAGTAAGTTGTACCAAAAATTTCTAATATTATTATAAGAAACAATGTATGAAATTACTTAAAATAAGAATTGCACCAAAATTTAAGAAGCTATAACTTTTTCGTTTATTATCCTAATGGAACACTTCTTGGGCAAGAATTTAATGAATTTAATGATTCTAAGAGCTTCAAAAAAAAAAATTGCCTTTTAGAGCTGTTTTCTCGATATGTTACGTATTGTAAAGTTGTGTGTAAAGAAAGTCTTCTTCATGAAGACAGTAAGTAGAAATTCCTTACCCTTTATAAGTTATAGGTCAAAAAAGTCGAACTCCATTCCTCTCTAAACACAAAAAACAACTTCTAGAGGTGGTTTCTCTCTCTGGGGTACAACTCTGAGTACACAACCTAACTATTACAAATTGGAGGTGAATGTAGCAATCGTTGAGCCTTTTACAGCAATATATCATTTATAAAAATAGGACATCAACTACCAAAGTTGTAAACAAAAATTTATTTTGGCGGTTTTTAGGGTGGTCCAAAAAAAAAAAAAGAAAAAAATTGGTTTGAAATACTCTCAACATAAGCTTTTAGATAGGGGGTGGTTTTTTCATACTTTTTTTTTATTTTTTTTGTATGGGGACCAACCCGCTCTAATGTACATACATATGTATACTAGGGAGAGTCAATACGTCCCTGAAAATTTAGAAAGTTGGCAACGCCACCTCAAATCCAACATTTTGCTTGTCAAGCATCTAGATCTGTCAAATACATATAGGTAGTTTTATTGAGAAGGCTATTTGAAACAGACTCTTGCGAGCATTTTCGTAAAAATGAAAACAAGTGAATTTCATGTGCTCATTAAATACTATTTTTGCACCAAAAAACGATCACGCAAATCAAAGTATTGAAAAGTATTATATTATTACTCTTCATCACCGATTGAAACAATCCACAACTGGTTTACTCAATTTCGGTGCGGTCGTACCAGCACAAGTGACGCCGAACGTTCTGGTCACCACACCAGATTAAATGGTAATATATTGGACGATCGACGAGTGAAGGAACACGAACTGGAAGATATTACAGAGGCTTATCACGTGGATCAGTGATTGCAGTTTCGCACAAATATTTGGATATGAGAAAGCTATCCTCTATCCGATGGCTGCTGCTTATGCTCACAATTGACAACAAACGCAATCGTTTGACAACTTCAAAGGAACGAGTTTTTGCGACGTTTCGTAATAATGCACGAAACCTGGATTCACCAGAGACCAAGTAACAGTTTAAACAGTGGGTTTCTGTCTACAGGCCAATCGAAGCCGAAGAAGGCCAATGTGCATCTGTTTTTGTTTTGGGATGCGCACGGTGTTTTCACATCGATTACCTTGTAAAGGGTAAAACAATCACTGGCGAATATTATGCAGAACTGTTGGTCCGATTCGATGTCAATGAGAAGCAAAACTGACCGCAACTTCGTTTCCAATAAGACAAAGCACCAGCGCACAAGTTCCGTAGCCGCAATGGCAAAATTGCATGAATTAGATCCAGCATATTCTGCAGATTTAGCCCCTATGCGATTAGGTCCTGTTTCCAAACAAGAAGAATTGGCTCGGCGATGAGAGTTGTAGGTGAAACGAAGAAGTTATCATCGATGAAACAAACGTCTATTTCGAGAGGCTCGACAAAATCGTTTTATCAAAATCAAAATATTTAAGAAACGTTGGACGAAGTGTATTAACTTGAAAGGAGACTATGTATGTATGTTGAGAAACGAAATTTTTTTCTATTTTTTTTGCCGAAAAGAGTGTTTCTTATATCAATTTGCAGGGAGTTTTTGACCCTACCTCGTATGTGCATAGTAAGTAAATTGCATAAAACAAGCTATTTTAAACCAGCTATACTACTCGACCATAGCTATGCATTCTTAATAATAAATTCTAACTCTTGCTAGCCGTAGTGTTCGCATACTGTTGTCAACGTCAGTCAGCGTCTATCACTTGAAAATTACAACCTTACTAAAAATTTATGTGCATGTATAAAAAAACAATATACGAAAAACCATTTACTTTTTCTTCCACTAAACTTTTACGATTCTATTTTAGCTATGCACTCGTACGTACTCGTACATATTTATATAATTTACTGACAACAAACGTCCTTGTTTGAGGTTATTCAAGTGTTGAAAATGTTGCATCCACAGCAGCAATACATAAATAAATAAACGCATACACACAAACATACTTCTATATAGATGCAACCTACACACTACACACACATACATACTCGTAGATAAAGATATACAAAATGTATAGAATACATTTGCGACATGATTAAAAATCCTTTTCTCGTTCACATACGGTTATATACAAGGACGATACACACATATACATATGTACATGTATCTATGTGTGTACATATGTGTATATGAATCTATATGTACGAATACATAAGCAAAAGGAATTAACTTGCATAATGTACTCATATAACCGTGCATACCTATACATATACACGAATGAATGTGTGTGCAGTTTTAAATGGGCGTTAGTTGTAATGGTATGTGTGTGTGTATATGTACATATATGTGAATTGCATTGCAAATAACGTTTCCGTTTTATATGTAATTTGAACTCAAATGCTTACACACTCACACACACACACACATACATACATACATACATTGTACAGTATAGTCTAACACAAATTTATCTTCATCATCAAAGTCATTATAGGACGACTCAGTCAGTCATCATCATTATGTATGTGTATCAAATGCATTTGGTTGTGTGTGTGTGTGTGCGTGTGTGTATGTGCGACTATGTATGTATTTGAAAGGATATTTAAGCTGTGAATCATTAGACTTTCTCTCCTTCTCATTCATATTACTACCGTCATGCCTCACTACTCAGGCAAGCAAACCTTCTTCTATTCTTCTATTTTTGTGATTAAGAATGTATCATTTTATAAATTGCATTACGTTGAAAATACAACTACTACACACATTCATACATAAATACTTAGATACAAAGAAATTCTTCGTAAAATTCCATGATTGACATTTTAAGTTGGAGATTATACAACAACAACAAAAGTGTATATAAACTTATACACTTAAACTCATTACTTTTGTTGTAATAAATAAGATTTAATAGAAAAATGCGAAAAGCTTGCCCTAGGCCCTTCTTGGGCTATTGTGCCATTAAAAGAAGAGGTAGATTTAATAGAACCTTTAAAACATGTACAGTTATAGGAAGGAGTATGAGCACATACATGGTACAATGGCATTTCTAAAGATATATTTGAATGCTTTCAGCTGGGTTTTATATCCCCACTAAAATACTGGAAAGGACAACCTTTATTGAAATTAAAATGATTGGGAATTCAAACATAGAACTTTAAATCAATTTTAAATTTTGCATTTTTTCAAAACAAATCTTAATGATTGGGAATTCAAGCAAATCCCAACCTCCAGCAGTATTTCAATACTTTATTTGTGAATGAACAGATTGCCTTCTTTAATATAAAGGGTATCCCGATATTCAACGTCATCCTTTGGAGAGCTGATAGGCCTGCTCTAACTAGAATATCAGAATATTACTTAAGCAAAACATTTTTTAGTTTTTGAGATATTACCGCTTTTTCATGGAAACTCATGAATCGGATAAAAATGTTTTTTTTTTTTTACAAAGGAATGACAGTGTTTCTTTATTTTTGACTGTGGTCAAAGGCAAGGCAATTGAGCTTTCAGTAACAAAAATTAGAATCTTAAAATATGTATGTGATCTAAGGTGTCGATTTTCCCGAATTTCATAAAAGTGTCAGTATCTCAAAAACTGAAAGAGAATATTTTGATATTCAGGCCAGTCATAAGCTGGCCTATCAGCCCTCTAAGGAAGTAAGTTGACTTTTGGGACACTCTGTACACGTAAATCAAAAAGATTGGAAGTTTTATACATGTACATATTTCGAAATAGATTGCATTCCCAATGATTGAGAATTGAAAGAAAGAAACTGTCTAATAATATTAAAAGAGAGATGCATTCTATTGTGATTGGTGATTTTATAGAAGAGTACACTTCAGAAAAGAATTCATTCATTAAAATCTCTAATGCAGAGTAATAAAGTTCTATGAAGCTCGTAATTATTGCTGAAATCATTATTCCATCCTTGCGAGACTGTGGAAAGTTGGTTGAAATTTAAGTATTAAAAACAGTTTATATTTTCATCTAAAGTGAGTAAATATATCGAAATTGAAGTCGTGAAACTTTGGATATAATTTTAACAGCTTTCAATCCAAAGTCTTGAGTTTCGGAGGGACACTATATTCAGCTATGAACAAAAAATATATGTATATACTTGAGTCGTGTACTTGTAAATTAATTCAAGAATGATATTTTATGGTAAAACATTTTACACAAGAAATATGTACGTGCAAAATAGTAAAATATGTAATCTAGCAATATTTCGCGTTCATAAATTGTACCTCGTCTTTGCTTCTTCTTCTTTTACACATACTCTGTCAATAAACTAAGCACATACATAGATCTTTTCGTTCCTGCAGCTACACAGTGCTGCACAGAAAATCCTTTTAAAATATGATGGCATGTAGCTGGGAGAGCAAAAAATTTTCTTGCATATTCCCCAAAGGCAAGGGACGAGACGAACAGAAAGATTATCTAGGTAGTCTGTATAGTATGAAGTAGAGCTGCACATTCATAGCTGCTACAGTAAACGCTGAATAAACTCAGCGCTCAACCATGCCTCATTCAAAGGGCAATAACTTGCAAAATGTATGTACGTTCTCACAAAATAATCTAAAAAATAAAACTATATAGCCTGAATTGAACTTTTTCATGGCTTGTGTGGTGTACGTGCGATTTGGTTGATTTGCAACAGTAGCAACCTGCAGCAGCAATAGCAGCCAAAGCGGCAACATTCATTTGGAACATGTCAAAAAACTGCCAAAGGAAAAGTTTTCCGGCTACAAACTAATAGGAAACAAAAAGAAAAATACACTAAAAAAAACTTTGGGGGAGATATTGGGAGTTAGTTGGATAAAAACGGTGAATACAATTTAACATAGGTACCTACCTCATTTTAAAGAGGCGAAGGAAGAAAAGAGAAACAGGAAACATAGCAAGAACAGTAATTTTGGCATGTCAATAAAAATAAAGTACGTAGTGTATAATAGCTACTACTACGAAATTTGCCAGTAACCACAGGAGATCCTGCCTGCCAGCCTGCCAGCCTGACTGGCATGCAATGCTGCTTCATACGAAATGAATCGCATTAAGAAAATGCGGTTCTTTAGCTGAAAAGTATATCTTTTTTGTTGTTGTTGTTGTTGTTGTTGTTGTTTTCCTTACTACTCACACATCTATTTATAGTGTATATAAACTAAATACATGAAGCATGTGCATTAGGCATACACACATTAAAATAAACATTAATTTCATTTATTTATATAATAGGATTTTAATTTAAAAGCTAAATATTCACATTTTAGGGTTTTTATTATCTTTAATGCGCTTTAAGCATTAAAACGAAAATCCTCAGCCATTCACAATACATACACAAACAAAATAAAATGTTTTTGAAAGTGCGGTGCTATTATATAAAACTTGAAATTCCTCTGTGAATAGCAGCAGCAGCAGCAGCAGCAGCACATAATATGAACGAGCTTCACATATTTAGGAGGTGGTTTTTTGTATACTCCTATATACATTCAAGGTATATAGTATGTATGTAAGTAAGAGGCTATATACATGCATACATACACATACTTCTATATATGCACGTACACATAAACCCAGGGAGCTGCATTTGAGCTATTGTTATTATTTTAAACTTTCGACCTCAATTAAAGTGCGCCTTGTTGCCACTACCGCCTGCTGAAAATATAACCTCAAACTCACATTGAATTATGTGTGCGGTCATACAAAAATTGCGACTGAGCGAGCGAATGGGCAAAGGAAAACCTTTGGCTGCACACCTACCTAACAAATAGGGATTGGGGCTTAGAGAATTGAAAGAAATCTTCATGTAGCAAAGATGGAAGTAATACCCAAAAAAAAAAAAAAGTAAAAAATGTGGAGCTTCCATCAAATCCAAACCTTAATACACACACTTATGTTATATCAACCGATCTACCGAGCAACGAATGTGCACCACCTACCTTTTTACTCAATTTAAAGTCAGAGGGCAAAGTTGAATAAAGTTTAAAATAAAAGTTTATTTGGGTGCCTCTCATAACACATACATAATACATATGGTATGTGTGAATGTGGGGGTGAGAGTTCATGTAGTGTGTGTGTGTGTGTGTGTGTGTGTGAAACATGCAGATATACCTTCACGTCAATGAGAAAGAGAGTATCAACCGTTCATATAATACTGAATGAAATCATATGCAATGAAGTGGTTGAGAGAGAGGGAGATAAACCGGGACTGCGAGAGAGCGAATGTAATTGCGCGCAGAATCGCTCAGAAATGCCTTCGGTAGGAAAAAACAAAAACAATAACGATAAAGCAAGTATGAGGTTTTCTATGAGAATACAACCTCACATTACTTTTCCATTTACTCTTCTTTGCACTCTGTTAACGTGAGTCAATTTCTGCAAGCTCTCATACCAAAACTACACACAAACACAAACATATTGCATTGCATTACTTGTAAATGACAATTACAAATATATGTATGTATGTATGTATGTACGTATGGTATGTTGGTATATAAAATAAATTAGAGAAAAAGCAAAACAACAACATGAAGAACATAAAACATAGCTTTAGCAATACTCGAGCAGCAATTGCACATCCCTTTGTTGTAAGAATAACAGAAATGAGGTCGTAGAAACGGAAAACGAAAGCATTTCGTCGCCATATTTGTTTCTGGTATGCAGGCAGCAGCAGCATTATTGTATTATTATGATATATATATACTATATATGTAAATGTAAATGTAAACACATATACATACATACTTATGTAGGGATCTGTATGTACTGGCTATGTAAAGCAAGTTGAAGGCAACAGCACAGTAGCAAAATACATACATACATATATTGAAAAAGTTGAAACTACTTTAGTATATATCTGCTACAGCAATACTCCACATTTTATCCTTATATAAATATAAATGCATATGAAAATAAAACTTTGATTCCAGAAATTTGCATTATTGGCATAAAAAGATTATGTGGTTAAATGAAATTAAAATTAAAAAAAAAGGGAGTGAGAGAGAAAATTAAATTTAAATTGTTTCATCAAGATGACAATATTGAAATACTGAAAATTGGCATAAGTTTTCTTGGTTTTACAAGAAAACTTGCATTGAAAATTGTTAGAATACAAATGTTTACACTCGGTTTTGTATAACTAAAGCACAAAGGGGGGATCATGATGTTAGAGATGAAACTATTTTGATTCAAATTTTTACAAAATCTTTTTCGTTACTTACTATAGTTTTTGAATCTAAAATTAACGATCAATAATTTTTATTTTATTTTTTTTATTGATATATTTAACACACAGGTTGGTAACCCTATGAATGCAGAGCATTGTGTTGAATGGAAGGAAGATTGATAGATGGGAGGAAGAATGAGAGAGGGAATGCAATCATCACACAGGACACCGATAAAGACATAGACAGCCATTGTGGCAAGCCTTTACCACAATGAACTTCAGTTTTAGCAGTGCCGACTATGACCGCATGTAGCGCCAAAGGCTAACTCATGTTGTGCGTGTTATATTTGTACATGAATGAAAGGGACCTACAGTTTTATGCCGAATCCGAATGGGGAATTGAAAAGCTTTTCATACGCAATTTTTACTCTTTTAGGTTGCCATTGCCTGCCAAGATGGTTAAGATATTAATCAAGAATTTTTTTTTTACATTAAAGTGGGCGCAATAAAGTTAATGTTTTAATCCCTGTCAATCACGATATATTGGGTCATTTGGAGATTAGCGCTATAAACCGTTTTTTGATTGCGAACACTCCTCGGAAGCTGGATGGTCTGAAAATATGTAGATATTTTGAGTTTAACGGCAATGTAACGCCTAATTTTCTCACGTTTCGAAACGTTTGTGATGTCAATCAACAGATCATTAACACCTTTCCAACGGCTTGTACTCAAAGCTAACGTTAATTTCACCCTAAATATTACATATTTATTTATCTTTATGGCGCTAGACTCCCGATGCCCCAATGTATCAATCGCGGGGCAAAAACATGAACTTTCCCCCCCTCCCCCCCCCCTATACATCGCCGCCCATGTTAATGTACATATTTAGTTTATATGGAGTGAGAAAATTATATAAATCGGAGCCAAAACCTCGATAAAAGTCGTTGAATGGAAACCTTAATTTTGCAGTATACCTCTCCATTAAGCAGTATCCCGTAAGCACCGAAGTCGTTGTGTTGATTAAGTTTCTCCTAAGGTTGAGTAGCCTAATGTCCATTGTTGTCCAGGTAAGTCTGGTCATACCACAAGTATGCTCTGTCTAGATTCTTGTTGCGTCCTCAAGGACTAGCTTTTCTTAAGAACACCGACGTTGCAGCAGTGTGAGATATCGAAAAGCAACGAGCCCCGTTTGGCTAAATCGTCGACATTGCAATTGCTTTGGTTCGGTATCCATGTGTCCAAGTGTACCTAGTATAAGTGTAGCTGTTATGACTCAACAAGATGCTCAAAGAAGATTGGCATTCAAGAACAAGCGTTTATGTAAGGAAAACACCAGCTAGTGACTTAATTACTGCTAGGCTGTTAAAAGTAAGTTTTTTATGTATGGCTTAAAAATGTTTAACAGAGATACTGATACACCAACAATAATGTCAGCCTTGAGATCAAGCGGAGATTAACTACGGGCTCAATTGGCAATTGAGAAGTAGAGTCCTCTCTAGACCGACGAAAATAACGCTCTATAAGTCCCTCATCCTTCCCGTCCTAATGTATGGCGCAGAGACATGGACATTGACCATCAATGATGAGAGGCTGTTAGGAGCGTTCGAGAGGAAGATACTCCGTAAGATCTACGGTCTAGTATGTGTGGACGACGTGTATTGTATTAGATGGTACGATGAGCTGTATGAGCTGGAAGCCCACTCCTGACATAGTCAGCGGCTTCGCTGGCTGGGTCATGTAGAGCGAATGGAAGAAAGCGCTCCGGCTAGAAGGGTTTTTTATTCGAACCACGGTGGAGGAACACGCAGAAGGGGACGTCCTAATCTCCGTTGGAAAGACCAGGTGCAGGGCAACCTGACTGCACTTGGCCTTATCAACTGGCGCCAGCGCGCGCATAGCAGAGGCGACTGGCAAAGCTTCGTAGAGGCGGCCAAGACCGATCATCGGTTGTAGTGCCAGTTAAGTAAGTAGAGATACTGATGGATACGATTAATCATAATCCATCAAAAACTCGATTTTAAATAATTCTAGGTTAAGGCTTTAGCAAATAAAGGCAGCGTAATGCTCTTTCGCTCTTTGGAGAACACACTAAATCGCACTTACTCTCTTACATAAGCTCTTCTTCTCTTTCATTAGTAATACACTCTTCTGCACAATTCTAATTACAATTAAAATTCCTATAGCTATTTAAACATGTATAGTAGGTACTTAAAGTTTTTCTATGCAAAAACAGAACAATTTGCAAAAATAATTCCTTATGCAATTTGGCTTCATTCAATTATGTCACACAGCACAATGCCATCATCAATTATAATTCAAAATAAATAGATAAATTACTGCAATTGACATAATCTGATCACATCAAAATCCACACTAGCAGATACAAACGTACATAGCACATACATATCTACTATATGCTATAATTATTATTTTTTATGAGCCACAATGTGAATACTGACGTAATCAATCATTATTTTCAAAATTGTATTAACTCAAAACCCTTTTCAGTTTCCACAAACCAAAATAAATACATAAAATTGACGCCGATGATGATGATGGTGCCTAGGACGACGACGCACATTAATACGATTTCAATAATACTCGAAAAGCCAATCAAATCAAGCAACCCACCCAGAACCAGATCTACACGTTTGAGTGGTCTCGAGGAAGCCGAAGCAAAACAGAATGATGGTGCTATTTAATACTACAATAATACAACTACCTATAAGTGTGTACGTATGTATGTATGTACGCGTATGTGCGTAGCTGATAAGTGCTGGTGTGGTGGTATGAGAAGTCATAATTTTCATTAAAGTTGATTTGATGATTTGATTTGATTTGGTTTGATTTTGAGTTTTCAGCATGTATTTTGAAATTGTGAAATTCACACATAAGCTGCTACTGGCTGTTGCTGTTGTGATTCCCTGCTGTTGTTACTGCTGCTTGTTTAACTAACGACAACGTTGAGGAAAACGTGAAATTTTAATTTGTTGCAGTCGATTTTCAAATTGAAATAAATGTATACTGACACTAATGCACACACACACACACACACACACACACGCACACACACACCTACACATAAGAGGCACGAACTCATTGAGAGATTCAGAGAAAGAGAGAATGGCGGCAAAACATGTGCATGCGAGGTGTTTTCTACACACACACACACATACATACAAATAAGCTTTAAAGGAGAGGAAGAGAGAAGATGGTTTGGGTATTATATAATAGCAACAACATAACAACAACATACGTAACGTAATGTAGCAGGTATAAGAGTCTACAGTTGCATGAAGAATTTCCCTGGAAAATATCGATCGAAAAATCAATTCTAATTAAATTGTCAACAAAGAGACAAACATACGCATACATATGTACATATGTGTACATTGTACATATAAAAATGAGAACCTATACAAACACACACACACAAACACACATACATACGAGTATGTATATATAAACATAGATGCCATTAGTGCTTAATCCAAATTGGTATTTTTGTATTTTTATATGCCACATTGTTGTTCTTGAAGCTATTTTTATTGTTGTTATGCGTTAGGTTTTCCTTTTCCATTTTATTTTTTCTCCATGTATCTATTTTCATTTTGGATTTAGTTCCATTATATACACACGTACATTCATAGAATATTTTTTATTACGATTGTCTTTTATTTTCTTTAATTTCAATTTTTTTTTTTTTTTTTTTTTTTAAATTTTTTATTACGATTATAATTGAAATGAAAGCGCACTTGTGTTTTTAATACGCATTTCTTTGAAATTGATTTAAGTAATTTAAAAGCAGCAATATATATTAGCTATAAAATTATACTGATTTTAGGCTTATTGTGCTGATTTGATGAAATAAAAATCAACAACAACCACAAATTTGTGGTTATATCATGAATTTATAATCTGTTATTCTAACGATTTTTTCGAAGCAAGTGAACTAAACTGAATTAAACAGCTGTTTGAATTTATGAGTGACTGAGATACGTATTCATTTATAAATTGTCTAAGGTTATTATTAAAACAAAACACAAACAAATAAATGACAAAAATTTATAATTGTATATTGAGTAAAAATAATAGCAACAACATTCATTTCACATAATTTATGAAGAATTTTATTTCAAACTAGCAGACCCCATGCACGTTTCACTGTGCATAATGAAAAAGGTAATTCAAAGCAGTTTAAATTTAAAGTTTATATTTATTGTAAAACTCTATGGTAAACCACATTTTTAGTTTTCTTATTATCTTGGCAATTAATGAATAATACTGATGGTTTGCCTACACGTGAACAGGCTACGTATAATTGTCCATAAGAAAATACTGGATATTCTGAGTTGATTCGGTTGGAATCATCGGAATTCGTGATATTAACACGTGGTATGTGTGGTCGCTGTGGCGTAGTGGTAGTGCGTTGGACTGCTACGCAGAGTGTCCGGGGTTCGAATCTCGGCACAGGCGAAATCAAAAAGTAGAAAAAAGAATTTTTCTACACGGCACCCACCACCACCTCTTGGCAGGCAATGGCAAACCTACAAGAGTAAAAATTGCTATGAAAATCTTTTCACTTCGCCGTTCGGATTCGGCATTAAACTGTAGGTCCCTTCCATTCATGTACAAATATAACACGCACAACATGAGTGGATGCGAAAAGCTCGGCCTAGGCCCTCCATGGGCTGTTGTGCCACTAAAAGTAAGTAAAAGCAAAGTAGCACGTCTTCACCGTTGAATTTTCCAATCAAAATAGTTGCTATAATAACATTGACCATCAATTTTTACACAGCAAGCCTCGTAACATTGCAAAGTTTCGGTTGATTCAAATTACGAAGCATAATAATAATCGCACCGACTTTCAATTAAAGGTTATGTGGCGGTAATCCGGGTAAATCCAAAGAATTCAAAAATTCTGTAGGATAGTTAACCGCATCTTCTTCATTGGTAGTAGTATTAATAGACTTATTTTATTTTTACTTTACTTTTTTGGATTGTATAGGAAAATTTAATTCATTGACAATGAGAGCTATTCGGGAAATTTCCAATTTGTTTGGTGGAGGATTAATTTTGTTCCGACAAACTTTACCAATTTAATCAAGATCAACCCCTGCTTGCTTGATGAAATCATCGTATTTGTGGAGGCATGTAAAAATATCTTTTCTTTCAACAAATGTTCGTGTTCAATTGCAAAATGATGCATTAGCTGTTGAATTTTCAAAGCAATTGATGACAATTGGGAATGGTGCAATGCCAGTTGATTAGACTGGATTGATCACGTTGCCGGAGAACTTTTGTAGAATTACAACATCGTTTCCGCTCTTTGCGCTGCATTCTCCGAGGTAAAATACACACGTTGTCCGTTTTCAAGATGAACAACTAAATGCTGTACGGTTGGGTAACGCTCATGTGTCGAAAATGAAAAAATGCGCCACACCGCCTCGTTACTCAATTTCATCTGGTGTAATTTTGTTGACTAACCAAATGAGAATGTGTGCATGGGGCAATCCACGTTTCTGCCACTCAATTGAGTACATCCAGCAGCGCACTTCATTAAACACTTCTGCTTTTACAATGAAATTCATGAATACTTAATAAAAAATCGAAAAAAATTCAATTCCAAATTATGCGCGGATCGCTAATCTACACGGAACGATCGCTTTGTTTCAGAAAAAAACTGTCTCAGTTGTGGAAAGATAAGCAAATTGTATCAAAACAAATGATTTCGTTAAAAAATATCACAATAAAAATATATTCCTTATTGATGCGTTTTCAATTTGAAGTGAATGCGTTGAGGGGTTCAAAAGTTATAAGCATTTTACTCTTTTTGCGGGTGTGGCAGTGGGCGGATGTCCGTCAGAAATGCATGTACTTTAACATGAAAGTTGAATTTTTGAAAAAAATCAAACCGATTCCGAGATCATTCATCACACACATAACATATCTTCATTTTTATATACAGTTTTTTAAAACGAATCCGTTTAAAATTAACTTCCGCCTAAAACGAACTAATTTCAAAAGTACCCGCTTTATTTCTAATAAACCATGAAATTTGTTTTGTTTATTTAAAGCGAACTTCGGTCTAAAAGAACCATTTTGCCCAGTCCGTGAAGTTCGCTTTAAGCGAAAAGTACTGTATATAGATATAAAAATATCAAGAAGCAGCTAGCTGCAAGTTTCAAATTACGAAGGACTTTCATTGAACTGCTCAGAATCTTAAAAAGTAAATAACTTGAAAGGGATTTAAAGCATTTGTTTTAGCATATTTTTAGGCGATCAACATAAAATCGAAAATTGTGCTGCATTTCAAGTTTATAAGTTAATTCAAATTTTTATAATTTAATCTCAAAAATTATGTATTTTATGCTTATAAAAATGTTTAAAATAACGCAATACCTAGTCTTGCCATAAGTTCTGTTACAAGCTTTTCAAAGTAGTAGGCTTTGAAATTTTAAATTGTATGATCCCGTTATTCGCATTTTTTGGTACAATGTACAACCAATCAGTTTGGTATCAAATTTTGCGTAATTAATATGGAGAGGAGCAATAACGAAAATCGCATCGCGGTGATTGCATTGCACCAATGCGGAAATAGCGCAAGTCAAATGTTCATGTTGCTAAAAAAAACTCGAAATATCGAAAATGTTTGTTTATCGTACCATCGATCGTTTCTTGCAATCGTCTCAAGTGGAAGACATGCTGAGAAGTGGTCGACCTCGCGTTGTTCGTTCCGAAATCCCTTAAGAAAGCAAAAGATCATGGCTAGAGAAATCGATATGTCTTCCAGATCCATGTCACGACTTATCCGTGATGACCTCCACATGAAGGCCTTTCGCAGGTGCACAGGCCATCTTTTAACTCCACGGCTAAAACAAATACGATTGGAAAGATGTAAGAAGCTTTTGCAGTGGCACGCAAGAAAAGGTCATGAAAATATCATTTTTACGGATGAAAATATGTTTACGGTGGAGGAAGTTTTTAATAAGCAAAACGACAAAATCTATGCAAGAACACCTGAAGAATCTAAATTTATTGTGCCAAAGGTTAAGAGAGGTCATCATCCAACATCCGTTATGGTCTGGTGGGGAGTATCCCATAAAGGCGTCAGTTCCTTGCATTTTTGCGAAAAGGGCGTTAAAACTGGAGCAAAAGTATACCAACAAGATGTCTTGGAAGGCGTGGTGAAAGACTTGACAATAACCCTCTTTAAAGGAGAGCATTGGGTCTTACAACAAGACTCTGCACCGGCACACAAAGCCAAAACAACTCAAGATTGGCTACGTCAGAATATTCCAGCCTTTATTAGTGCTGAAGATTGGCCCTCAGGAAGTCCGGATTTGAATCCCCTTGATTACAAATTGTGGTCAGAGCTAGAGGGTGTGGCCTGCAAAGTTCGCCACGAAATTTGGAGAGTCTTAAGAAACCTCTTATTTCAGCAGCGTCATCAATACCCATCGAAACCATACGTGCCGCTATAGCGCAATGGCCTGATCGTCTAAAGGCGTGCATTAAAGCGAGAGGCGACCATTTTGAATATGATGTTGATTTGCAGAAACACTATAATTTAATAACAAAATAAAAATTATAACACATTAAAAAAACTCGTTTCATTAATTTTACACTATATTCAAATTGTAACAGAACTTATGGCAGGACTAGGTAAATAATAGCACATCTTTGGATGTTGAACATAGAATCAGAAATTGAGATGCTGATGAATTGCAGGATTATAATATTAAAAATTTTTTTTTTTTATATATTTTTCTTTTTTAATGCTACCTTAAAAATAATGATAAAATTTGCTCATAAAATTGTATAAATTATATTAAAAAAAAGAAGCATATTTTTAGGTGTTCATTTGCAGTGTATTATTTTATTCAAATTTTCAATTTAAAATTTTGTTTGCAAACAAAATATTTAAACTCGAACACAATAAATATAAAATTTTTAGCATATTTGTATTCTCGCATTAATATAAAAAATCCCACAAAAATCGTGCAGCTGCATTTTTATTTGATAATTTTCTAAGAAATTTTTGCATTTTGTACATAAGCAATACAGAAATAATGCAATGGAATTACTCAATTTAAACAAAAATTTTAATTTCCAGAAATGTCAAAACTAACAAAAGCACTTAAGAATCGCACTTATTGAGTAAATCAACCAAAAATAAAAAATAATTCAATATGTATTTATGAAGTGTTCTAGCAATTTGAATGCAATATTCTGTTGCTGTTGCTGTTGTACTGCCAAAACTATTGACGCTAAGTATTTGGAATTCAATGTAGAAAAATAGAAAAAGAAAATAAATTGCAAAACAAAAATCTTTTCTAAAGATTTAGAAGCAGAAGGAAGTAAACGGTGACGCGCCCACCCACAGTTCTGTCTACACAGTTGCATCAAGCAGAAGTAAGTAGAAAACATTGATAATGCAAGTCCAAAAAATATTCAGCCTCAAAAATTACAATATATTCTTGGGCATTCTGTGGCATTCAAATGCGGTTGAGGCTTACACCAAGTGGAAAAAAAAATTTCTGCAGATTATACAAAAATTTTGAAACTAGAATAAAGTAAGAAAAAACTACACACACATGCAAAAACTAACAACAACAAAACTGTAGTAGAAGTTTTGAGCAAACAAGCAAAAATTGTGAAAAGAACTTGGATTTTCTTCTAAAAAATCACCGTATGCAGTAAGCATAAAAAAAGTAGAACATTCAAGAAGTACGACATAAAGAAGTAAGAAGCAAAGAAGAAGGCTACAAAAAAAAAAATAAATACAAAATTCAAATGTTAAACTATGCTATAAATTTTTTCTTCAAAAAAAAAAACACAAAATCGTTAACAAGCATATTTTCTTCAATAAGCATATTTTGGTCAAGAATTTTTCCAGGGTGGTTACTATGTAATGTGTATGTATTTGAATAAAAGTTTCTTGCTTCAGGCTGCTTCACTTTACTGTACTTTAGCTGAATATATTTGAAAAATTTTAAAATGCTTTTCTTTTTGTAGTACTTTTTAAAGTACTTAAATCTCAACAAATTTACAACAATTCATATTTACATAAATAGAAAATCTAAAACCACCACATTGTATGAATGCGCGAGTATAGGTGTGTGGTTAGTGCAACATCTATGTAGATAGTGCGATGCGATGTGTGGTGACGCTGACGCCAACGCTGGTATTTGCGGTGCCAATGACAGCAGCAGTTACTATTGTGTGGCTCAGCGTCATAAACACACACACAAACACACACAAACACACACACACACACACACACACACAGAGGCTAAAAATATTAAAGTGTGCATTAGTGCAGCTAATGAGTTATTGTTGTTGCTGCCTGCCATTGTTGCATTGCAGTTGCAATTTATAATCAATTGATGCCATTTATTTAATTAATTTCACTCATTCTATGAATTACGAATTCGCGGCATTCATTGAAATTGGTGCAGCAGAGCGTATACGTAATTAATATAACAATTGTATGTAGATTTTCGTGTAGATATTAAATTATGTGC
Source organism: Palloptera scutellata (assembly GCA_958295655.1). NCBI lineage: Eukaryota > Metazoa > Arthropoda > Insecta > Diptera > Pallopteridae > Palloptera > Palloptera scutellata. The sequence goes on along the minus strand of OY282452.1, from coordinate 30,609,014 downwards.
ACTATTTATTTAATTTAATAATTTTTTTTTTTATTATACACATACAGTAGTGCAGTAAAAAGTAGATAGCATAGAATTTAATTTTCATTTCATACATGTATGTATGTATGTATAAATTTTTTGTTCTATGTCGAGATCAAAGCTTGAGTGAAGTCAAGATTATAGGGATTAAGCTAGATCGGCATCAAGACGATTCGTTCTGATTTTTTGATCTCCTTCGAACCAGAATAATTCATATACAATGAGAGGCACAATTGTCCTACAAGAAATAACTTAGTCGGGACACGATTATTAGCCAAAAATGTAGTCACATCGATAAGTAGCAGCGCTATTCATTCAGATGAAAATCTCTTCAAATCCCGCATAGCTCTCGAAAGTTTCAATATTGTTATCATAAGTTGCGTGGGTTCTTTTTTTCATATCTTGTTTCAATACTGAAAGTTTTGTTATTGTCTCTAATTATTACAAACATAATTGAATAGGAATATTTCAAATCGGATAATGTTTATTACTTCCGCAAGAGAATCAATCAAAAATTGCTACCACTCTATCTCTCTCTTTCTCTCTCTGTTTCTCTCTCCGTTTCTCTCTCTCTCTCTGTTTCTCTCTCTCTCTCTGTTTCTCTCTCTCTCTCTGTTTCTCTACATCTCTCTTTGTTCCTATTTATCTCTCTGTTTCTCTTTATCCCTCTCTGTCTTTCTCCCACTCTGTTTCTCTCTATCTCTGTTTCTCTCTCTCTTTATTTCTCTCTCTCTCTCTGTTTCACTCTCTCTCTCTGTTTCACTCTCTCTCTCTGTTTTTCTCTATCTCTCTGTTTCCCTCTCCTGTTTCTCTCTATCTCTCTCGGTTTCTTTTTATCTCCCTCTGTTTCTCTTTATCTCTCTCTGTCTCTGTCATACTGTGTTTCTCTCTCTCTTTCTCTGTTTATCTCTCTCTCTTTCTCTCTCTCTTTCTCCATTTCTCTCTCTCTCCCTCTTTCTCTGTTTCTCTCATTCTCTTCCTCTCTTTTTCCCTCTCTCTTTCTTTCTTCCTCCCTCTCTTTCTACTTCTCTCTCTCCCCTTTCTTCCCCGTTTCTCTCCCTCTCTCCCCTTTCTCTCTCTCTCTACCCCTTTCTCTCTCTCTCCCCCCCTTTCTCCCTCTCCCTTCCAATTTCTCTCTGTCTCTCCCCCTTTCTCCCTCTCTCTCTCCCCCTTTCTCTCTCTCTCTCCCCCTTTCTCTCTCTCCCCCTTTCTCTCTCTCCCCCCCTTATTCTCTCTCTCCCCCTTTCTTTCTCTTTCCCCACCTTTCTCTCTCTCTCTCCCCCTTTCTCTCTCTCTTCCCCTTTCTCTCTCTTTCTCTCTCTTTCCCGCTTTCTCTCTCTCTCTCCCCCTTTATCTCTCTCTCTCCCCCTTTCTCTCCCCCCCCTTCTCTCTCTCTCCCACCCTTTCTCTCTCTCTCTCCCCCTTTCTCTCCCCCCCCTTCTCTCTCTCTCCCACCCTTTCTCTCTCTCTCTCCCCCGTTTCTCACTCTCTCCCTCCCCCTTTCTCTATCTCCCCCCCCTTCTCTTTCTATCTTTCCCCCCTCCCTTCTCTCTCTCTCCCACCCTTTCTCTCTCTCTCTCCCCCGTTTCTCACTCTCTCCCCTTTTCTCTCTCTCCCCCCCTTTCTCTCACTCTCTCCCTTTCTCTCCCTCTCACCCCTTTCACTCTCTCTTCCCCCTTCTTTCTCTCTCTCTACCCCTTCTCTCTCTCTCCCCTTCTCTCTCTCTCTCTCCCCTTCTCTCTCTCTCTCTCTCTCCCCTTCTCTCTCTCTCTCCCCTTCTCTCTCTCTCTCTCTCCCCTTCTCTCTCTCTCTCTCTCTCACTTTTTCTCTCTTTCCCCCTCCCTTTATCTCTGTCTCTCTCGTGAGAATGAGACTCTCTTTCTCTCCCCCACTCTCTTTCTGTCTCTATCACTCTCTTATTCCCTTCCAGATTCTAGAATATTAAACAATAATCGAATTCTCTCAAAATAAAAAAAAATAAAATTACTATGCAGCTATCTAATGTTTAAATTTGAATAAGGTGAATTTTTCTCATATTACACACAACAAGGCAACAAGGCGTACGAGTGACATGTAATTTTAATGTCACAAACACACTCACAAACATGCACATATGTGTAGAAATAATTTAATTACAATAATAACTGTAATTTGCAAGGCAGTTCATACTCGTATTACTCAATTTAAATTTGAACACAAAACCATAAAGTTTAGTGACTCCCACATTGAAATGACAGACAGAAATATTGCAATAAAACACTAAAACTTATCAAACGAAAACGACATTTGAGTAGTGTAGTAGAGTAGAGCAGAGCAACGCAAAATTTTATTACAAAAAAGTTGCAATAAAATCCGAAAAATACCAAGAAAATTAAATACGAATTTAAACAAGAAAAAAATGAAAAGAAAAGAAACGAGAGCGTAAAACTAAAAAATATGTTAATATCTACGAAAAATGTTTATTTGGCAAATGCATATGTAATGACAACAGTACAAATTTTGTGAGTAGGTTGCAAAAACAACAGATTACGGCGACGAGCGCCGCAGCATTCATTCATATACATATAAGTTGCAAACATTTATTCGAGACTTGAAATAGCCTGCTGTCTGTCTAAATTCTTATGGAAATGAAATGAAGTTGTTGAAATCAGTTAAAGCTTAACTATGTGTTGCTGCCACCACCAGCATTAGTGTTGGTGTTGATGCTGTTAAACCAATATGGCGGCAGTTGAGATTTACCAACACACACACACACTCACACACATCAACACTCGCGAAAATGGCAGCGTCTACCAACGACAACGCAATAATAATGGTGCATAAATTGAAAATGTGTGAACATTTAACACTCAACAATGTTGACAAGAAACAATAGAAACAAAGAAAAAATTGCATGGGTGAGACAACGACATTTGTGACTAACTACGTACAGTGTCTGTGTGTGACAAGATCACAAATTCAACTGGTATTTTGATTCTTTAATGCAACACACGCTGTAACAAAACTGCAGTTTTGGGAAATTAAAAAAAAAAAAAAAAAAAAACTATAACTATAACTATAACACTTTCGAAGCTATGAATAAGTTTACACTATGGATTCATAGTAAAAGAGCTTACGAGTACATATAGTCCATTGCATAATTAAACTAGAAATTTATTTACATATTTTATGTGCAATTTATTTAGCTGAAAAAAAGGTATTTTCTATAGCATTAACCTGAAAATGTCAGAAATGTAATGACACTAATAACACAACAGCAACAACCAACCAACTATCTGAAAAATGGCAAAACATGCACCACAACCAAAACGTCAATTTAAACTAAGCTCATGTCAACTACAATTCATTAGGCAAGTGTCAATTATAGTGAGTAACAAGGGCATAAAGGTGGCAGAGGAAAGGGCAGCAGCAATAACAATGAGGGTAAAAAAATCAGTTTAAAAATATTTCTCTTTCTCCTCTATTTCCCTCTCAAAAATAGTACCTAATAAGTTTACGCATTTTTTTAGACGATTATAGAAAAGTTTTAAGCCTAACATAAAAGTCTCTAGAATCATTGAAAACTGCAAGAAACTTTGAAGACTTCATCCAGCTAGGAATTTCATTAATTGAATTTTGATTTCTCCAACAGCTAAAATGAGATCAGTTGTAAAATGAGATTGATTTTTGGAGATATAATTTTTATTTCGAATTATTCTTTATATATAAAGGGTGTTTTTTTTAGAAGTGTGGTTCTAAATCTATCTAAATCTAATACTTTTTTCGGAGTTGGTCTTTTTGACAGCTGTCACTTGATTTATGCTCAGTTTGGTTTGCCATTTCATAATGAATAGACTTACTCCTGAACAACGTTTGCAAATCATGCAAATTTATTACCAAAATAATGGTTCGGTTCGCGCGCGCTGCGTCCAATATTCGGTCGACATAATCGCCCAGCAGAGTCGGTAATTCAAGCAACCATGGATCGGTTTCGCACCACGTTTACTCTAGTGGATAATGCGCATCCTCAGAGACGCATGACAGTGCGCACCGGAAACGCTATTGCTGCTGTGGAGCAAAGTATCGAAGAAGACCCGAATGACAATTGGAGCTGTGCCCATCCACTTTACGTAAGATTTTGCGGAAGGATCTTGGTTTGCGATCTTACAAAATCCAACTCGTGCAAGAATTAAACCGAACGACCATCAAGCGCGTCGCACATTCAGCGCATTATCTCGCGTCGTGGGCCTGTGGCGTGGCCTCCAAGATCGTGCGATTTAACAGCGCTGGACTATTTTTTGTGGGGTTATGTGAAGTCGCTTGTCTACGCAGATAAGCCTGAGACGATTGACGCCTTGGAAGAGAATATTCGGCGCGTTATTACTGACATACGACCCCAATTGCTGTAAGAAGTGGTCGAAAATTGGGCCTCTCGGCTGGAATTTATTCGAACCAGCCGACGCGGCGGCCACTTGCCCAAAATCGTTTTTAAAACATAATGGCAAAACCTTATCTTGGCCATAACATTAAATCATATGCATTTTATGTCTTCTTAAAAACCACACTTCTAAAAAAAAACACACTGCATTTTTTTAAGACACTATGAATTATCTTCTTTCATTTCATATATACCAGGTTTCATGTATGAAACTGTAATTTTTTTTATGTTTAAAGTAATGAGCATTACTAGCTACACATTTTGCAATCTCTCTGGCAATTTGTGAATGTCTCGCCAAAGCCAAAATAACTGTTCGTTTTTTGAGTCAAACCAGTCATCGAGCCATTTTTTCACATTTTCGTACGAATTGAAGTGCTGCTCAGCAAGTGCGTGCCCCGTTGATGAAAATAAGTGGTAGTCAGATGGAGCCAAGTCTGGTGAATAAGCCGCATGGGGGAGGGCTTCCCAGCTGTACGAATCTACCAACTCCCTAGTCTGTTTTGTTCGATGTGATGGTGCATTGTCATCAAGAAAAATCCCTTTGTGTTGCGTTGACCAGTAACTGTTTCACCTGGTTTCAGAAAGTCAAACAAGAAAACAAAGAGCATTGTCTTCTTTCCGAAGCGATTTGGCTTTGCTGCCGACTTGGCCGGTGTACCGGGCTTAACATATGATCGCTTACCGTTGGGATTCTCGAAATACATTCATTTTTCATCGCCAGTAACAATTCGATGAAGATATCACATTCTTTTGTACCTGGCGAGCAACATTTTACAGGTGGTTTTTTGATTTTCTTGCTGTTTTTCAGTCAATTCATGTGGCAGCCATCTTCCCACCTTCAAAATCAGTCCCATGGCTTTTAAAAGTTACGTTGAGAAATGTATTGTTGGGTCACATTTAATTGCTCTACAAGTTGTTCTTGCCTCATCCTCATCGAGAAAAGCTTGCAATTCGGCGTCTTCAAACGTTTTCGGTGGTCTTTCTTCGTTCTTCTTCAAAATCGCCACTTTAAAACTTATTGAACCACTCGTAGCACTGTGTTTTGCATAGAGCGTAAGCTTTCGGTGAGATTCCAAAGAAGATTTCTTCAATTAGAAACAGGAAATCAATGATGTCGGCATATCGTAGTTTGTAGGCACAAAATGTGACATTTTAACGAGCGAAAAAAAATATGTTGTATGTTGAAACTTGATTCTTTATGAACTGAATATTGTTGACAGAACTAAATGCGAAGAAATGACCCCAATGATTTGGTTTGACCTATTTGGCCTATAGTTTTACCTAACGACACAGAAATGTCATTACCGTTTTCATACATGTACACCTGGTAAAAAGTTATCATTATTTTACATATTTTCAATGATTTTTAAGAGAATCAAAATCTGTCTAATAAAATCCAGAACCAGCTACTGAAAAAATAATTTTTAAGGTTCTATTTCATCTCTTTGTCTTTCTCTTTTTCAACCTATGTGAACGACATACAGTTTTGCTCTTCAAGTGCATTCAATGTGGAACGACTCTCAGAGAGAGAGAGAGAGAGAGAGTACGGGAGAGCAGTGCTAGAGGCTAAGTTTTTATTTGCTGCTTTACTACTCTAATACGCTCTATGGCATTGTTGCGAGATTAGGGAAATATTTGACTGCAAATATTTGTATCGCTTAGAAAAACCCTGTCATTCTCTCTAATTTAACAAACTTAGTCAAAAAAAAAATTACTTTTTAACATTTCATTAAAATATAAAATTAATTTTCATTAAAATAATAAAATAGTTAGAAAGTTATCTTTTCGGATTTTGATCAGGAATAATAAAAGTATAATTAAAAAAAATATTTTTAAGATCATCTGAATTACACTTGTTTTAATGTTTTCTGTTTTGTTTTTTTTGATACGTTTTAAAAAACATTATGATGCAGTTATTGATGAAATTCAAAAGTGGTAAGTTTCCTCAAAAAAAACGGAATTTTTCAGAAAATTTAAGTGGCAACACGCTGGGTGGTTTTAGGCTTTAACCAAATCGAGGCAAAGGGATGTCCTTGAGAAGCAACCTTTATTCACAATGCAAATGTATATGAAAAGATTTAATTGAATATCCACTTGATATTTTCTATTTCTCTCTCTCTCTCTCTCTCACACACATTTTCATCATTTCTGAAATTCCACCTACAGAATTTCGAATAATTTCAACTTTACAATTAAAAAAAAACTGCCATGTAATGTTTAGTTCTCTTTAGTTATCTTCAATATATGCCTCTCTCTCTCTCTCTCTCTCTCCTCCTCCTCCTCCTTTGCTTACTGTATTGGATAGAAATTGACATACAAACACATACAAATGAGTGCATATAAATAGCAATTTATGTGTGTGTGTGTGTGTGTGTAAATGTAATAATGTGCAGTAACAGCAACAGCAACTACAACAACAACATCAACACACTCGAAATTTCATTAATAATGTAAAAATGCACTAACGAGACTTAAATTGATTGCAAATTGGCAAAAGCAAAGATGAAAATGTGAAGAGCAACCAACAGCAATCGACAACCACCAACTCAAATATCAAATGGTAAACTTTGGCAGTAAGTATGCGGATCCTATTTGATAAGTATAAGTAAAGTATGAAGTCGACGTAATGTAACCAAAATATTAAAAAAAAAATATGTTCTTTAAATAGTTTACAATTAAGTTTTGTTTTTTTTTTTTGTTGTTTGAGGTAAACACTTATGCAAAAAAAAGTAAACTAGGAAAAACTTACATTTTCACTTATATATAATAATGCTCACATTTTTCTTTAATTTCCTTCTATTCGTCTCTCTCTCTCTCTCTCTCTCTCTCCGCTTCACTACTATTAACTTGCATACAAAACTTTAAGTTTCCTAGCAACAAATTTTCTCAAATTTATTCTGTCAATTTTTTATTTCCATTTTAGTTTTATTTTAGTTTTTACTCAGTAGAGTACCAACAACAACAGCAGCAGTAGCAAAGAAATAGGTTAAAAGCTATTCACATATACTAATACAAATATTGCGTGTGCACATGAGTGTAAGTGTATTTGTGTGGTGCATAGTTAGTGCAGTAAATGCAAACGTTGCAAGTGTATTTAATCTTTTACTTCTTCTTATTCGCCTGCTACTTCTGCAGCAGCTGCTTTGAGTGAATGTGCAACGACAACGACATAGTTTACACTCTACAATGACAAGCCACCATCATCATTCACCAGCACCACCGACATCACCGCAGCAGTGATGTTTTTAGGTAGCTGCATACCTTTAATGTGCCCCCCCCCCCTTCTCCCCCTCCTTTAATCTTCACACAATTTCACAATTTAGTTTTTCTTTTAGGTGTGTGTGTGTGCGTGTGTTGTGTGCAGGCCAGAATGCACTTAACGAAATTTCTATTTTTTTATTTGTTTTTTATTTTTTGCTATTTTACAATTGTTGTTGCAATTGTACAATTGTGTTTTTCTTTTTTGTTGTTGCTTGCTTATAGCAATGACGTCAAACAAGTGAATTGCAAATAATAATTGCAAAAATAAATTTATAAACAAAACAAAACAAACCGAAAAAAATAAAATAGAAAGAGAGTGTAAATTTTAAGTAAATGAAATATTAAAATTCATATTTTTTGACGTAAGCTTCGAGTTAAGCTGAATTGTTAAGTGCAGCGTCACTGTTAAATATTTTATATTAGAAACATTTTCTAGCCAATTCGTGACAGCTGTTCAAATATATAAAATATTCTCATAATTATAATTTTAAACATTTCCAGAAACTACCAAATTTCATACATGTAATAATTGCTTCAAGTCTTCCTTCATTTAAAAATACTCAGTAATAAATAAAATAATAATTTGAAACCAATTACTTAGCTTTGTATTGTTGAGATATCACACTGAACTTTCAACCATGCCTGTTTAGTTAGAATGCTCAGCAAAATAGCATGTCATGTGTTCTCCTTCTAACAAAGAAGGACACTGGCTGAGGAACTTTTATGGTATTAGCTACAGAAGGCTGGAAACCATATGTGCTACCAAGTCCTTAATCAACCTCCACAGAGGTGATATAAACACGAAATATGTGCTCGAAAAATACTTCAAAGTTATGCTCTGCTGGGTAACAAAACAAGTAAGAGCATAGCAAGAAAAATATTTAAAACCTCAACAGGGAAATGAATGCATGGAACCACAAACCTAAGGAAAAATAGTAAACTAAACTAAAATACCTATAAATAAAGCTGAGAAACTCTCGACACTCCAGAAAAGTGATTATTGTAATAAACATGTGACAATGAATGATCATGCTTAGAACATCAAGACGTCTGATAGATTCAGATAGTCCCTTTAGAAGATTACACGGAGCAATAGGTTTTAAACTTAACTTTACGACTGCAGACGTGGAAATTGATTTAAGATAATTATTGAGTTTGTTCTTCAGTCAACACATGCGTTTTTCACTCACTCCTCAAAAAGCTCAAGGTTCTTAGACCAGGTATAGGAATGACAAATGTTGTCATCGTCAATGCCAAGCAGGTGATGAAAGGGATTGGGTAGGTGAGGCAAAACTCCAGCATTCGAGGAACGATTATCCAATAATACAATGCAATGCTATTTATCACGACATGGTTAGAACGGCCCATTAACAAACCCAATAATGCATCGAATAAAGTTATCGCCGACCAAATGCTCAAGTGGTCGCTGTGGCGTAGTGGTAGTGCGTTGGACTGCTACGCAGAGTGTCCGGGGTTCGAATCTCGGCACAGGCAAAATCAAAAAGTAGAACAAATATTTTTTCTACCCGGCATCCACCACCACCTCTTGGCAGGCAATGGCAAACCTACAAGAGTAAAAATTGCTATGAAAAGCTTTTCACTTCGCCGTTCGGATTCGGCTTTAAACTGTAGGTCCCTTCCATTCATGTACAAATATAACACGCACAATATGAGTGGACGCGAAAAGCTCGGCCTAGGCCCTTCATGGGCTGTTGTGCCATTAAAAGTAAAGTAAAGTAAAATGCTCAATAAATAAATTTCGGGACTATTGTCAGACCCCAAACTCTACCAAGTCCCTTACTCTCACTTAAGACATGGGTATGGTTTCAACGGTTCTTTCGATGAGGACAGTCCTGAGTTTGCGCGTAGAGCGATTTCGATGTAGACCGATCAATGTAGACTATATTTTTCATTTAGCTGACTAAGTTTAAATTAGTTTTTTAGAGGTAAGTAAAGTAAGTAAAGAAGTAAAGTTTTTATGCATGGACTCATAATATTTGAAATATGATTAATTTATAAAATTTCCATCATCATCAATGTGTACTATATAGTGACAAAAACTGTAAACCATAACAAGGTGAATAGATAACGAAAACAACAACACCAATAACAACAAAAGTTGTGTCAATTAACTTGAAAGAAAAGTAAAATGCATATTATAAAATTATGCCAAAAAAAGAAAAAAAACAAACAAACTAAAAATGACAACAACAAAAACTACATTGTTTCATTTTATAGTAAGTAACTAAAGTTAACTTTGCAATACTTTTTATGCAATATTTCTACAGCATAACATAAGCAACAATAGAGTAGTATCAGAGCAGCAAAAATATCCACCCCAAAAAAAAGTGAACAAAAAATGTAAATGCGAGCGACATTTTACAAATTATCATCATCAACAAAATGTCACATACTGCACTGCATTATCATTGTTACCTACTGCTCATGTAGCTGCTGCTGCTGGTGCTGCTGCTGTCACGTATGCGATGTCACTGCTCTTGCGTTTATTGCATACATTATATTGCTGCATAAATTAATTATGTACCTATACATGTATATGTATGTACCATATGTAGTATATAGTATGCACCTCATACACATGTATATAAGAATTTATGCAATGCAACTATTGCTGTCTCATTCGAAAATTAAATTCACTCATTTTTCTTTTATTATTAGTAAATATTAATAACAAATGATATTAAATTTTGCTGCCGTTGCTGCCATTGCAGTGTCATGTGATTGCTGCAACATGGCAAAAATACGAGTAACTTGCTGGCTGTAATGGTGTTGTTGCAACATTTTATGCTGTTGATGTTGTTGGCAATAATGTGAGAATGATGCATTTGCTTCTTCGTTTTTCCTTTTAGCTTTTGTGTGTGTGTATTAATGAGAAAAAAGAGGGTAAGACAACAACAGTGAGTAGAGTACGTATTAAATTCAGCCAGTGTTGCCAGCCAGCCAACATCATTATAATGAAATGCCGAAATGATTAATTAGCAACGCACATTAATTAACAGCAGATGTGATGAGTGTTGAGCTATTGTGTTGATGCTGGTTAGCCTGCTGCTGCTGCTGCTGCTACTATTGCTACTGCCACTGTTGCCGATTCCGATGCCGATGGTAATATGAAAAGTTAAGAAAACTACAAAATAAACAAAATGTGATTTCCAACTACAGAAACAGATATATAAAATTTAAGCTGCTTTAATGACGTCAATTATTTGCTGCTGTTTCTGGTAGAAATACTTTATAATTGCTGGCTGGCTAACCCAGTGGCAGCAGCACTCGCACTTGTGTAATTGCTTTGTATTCGTAGCCATTCATGCTTATCGCAATCGCACAAAATCTCTCATGCAAATTAATTTGATTTCCGCTTCCACTTGGACGTTGATTTTGATATTTTGTATACATTATTTTAAAAATAACAAACATAGAGTATAAATATAAATATCGATGATCACAACAACAGCCGTAGTGACTTTTTGTTATACGAATAAAAATAATATTCATAATATAACGACACTGGCGACAATAATGTCTGCTGCAGCTGGTCGAGAAAGATACCAATAACAACAGCAGCAACGAATAATGAAATGAAACCTCAGACTCATCGACATTCACGACATCAGTCGTCGTCGTTGTTGTCCAAATGTGCCACCACCGATCACCACTCACCACTCACCAACCAGCACCGCTGTCTTTACCTTATTAAATTTTATATTATGAGCTCTTAAATTTTGCTCAAGTTGCTTGCAGTTGTTGCCAGCTTTGATTTTGTTGTTGTTCTTATTTTTATTGCATGAATGTCAGCTGCATACATATAAATACACGCTCACAGATCGACAGACAGACAGACAGACCGACAGACAGAGAAACACACTTAGACATTAAGCAATTTGACAAACGTGATGTTGGAAAATGCCAACATTTAACATTTTACTCGAACATTTGTGAGAGTGCAGAACTTTAAAGCTTACGGTATGGTATGTTGGCGAGATTTGACAGTCAAGTGCTTTTGTCTCAACTGCATCGAATTAACTACAATTAAGTAAGTATGTACATACAATTGACTTAAATTCTCAGAAGGTTGACAAAAGTTAATCTCATTTACTTGTAATACATGCAATACATACATATGTACACAAGTAGAAACTGCTGATGTTGAAAAGGTTTTTGACAGTTTTTCAAGTTTGATGTTGATTCAAAGATATTTTAAAATAAGGCTAGACTAGCAACCCCAGAGCACCTAGAGACCATCGTACTTTCGATTTTGCTACGAACTGTAAAAACGATATGCTAGAATCTGCGTTGCCGTTTCGTAATTTCGATATTCGGATCAGGTATGCTTGAATATGAACGGATCGTAAATTCGATATATTGATTTCGATATTTCATATAAAAATTATTTTATTATCAAAGCGAAAATCACAACAAATAGCGCGCAGAACAAAAGGTTGAAGGATTTAATGAAGGAAAAGCGTGGCAACGCTCATGGATTTGCTAAAGGTGCTAAAGAGGATGTCCTGAGTTTTTGAGGAAGTATCATTCGCCAATTGAATAGTGTGTGTCCAACAACTAAGAAACTAGCAAGTTAGGAAAATATATGCAACGTTTCGTGTGCATCCAGCGATTAAGCAATTCCTTTTTTGCACAATTAACTGAAAAACATTTCCTTATTTTGTTTCAATATTGTGAAAGAAATCATTTTCTTTTATTTTTTTAATCTTCTGTTTCTGTCAAGGCAACAGATTTCGAAAATCGATTGTTTGTTTTTTAGTTGATTGTTTGTTTTTTAGTACAGACTCACGATAGTTGAGTTGCAGTTTTCCCTTTTTGTACACAAAATCGGGTTCTAGCATAAAGGTGTAGAACTTTTCGAGGCAGTAAATACTTATTTTGAAACTGCACTCAGAAAGTTGAACTTGATACCAAAAATGGGAGGATTCGTATTTGCATACTTTTGTACTGAACATTCCTGACCTTATCGAAAATGGCATGCTCAAAACTAAACACTAAAAAACACACCTTATTAATCACCTAACTGTGTATTTAGGAATACAGGTTTTAAACCAATAAAATAGTCACCATGTACATTAGAGCGGGTCGGACCCATACAAAATAAAAAGTATGAAAAAACCACCCCCTATCTGATGGGGTAGAGTATTTCAAAACAAATTTTGTTTTTTTGGCCCACCCTAAAATCCATCAAAATTAATTTTTGTCTATAACTTTGGCAGTTGATTTGCGATTATAAATGATATATTGTTGTAAAAGGCTCAACGATTGCTACATTCTCAGGTGTTATTCACCTCCGAAGTCATTTGTAATAGTTAGGTCGCGTACTCAGAGCTGTACTCCCTAAAGGCAATTATTTCCAAAAATTTGAAGCTCTTTCCGATGACGATCTTTCCGATGTAAAAAATAAAAACTTTTCACTAAAAAGTATCGAGAAAGTTTTAAATGTGGCAAAGCAGTTGGAAGAATACATTTTGGAGAGCGATCCCTTAAGGGTTGGAGCAGAAATATTTAAAAGAAATCTTGAAAACAGCTTAACTCCCTATCAAGAAATTTATAAAGACTTACGAAATAAGAGCAAACAAACTTCATTAGAAGATTTTATCAAACCAACAATCGTCGAAAGGATGCCCGATTCTGATACCGGATCAAGCTCAGATTTTGAACTAGTACGAGCAAAACGCTCGATACAAATCATACTAAGTGATGAGGTGGAGTAGAAAGTTATGGTTCTATTTTTTCTTTAATTTTTTTAATTTATTTCAACTTGAATATGTTACGTAGAATTGAAATTTTATTTTATTTTGTTTTTGTTTAAATACAAGAATCAATCGAATTTTATTATTATCCAATTTTTTATTAAAAATTTTTTTAGTTTGGAACCAAACTCTGATTTTTGTATGGAGTTCATATCCCCTACAACGCGATTTCCAACAACGCGGCATTTTTTGGGAACCTATTCCCCGCGTTGTAGGAGGGTTACCTGTACTTAAATAATTTAGATTTTTTTGTTATAGCTCAAACCAAAAATATTTATCAATATTTATTGTTATCTATCCAGTGCCTGGGAATAATATTGTAATGATATATCTGACACTTTCAACTTGTGATCGACATCTGATACTTCGTGATCACTTTCTGCATCATCCTCACTTGAACAAGGCATGTAGCCAGTGGAATACAAGGATTTTTGTGGAATGTCTGAAAAAACATTATATTCAGGCTCAATTTCCATTTCAGCATCATCAACTTATTGTATGAAAGTTTCCACCAACGACAACAATCTTGGTCTGCACTGATCAATAAAAAAATTTATGGCATTGGCGGGAATTTTAGTGGAAGTAGAACAACTGCCACTGTTGGTATATAATAATTTAGTTTACGATGTTTTGGGACACTTGAAATATCGTTGCATTTTAAAAAAAGCAAATATTCGATAACATTGTGGCGGTTTTTAGGGTAGTCCAAAAAAATAAAAAATTTTAAATACTCTCAACATAAGCTTTCAGATAGGGGCAGGTTTTCTGGGTTCTTTTTTTGTGACCCGCTCTAATGTACATGGGCAACAAAATGGAAAATATTCAAATACAAACTCTTTTATGGTATATCAAGAATATTACGAGTATGTACGTGAGTATTCAAATTCGAACCCTGGTATTCTGGAACATGCAAATGTGCAGAAATATCAAGAATATTCCGTTCATTGGTGTTCAAATACAAACTCTGATGGCTTTGATCAAGTGCATATAAAAAAAAGACAAATATTGCTTACTAGTGGGTGCATCGATATGCAAACCCAGATGTTCTTTGATAAGTATATGTAACAGAAAAGAAAGTTTAATTCTTTAATGCAACAACAGCCAATGGAGAACCTTCTTCTTTTCTTCTTTTAATGGCACAACAGGTCATGGAGGGCCTAGTCCGAGCTTCTCCTTTCCATTCACGTTGTGCGTGTTATATTTGTACATGACTGGAAGGGACCTACAGTTTTATGCCTCTTCCGAACGGCGAGGTAAAAAGTTTTTCATAGCAATTTTTACTCTTGTAGGTTTGCCATTGCCTGTCAAGAGATGGTGCTGTGTAGAAAAATTATTTTTTCTACTTTTTGATTTTGCCTGTGCCGAGATTGGAACACCGGTCACTCTGCATAATATTGCAACGCACTACCACTACGCAACAGCGACCACTATAATGGAGAACCAAGCCGAGCTTTTCGCATTCATTCAAGTTGATCGCGTTATATTTGCACGATAATGGAAGAGCTTACAGTTTTACGTGAAGTGATGATTTTACTTAGGCAATTTTTGCTTTTGGTTTGCCGTGCTGAAAATTATTGTCGGAATTTTTTATCCTTTCCTGTGGCGAATTTTTGAACTCATGTACTCCAGCATACTATGAACTACGCCAACGTTCAGAATTTGCATATGAGTGAAAATACTTATCAAGAATGTTCAGTACATGAGCGTTAAAATACGAACACCTGATGTTCTGGAACATGAAGAACTTTCAAATAAGAACTTTAAATGTTCTTAAATAAGTATGTAAGTAATATGAACACTGATGTTCCAGAACCGGTTCATGTGCAAAAAGTTGCTCCATACATTAATTTTCATATATACCAACTCAGTTCAAAAAGTGCACTCAAGGAAAAAAAATATGGGCCCGGAGGGAAAAGAGAACACCTTTCTTTTGAATAAATATAAACATATATCTTGGTCTGCAACCAATTTTAACCAATTTTGGAGATTTTTACGGCTTTTCGGACCCCAATTTTGAAAATTCATCAAAAATATAATTATCCACTTTTGTCAAAACTACTCGTAACTGTTGTTAACAATTTGGCATTCAAATTGCACATAGAGAGGCATTGAAGAAAAAAATTCAGGTCCCTGGGGAATCAATCTCGTTAGGTCTGTTCACTTATGACCGACCATTCAAGTGCTGAACATTTTATAAATAAACCAATAAAAAGATAAACATGATGAGGCTGTTGCTCATGTGCCAAACTTTACATAGTAATCATATAGTTTTGAATGGTGTTCACATGGTGTTCAAGTTTGTTCAAATGCAAACTTTAATTATAAAAGTATCAACTCATATAACGAGAAGCTAACAAAAAACCTTCCATACATATTTTTGGAAATTTTCATATAACTAATATCAATTTGGTATTTGAAAAGTTTTTGTATTATTAAAGGAATTTTAATTAAACTAAACTAAGGTTTCCTTCCATCATCATCACTCATCACTTTCGATATATACTCGATTGTATTTTTACTGATTTGAAATAGATATACCATACTATGTATGTATGTATATTATTAATCCTGTAAGTAAATAAAACTCATGTAGCATGTGGCATGTGCATGTGAAACTTAGACAAATCGCTACTTATTGAAAGAAGAACAATGAAATCAATTCATAACCAGAAAGAAAACAATCAGGCTTTTCATCGGCGAAGACGACGATCAACAACAGCCTCAAGAAACACAGCAATTACAGCAGCATAGAGAAGGAAAAACTTTCGTGCCGATTTTCATCAATAATTTGATGTAGCAGCAACGGCAGCAGCAGCAGCAGCAGCAGCAGCCGCCACATCAAAGAGAAAACTCCGCCGTCACACAATTTAACGTTATTGAACTCAAAAGATAAGAAACAATAAGCAAAAAAAATTAAAAGAAAAAGAAAACGCAAAATATATACTATCAAGAAGAAACTTTGGATAAGCTTCAAGAGATTCTACATACATACCATACACACATAGCATGAATGCGATAGATGGAAATGTAGAACAAAAGACTCGATGCGAGTGAAATTGAGTGTAGTGGAGTGAAGTAAAGTGCAGTGAAGGCGTTCGTTGGTTCCGTGGTTAGCGTTCGCGTTCAAACATTTCGAAAGGCAATTTATGTAATTACAGTAGAGTGAAGGAAATGGTGTTTAAGTATGCAACCAGATAAGAAAAGAAAGAAAGACAGAGAGAGAGAGAGAGAGAGAGAGAGCGCAAATTAGAGAAAGAAAAAGCAAGATTGCTGGGGCTGTTGTGGGTGTGTCATGCACTCATACATGCTGGAGAAAATTTAATAAATCCAGAACGTTAAAGAAGACTTGCAAGTACATACAAGTAACAAAACTAAAGTTAAGCAGATAAGGAAAAGACCGACCATAACGTAAGAAATATACAGCATAGAAGAGACCTCCTAAACAAAACAAAGAAGTTCTTGATTGTACATAGCAGCAATTTAAAGGATAGCTTAGGAGAATAATGAAAAAATCACAACAACTTTGAAATATATTTTCCATGTGGGACTCATTTCAAAAAAAAAAACCCAGAAACAAAAAAGTTTTACTTACAAGAATCATCACCATACGAGCATACGACCATGCCATACTTGAGAGTGAGTATAAAGCTGCTGTGAGATTATCAGAAAAGGAAGAACGAAATGAAACTTTACAAGGAAACAAAATACCAACGAAACACTACACCGGATAACGGCAAGTTGACAATGAATTGTACGATAAATGTGAATTGCTGCTGTGCCCATCTCCTCCATGGTGACTGTGGTGGTACACAGCAGAACAACGTTCCCACCATCCAGTAGAGCTAATGTCACTAATGATAACTTTATGTGCGTTTCCAAAAGTAACAACAAATGTAGCATATGAGATATTTACATGTAGAAGTGGAAGCTCATATACTTGAGAAGTGATTTACTTACGTACTCATAAGTACCTACTGTGGGGGGAAAAAAACTTTTTCACAAAAGTTTCATCCAAAGTAACAACTTCGGAAAGGTGAGCGCTACTGTAAAAGTTCTTGGTTGCCTGTTTGGTTGTTGGTTGGCAGTAAGAGTAATTGCAAAAAATGCCGAAATGTTAAGGAAATATGGAACAACAACAATGCACATTAGTAGGTAGGTGGTAGTAGGTTGGTAACTATGAATAAAAAAAAAGCAAAAAAAAAACCAGAAGTTAAGTACATGTTATGTGCAGCTGTAGTCCTTTCTCCTCACTTATTTTTCATAAATGTTTCTGATTATTCTTGGAAAATATTTTTGCTAATAGCTTTTAAAAAGTTTCCTTTTTCTTCTTTCTCGAAATGTATGCAAGGCAAATTGTTTCATCTTTTTGATGGCTTCATTAAAAATTCATTTTTATTATGCACATCTTGTGCTCTGCTAAAGGGGATTTTTAGACCAGTTTTGTAAAGCTACTTTAAATTAATGAAAATGTGAAACAGTGGGCAAAACATTCCACAATAAATAGAGATTTTATCAATCGAACGATATTTGATAAAATTTTGTGGGGTTTTTATAAACTTTTTCTTTTCTGTGGAAGAATAAAATACTCTCAAAAGGAATGCAAGTGTTAATAACGGGTATTTTTTTAGAAGTGTGGTTTTCAATCTGGCATTACTTTTTTCGGAGTTGGTCTTTTTGACAGCTGTTACTTGATTTATACTCAGTTTGGTTTGCCATTTCATAATGAATAGACTTAGATTTACTCCTGAACAACGTTTGCAAATCATGCTAATTTATTACCAAAATAATGGTTCGGTTTGAGCGACTTTCACAAGAAAATTTTGTTCAGCGATGAAGCTCACTTTTGGTTGAATGGGTACGTTAATAAGCAAAATTGTCGCAATTTGGAGTGATCATAATCCACAAGCCATTACATCCTCAGGAGCCGTTACATCCTCAAAAAGTCACTGTTTGGTGTGCTCTATGGGCAGAGGGAATCATTGGTCCATATTTCTTCAAAGATGAAGCCGGTTATAGCGTTACAGTCAATGTGGAACGCTATAGAGCCATGATTAATGACTTTTTCGTGCCTGAATTGGAGGATGTTGATGTGGACGACCTTTGGTTTCAACAAGACGGCGCTACACGACATACAGCCAACGAAACAATCATTTTGTTTGAAGGAAACTTTTGGTGATCGCATTATCTCGCGTCTTGGGCCTGTGGCGTGGCCTCCAAGATCGTGCGATTTAACACCGCTGAGCAATTTTTTGTGGCGATACGTGAAGTCGCTTGTCTACGCAGATAAGCTCGAGACGATTGACGCCTTGGAAGAGAATATTCGGCGCGTTATTACTGACATACAGCCCCAATTGCTGCAAAAATTGGGCCTCTCGGCTGGAACTTATTCGAACCAGTATTGCCACTTGCCCGAAATCATGTCAAATGTCAAATCCTTATCTTTATAATAAAGCTAAATTCTTGGCCATAACATTAAATCATATGCGTTTTATTTCTTCTTGAAAACTACACTTCTAAAAAAAAAACACCCTGTATAATCTAGAAAAATATACTGCGTGAAATGTGAGTCTCTTAGGTAGCTTAACATATACTGAACGAATTGAACTTTGATGCTTGAAACTCAAATCAATCTTACAATGGCCCTAGTGAATCCCATACAAAGTAAACGTAAAGAGTTAATAGGTTCTAGAAAAATTGGAAATGCGTGGAAACGCTTCGAAGCTTTTCGCAGCGTTCAAAAAATGTTTTATTTGATGTGGTTACTGTGGCGTAGTGGTAGTGCGTTGGGCTGTTACGCAGAGTGTCCGGGGTTCGAATCTCGGCACAGGCAAAATAAAAAGAAGAAAAAAACAATTTTTCTACACATGGCGACCAATGGCAAACCTACAAGAGTAAAAATAGCCCATGAAAAACTTTTCACCTCGCGGTTCGGATGCGGCATTAAACCGTAGGTCCCTTCCATTCATATACAAATATAAGACGCACAACATGAATGGATGCGAAAAGCTCGGCCTAGGCCCTCCATGGGCTGTTGTGCCATTAAAAGAAAGAAAGAATGATGTTTTATAAACTTAGTAAGTAAAATAAAGACTCAAAAAGTATCACCTAAACTGGATTACCCCAGTGTGTGTTCTGAGAAAATACTCCCCGAGAAATTTGGATTTCTTTAGTGATATCAGTGTTCAAAAAAGATTTGATAATAATAAATGAAAACCCAAAAAGTATCATGAAAATTAGAGTTACAGGGTTAATATGTTATAAACCGTCTTTAGCGACGTTAGAGTTGAAAAAATTATAAATAGAACCCAATTTTTTATACACAATAAGGTCCTAAGAAATCTAATAAATGGAGTAAGAGGGTTAATAAATTTAAAAGCAAATATTTTCTTTGAACCTCTGAGCTCAAACCTAAACCTCAAAAAAAAAATATTTAATAAAAATAAAGTCTATGATCTTTTATAAACTTTTGCAAAATAGCAAAAAGCTTCATAAAATGTTCGATTTATTTATGTAACTTTTTCTCAACTCAAAACGTTGACCACATAAGAGTTAAAAAGGCTCTAAAAAAATACTCCTAGTAAAATATTAACTCTACTGACTCTGTAATCAGTAAGGGGTAAATTTTATTTCAAAACAAAATTCCTCATAAATGATATCGCCTTTTGTAAATTAATAATTAAGAAAAAATATTCGAAAAATATGTATATAAACTTCACAAAATAATAACCAAAAAAATAAGAGACCTTTAGTTAATATGTTTTGCGAAAATAATCGCTCTGAAACATTGAAAATATTTAAAGTTGAAAAAATTATTCATAAAAATAATTCTTTAGGTGTTTATAAACTTCTTTAACATAATGTCGGAAAATAGTGACTGTAGAGAGTTAATAAGTTCTTGAAAAATATTCGCCGTGACATTTTCCACAGATCATGAAACACAAAAATCAGCTCAAACACAACATCAAAGCTCGAATAATCAGGGCACACCGAACAAATTTTGGTACTTGATATCATCAATATTCAACCAACTCTAATTGCCAGTAGCTTGAAATTGTCGATTGCACACCTTCGACACAAAACACTCCATCCAAATCGCTTATTTAGGAATGAATGACGAAAGAGGAAATATTATTTTTCAAAATTCTTTTCAATAAAAACAAAAAAAATCTACATAATACAAAGAACATTCGAATGCAACACGCTGATATTATGTAAGTATTTCATATCAAGTACGAACGAGAGTGTCATGTTGAATTCTGATCGGATTGAGTTCATATGTATGTATGTATGTTTTTGGTTAGGTATTATTAATTAAAGAAATAAATAAATATTGTATATTTTTATTAAATACTTATTTATATAAATATGTACCGTAGTTAAATGAGAAACACTTACATCACAATATTCTTCAATTTTTGTTTCGTTCTGCCGCAGTTTCTTGTTACTAGATTATGTAAAACGTTTTTTTCTTGGGTTTTCTCATTTGACTTGTTGTTGTTGTAATTTTAAATTTCTTCCGTTTTTGTTAATAGAACAATGTGTAGTTGCGGCTTTTGTTGTTGCTGCTGCTGGAACTGTCGCTTTAACTGTTGCTGTTGTGTGTATTGCTGCTGTTCACGTAATAGTTGCTGATTCAGTTGTTTCTGCTGTTGCTGCTGTTGTAGTATGTGCAATTGTTGCATTTGTCGCTTGTGGTGTTGATTTTTGCATATATCCATTATTATTTTTATGTGTTACCGATTAATCTTTTCATTATTTCTATTTTTTGTTTTTATTTTTACATTTATTACTTTTTATTTAGGAAACGTACCTGCAAAACAAGAGGAGAGGGGGATGATTAAAAATTAATTTTTTTTATTTATACCTTTAAATATTTTGCCGTACGAAATAAATATAAATAGTTAGCGTATACCCGTTTATTTTTGAATCGAATACAAAATAATTGCTTAAAGGAGATTTTTAAACTACATATTATATATCGTTTTTGTAGCGATACGATACACCTTGCTAGAAAGTCTTTAACTAATGGAAAAAAGTTCTTTGATTTTAATAAGTTCCTAATACTCTTATAGGATTCGAGAACTCTGCAGGGGAAAATTAGCTTTCTTATGTATTTATGATTTGCCGGAGCAAATTTGTCCTGATGTTTAACGATTCTCGAATGGGATTCTCTACTCCAACATTCATAAATGACAAGTCGAGAGTATTTTAATATTGCTAATTCAGATCATAGTGACTAGAATGCCTACAAGCTTCCATATATGTATAATTGCCTTCTCACCTATCTACATGAAACTTGGAGGAATACTATTCTAATTTAAAATATATATTTTAATATTTCAGAGTACTAAAGAAAGTTAACGACGTTTTAAATCATTTCTGTATTCATGGAATCTTTAACTTCTTCTTCTTATTTCTTTTAATGCCACAACCGCCCACGGAGGGCCTAGGCCGAGCTTTTCGCATCCACTCATGTTGTGCGTGTTATGTTTGAATATGAGTGGATGGGACCTACAAGTTTATGCCGCATCCGAACGGCAAAATGAAAAGCTTTTCATAGGCAATTTTTACTGTTGTAGGGTTGCCATTGCCTGGTCCCGTATAGTAAAATAGTTTTATTCTACTTTTTGATTTTGCCTGTGCCGAGATTTGAAACCCGACCAAAACACTACCAGCTACGCCCCAGCGACCACTACATCAATCTTTAACTTCACCAGCAATTCAATTGCTTAATGAAAAGTCACACTTTCTGCAACTTAAAAAATAATACAACAATATAATTTTCACGCATTTTTTAAAATTAATAATAACAAAAAAAAAAAAAAAAAATC
Organism: Palloptera scutellata; assembly: GCA_958295655.1. Taxonomy (NCBI): domain Eukaryota; kingdom Metazoa; phylum Arthropoda; class Insecta; order Diptera; family Pallopteridae; genus Palloptera; species Palloptera scutellata. The sequence continues at coordinate 30,586,707 of OY282452.1, read as the reverse complement.
AGCAAAACTAAAATCTCCCTTGAAAGCGTTGAAAATAGTATTAATAAGCAATTAAACGGTATTAAAAAAATTAATTATAAAATATTTTAAATTTGATTTTCTCATTATATTTTTATATTTAACAAATGAGTCTAAGCTTATGCTTAAAAATAAAAAAATAAAAGCTAAGGATTAGCAATGAGCCACAGCAAGTAAATACAGTAATCCCCGGTTAATTGGACCACTCTTAATTGCATTTCCCGTTTAATAGCGCCAGAAATATTACTTTTTAAGTTCAAAATATTATACTGAAACTACTCGATTAATTGCAGAGCTTGATTGAGTTGGAAGTCAAGACTTAGAAGCCAACACAAGGAAAAGTAATGCATTCCTTTAATTAAATCATAAAAACTGGGAGGGAGATAAAACAAAAAAACAAATAAAATAATAGCCAAGGGATATTACATTCTACCTTGACATCAAGCGGAGACTAACTCTTGCCAACAGGTGTTACTACGGGCTCAGTAAGCAATTGAGAAGTAGAGCCCTCTCTCGACCGACGAAAATAACGCTCTATAAGTCCCTCATCCTTCCCGTCCTAATGTATGGCGCAGAGACGTGGACATTGACCATCAATGATGAGAGGCTGTTAGGCTGCTAGGAGCGTTCGAGAGGAAGATACTCCGTAAGATCTTCGGTCCAGTATGTGTAGACGACGTGTATTGTATTAGATGGAACGATGAGCTGTATGAGCTGTATGCCCACGCCTGACATAGTCAAGCGTATAAAAATCCAGCAGCTTCGCTGGCTGTGTCATGTTGAGCGAATGAAAGAAAGCGCTCCGGCTAGAAGGGTGTTTTATTCGAACCACGGTGGAGGAACTCGCAGAAGAGGACGTCCTAATCTCCGTTGGAATGGCCAGGTGCGGGCACCTGACTGTACTTGGCCTTATAAACTGGCGCCAGCGCGCGCATAGCAGAGGCGACTGGCGAAGCTTTGTAGACGCGGCCAAGATCGATCATCGGTTGTAGTGCCAGTTAAGTAAGTAAATATATTACATTCTACAATAGCTAACAATTTACAACGAATGGGAATTCGAAAAAAATATGTAATTTTTATGAAAAAAATAATACAGTCTTTTGATCAAGTCACAAGGGATAAAAGTTCCAAATAACAATCATTCAGTCAAATCATACAGAATGAAAAAGTGAAAAAATTCGATTATGAAAATATTTTTTTTAAATTCTTTTCTTTTGTTACCTTCAACACACAGGGTGTACCCCTATGATGCAAAGCATTGTGTTGATGAGAAGGAAGATTGATAGGGGGGAGGAAGAACGAGGGAGAATGAGAGACAGAATGCAATCGCACAGGACACCGATAAAGAGATAGACAACAATTGTGGCTAGTGTTATAGCTTCACCATAACGAACTTTTATTTTTACTTTATCAAAGTCGACTATGACCTCATGTAGCGCCAAAACGTAGAGCTTTTCGCATCCACTCATGTTGTGCGTGTTCTATTTGTACATGAATGGAATGAAATTAGAAGGAAAGCACGGGTGAGGGAAAAAAATTTCTAATCTTCAAAGCGTCAAAGAGTTAAAAATTACAATCTTTAATCACGTCACATAGAATGTGAAATGGGTAAAATACCATGATGACCGCTGATGATGCAAAGCTTTTATTTCTTTCATTTTTTCAAAATAAATTTTAATAAATTTAACACAAATACAAACAATTAGTTAAAACGGCATTTGCCAACAAAGAAGAATCATTAAAAAAAAATGAATAAATAATAAAACATATACGCTAATCAAGTTGACCTTTGTGACAAGCTTTAAATTAGACAAGACAGAAAAGAAACAACAACAACATCTATTTCAGCACAAAAAGAAACAGAAAAGGCAAACCTGAAAATAAACAAAAATAAACTAAAGCTCTCATATGACAATAAAATAGTCAGGGGACAACAATAGACAAAAATTTACAGTGTGCACAAAAAAGGAAAAAAGAAAAAAAACAGAAATAAAACAGCAACGATTTTTTAGTTGAATGCACAGAAATTTGCCTAAGAAATTAAACGCGCACACATCTTTGGAAACATGCAAGAGCCGCACACAGGCAAACACACTCGCACTCGCACTCAAGTGAGAGTGAGCTTTTCAGAAATCACACACTGGCACACACGCAACAACCACACACACATGGCAATATTTCATTTTTTTGAGGCAATTTTTTATTTTTCGTTTAACTGCAGTTAAGAGAGCAGCAGCAACCACAACAACAACAAGCAGCAAGCAGCAAGCAAGCAACAAGCAACAAACAGCAGCAATTGATTTCAATTGAATTCATTCGCTTTCATTAAAATCAAGTGTGGCTGATGAATTCGAATTTGGTGCTGAATTGCGTGCGTATGTAATATGTACATGAGTATGTCTATGTATGCATGAGTGTGCTTGCGTGCATTTGTTGCTGACAACGAGTTCACAACAAGTTGCTCTAGCAAATGTACTCGGCAACTATAAACGTCGTCGTTGTTTAAATTTAGCCTCTGCTGTGTAGTACAACAAATGGTTTTGGTCTCTCTCTATTGAAAGAAATTAGTATTGAGATCTTTATTATGCCACCACACTGCATCATCACCATCATCCACAACATCAGCATACATTAAAAAAAATAAATTGCTCAAAACTGATCGTCAACATCATGACGACGACAAGTAATAAATTTTATTATTTTATATTCATTTGCATATTAAGTTTATGACTTCTACCACATACATATGCACACATATGATTCTTCTTCTTTGTTTGTTTTGACCCACTTATGATTTGATAAAACAGAAACAAGAAATTAACAACAACAACAAAAAAATAATAAAATAATAGCACTTAAATAGCACCTCCACCATCCAAACATGTTGGCAACTCTAATAGGAAACTCAAATACGAAACTAATCAAATGAAATTAGATTTTATTTCCATCAGTTTTTGTTAGCTGCTTTTGAATTAATTTAACCATCACCCAAAAAGTTGTCTATATGTAAATTAACAGCAACAACATAAATATAAAAAAAAAAAATAGCAGAAACCAACCATTACGAAAGCAACGCAAATTAGCACAGAAAAAGTCTATTGACACAACAATCGAAAATCCAAATAAACGGCGACTTTAAATTTCGGTAAGTAGAAAAAATCGAAATTATGAGATCGCCAGAGAAAAATCGCCAGAGCAGCAAATATTGATGGAGCCAATACAAGGTGGTACGAGAATTAATTTTGTGACGTAAGCAGGAATTCTGCCATGCCAATCAGTAGATTGGCTGCTGGATTCTTTCAATCGCATCACCAATCATAAGGTGAAAAATGTTTCAATAACTAATACCAAATTCAGTCAATAGTCAATGAATAGTAAGCAAATTTGAATTAATTTATCATTCCTTCAATCAAATCACAAATAATCGTCAGAAGAAGAACTACCAATACCAATCTCAATCACTTGTACTTGTAGGAAAAATAGTCCATTTCTTTCAATCACATTTCAAAGATTAGAAATAGTTGTTTTAATATTTTAGATTACAATCTCCACAATCTCACAAAGATTCAGAATTGAAAAATACCAGCAAAAATGATTTATATAAGAAAAGACTGCAAGATTCTCAATCATAGCCGGTACTGCTAATAAGGTTTTAGACTTTGTTGTGCCGGTTTTCGAAAGATATAAATAAATATTCAAATATTTCAAATATTTCCTAGACTGAAAGAAATTCAATTTACATAATGTAAATTCTAAAGAAATTCAATTCAAATAAAAGTAATGCATTCTTCCAAACAGTTAAATCATTTACAAGAAAATTATTGCACTCTTTCCAACAAATTGAAACGATTAAAAAACAAAAAATTATTAAAATTAAAAAAAAAAATTTTACGTAAAATTTTTTATAAACCTGAAGTGACCTGAAATTTGAAATTTATTACAGATTCATGATCAGCAGTTAATAATACTCCAGCAAAATCGGGCCACAACTAATTTACTATTATGCTGTTGAACAGAATTTGAAATTTTCCTATGGGGCATCAGAATTTTATCTATGGTATTTTCATGACTTTTACTCTAGAAGAAAACAAAAAGTTTTTAGGCTATCCGAAAATGAGGTGGATTTTGTTATTCCTAACTTTAAAGGCCTTGTATTTGCTGTAAAGCTAATTTTCTCCCACATCCATAAATACAGCATCATTTCAGGCTGCGTTTAAGGAGGATGGCATAAAATTAGAACAAAATCTAAAGGGAATGACTTTTAGAACTCTGTGGACATAAGATTATGACTCACTCTATCTGAAATTGCATATATACTTAAGAAAAGTGTGAAAAGTAATTCATTTGAGAGAAAAACCTTCGAAATCGTGTTTAAAAATAATTAAATTATTGTGCATGTAATAAAACTTATAATGCAGAAAACTAAAATAATTACTTACTTTACCAAAACATTTACTCACCTCAAACTAAAACAAAAAATTGTTTTGCATGCATGAGAGAGAAATCAATGGGCTGGAATAAATGAGTAGGATCCCTGTAGGATCCAACTTATCTAGTCTATCTATCTAGTTTTAAACACATCAGATCAACCACTTTTTTATTCTATTATTCAGTGAGAATATTGTCTTGTAATTCTCATTTACTTTTACAATATTTTTCACTTATGGTATAAGGATTTGGAAATGTCACAAGGATCACACTGATGAATCCCAAAATAAAATTTAAAATATGTATAATTTGGAAGAAATTAATAAAAATTAATTATACCAAATTTAAAAAATTTTTTCTTTTTTTTTTTTTTTTAATTTTCAACTTTTTTTTATAAAGAAATTTATTTATTAATTATTTAATATAGTAATTAATCCTAGTACAACAACAAACATTTTTATATTAATTACATCAATACTACTAATCACGAGTGTAAAAATGATTGTATTTATCCATAAGCAAATGGTTGTAAAACTGAACCAATTCGATGGGTCTACAAACTATTCCAAAAATATACGTCAAAAAAGTACCTGCTCATTTAAAAAGCCGGCTTAAAGGGTTTGTAAAAATTATTTTTATCGTTAAATTGGCGTCACTATCCTGACGTGAAGTTTGAGCTGTCATTTTGTTTATTTGTCTGTTCATCTCAAGTGGTTATATTGCGATTTTTACATACAATAAATAAAAATATCGAACAAAGAATTTGTCTAAAATTTTTTTTATAATGCAAATGGAATTTCGTATGCTGAAAGCACGTGCATGTGAATGGAGCCTTCCAACTTAGCCGAAACCGAAAACCACCTGTTTTCTTTGATTATCGCGGTGTTGTGCACTCGGAATTCTTGCCAGAAGGTCAGAAGGTAAATAAAGAATATAAACTGGGCATTATGCGGAGTTTGAAGGCGCAAATTCGTCGAAAAAGGACAAATTTGTGGAAAGAAAACTCATGGATTTTGCACCACGGCAACGCCCCATCTAGCAAGGCTATCATTGTGAACGAATTTCTGGCCAAAATCTAAACAAACATCATCGAACCACCACCGTATTCACCTGATATGACACCGCGGTTGACTTATTTCTCTTTCCAAAACTCAAATTACCACTTCGAAGCACCCGTTTTCAATCATTAGGAAAATGCGTTCGAAAAGTGTTTCGATGATTGAATTATTCGTTGGCATACTATAAGTGAATCATTTCGGGAGGGGCCTAATGTGAAGGTGATACAATAAATTTGAATGAGTAAAAAATTTATAGTGTTTTATTGACCAATTATTCCCCAGAATGTATCTTTTCACTAATTGAAGTGAACATCTATCTAGCTACTAAACTTGAAAAGATATGCAAGTCTGCTCGGTAAACCAGTTTACCGGACTAGTTGGTTTGCCTACAGGGTATTTACTATAAACTTGTAGTTTTTGCGAAACCTTCAATAAATACACATTTCAAATATTATATTACATATTTTTAATAGCTTTTTAAAAGTCTACACTACAAACTTTAAGTGATTTTCACGAATGGTATTTGTTGTTCCTCTAGCGTAAGGCGTAAAAATGTTATTTATTTTAGTTTGTGCCGTAAATTAAATAAAACTAAAGTAAAAACCAAAATATATTATTGACATAACCTCCAAAAAAAAAATTAAAAAAAAACAAATGCTGTCTATTTGCCATACATATTTACAGTAATCCCCAGTTAAATTGTTTTCGCTTAATTTCTTCCCTCGTCTAATAGGGTCTCAAATAAATGCATTTAAGCTTAAGATATATTAAAAATTCCATAGTTAATTCAGCTAATAACTCAGGACCCAATGAACTGGGGATTACTGTATCTTGCTTGGGTGTTAATAAACTCAATGCTGTTTTATTTATGAAATTCTAAAACGTTCATGAAGTTTTTGTGATTTTTATGTTTAGGTAAGATATTTTTTTGTGCTTTCGAGGGGAATTTTGGTGTGGTTAACAAATTGTTACGTTTTGGTAAGTTTCGAGAAGAGTTTGAATTTTTTAAAGTACTCAGGTAATTTAAAAAAGAAGAAATTTTGTGTGCAACTGCAAAGACTTGAGCAAATAATGAAAGTCAATAGATAAAAGTTATTAAAATGACTACACTTAAAAATCACAGAGGGAGACAAAACAAACAACGAAAAATCAAATTTTATTGACATAAGCAAAGAAAAGTTTTCCTACTACTTTTTTTTTTGCTACTTTTCCCGAGTGAATTTCTACTCATAACAATGTATTTTTATTCGTTTTAAACATTCATATATCTGCTATTAATTTAAGTTAATAATTTACATAATTTTATAGAAAATGTAATCACATTTCCAACCGCACACGCAAATGCGTGAAATACTTAATATAAAAAAACCGATATTAATAATTCATCGATTTAAAAACTTCCCCTTTCATTTTTTGTAATTTACATAAATTTATTATAAAATTATAAAATTAATAAAAATTACGCAATTTTCACCTCAACCATTTTTTGTTCAATTAATTTCAATTAATTTTGAATTAAATTAAAAAACATTAATTCGCTTTCCACAAATTGCAGCTATTACCATAAAAGAGAATAGATTCTATGAAAAATTACCAAATTTATTAAGGATTCGTTGAAGTAAAAGTTGAACCTTTAAAATTTTATTAACCGAATGTAATTTTATTTAATTGAACTTTACTTAATCGAATCCCACTCCCTTCCCCCTAAGATCCTTTAATGAATTGGTTTAGAATACGATTGTTCTTTCAATAGTAAATAGATTAAAAATATTATAAAAATAATTTTATAGTTTTCTATTCAATTCAATATTATTTCGATTTAGTTTAATAGTATTTGAACTATTGATTCAATATTATATTATCATTAACTAATTTACCATAAAAAAAACTATAGCCTGGCTTTGCCGAGGCTACTCTGTCATATATATTTTAAAGCGATCTTATATAACAGCGAATCTGATCATTTTAACGGAGAGTTCAAGAATGCCCGGATAATATTGCGAGCTCGTGCAAACAACGCTGGCGCGATCGTTGCGCAATCTTTTCAACGTTTCATACTCAACTGATGCATTTCCGTTTTGTTGAAAGGTTACCAATGTCCAACCAGTCCCTAAAAAGGGCACGACTACAGACCCTGTTCTACGCCCAATCTGTTATACGCTATCCAAAGTCATGGCAAGTGTAGTTAACTTCTACTTGGTCAATTATTTTGAGCATAACGAATTGCTTCATGGCCGCCAATACGGTTTCCGTCATAATCCCTCTACGGACGATCTCAAAACGGTCCTCAACGAGCACTTGTACCATAGTGTCCATGTCTTTGGTGAGAGCAAGACTTGTTTCTTTGGATATTTCAAAGGTATTTGACAGAGTGTGGCATAAAGCACTGGTGTCAAAGTCGATTGCGTATGGGGTGTGGAGTAACTTCACACGATGGATCTCCAACTTTCTTAGCGGCCGCTCTATCCGTGTTGTGACATTGTTTCGGAAGATCTTGCCATTAATGCTGAAGTGCCGCAGGGTTCCGTCCTCTCGCCTATCCTTTTCCTTGTATTCATTAATGACCTTCTGTCATTAACGTAGTAATCCCGTTTACTAGTTTGCAGATGACAGCAACATTTATCATTCATATGCCTGTTCAAAACGGCCTAACTCTTTGGAGATTGAGAGGAAAAGGCACGTTGTGAATGACTCACTCAATAAAGATATCCTCCCCAGTGAATCTCCGAGTGGTGTCTCACGAATAGAGTTGAGTTCAATACGCGTAAGACCCAATGTTGTCTGTTATCTCACAAATGTGTTTCCCAACCCCCCGTTAACCCCCTAAATATGGGTGCGGTAGTTATTGCGGAAACAGCGACTCTTGATGTTCTGGCCCTGTCAATCCAATGTGATGTTCTTGGAATAAACACATTTAACAACAGCCAACTGTCTCGGCTTTCTTACGCGGTGTAAAAAATGTTTCACTCCGACTGATCTTCGCATGATCTACACCACCTATATACGTCCTAAATTGGACGCACCTATGGGCTGGAGCTTCACGAACGCAACTGGAGTTCCTGGACCGTATCCAACATCGAGCGTTAAAGCTTATATGAGACTGTTTCCAGCTCTATTGACTCCTTGGAACATCGTTGAAACGTGGCATGTAGATGTTATGCTGAGATGCGCAAGCTGATGACACCAGTTCATGTGTTCACCAGAACTACACGAGCAGCAAGCTTAACTCACGCCTTCCACTTAGACAAGGCGTTCCACCGCACTACTCATTACAGAGAAAGTTCTTTTATCTGTCGTACCGCGTGTATTCGGAATAAAATCACTACAAATATTTTACCCGATTATTATGACCTTTACAAATTTAAAGCAAATGCTCATAACTACTTCTCCATCCTTCTTCCTCCGACATATTAATCTTCCTTCCAATCAACCCAATACTCTGCATTCATCCCCATGGGTACCCCATGTGTGTTGACTACATCAAAAAAAAAAGAACAAGAATTCTATACTTGCTTGCTTTGGGGTTCAAGTTCTATGAACTACACAAATTTAAGTCAGAATGAAAAACCAAACGAACTTAAACCTTCAAATGATATTCCTAACGGTAAAGAAATTTCACCTGCTCCGGCATTCATCACAATTAAAATTTCTTAGAGATAAATTTCTAGAGAGCTATGGGGCAAATGTAATCAGCCCTCAATTGCGACCGAAATTAAATGAACAAAGTGGAGTTAGATCGCTCACAAACAACCTCTTGCAGAAAATGAGGAAGGTCTCTAATGCACCTGGCATAGAACACTTGAGAGGGAAGTCCAAATTAAGGGAAATTCTTTCAAGAGCTTTCAAGTCAATGTGGAAACGTTTCCCCACAGGGGAGGGATGACCCATAGAAGATGAGAGCACATAAGTAGAAAAATACTTTGTATGTGAAATTTATAAAGAAATGGCGAATATATTTTTTATGAAGAATATTTCTGTTGCATTGTTTCCAAGGGATTTTCTTAATAAATATGGATTATACTTATTATTTATGAATGTAGTAACTACAATAAATACAAATGTGATTTCAACTCACGCTATAAATTTAGTTTTAGAAATTGGCTTTCTTTTGCTGCCTCAATAATCCAGGACTTGAGGCAAGCAATTGGTAATGCATGTAGCGGTATTCGAAACTGTGTGAGAATTTTAGTTAAGCTTTTCAATCACAAATACATACCTGCAAAAAAATAGGAAAATAATTTAATTAGTAAAAAAAAAATCACTAATAATTTTTATATAAAATAAGCAAGTAATAAGATTTAAGCATTTTCCACACACGCACCCTGAAAGACAACCAACCTTAGAGTGTATTTAATTTTAAACAAATTATGTATTTACACTTTGACTGCATAACATTAAGCAAAAAATTAAAAAGTAAAATAAATTGAGTTTCTTCTTCTGAATTCATCTTTTCTCGTAGCCAGATGATTATTTTTTTTTTTTTGGCTACTACAGAAAATTAAAATTAACAAAATTTCGAAATTGATCAATTGTAAAGAGCAAAAGTTCAGCATACAATTTAAGTGAAAAGATAATCACATGAATCTTAACCAAACGAAACGAACAATTGCTATTTTTATTTCGAATTTTAGTTGAGTACATACGTAAAACTAAAAAGCACAGAAAGAAAGAGATTCAGAATCAAGTGATTTTCGTTTGTTTTTATTTTTATTATAATTTTGTGTTTGTTTTTTTTTGTTTTGTTTGTGTATATTTTTTCAATGTATCCAAAAATAAAAGCAGCGCCTCAAAGGCGCCCATCCCATGATTATATTGTGGTTGATGCTGCAACAAAATAGTACGCATCCTAAATGACAACTGACAGATACACAGAACACACAACAACTAAAAGTATCTCGTCACTCCCTACACTAACTACTTACTACACAATATTTAATAGCTGCGAGACACACACACACACACACACACACAAAATATGCACTAGTATCTAAAATAATGACTTTGCGTCATCTTTTTTAGTGCCTCGTCAAAGAAACGCTGACTAACAATTATACTTTCCTTTCGTTTAATATATTTCAAAAATATATAAAATTAAATTAAATATTTTCTAATGTTTCAAAGGAAAAGAATTTCTAGAATTTAATGCGTTTAAAACACACACAAAATTATTAATATTAAAACGAAATATTTTTTATTCTTGTAGTGCCGTAAAATTGGTAAGAATTTCTTGGAATTCTTTTTGAAATCTTTGTTTTCAAATAGTTTCAGTTTTTTTTTTTCTAATAGATATATTTTGTCATAAAACAACAGAGGAGATAATTATAATTAACTAAATCGTTGGATGTGTGGCAAGAAACTGAATGCTGGGAAATATTTTTTCCATCTCAATTAATTCTATTACTTGAAACTAGGGAAACTAAAATGGGAGTTTTCTATTGAAGATCATTTCTTTAGAATCGTTTTTTATATTCACGCCGGGGGTAAAAGATGATTGTTGCAGCATAAAATTGTCACGGAAATGATGGGCAGTGCCCTCTATCAGTCAAGTTTCTTCATACTCGTCATATCAATCAGTTTCTCGTAAAACTTTTTTCATATTCAATTGATAGATGGCGCTGCCCAACAGTTTCCATTAATCTTGATATTTCAAACAAAAATTGTACATTTCAAACAACAAACATTTAGAAATATCTAGAGGTGAAAGAATGAGCTAGACTGAAAAAAAAACAAGCGCGAGGCACAAACAAATGGCGATTGTGTTACGATAAAATCTCTAGCAAAAACTGCTGCCGAGAGACAGCGAGAATGTAGACTTCGTCGAAAAATAGAGTTCAAACAAAATTCAGATTCTTCTAACGCGAATAAAACCCAAAAACCAGCACCAAGAGATCAGAAAGTGTAGACTATACAAGCAACTTGAGGCACAACAGAATTCGAATTTCATTGAAAACTAACTCCCAAAGACCTATGTGGAGAGACAACATGAATGGCAATTGAGTTCATTACTTAGAGCTAATAACTACATCAGTACTCATCTCATTGAGTCCCGACATAGGTATTCAGAGTATACAGCATCAAGCAGTCATTGAGGTGGCTAGAATTCCCAGTTTCTCAGATTTACTTGAAAATTTTATTGAAAATCTGTCCTCCGTGAAAAGAAAACAACTCGCATCAGCACAAAAAAAATATAAACGAGATTTGCCAAGTTTCTAGTCAACCTCATAATATTCGCGAGTTCTCAGACCGGCAAGTGATGGTAAGAATATACATACTACTGTGGGCAAAAAGTAGTAAGACTTTTTAATTTAAATTTCGCGCGGCAACCCATTCATCAAAATATTATTTTTTTAAGGTTGGTATGACTGTCGGTGACATCTGTGCCAAATGTCACATCAAAATTGCCATTTTGCCAAAAATTCGACTGATATCGTTCCGCAACCACCCTATTCGCCTGACTTAGCACCGTGTGACTTTTGGCTATTTTCTAAACTCAAAAAACCGCTTCGTGGACACCGTTTTGAGTCAATTGAAGACATTAAACATGAATCGCTAAGCGCATTGAAGGCTATTCCGGAAATTGACTTTAACAACTGTTTCGAGAATTGGAAAAAACGTTGGCACAAGTGTATTGGGGCCGGGGGGGATTACTTTGGAAGAATGAATAAAAAAAATTTGAAATTATGAACAAAGTCTTACTAACTTTTGCCCACAGTAGTAACTATAATGAGTATGAATATTTTGATGGAGATATTGATTTTGCAGATGGCGTTTCAAGGCATGCAGAAAATGTAAACGATTAGAATGAAGTTAATCCAAATGTAGCACACCTTAGATAAGAGAATCATCAAATTGAAATATACAAGGCTTATCGTTGGCATGAATCAGCACATAAACTATTTCAAAACATTTACAAGATTACTAAACCTAAACTGAAAACTCAAAACTCAAAACTTCTGTAGGGCGTCTCATTTACGCAAACAATTTTTTTTTCATAGTACCACTATTTTACAGTGGTCCCTAGATCGTAGCTGGTAGTACTTTGGAGATATAGATTAGAGATAGGCGAGTAGGTACTTTTTCGCTCACGTCACTCACGTTTACGAGTTTGATCTCTTTAGTTACGCCTTTTCACGCACGATGACAATGTTTTTATCAAATTTTTGTTTTTAAAGGTATGGAGATTTATTTGGTCCGATTTCATGGGAAATTAAATGACTGACGATAATCTTTATCAAAACAAAACAAAATACGACGCATATTCAAACTTGTTGACATTTTTCCGAAAAAAAATTGGAGCATGTTCACGCACACGAATTTAAAAAAATGACTCAAACGGAAAGCAGCAATATAAAAGAATATAAACCATATGTATATTACACAGTGATGCCACCAGATTTACTTTTAAATAACCCAAAGTAGCTTTTTAAAAAATGTGAACTAACGCAGTTATTATTTCACGCATCACGTAGAATTCATCTCATACGCCCATTTCTAGTACATATAAATTACCCAAACTTCAACGCTTAATTCCCTGCGACTTAAACAAAATTCCCAAAAAGGAAATTTTCTACATGACTTTTATCTCGTGACTGCATTCACGGAAAATTTCTATGAAATTAGTATGATTTTTATATCAATCCAATAGTTTTTGCTATTAACCCATTTTGAGGAGGTACCAGTAAGGCGATTATGTAAAGCCCGTCAGATTCTTGGTATTATGAAAAGTTTAGAGGGTGTACCAGAGATGTAATATTCTATATTCTATAATCTACAGATAAATTTTTTGGAGTCACCGACTGGTTACTCATTTAGAAAAGTCAGGAGAATGCAATTATATTTTAGGTCATGGGAACACAAATTTTATGACTTCAATATCATTACTGCTTAATTAAACTCACTTGAAGTCACATTGACTCACTTAAACACATGCAGTGACTGGTAGTCAATTGGAATTATGTAGAAGTCAATTAGAGCCAATTGGGGGTTTGAAGTCGATTGAAATCACTCGCGACTCAATTAAGGTCCTTTTAACCCACCTAAACTGAAGGGGGTCCACTGTTAACTGTAGTGCAAGCCGAGACAGGAGACTAAACTGTGAAGCAAGCATCCAAGAAAGGATGAAAAAAGCCAAGGTCGCGCTTTTTTCCTCAAGAGGGCTTGCAACCGAAAATAGTTCTCTAACTTTACAGAGCTGTAGTCAGAACCATACTGTTTTACGGTGTAATGGTTTGGTGGACATCTTTCAAAAAAGGAGGCCCACAGCAGGCATTTGGCTAAGGTGCTGAGAATAACATGTCTACTGGTAACAGGGGCACTCAGAACGATACCTTTCAAAGCCCTAGAAACCATGACCCACAAAACTTCCCATGAATCTTGCAAGTAAATATGCGATAAAATCTGGAGCAATAAGGTTAAACACAATCTGACCATACGGGAATTCTAGGATACTACTAGTTACGACTAATTCAGTGCCCAAAGATATCAACTACATTTTAGTTAAACCTTCTTTTGATAACAAGTTTCCCCACCAGACAGGAGTGGGCCAACAGGGTAGTTCCGCCTAGGATTCCATTCAGTTTTATCCTAATGGATCAAAAAGGGACTGTAGGGTAGGAAGGGAGACCTTTAAAAATAGTCTGGACATTCAAATATCTCTCGCCTCCCACATCACTGCAGCGTGTTTCAGACAGAGAAGTACCTGGCTAGCTGAAGGCAGTGACCTTGATATTTACATCTTAACTGATAGCCAGGCAGCCATTAAGTCACTTCCCAGTGAAATTACTACATCCAATATAGTCTACTAATGTCGCCTATCTTTAAAAGAGATATCTGAGCGATCCACCTTTATTGGATACCGAGTAGTAATGACTTTCCAGGCAATTTCAAAGCCGATGAGCTAGCAAGGCTAGGCACAATACTCCCTACTCTTCGCGTGGCCCAAGACCTAGGTATGCCTTTGGAAACATGCCAATTAAACATACTATGTACATAGCAAAAATGATGAACATAGCTCACAGTAAGTAAGCGGAGAGAAACTTACACATGCTCCCACACACACAAATTTTCGCCATCCTACAACTCGAGGAGGTCATAGTATTTTGCCTCTCTAAATATGTAGATCTTCTATTAGCAACATTGTGGCAATAATCACTGGGCAATATCTGATAGGTACGCATGCCAGTATATTGGGACTGGCCGCTAACGACTACTGTAGCAGCTGCTTCGATGAGGAAGAGAAGGAAACTGCTCTCCACTTTTTTTTTTACAATTAAATAGCAATTTCTACACGTAGACTAGCATCCCTAGGTCAACTCTTCTTCAGAAACCTATGTAGCTGACCTCGAATCTGCTGACATCAGATTAAGAAGAAATAAAAAATAAATAATAAAAAATTGTTCAATGCTCCTTCAGTTGAATCTGCTGGCATCAAGGATTCTGTAGTTAACGAAAAAAAAAAGTTTAAAAAAAGAAACTGTGAAAACAGCCCACGTGGTATTACAACGTGCCAAACTGACCTAAGAAAGTATATCCCATTATAGAACAGCCATTCTAACCTAACCGATAAATAAACAAAGTAAAGTTTAATTTCAAAGTACATATAAAATCTATATTTTTTTTAATATTTTCTCAAACGAAAATCTTCTAAAAATTGGTATAAAAAAAATTATTTCCATTGCCAGTCGAGATTCAATTTTTTAACAATTTTCTCTACATCAATGTCATTTTATTTTAAAAAACAACTTTATTCATATTTTTTCGAAACCATTTTTATATTTCTATTCTACTTTTTCTGCAGTTTTAGCTTTTTGGCGCGCTGAATTGTGAATTGGTGGAAAAAAGAACCGCAAAATTAAGTAGAACGAACCTCATAACTGCAGAAGAGAAGAACTGAACAATTAATTAGAGCCAACACAAATAAACAAATCATGCATACCTAAACACACACACACACACACACACACACACACACACACATACATGCACACACACACACGCACACACACACACACAGTCATACACACATAGCTAACACGCAGATGCAACATAATTTCGCGCCATTTTTTAATGCTGCTGCTGCTGGTGCTGTGATTTTTGTTTCGGCTTTTGCTGCTCAAGCGATAAACTACTAAGTATCTACTATGTACTTCCAACCAGTAAGCGAAATATATAGTACATATGTATACACCGTAACTACACCGGCAATATTGCCAAGCCAAGAAAATGGAAATAAAAAAAGAAGCAGACTGCTGATGTTGCTAGCAACATCAATACAACAGCAACAGTAACAAAAAAGAGAATACCCTAGAAATAGTTACTAACAAAAATAACACAACAACAACAACAACAACCAAATTGTCACAAATATAACAAGTAAGAAAATGCGAAATAACTTATGTATTTTCTTAATAATAATAAAAGGGAAAAACAAAATGGAGTTACCATACACAAACAAAAAAAATGTTTAAAATCAAAACCAAAAAAAAAAAAAAATATTAAAAAAACTTTACAAATAAAGCAGAGAGTGGCAGAAAACTTTAGCAGCAGCAGCATACAAATAAGACAGTCATAAGACAGTGGGACAGACAGACAGACAATTCGAATATATACTACATAAAGAAAGTTGCTGACAGTGTTTCCTAAATTTTTTTTTTATTTTTATTGTTTCTTATTGTTCTGGGTTGCTGCTGATGTCTTCTGCCACATCGAGCTACGTAAATGATGATGGAGAGATGATGGTAAAATAATGATTGCCGCATAAAAATTATGGTAACACACACACACACACACACACACACATACACGCACATTAGTGGCTAAAATTATATATAAATGTTTCTGAAAAAATATAAACCAAAAACAAAACAACAAATACTAATAATAATAGAAGAAAATAGCATATGTACAACTAAGAAAAAAAAAACAATAACAACAACAACAACAACAACAACAAAAATTAATATATAAAGATTTACTTAAATCTAAAACCAAAAACAAAATTTGTATTGTTGTGTGTACTGTTGCTGCTGCTTGTTGTTATGATAGTTGGTTGCTGCTGATGCTGCTGCTGGTGGCTGCTCGCTGGTGGCTGCTCGATGTTGCTATTGCGGACTGGCGGCAAAATTGTTATCATAGTTTTTTCTATTTTGTTTGTTTTCGCAGTAATTTTTTGTTTTTTGTTTTTTTTTGGTTTTTTTGTGGTTTACTCTTTTTCTTATTTTGCCAAAAGTTCAGCGAACTTTGCATCAGTTTTTTCTTCATTTGCTATTTTTCACAGTGTTCATACTACGTTTGTATCTGTGATATTACTAATATGTATGTATGTTTGTAGTATGTCTGGTAGTGTCTAGCTATATGGTGTAAGTGTAAAATGTATGTGTGCGATGTCAAGTGCCTTTTTGTCCGTCTGTCTCTCTGTCTGCTGCATGCACTGCGAACATTTTTCATGTGTTTTGTTAAGTTTCTTTTCTTCGGTGTTGTAGTTAGTCGGTCCGTTTCGCTGTCTGCTTCTGACAGTTTGGAGCAAATGACAAGACAGACAGAACGGCCGGCCGACCGAAAGATAGATAGCTAGTAGTCTGTCTGACAGACAGCATCAGCATAGCCGTTCGCATTCGTAGCCATTGTCGTTGTGGTCGTGCTCGTGGTGATTGCTGGTGTTTGTGGTCGTCGCCTGCTGTACAGACACAGGCACGCAAAATGTAATGTCGAACGTGTGCATGATGAATGCACACGTCATGGCATTAATAAATTTATAATTATTATGTTTGTTTCTTCTTTTTCTTCTCCTTTCACGTTGTTAGTTGAAATATTATTGGGTCTTTCTATAACTGGAAAATAAGGGATAGCTTTATTTCAATAACAAATCGAATGAATGACATTAGTCAAAGTAGTGGCCATCGAAAGCCATGGCATTTTACCACCTGTCAGGCAATTTATGGATTCCTTGGCAAATACTCCAATTTTTTCCAATTTTTGATACTTTCAACTCAAGTAAGGTGCAAGGGAATTCTGCAACGATCGAAATAAGTGATAGTCAGACGGAACAGGGTCTGGTGAATACAGCGGGGAACCAAACTATCGACTATTTTCCAAATAACTTTTAACCGGTCTAGCAACATTAGGGCGCCCATTGTCATGTTGGCAAATTATGGTCTCGTGCCTGATCGCATATTCTGATCGTTTTTCTCTTCAAACGAATCAATTGTTCGCGATACAGCGAATAATAGTTTCACCAGGTATTAGCAGCTCATAATAGATGATCCCATATAGAGCATTAACTTGGCGCCATGAATATTCTACTTCTGGGTTGATGTTCTTGCTTGGCCGAGCTTCTCATTCGGGCTTCCTGCGCTTCGGGTTGTCGTAGTCAATCCATTTTTCGCCGCCAGTAATATTTCGACGCAAAAACGATTTATTTTTGTAGCGCTGAAGCAGCATTTCTTCATCTTCTTCTTTTAATGGCACAACACAGCCAATGGAGAACCTATGCTGAGCTTTTTGCATCGACTCATGTTGCGTCAGCAGCATTTCAAACATGCAAAATCGCCTTTGGACGTCTCTCGGCTTCAAGACTATTCAAATAATTTGCTTTTCAATTAATATCTTGCTTATTCCGATTTTATACCCAGAATTCTTGATTAAACGATTAATAGCCCAGCTCTACTATTTACACCAAATTGACAGCAATAAAAAATACATGCATATTATTTGTTTATATTATCAGGAAGTTTTATACTTTACTTTAGTTAGCTTTCAAATGATATAGATTTTCTTAAATCAAGCTATAGGCTTTAGAATACATGTGGGGAAAAGTGTAGTTATTTGTTAGGAGCAATGCTGGGATATCCATTTTTAAAATTATTTTTATTTTTTATTTTTAAACATCTAGATTTTTTGCATTTTTTATTTTAGAGTTTTTCTCAATTTTCCCGAATTTTAAAGAATTCTTTATGTATGAACTTTTTTGGATAAAGATTGACAGTACAAGTTCATACAGTAATATTCGCTTAAAGCGAACTTGAACTAATAAAAATGGTTCGTTATAAGCGAAAGTTCGTATTAACTGAAATAAACTCATTAACAGATTTGAAAAAGAATGCAATGAATTGAAATTGCAAATGAATTGAAATAAATCCGCGATTGCATTCGTTGAATACAATATTTGTCTCCAGAAGTAATTTTTAGAGTTGCTCATTGGATAAAATCTGTTTTGCAATCAACAAAGAGAATGGATGAAGTCATGGGAATAAAAATCAAATGTCATTGAAAATTTCAGAATTGAAATACTGATAGCTGTGTTTTTTTGTTCTATTTTGTCCATTTTTTTATGTTATTCTAATAAAATAAATAAAAATAAAGTTAAAGCACATTTTTCTATATAAATAGATACTTTTTGGCACATATTCTCTAATTCGACTAAATAAATAATTTTTAAATTATTTTTATTTAATATTCGAAATTCTTAACACCATTTCATAGTGATTTATGATATTCATATTTATATATTTTTTGTAGAAATTTTTGAAAAACACAAGGGCGTCTATTTTTAGATATGCCCCCCTAAGAATACTAGAAAGAAATTATTGCTATCCATAAACATTTTAATAGATTTCATTTGCTGATATTTTTCTGCAGAAAATACTAAAAAATTCTTACTATAAATTTAAATTTAAAGGTTTCAAAAAACGAAATAAATCTTTTCATAAATTCTGCGTAGAAATTTTTACACCTACTGAATTTGCACGTATTGCACAAAGAAGGAAAAAAACAAAAGAAACTATTATTTTGCAGATGTCAAAAAAAGTACTTATGTGTCTGATTTATGCATACTTTTTGAATACATATAAATCGGGTTGAAGTGCATGTTAAAAGCGTTTGAGAGGAAGATACTTCGTTAGATCTATGGTCTCCATATGCGTAGATGAGGTGTATCGAATAAGATGGAACCATCAGCAGTACGCAAACACTAACATAGTCAAGATCATAAAAATCCAGATGCTTAGCTAGCTGAGTCATGTTGAGTGAATGGAAGAAAGCTCTCCGGATTGAGAGGTGTTTTATTCGAGCCACGGTGGAGGAACACGCAAAAGAGCACGTCCTAATCTCCGGGGAAAGACCAGGTACAGAGAGCTCTGGCCTTACCTGGCCCCAGCGCGCTCATAGCTGAAGAGACTGGTGAAGTTTTATGATCATCGGTTATAGTGCCAACTATGTAAGTAAGTAATAAAAGTACATGTTATAAAACATTAGCATATGCTACTGTAGCAGACTTTACTTTACTTTTAATGGCACAACAGCCCATGGAGGGCCTAGGCCGAGCTTTTCGCATCCACTCATGTTGTGCGTGATATATTTGTACATGAATGGAAGGGACCTACAGTTTAATGCCGAATCCGAACGGCGAAGTGAAAAGCTTTTCATAGCAATTTTTACTCTTGTAGGTTTGCCATTGCCTGCCAAGAGGTGGTGCCGTGTAGAAAAATTATTTTTTTCTACTTTTTGATTTTGCCTGTGCCGAGATTCGAACCCCGGACACTCTGCGAGCAGTCCAACACACTACCACTACACCACAGCGACCACTGTAGCAGACTGGTTAGTGCAAAAGTGTTCCAGGTTAAATTCTCAGTTGAGACCAGAAATAAATAATTTTGAAACTTAAGTTTCGTGTTCCCTTAAATCATGGAAAATCGATCCAAGAGTATGTGGAATGAAAATATTTTAGACAAAAATATAAAGTGAGCATTTCGAAAAGATATCTGAAGTACACGTTGCAATTTTAGACACTACCTTCAGTTTAAGAATGTAGAAAAGTTAAAAAGTTTTTGAAACTTGAAAACAATAACTTTGTAACTCTGGAATTGTATAATATTCCTTTATCGATGTCCTGTGTGATTTCATTCCCTCTCTGATTCTCCCTCATTCTTTCTCCCACCTATCAATCTTCCTTCCATTCAACACAATGCTATACATTCATAGGGGTACACCCTGAGTGTTGAGTTTATCAATTAAAAAAAAAAAAAAAATATGAGTTCAAAAAAATCTGAAATATCGAAGAAAAACTCACAGTCACTAACAACGAAAAAGTATAAAATTTCTTTCGAAATTTCGAATTTTGCCAATATTACAACCATTTCCATTTTTGCCGCCATATTTGCGGTGAAAAAAAAAATCACACCAAATGCAAATTGAGGCGTGCAGAAAAACAACAACAACAAATGAGGAAATGTGGAAAGGAAAAAAAATGTAACTGCAATTTGACATAAAAAGGTAAAATAAATAATAATTAAAAAATAAACAACAAACAAAAAAGTTAAATAAACAATAAATAAATGCAAAAAAGAGAAATCATAAAAAACTAAAAAACTAAAAAAAAAAATAATAGCATACTACAAACAAATTTTAATGAAGTTAAAGTTGAAGAAACAAAAAGGCAAAGAAAAAAAAAACAAACAAAAAGCTTTCAGAAACTTAAGAGAAATAAAAGAGGGCATTAGTCAGTCAGTCAGCCAAGTCAGCTGGTTGTTGTTATTGCTGCGTTGTATTTGTTTGTTAAACAGTAAACATTTTTATTTTAAATACATAAAAGAAACTTTAATGTTGCACGCACACACACATACACACACACACACACACACACACACACACACACACACACACACCACCGTCAACAAATCACAAAATCATCATAAAAGTCAATGACACCAAAATAAAATAAAATGGAAACAAAAAAACTGAAATATAAATTTCAACTTTAACTCCACACTTTAACTTTAACGATTAATATCTGATGTTGTTGTTGTTGTTGTTGTTGCTGCTACTTTTTCTTTGTCTTCTACTACTGCTGCTGCTGCTGCTATTATTACTTTTACACTGCAACAGTATCGACCGGTGAACATTCGTTGGTTGTTTCATAATGGTTGGCGTGTTAAAGACAATGCTGGAAAAGAAAACGATTTCAGTAACGAAAAAAGAAGAAGAAAACACGAAAAAAGCAATAACAGCAAACAAATTATAAATGCAAATCTATAAGGAAAAAGCACAATACAACAAACATCCACCAACAAGAACAACAATAAAGAGGCTAAGCTACACTTTTTAGCCAAACAGAACGTCCACAGAGAAGAGAACTGAACTGAACTCTGAAGTTTTATGCCGCCACCTTGTGATTATTTTCTACTCTTTTTTTTCGTGTCCAGTGTTTAGTTTTTTTTTTTTTTTTTGGTTTCTATAATGCAGTCAATTTTTAATTGCAGTTGTTTGTAAAGTTTCTTTCTTTTCTGTTTTGGAGTTTTAATTGTTTTACTTTATACTTTAGCTGAGAACAGAATACTTAAGAAAATCATTGAGCGCACTACGAAGTTTCAAACAATTTATAGGTCCACCATTTTGGAGTATAGAAAAATTGTAGCATTCAGTTTTTTCTTGGTGTTTTTTTTTGTGTTTTTTTTTTATGATTTTTCCCTTAAAAGGAAACAATTCAAAAACTATATAGAAGAAGAATATCCGGGGGATAAAAACTATGCGCATATCCGGAAATTGTTATTCGTCGGCAACAGTAACAGCGGCGACATGGAGAGCGACACACAATGATGGTGATGGTGGTGGTGAAATATGTGTGTGTGTGTGTGTGTGTATTGGTGTATTGGTGTTACTATTTTTGGCATGCATCTACGGTATAGGCTTTTTTCTGATTTATTGTTGTTGTTGTTTTTGTTGCTGAAATGTTGCCATATGTGGCAATAAAAAACTCTATTTAAGGTAACGCTAGTTCATGTATGTTGTATGGGTCTGTGTAGGTGTGTGTTTGTGTGTGAAATAATGTCTACATATGCTGCAATCAACTCCTCCTTTTACAACGAATGCATGAACTTTATTTGTGAATAGAAATAAACGATGACGATAAAATAGCCATAACTATAATTCCAGGGGGTTATAGTTAGACTTTGAAGAAATCATTTAAACATGTTTAACAATTTGTTGAAATTCTTAGTAAGGCATAAGAAGGGATGGATAAAATGAAACCAGGTGCGGTTCGCAGTAGTATCGATCGCAAACCACAATCTATTTTCATTACAAAATGGTTCCAGAGCATATGTATAGAAGGAAACGATTTCAGTTACAAATGCATTAAACTAACGTGACGTCAGGCGACAACACTCACCACGCATTCATCTGATTGACAGGCATCAGAACAAAATGTTCGTCACAACTTTAGCGTTGTGGCCCAATCGAAAATATATCGAAACACAAAGGCAACACGTCTAAAGTAGATACCCCTTAAAATAACGTGATTCAAATGTATACTACGACCGAAAAGGTAACGATGAAACGTTAGCGACAAATTCCAGTTTCAACAAGTAAGAAAACTCTTGTAGCTGAGGAAACGTTGTATAATTCCAAGAAGAAACTACAAACAAAACTCTTCGCCACTTTAATCTGCTAGTGGTGCTAGCGAAAGACGTTAGATTCCAGCTTATATTTTCTGTGGGCTACAAAACCCTCTGACTTTGCGAACTCAAAGTTTGTGGCTTCCTAGTCAATAAAGAAAGGTCTTGAAAAAGTGTATCTGGTCACGCAGAAGGTGGCACTATCTTTCGGTTCTAGCCTTAAGGTTATAACTTAAACCAACCTAAGTTAATTATCCAAATGGTGACCATTTCAGGAATATGAAAATGTTATTCAAAAACCAACATAAATACTAGTGAAAAATATTGAACCTTGAATCGACTGAGTGCACGCACAACATTCTACGGAAAAGTTGTTAGCGATTCATTTTTCACGAGACACAAACTGAGATTGATACCTAAAAAAGTTTTCATTACTGGGTTATTCCGTTTAGCGATACAATTTCCTCAAGACAGCTACTGAGACAAAGCTGTAAGACAAAGTTTCTATTAGTGTGTTGTTCCGTTTCATAACATTCCTTCAACGTTGGTCTGCGTTCTCGATACCGAATACTACTAGCTCACTCATTCATTAATACTGCAGTCCTGTCGTTCGGCCGATGTGGATCGAATACATTCAATAGGAATGCGATCGATCAAACCGTATTAACTCCACCGTCTTTAACTTCGTGTGAATCGTACCGGTTAACCGGTTAATACAAAATCTTGCTGACTTTGTGAGAATATTTTATATTTGATTGCCGTTTATGTCATTATTCGTAATCGTGACGTTCTTCCGTTTCTTGGCGTTCCGTTTCGATCAGTGTTCGAATCGCATTGATCGTTCAGCTCAATCGCGTCCTGGTGGGCTTGTACCGGTTTTTTGTTGTGTTGTTTTACTGTTGTGAATCCAATATGTTCATTATTTCATTGCTTTGAAAGAATATTTAATTGTTCGTTGCCATTTCAGTTATCAAGTCTAGTCGTGCTATTAAAGTGTTATTCAATCATTTTTTAATTTATTTTTATTTTTTTAAAGTAACAACGTGTTAAATTTTTCAGCAGTTATATTTTTTATTTATACCAGTTTATTTAAGTTGCAAATGCCACATTTAAATAACTACTTCATTCTGACTAATTTTTTTATTTTTGCATACATTTTTAAAACTTTTGGTTAGTGACAGCAAAAAAACAACAACATAATTAAAGCTAATTTATTATGGTATAACGTAGATTTTCATATTTTTTATTTTTTATTTTTACATAAATAAATATGCATAAATATGGTACATAGGAATTAGCAATTCCTTTGAAAAATATGAAAATGAAAAAAATTCTGTCCCATTTATGCACTTATGCATTATTCCTTTTAAATTATAATACCACACACATACAGTGTCGGACCATCAAATAAGAACTCCTTGTTCTGAAACCAAAAACATTAAAAAAAAATATTTTTATTCATTTATTCCATAAGATTAATTTTATCTTAAAACAAAAACAAAATCAATTCAATGTAAAAAAAAATTTAAAAGTTATACATAAAATCACATTTTCAAAAGGACAAACAAAACAACAACACTTCAATTAAAAAAAAAAATTATAAAATATTGACTCAAATTGTTCACTAATGCTAATATTTTGTGGAATAGCCTTTGTTAATTAAAACCGCCTTACACCTTCTAGGCACTGATTCTTGATTCCACCAGAGACGCGCAAGTAGCCTGGGGTATGGAATACCACGCTCTTTGAATGCTTTGCCACAATTCGCCGTTGTTTTTAGCTCTGGTACTACCAATCTTCTCTTTGACAATATTCCACAAGTTCTCGTTTGGATTAATGTCAGGAGATTGTGAAGGCCAGGTCATAACGGGAAATCCATTATGGGAAAACCAATCTCGGGCAAGGATTGAGGTGTGCTTTGGGTCGTTATCCTGTTGCATTTGCCATTTCAGGGATATTTCCCATTCAGCATAAGGAAGCATCACCTCCTGAATGATGTTTACGTAAAGAAATCTGTCAATCGTCAATCTTTTATCCAATACAGAGGGCCCACCACACCATACCAAGAGAAGCATCCCGATACCATGATGCTTCCACCTCCATGCTTAAACATCTAACTAGCATATTTTGGGCTCAATTCTGCATTTTTCGGGGCATCTAACCCAACGTTTGCTATCACTTCCAACAAGATTTATCTTGCTTTCGTCTGTCCATAATACGTTAGGCCATTTTTTTGCATTAATTAAACCATCCCACTAAATGTCAACTCTATGGGACACTTTCGATGTCTTTGTGTCAACATTGGTACTTTTTTCCCACCAAACGTCTCCTTACTGATAGAGCACAAATTAGAACCCCTGTCTCCTCTCTAATTGCGGCAGCTGCCTTAAATGGATTGCGAGCCTCCAAAATTTGTATGCGATTGTCATCTGCACTTGTAGTTTTGCGGGGCCTACCTCTCTTGCAATGAAATTTTTTTATGTAATAAAGATTGGTAGACAAATGTCAAGGATCTGATAATAGTTTTAGCTATTTGGCGGATGCTTTGTCCCGCATTTCGTAGTTTTTTCACCAAATCACGCTTTTCCTTGCTACAGTGCTTTGCTCGACCCATTTTGCTGTGACATTACGGAATAGTTTACATTTAATTTGTTGAATTACCCTCAATGCTACCATTACCAATGCTTACCAGTATAAATTATAAACTAATTTAAGTTTTCTTTTTAAAATATACCTTTTTTCTTCTGCTGTTCTTATTGGATTGGGAATCCCCAAAAAATATTTAAATGTAGTGTTGCCATCTAGAAATTTATAATGTTTTCTTATCTATAAAAATTGTTTGCCATAAGCAGTCAGATAAAAAAAAAAAAAAACAACGGAAGGTTTATAGAGCAAGGTGTTCTTATTTAATTGTCCGACACTGTACATACTTATACAAACGAGTATGCATATGTCTTTGTAGTTGTAATATGTACCATGTAGTTACTTAGTAAAGCACTCATGTGATAATTTAGTTTTAAAATGCATGCTAATCTTTTTCGCTACTACTACTACCTACTTTTTTAATGCTCATACATAATTACAACAATCTGGCAACACGCACACACATTCGTTAATTGCATACAAATAAACTCGTTATACAACGAAAAACATGGTTGCATTTTTATGCAAAAAACACTTAAAAAGCCACCAACAATAAACAAATATTACATGAGGGTAACATACGCTAAGTGGAACGTGGGTGCAGAAAAAAAAAAACAAACAAACAAAACAGAAATTGAACACCACTAAACTCAATTATGTTGCAGTAGCAGCAACAACCAACCGACAGCACCAACAACGAGAAGAACAAAAAAATAGAAGTAAAGACAAGTACATAGCAGCTAGCAGCATGAATTTTGGAAGCCGCAAACAGCAGCAGAAAACCTGAGCTGCCAAAAAGAGGTGGGTAGGTAGGTGTGAGGCAGCGGACGGACAGGCAGGCAGGAAGGCAGGTGGGTGGTTGGGTAGGGGTAGGAGGTTCGAGCGGTTAGGTAGTGGCAACGGAATACAAAAGACATGCTTCACATGTAGACGACAGACACAACGACAACGTCGACAAAGACGAAAAAACTGAAAAGCAGTAGTTAGTTGTACATAATGGTAAAATTGTTCAAGTATGTGTGAGTATGAAAAAAACAAAAAAGTAGTTAGGTGCAATGTACATATGCGCTACTCCAAGTACACACATACATACGTACATACATACGAGTGCATGTGCGTGTGTTTGTTAGTGTGAATTGTAAATGGCCAGAAGCATACAATTTTCTGCACATAAATATACCTACTCAAAGTGCATACTTATACATATATATATATATGTACATATGTGTGTGTGTGTTGTGTGTGTGTGTGTACTGGTATATTGTATTTAAATGCCAATAAATATGCCAAATTGTTGCTAGTTGATGATGTACAATTTAACTTAAAAGTAGCAATTTTTAGCATTTGAAAATTTTATATTCTCATGGTTTTTTTTTTTTTTTTGTTAATTTTAAGAGAGAAAAATAAAAATAAAGTACAAAAATCGGCAATAAAAAAATTATTTCGTTTGACTTTGTAGTTGAAGGAAATGTGTGCATTGATGTGATATAAGGGAAAGAGAAAGAGTGAGAGAGAGAGGGAGGGAGGGAGCGAGGGGAAACAGTAAACGATCAACTAATGATGAACGCATGCATTTCTGCTGTAAAAGAATTTTGTTGCTTCTTTTTAACAGCATCAACAAGGCAGGCAACACTAAAAGCACATAATATAAGTAGTTTAGTAAGTACATAGTAGTCGAAGAGCAGGGCCAAACAAGCACCCAAGCCAAACAGACAAGCAGCCAAGGCAGTTGGTGCGTTTAGGAGTCAGGAAGGCAGGAGCCCATTACAACCCAAATACACAGCTACAATAGTTAGAGGTACACTCTAAGAAAAACAAAACAAAAACCAAAAAGAAAAAACACCCACCATTTTAATTGCTACAAATATGCGCATAAAATACATATTTCTACAAAATGCCAGATAAATCTGTAAGATATTAAAAAATGTGTTTGTGTACCTCTGTAGAGAAGCCGTAAAAGAAATTGTTGCAAGAAAAATGGTAATTTAAGTGAAGCACAAGACTGTCTGCATGTACGTGCATGTGTGCATGTGTGTTTATATGTGTGTGTTTGCTACACAACTAGAGAAATGGTTATAAAATTTCATTTCATAATTGCAAAATTTTATTTGTTGTCGCTTTTTTTTTTTACATAATTTCCTTCTGTTTTGTGTGTGGCACAATGTTTGCATAATAAACAACAATTTTAATTTTGTTGCTAACAAGTTTTAGAATATACAAAACAAACAAAACAAAAATATGTATGTAAATTTACAAATTTACATAAAATGTGTTTTGCTTTATGTAATAAAATAAATGTCATAAAGTAACACACACAAAGTAGAATCACCAGCAGAGTTTTGTTATCAGCACCCTCAACATTTTAGAATATGAATATTTAATATTTTTAAAGGTGCCTAAACTCTAGAGGGAACCGCTGATGAAGAGACACAATAAATGGCAAATGATGAGACGACAGACAGCTCACATTTAATTTTCTGTTGCTCTCATTGCCGCCAATGAAATCAGATTCTATTCGGCATGAAATAGATTCTGTTCTACTTTAGCCTTCAGGATCTAGCGCATAAGATTTTTGAAGCTATTTTTTATCTTTATTTTTTATTCTTTAATCAAATTAGATAAATCAATAATAACGCCTTACTTTTAATAGGCTTACCCGATTACATGCCATTAATATAGAAAAACTAGTTTGCAACTTCAGCTACTAATATTAACTAATTTTAGACCAAAGACAGATCTAGATGTCATCAATAGAGTGGAAGAAGGGGCCGAAAGGAATAAAAAACTCTAGTCTAGTTTAAAAATGAGAAGAAAGTGCCTTGGAAGTAGGGAAATATAGCGTTAAACTCAGAATTGCTGCCTGGGGTGTGTAGCATCAGACAAGAGAAGTTGGGGATTTAAGAACAGAGCTTATAATCTCTGGAAATGGAATCAGCTCTATGGAATTCAACAAGCCACAAACGGTTTTTGAGCTCTCGATCTAAAGAAGCTTCATATAGCTATAGTAGAAATCGACTTTATTTCATTTCAAATATTCGGGATGTACTCTCGACAGATACAAAATATGAGGACTTCACTGATATACACATAAACCGACAAATATCTGGACTAACCATGGTAATTTTTACCCTCGATGTATTTCTACAAGGAGACAGAGAAAAGTCAATCAATTATTTTTCCACAAGTGAAAGCAATGATTTTTTTCAACTTCTTGAAGTTCTAAAGTGGGTAGTTGCAACATGTAATATTACATACATACATAGAAACATTTTTTTCAAAGGCTACTCAATGTCGAGACTATTCATTCTCTCTAAATCTGTTCCTCCTTCCCATAATATACATACTTAGATTATTTAGAAAAAAATAAATACATATTTGAAATAAACTATTAGAACAATAATAACAACTAGATAAAACTAATACGCAAACGTGCACTTAACACATTTACACAGCACAACCTTAATGTTTGACGTGAAATTTGTGAATATCCGTGAGAACGTGTTAGAATTTATTTTCTTTCGACATAAATGCTGTTGCCTGCGTTTCATGCAATCATGCAAAAAATGTGTGTGAGTGTAGTACTACTAGTAAATGAAGCAAAATAAAATACATTTAAAATTTGAAATTTTCTGTGTTTATTTGAGATGATTGTATGGCTGAAATCGGAATTCGATTGGTGCAATTGTAGAAAAACAACAACAACAACAACAACAACTGCTAAAGCAAAACAGCAGTTGCCATTGCATTATTGTTTGTAATTGCAATTTATTTGCTATTGCTTCTGTTTCAGTTGCTTGTAGCGTAGCATCATAAGTAAAGTATCTGCAATGTGCCCGTAAAATGTAAATCATTTTCCTTTCCATCGCTCTCTCTACTCCACCTTGTTGCGCTCTGCGCCTTGTCTCGCCTCGCATCGCCTCGCCTCGCCTCGCCTCGCCTCGCCTCGTCTCTAGACGATTTCTTCTCTTATTCTGCGTTATAATATTTTTGTATCTGTGCGATACTGCAATGCAGGGCATGCCAGTGCAGTGTGCTCGCTCTAAAGAAACACAAATACAAATAAAACACAACTGCACAACAAATTGCATGAACAATTTCAATTCATTTCAATATTTTCGATATGTAGTGATTTTTCTGTTATTCGTTTTTCTATTTATCAATGCGAAATGTGTGCAGCCAAGATAAAAAAAAGTACGGAAAAAAAGTAAGTAGCTATTAAAAAAAAGTAGCATACGTTGCTCCTTTTTTCTTTTTTTTTTGCGCACGTTTTTAGACTAATTTCTTTTGCGATTTTGTGTGTTTTTATTTATTTTTGTTTTAAACAACAAAAAAAAAAATATTATTTTGTATAAAACTTTTGTAACTTTGTTTTTGTTTTGTAAATCAAACGTGATTATTGCAAATTTTTATGAAAACTCATTATTTTGGCTATAATGACATTTGCAGAAACACGAAAAGTAAAATAATAAAGTAAATTCGAAACAAAAGTGAAGAAATATTAATTTCTCAATTTGACTTACCTACAATAAAATAAATTCACACAATAACTTAGAGAAATTAATTAGTATACGAGTATATACTACACCCCTGCCCAAATTAATAGTTACACGAAAGACTTTTTGTTCGAATTGGTTTTTGCAACCATCATTGCGCAATTAAAGGTAAAATTAAGTGTTTTTTTTTTTTAATTAACGCAATATGGCAATGCTATTGCTGGCATTGCCAGTTTTACAGTTCTTAATTTAATAGCGGTAAATTTTGCTTTAATTAACTTAAAAATAGTGAAATTTGATTAAATAATTTATAATTTAGATGGGTCGTAAATAACACTGCACTGATGAAGAAGCCCGACTAGTTTCGAACTCAAGAAAAGAAAACAAAAATCACTTCATGACTTTGGCCCATTGATGGGGAGAACCCATAATTTTGTTAGAAATACGTTAAAGCGAAAACCCCAGAACGAGTCTCGAGGAAGGCCCAAAAAAACAAAGGCAAATCTCGATCGTCACATTGTGACTATCCGTAAAAAGGAACCAAGGTAATAGCAGCCGAAATTGGAAACGTGGTTAAATGTGGTGAGTTAACCTACCAGGACGAATAGCCAAAAAAGTTCCTTTGATGCGAAAAAACAATCTGAGCATGAGATTAAGTTTTACGAGGAAACAATAAATCTGGGTGGGGTCTGAGCGTGAGAAAAAGTGTGGAAATATTTTATGGAGCGATGAAACGAAAATTAATCTGTTTGGAAACGATTCAGAAAAGAATGTACGCCGTCCAAAAGGCAAAGAATTTCACGTTCGTTTCACGAAAAAAAAAAACAGTGAAGCATGGAGATGGAAATCTTATGGTTTGGGGATGCTTTTCTTGGTATGGAGTCGGTTCTATACACCAAACTCCAAACCATATGACAGCAGCCGATTACAAGAACATTGTGGAAAATACAATGCTACCCTATGCGGAGGAAAACATGCCTTTACGTTGAGTCTATCAGCAAGATAACGAATCAAAGCATACCGCTAAATTGTTAAAAAAAAAGCTTTGAAGACCATAAAGTCAATGCTTTAGAGTGGTCAAGTCAATCCACGGATCTAAATCCAATAAACCTGTGGGGAAACTTAAAAAAGAAAATGCGCCTTCAAATGTTTATTGATCTCAGATTCTTTGTTATACTTTATCTAGTAATGGAGTTTATTTTTCTTTATTTATTTATATCCACTGAATTAATGTGCATTTTTTTTTTTAAATATTGAATAAAACTATTATTTGTTATGTTAAAGTTGAAAGTGTGCTGTGTACCTATTATTTTGAGCAGGGGTGTATATTTAATACATTTTATGCGCATTTCACAATTGTACATAATTAACAAAAAAACAAAACAAAATTTAGACATTATTGCAATTGTGGTTTCGTTATTGTATAATTGTGATTACTGTAGTTCAAGAAATTCAACTAGTCACATAATCGAAATTCTTTGAAAAGCAAATTCTCTACTTTTTTACTTTTAATGGCACAACAGCCCATGGAGGGCCTAGGCCGAACTTTTCGGATCCACTCATGTTGTGCGTGTTATATTTGTACATGAATGGAACCTACAGTTTAATGCCGAATCCGAACGGCGAAGTGAAAAGCTTTTCATAGCAATTTTTACTCTTGTAGGTTTGCCATTGCCTGCCAAGAGGTGGTGCCGTGTAGAAATATTATTTTTTCTACTTTTTGATTTTGCTTGTGCCGAGATTCGAACCCCGGACACTCTGCGTAGCAGTCCAACGCACTACCACTACACCACAGCGACCACAAAGCTACTTCAGTATATTGAAATTGGGTATTGCAGAATTCAAAGTGGAGTTATGGACTCGGTCATGTACATAGAACCAGCGATGAAAACTTGGAGACTTAGAGTAGGAGATTAAAAGCCCGAAAAATGTTATCATCTCTAAGAAGTTCTATAAGCCGAAGTCGACAAAAATCGACTTTATTTCATTTCAAATTAGCATTTTGCTGGACATTTATTATTAACACTATTAGGAATTACTGGCCCTTCTCTTTCATATGCAATTATTAGATTAATTGGACAAATTACTCTTTTAATTCTAGAATCAGTAGTTGCTATTATTCAATCTTATGTATTTGCTATTTTAATTGAATATCGAATGATGAAAAGTTTGATCACTGATATTTAAAAAAAAATAAATATCGCCTTGGTGTCCCAATAGCAACATGCGAGACCTCAACTCTGCGATACCGAGTTCGATTCTCAGCAAGAGCATGGCCTTTTACCTCTTTCCTGGGAATAACTCGGGATGAATTCTGTACATTTCAATGGGCTCTTCACAATAGGCCACTTTAGGCCGCAATGATTTGGTGCCTTGTGCCCAGCTCCTGTTTCAATCTAATCGAATCTAATCTACCTCTTTTCTATTCTCCCCTTCTAATCAACACAAGATTCATAACTTTTAACTTTACCAATAGCAACATGCTAGACCCTCAACTCCGCGATCCCAAGTTCAATTCTCGGCACGAGCAAGGCCTCTAACCTAACCTAACTCTTTTCGGTTTTCCTCTACTAATCTACACGATCATTTCCATTGGAGTTTTTCCCTGTCTAAATGCAATATATTTTCCCATAAAATTAAAGGATCATTAAGTTAAAAGCAATTCCAAACCATTTGATACCGAAATTCTTTCATATCTCATGTCATCTCTTAGCCCCTCTCCTGCATGCGCATTTGGCATGCATGTGTCAATTCAGTTTTGTTAGGTTATGAATCACGCATGCGCAACCAGCAACTACAGTTAACTTTTATGATAATTAGGACAATTAAGAAAAATAAAAAACCAATACTCGTTTAAAATTATTTGTTTTCATTTTGTAACGCTTACTATAGCAAAAAATGAAAAAAATATATACATATAAAAAAATTAAGCCATAAAATGAAAAACATTTATATTGCATTTGGGTAAAAATAAATGCATAAAAATAAAATTAAATTTATTTTCGCTTTCACCCAAAAGCGTCACCCATTCCAAGAGCAGCACACTTCAGGCGTTTCATAAACAAATTGCTGCTGTTTTTTATTTTTATTAATGCTCATTAATTTATTTTTGACTTTTTTGTTAAAACATTTTGTTGCGTTTTGTTGTTCATGAAGCAGAAAATGTAGCAAGAAATGATTGGGGTAATATAACAAAAAGTGCAGTTGATGTTTTAGATTGATACCTGGCAAAGGTGTTTGAGTGGAAGCGAAAAAAACACAGCCTAGGCTCTCCATGGGCTGTTGCGCCATTAAAAGAAAGAAAGAAGAAAGGTTTTCGAGATATGAGTTGTTTAGTTACAGAACTTCTAAGAGTACCGAAGTTTTAGGTTGCCAATTTGAAAGGTTTTTGAGATCTGATTACTGTTCAAGTCGGTAACTTGGAAGGTATTCAGATATGAAGTTTAGTGTTCAAGCAGAAATTAATAGGGTAATTTTCAGGTAATAGGTAAACATTTCAGGTCGATATAGTTGGAAAAGTTTTTGAAATATAAATTTTTTCTAAGAGGAATGTTTCTTTTGTGAAAAGATTTTGAGATTTGAATTTTTTCAAAGAAGAAGTTTTTAGTGCGAAAATATAATATGAATGGAAAGTTCAGGTTGGAAAGTTATGAAGGGCTTTCAGATATTATTATTTAGTAACGAAAATAGTTTGAGATATGTACATTTTTTCTCAGAGGAAATGACTGAAAGGTTTTTGAGATTTGAATTTTTCCACAGCATAATTTTTCAGTGTAAAATATGAATTGTTTCAAAAAATTATTGTCTTCTCAAGAAAAAAATTGTTTGACAACGTTTCAGGTCGCTACCTGGAAAGTTTTTTAAGATTTGAATTTTTTCCAAAAAAAAAAAAAAATTTCCAGACTAGTTATACGAGTAGCAGAAATTACAACCTACAACCTGTAGATTTAAGTTTTTCTTTCCATCTCTCTTTTTGTTCTAACCTTTTTTTTTTTTGGGTTGAAAACAAATATTTCGATATATACGAGGTGTGATAAAAAAATAACCGTTATTTTCAAATTTCGTGAGTTACGTATGTTCGACACATTATGTTGGTAGACATGTCTGTTATATATGTTGGCAATACCAACCATTTTGGATTGTCAGTTTGTTTTTGACAGATAAAAAGGTTAGTCGTGTTTTGGTGTGCTCTTCGGTTTTTTACTATTCGAAAAAATGGATCAAATGTTGACTGTGGCCTTTGGCGAGTCTACTATGAGCAGAACACAAGTTCAATTGTGGTATAACCGGTTTAAGGAAGGCCGAGAAGATGTCAATGACGATGCTCGTCCTGGTCGCCCGAGCACGTCAACAACCTATAAAAACATTGACGCAGTAAAAGAAAATGATTTTGGATAATCGTCGAATCACTGTCAGAGAGGTTGTTGATGATGTTGGCATATCGTTCGGCTCATGCTAAGCAATTTTTACGGATGTTTTAGGCATGAAACGTGCGGCAGCGAAGATTGTTCCAAAATTGCTAAATTTTGAGCAAAAACAACGTCGCTTGTGCGCAAGTTTTTGGCCAAAAACAAAACCGTTATCATGCCTCAACCACCGTATTCACCGGACTTGGTCCCCGCTGACCTTTTCCTCTTCCCAAAACTGAAGACATCGATGAAAGGAAAGCGTTTTGCTACGATTGAGGAGATAAAAGAAATATCGAAACAGGAGCTGGTGGCGATACCAAAAAGCGCGTTTCAGAAGTGTTTCGAGGAAAAAACGCTGGCATAAGTGTATTATATCTGAGGGGGACAACTTTGAAGGGGACAAGATAGTTGTTGATGAATAAATAAATACTTTTTGAAAAAATTAAAAATATGGGTTATTTTTTGATCATACCTCGTATATTTTTCTCAAAAATACATTTTTCATTTTATAGTTTATAGAAATGAATGTTTCAAGTCGGTAGCTTGAATGGGTATTAAGACATAAATTCCCTTTTAGAGTAAATTCTTTAAGAATAAATTTAAAAAATATAAAAATATAAATCGACGATTCTGTTCGTTAAATTGGAAGGTTTTTAGAAATATAAATTACTTCAGCTTTGAGCTTTGTATAGTTATTTCGTTTTTTGAGCACTTGTTCTTCGTTTTTAGTTTCAAAATTTATAATAATTTTTTATAATAATTTATTTATTTAATTATTATTATATTTATTTAAAAAAATAATTAAATTTCTTGTTAATGAAAAATTTTCCTATTCAAATCAGAAAGGATTTACCCAAGAATAAATCTATAAACTTGAGAAATTGGGAGATATGACTTTACTAGAAAGACAATTTTGACAGCATTAGTATAAACACATTTCAGGTTATTTCTTCTCAAAGTTCAAAAATCATTTATTTTCAAAAAGTCAGAATCTTGAAATATTCAATTTGGAATCTTATAATATTTTAGAGATGTTTTCATAACCTTACTCCTCGAAAAATAATTTATTGTTTAGTAGTAAAATTAAGGATCACATCCAATGATTTTAATGCAATTTCAATAAAGTTGGCTCAGAAAAATCGATTAAAAAATATCTTGCCAGCCCCATAATGCTCTATACATTTTTTATACATGGTATAAAACCCTTAATGCTCAAATTTGTTTACAATAAATATTCATTAATAATGATTTAAAAAAAAAAAACCAGACAAAAATTGTAAAGCCCAAATAAAAATCGTAGGTAACATTTTACAGCTTTTACTCGTTTTTTGTTCACTGCTTAACATTTATTACAAACAATAAAACTACAAATAAAAAATGCAATAG
Organism: Palloptera scutellata; assembly: GCA_958295655.1. Lineage (NCBI taxonomy): Eukaryota > Metazoa > Arthropoda > Insecta > Diptera > Pallopteridae > Palloptera > Palloptera scutellata. The sequence continues at coordinate 30,550,885 of OY282452.1, read as the reverse complement.
AAACACCAAAGGCAATGCGATTTTTACATATTAATAAAAAAAATTTTAAAATTTTAAAGCAAATAAAAACTACGAGGCGTTGACCCGATTTATAGAGCTTGATAAAAACAAAAAGCAACCCACAGCCCACCAAACACATTTTACCTACTCCCATCCACCGCCTCTCTCTTTCTCTCTCTCTCTCTCTCTCTCTCTCTCTCTCTCTCTATCCCCTCAGCCTTACTATTTTTTCACTACGAGAGTAGCTGCTGCACCTATTTTTTCAACACGTACAATTTGTTTAGATTTTTGTTTTTTTCTTTTAATATATAGTAAATATGTCGAAAGAAATTTTTTACACACATTTAATCATAACAAAAAATGTGTATGTAAGTTTTACATAGAAAATATTACAGCGAAAAAACAAACCACTTGCATATCAAACTTCTAATCAATTTGTGATTTGTGTATGGGTGGCAACGCTACAGCTATTAGTTTCTTATACTACATAAGTATAATAATAATCATACATTAAGCTCGGTCTAGTATTTTCCCCCACAATGACATTTTCATTGGAATATTACTTTTATTTCATCGTAGGCTGTAACTAAACTAAGCAGCGACAGATCTCAAGTGTCTACTTGAACTTTGAAGGTTTCTTCTGTGCATTTAGAGTATGTTTGTGTGTAACCAAACCGTTATAAGTAGGTATAAACCTTTTTGAGCTCTTCCTCTTCTTCTTCAATGTATTATTATTAGCATTTTCACACAAATAAACAAATAAATACAAAAACAACAATACGATAAGCTTATATAAAGCCAAATAAAAAATGCAGTTTAAACGGGAAGTGTGTGAGCTGGCCTTAAAAGTAAAAAAAAAAAACCATTTTGAATGTGTGTGTGTGTGCGTGTGTGACCCTCTTTCATTAAAAAAAAAAATATTTAATGTCGCATTAATTTGCAGCTAACGGTATTTTATTTAATTTATTATCAATCGCTTTGGAGTATGAGAGTCCTCCTGGGCACCTTAGTATGGGCGTTTTATTATCAGAGATTTGAGAGAGCTCTTTCAATGCATTTTTTTAGATCGTGGATGAACGATGAACGAAAATTAAGCGTTAAATTTTACATAAACCAAACTTGATTTTCTCCTGTTTACTATTGTTTTCTTTCCATGTATTTTCATTATCTACCTTAAGGTAACTTAAACTCATTCAGAGTTCAACCAAATTACTAACACTTATTTTTATATTGAATTTTCTTAATAAAAAAGTTAGCTTTCGTGTTAATATCGGGTGTTTTTTTTTAGAAGTGTGTTTTTCAATCTGGCATTAATTTTTTCGGAGTTGATCTTTTTGACAACTGTCACTTGATTTGTGCTCAGTTTGGTTTGCCATTTCATAGTGAATAAAACAATTACGCCTGAACAATGTTTGCAAATTATTGAGATTTATTATCAAAATTCATGCGCTGTGAAAAAAGTGTTTCGCAAGCTATGCCCATTTAGCGACAAGCCTCATTTTTGGCTCAATGGATACGTGAATAAGCAGAATTGCCGTATTTGGAGTGAAGACCAGCCAGAGGCAAGAGGCACTTCAGCAGCTACCAATGAATCCCAAGAAATGCACTTTTTGATGCGGTTTGTGGGCAGGCGGCATCATTCGGCCGTACTTCTTCGTACTTATGGTCAATGGAGAAAGGTACCGTTCGATTATAACACTTTTTTTGGCCGAAAATGCTAGAATTGAACTCGGCCGACATGTGGTTCCAACAGGACGATGCCATATGCCACACTGCACTCGAAAACATGCATCAATAGAGAGGTGAATTTGGTGAGCAGTTAATCTCAAGTTTTCGTGTAGTCAATTGGCTTCTAAGATCGTGTGATTTGACCCCGTTATACTATTTTTTGTGGAGATATGTTAAGTCTCTTGCCTATGGGGACCAGCCAAACACGATTACTGCTTTCGAAGCCAACATTGAACGCGTCATTTGTCAGATTCCGGCCGAAATGTGTGAAAAAGTGTGCCAAAATTGGACCTTCAGAATGGACGGACCACTTGAAGCGTAGCCGCGGGCAACATTTAAGTGAAATTATCTTTAAAAAGTAAATGGCAGAAATTGACTTATCGATCCAAATAAAAATTTCATTCACTTTTGTAAAATTTCTGGGTTTTTTTTTTATTGCCCAAAATCCAAACTCTCATAAAAATCACCTATTATAAGCCAAATATTAATAAATTTGAAATTATTTTACATTTAATATTAACTGTGAAAATTATTCAGAAATTTAAATTCATTTACATATGATTTATAGACAAAATATCATATTTTTACTATTTGAATTTAAACACTTTCCCTGAATTTTTATTTTCTGCTATCAAAAGTTTTAAATAACAAAATTTTAAAAACTAATTTTTATATACGTGTGGTTCTATGTATGCATTATTAAAAGTTTTCCATAAAAAAAAACAACACATTATTAATAAACATCACCTACTGCGCTGTTTTTAGCCACCTGCGTTTAACTAACTGCCAATGTGTTTGGCGCACAGCGTGGGGTCGCAATATTTACATGTATGTATGTGTGTATGTATGTAACTACAACGGCAGCAAGATATTGGAGTGAAAATAAAGTATTAATTTTCAGGCAAGAATTCATAATTTAAAACAAATTTTCAAAGTAACAGAAATAAAACATGTAATGAAACTCAAAAAATATAGAAGTTACAGTATCTTCTTTCTTCTTCTTTTAATCGCACAATAGCCCATGGAGGGCGTAGGCCGAGCTTATCGCATCTAGTCATGTTGTGCGTGTTTTATTGGTACATGAATGGAAGGGACTTACAATTTCATGCGACGTAAAAAGCTTTTCTTATGCAATTTTGCTCTTGTAGGTTTGCCATTGCCTGCCAAGAAGTTGTGCCTTCTAAAGAAATTGTTTTTTCTTCTTTTCGATTTTGCCTGTGCCGAGATTTGAACATCGGATACTCTGCGTGGCAGATCACCGCACTACCCACTACGTCACGCCAACCAACAAGTTACAATGTGTATGCCCAGCAAATGTAATACTTCACTCTTATTACTTAAAGAAAAAATTGATTGAAAAGTAGAACTGATACAAGTTAAGCCTGGGGATTGAATCCAAAACTTCCGATACTTTAGCTGAATGTACTTACTCAGAAGGTGGTCCATCTAACATTTGGAATACGAATTCATGGTTTGACTGTTGCAACTATAATGTCATTCGTATTATGACGGAAAATTAGTTATATATTATATTTGCGGTTAACGAAATGTGTTGATATAGGCTTGAATGTCGTAAAGTGTAAGAGAATTACGTTCAAAATGCGCATTCCAAGCAACTTGAAGATCAATTTGTGAAATGTGTGAGCGAAATTGGATCTTTATTGAATAACACAACACGTTCTCGTACTCATACGTGTGTGCACATCCGAAAAAATTGCTGCTGTTGCTCAGGATAAGCAAGAAGAACCAACCTTTATGCGAATTCTGCATACAGATCTAGGTATGAAGCCGTACAAAGTTCAATTGGTGCGACAGCTGAAGCCACATGCCCATCCGAAACGTTTTCCGTTCGCTCTGGAACGCTTGGAAGAAGGTGAAGATAAGCATTTTTACCGAAAAAATATATTTTCTAACGAAGCTTATTTTGACCTTGGTGGTTACGCTAATAAGCAAAATTGTCGCATCTGTGGCTCAGAAAATCCATGCGCGATTGTTGAGAAGCCAATGCACCCTCGACGAGTAATTGGCGGTGTTATTGGGTCGTTTTCCTTTAAAAATGAAGAAACAAGATGGATTGCAGGCAATAGTGTGCGCTACCGCACAATGGTAACTGATTATTTGTGACCTATTTTAGAAGATATGGACTTTAGGCAATATTTGGTTTCAACAGGGTGGCGCGCCGTGTTACACAAGCCCGTGCAACAAGAGATCTTGTGCATAGGAAATTAGAAAATCCCGTTATTAGACGTTTTGGTAATATACATTGACTCACCATTACGCAATTGCGAATTGAAAACCAACTAGCAACGAAATTGGTGCAGCCATCGGTCAAGTACAGCTTCATACAGTCGAAAATGTATGGGCTACTTGCACGGCCAGCGGAGGAATTCATTTGAATGAAATAATATTCCACAAAGAACCGGAAGGATTGTACTTCCGAGTAATAAAAACCACATTGGAAAAGAATTATTCGTTTCTTATTTACCTCAAAATCCAATTCCAAATTATAAATGGTCCACCCATTACTTGTACATATCTTATTGCATTATTGCAATAAAAACCGCTTAATTGCATAAATGAAAATGGTACAATTTATGGCTCCAATAACCAGGGAATGCAATTAAGCGAGTAATTTAACAACATTTGAAACTAAAAACATGATATTTCTGGCGCAAATAAACGGGAAAATGCAATTAGGCGGGCTTCAATTAATCGGGGATTAATGCATTTTCTGGAGAAACATGTTTTAGACTAAGAAGTAGGTAAAAGACATTGATAGTGTAGTGGGTAGCGCTCCCGACATTCGGAACCGGCGTTAAACTGTAAGTCCAGCCCAGGTGGCATTACAACGGGACTCACTGGCCTGGGTACGTCCTACTAGAAGACAGACACTGTAACTTAACGTAAAGAGTTGACATATCAAGTACCTTAAAAATGGAACCGCCGCACAACTCAAAATATGTCACTTTGCTTATCTCTCTCTCTCTCTCTCTCTCTTTGAAATAAGTATAAAAACAATTACAAATTTTTCCAAACAATAAAATGCAAACTATTTATGTCACTCACATACACTCATGCGTAACTTAATAAAGAAACTAAGAAAAGCAGCAGAAAAAACATTGGAAATTAATTTCTATTCATTGTAAGACTAAAAAAAAATGTGCTGTCATAATTACGCTGACATTTAAACATAACAAAAAAAACACCAACCAGCAATAAATGGAACAAAAAGACAAAACGCATAAACCTCAATAGAAACAACTCAAACTGCAGCAGCACGCTCTAAAAACAAGCGCCGCTTTCACCATAATGAGTTTATTTGGAAAAGTGCACACGTGTGTGTGAGTAAATACGCATGTATGCGCGCAAAAGTGCATTAGTGTGAGTGATACACTCATACTTGTACGTATGTTAATGTTAATGGACAAAAATGCAGAAAGGTTTTACATACTATTTATTTTATTTAATTTAATTAACATTTTAGGTGCGTATTTATTTCTTTATGGTTTTTTTGTTTTTATTTGCACTCATTTATTAGTCGTAAAAAGTTAATTGTAATTTAACTTAAGAGTCTTGGGGCTAAGAAATTGCATATTAAAGGTTAAAAAAGGGTTTTTTTCTAGAAGTGTGGCTTTCAATCTGGCAATACTTTTTTCGGAGTTGGTCTATTTGACAGCTGTCACTTGATTTATGCTCAGTTTGGTTTGCCATTTCATAATGAAAAGACTTACGCCTGAACAATGTTTGCAAATTATTGAGATTTATTATCAAAATTCATGCGCTGTGAAAAAAGTGTTTCGCAAGAATTGCCGTATTTGGAGTGAAGACCAGCCAGAGGCAATTCAGCAGCTACCAATGCATCCCGAAAAATGCACTGCTTGGTGCGGTTTATGAGAAGGCGGCATCATTGGGCCGTACTTCTTCAAAGTTGATAAAGGCCGCAACGTTATGGCCAATGGAGAAAGGTACCGTTCGATGAAAACAGACTTTTTTGCCGAAAATGCTAGAACTGGACTCGGTCGACATGTGGTTCCAACAGGACGATGCCACATGTAACATGCCACACTGCACGCGAAACCATGCATCAATTGAGAGGCGAATTTGGTGAGCAGTTAATCTCAAGTTTTAGTGTAGTCAATTGGCCACCAAGATCATGTGATTTGACCCCGTTATACTATTTTTTGTGGAGCTATGTTAAGTCTCTTGTCTATAGGGACAATCCAAACACCATTGTTGCTTTGGAAGCCAACATTGAACGCGTCATTGGTGAGATTCCGGTCGAAATGTGTGAAAAAGTGTGCCAAAATTGGACCTTCAGAATGGACGGACCACTTGAAGCGTAGCCGCGGGCAATATTTAAGTGAAATTATCTTTAAGAAGTAAATGGCAGGAATTGATTTATCGATCCAAATAAAAATTTCATTCACTTTTGTAAAACTAAACTCTTATAAAAATCACCCTTTAAATATGTATGTATATTTTATAGTGGGCTATAGCTCATTTTAATATATTGAGTATCTACAATAGAACAGAGAATTTTTTTAATTTGTTATAAAACACTACACATTGCCGGAGGCATTACTGGCAACGTAGAGCGTAAGGACTTACATATCAAGCTATCTAAAAGTGCATAAACAGATTTGGGAATATTTGTTGGAGTCTTAATGAGATATTGTTAATCCAACAACTGCATTAATTTATTTTATTGAGTACAATATTCCGGAAAAATAGAGTGAATAGAGAATTTTTTTAATTTGCACTAAATTTGCGACAAAAAGCTAAGGAAAACACTACACATTACCGAAGGCATAACTGGTTATGTCGAGGGTAAGGACTTGCGTTTCAAAAGTTTCTAAAAGTTATAAAACGATTTGGGCAATTTTGTTGGATTAGAAAAAATATAAAATAGCATCAATCAATTTTCTTAGAGAGATATTGTAGAAAATGTCACACAACAACAACTGCCCATTGTGCGGGTCGGACCTCTTTTGAAAGCTGACGGCTGAAGTATTTTGACAGTTGCGCAGCAGCTTTATTAGTATTAATACTACGTAGCTTGCAATTCCCATTTGAAATTAATTTAAGAAAACTGAATGTGAAAAACGATACAGGAAAACTTCCAAACTTAAAAAAAAAAACCATTTTATACTTTAATTTTACTGCAATGCGCTCAATCACATACGAGCATGTCCGCCTTCCCCCTTCCCCTTCAATTCTTTATTTATAATGTTTTCTCACCGAATAAGCACAGAAAGCAAGAAAAAAAAACAAAACAAAAACAGACAGCAGAGCAGTGCATTAAAAAATGAAAATTCCCACACATAAATCTTTCGCAATCGAACATTCATACTCGTGTGTGCATTGAATGCAAAAGATACATTTGTAACTTTACCAATACGAGTACGAGTTCGAGTCCATGACGCGCCAATAACATTTTATGCGTGGCTCTGTGGCTCTGTGTAAGGAGCTCACGGATACATAAAGCACACATATGAACGAACGAGTACATGCATACGCTGGATGAGTGCACGATGTTGTTGTTTACGCATGCTGCAATATTATTTTTCTTGTAGCTGTTCTGGTTGCATTGCCGCCAGGCTTAAATGTAAACAACAACAACAAAAACAACGGCAACCAAAAATGAAAAATAAAATTAACAAAAAAAAAAAAAAAACAAACAAAAACTGTAGACATTGATGGGTAATGGGCACATACAGCAGTTGATCGCATACACTTTTAGCTTTTCCCTTACAAAAAAAACCAAAAGTTGCAACGACAACAGCCAAGCAACAAACAACAACAGCTTCTTTGGTGGCTTTTTCATTAATGCAAGATGTTTTGTTTGTCTGAGCTGTTGTTTTTGGGGTTGCACATTACTTAAATTTAATTTATTTTTTCCTTTTTTGGTATTGTACGGCAGCTTCGAAAACAAAACCATAACAAAAACATAAAGCATGTAACTTTTTTGGCGGGCGATTTTTTTTGTTTTCTGATATTGTTGTTGTTGTCGTTTTGGCAGTTTTGTTGAGTGTATTTTCTTGTTTTGATGCAATTTTTATTGATAAGCGAATTGGGAATACGTTTCAAGTTTTAGTTGTTTTTTTTTTTCAACAAATTAGTTTCTGCTTTTAGTTTTTGGTTTTACATGCCTTAATTGAAGAAAAGAAAATGAAGAAGGTCATTTGTCTTTATAGAGCGAGCTCATGTTTTTTTTGTTTTGGTTATATTTCACAAATATTGCACTCAATTACTAAAATTTATTTACCGTACGCAAAGTATTTCACTATAAATGTTCTCTGCAGAAAAACAAAAACACATTACCTTACTCATTACCGGTAATGCCAGTGGTAATGGCTTGAATTAAAAGCTGCTTAAGGTATATGGTTATAATTTTAGAATAATTTCAGTTTAAATGTTCTCTGCAGAAAAACAAAAACACATTACCTTACTCATTACCGGTAATGCCAATGGTAATGGCTTGAATTAAAAGCTGCTTAAGATATATGGTTCTAATTTCAGAATAATTTCAGTATAAATGTTCTCTGCAGAAATACAAAAACACATTACCTTACTCATTACCGTTAATGCCAATGGTAATGGCTTGAATTAAAAGCTGCTTAAGCTATATGGTTCTAATTTCAGAATAATTTCAGTATAAATGTTCTCTGCAGAAAAACAACAACACATTACCTTACTCATTACCGGTAATGCCAATGGTAATGGCTTGAATTAAAAGCTGCTTAAGCTATATGGTTCTAATTTCAGAATAATTTCAGTATAAATGTTCTCTGCAGAAAAACAACAACACATTACCTTACTCATTACCGGTAATGCCAATGGTAATGGCTTGAATTAAAAGCTGCTTAAGGTATATGGTTCTAATTTCAGAATAATTTCAGTATAAATGTTCTCTGCAGAAAAACAACAACACATTACCTTACTCATTACCGGTAATGCCAATGGTAATGGCTTGAATTAAAAGCTCCTGAAGGTATATGGTTCTAATTTTAGAATAATTTCAGTTTAAATGTTCTCTGCAGAAAAATAAAACACATTACCTTACTCATTACCGGTAATGCCAATGGTAATGGCTTGAATTAAAAGCTGCTTAAGGTATATGGTTCTAATTTCAGAATAATTTCAGTATAAATGTTCACTGCAGAAAAACAACAACACATTACCTTACTCATTACCGGTAATGCCAATGGTAATGGCTTGAATTTAAAGCTCCTGAAGGTATATGGTTCTAATTTTAGAATAATTTCAGTATAAATGTTCACTGCAGAAAAATAAAACACATTACCTTACTCATTACCGGTAATGCCAATGGTAATGGCTTTAATTTAAGGCTTCTTAAAGTATATGGTTCTAATTTTAGAATATATTTTATGAATTTTTATTTAAATTCAGTTATTTTAAAGTCCACATAATAATTTTGTAAATTACAACTGGTATTGCAATTTATATAAATTTTTATAATATAATACATTACCCTCTGCGAAAATATCAATTCGAAATGTTTAATCACAGTGTATGATGATATATTTTCTTACACAACATCAGCAAACACTTGAATTTCAATGCCAATTAGTAATAGGCGATAATCAGACTATGTAAAGATGACAAAGTGCATAAAATAGTAACATATAAAAAGCTGTTTTGCCCACAAAACCCACATGTGAACAATAAAAATTAACTTACGAAAGTGAAGCTAAAATATTAAAATATGATAAGAAAACAAAAACGCACGAAATCTTTGTAGAACAAACAATGAGCATATGTTTATTAGTGCCAAACTAGTCAATAAAATAAGCGCCTACAGGCTATAAGTATTTACTTAATTTAAGTTATGTAAGATGACTTCGGTGATAACTACTAGAAGCCATTAGACTACTTAAGCGTGAAATTAAATAAAAATAATAATAATTTGAGGACTAAACCTGACTCTGCTGCCATTTTAATGCTTGATTTAAGCTTTATTCATATGTTTCATAGTAGCAATATAGTGAAACGACAACAAAAAATCAACACATTACCTCACCCATTACTGGTAATGGCAATGGTAATGGCTGAGATTTTGAGGTGCTTCATGCATGTAGCATTATTTCTCATACTAATTTCTACTTACATTTTAAGTTTTATTAATCTAAAGCCTGAAAATAGTATTACTATGTGAATATTGCCTATCCAAACGCCCATTATGAAAAATAATCAAAAGTGGTTACATAAATTACAAAGAAAATAAAGGCAGAAAAATGCTAAGGAACGTATTTTCATAAATTTTATGTTGTTCTAGAATGATATTAAAAAGAAGCAAATTGCTTTAATGCAATTAAAAAAATGATAACTACCATACCTATATTTAGTCTGGCGGGGGTAGTAGTTAGCTAGTAAAACTAGAAATGGAACTATATAATTTATTATCGATTTTTAATTTAAACATGCAACAAACTAGTACACACATGCAACATACTAGCACACACTTGCAACTTGTATCTATGTAACTATAATTTCGTTAAAAAGAAACAAAAAAGTTACAATGTTTCTGCCGTTGTTGTTGTAAGTATTTAGCTAATGCTCTTGTTGCTGTTTTTTTTTTTAACAAACTAGTCAATTATAACAAGAGTCTCAGTCTCAGGACAGAACTAAACGTGCAAACGATGGCATAACTAAATCAAAGCCACTACGTTCAGTCCATGTGCCAGTGCTAGTGCTTATGAGACTGACTCTACTTTTTCATTTTATGCTGTCATCATTATGAGCAATACTAGACGCAAGCAATAAAGTAGGGTTGTAAGTAGTTGGTAGTTAGTAGTAGCAGAAATTATTTTACAGCGTATAAACAACATACAAATTTGCATTCAACGTTCTTTAAAAGTTGTTATGCAAATTTGGACTAGAATTTCTACTTTTTCTTAGACCATACACAGTGGAAAAAAATACAATTTACCTATACTCTTTTTCGTATAGATGGATTTATATTTTGTTTTGTTGTTTTTTATAGTACACTCCAACAACAACCTGTCCACAACATAGTACATACATATGCACGTAAATTAATGCGTTTATAGTTTCTTGTTTGTATTTTGAGATGATGTTGTTGGTAGTGGTGGTGGTAGATACTGTTGGTGCTATGATATTGTTAACAGTTTATCTATTGGAAGAAACCAGTCTATCTAGATACTCATATTCGTATTTGTACTCAACTCAACGCCAACTTGTTATACTCTTAAATCTTTTTCTTCGTTTTATTGTAGTTTTTTTTTTTTTTTTTTTTTTTATTTTCTTCTTTTAACTTTAAATTATACTTTTATGGGCAATACTTGATAAACTGGTATCTACACAATTGTTGTTGCTGTTGCTATTCATTGTTGCTGTCGGTTGTTTATATTATGCGTTGGTTGCGATTGCAACTAAATACATATGCTGCTTTGTTGTTGCGATTAAAGACATTTATTAAATAGGAAATGCCACTACCAGTTTGTCATCATAGAGAGAAGGTTTTAATCTTATTTTGTTTTTGCCCATTTGGTTTTTTTTTTTGTTGTTGTGTTTTTTGTCTCAAAATCAAAGCATTTTCATTATAAAATGAAAGACGAAAAAATGTGTGGGATATTTCCTTGAACATAGATTATTATAAGTTATGAATAATTTCAAGCTGAAACTAATTTAATGCAGACAGTCGCTCAATGTAGAAATTGTGGATAATTGGTAACAAAATTCAACAATATAGCATCTTAATGACTCTACACAATATAAAGTAGCTAGTTTGCATAGAAAAGTCTCCACATTGCCTTACACATTACTGGTAATGCCATTGGTAATGTCTTGCTTTTTATACTTTCCCAGGTATACGGAACTATTTGTGGATAATAATAAGTTTTTTGAATTGAGAAACCTGGTATCAATGACAAAATGATAATTGATAAGCAAGCAATTTTGAAAACACAAAAATAATTCAAAAATTAAAATCAAAATCATCTATAAAAATGATTTAAAACTAAATAACAATATTTGTGGGTACTAAAAATTATTTGCCAAGGTCACCAAGTTTCTTATTTAAAAGTCGTAAAATTTTGTATGAGAAGTTAGGAAAATTACGACAATTGAGAGGATACGACACTAAATAAGACATCCCAATTCTTTCAGCTAGAGATTACGGAAAACAGAAAACAACTTTTTTTTCTGTTTGAGGATCAATTAAATGGCTACAGGAACTTCTGTCTAGCATTCATTGACTAGACCACCGACCTAGGTGGATGAACATTACTGGTAATGCCTACGTTAATGGCTTGAATTTATACAATTAACGGCATTTCGTTCATGTACAAATATAACACGCACAACATAAGTGGATGCGAAAAGCTTGGCCTTTGGCGCTACATGCGGTCATAGTCGACATTGATAAAACTGAAGTTAATTGTGGTAATGGCATAGCACTTGCCACAATGGCTGCCTATGTCTTTATCGGTGTCCTGTGTGATTGCATTCCCTGTCTCATTCTTCCTCCCATCTATCAATCTTCCTTCCATTCGTCACAGTGCTCTGCATTCATAGGGGTACACCCTGTGTGTTGAATGTAGCAATAAAAAAAATAAAAAAATACAAATATATTTTAACTTTCCCTTTAAAATTTATCAATCAAAACTCTGCGTTTTACATATATCCAAAAATCAAGTTTCCCCAAAGAGAATAGAAAAAACTCATTACATATTGACACATTTCCAGTGAAATTTTACTATAAAGTATTCCAAGAATTTCTCACAGATACTATTCAACTCAAAATCTTAGATAGAAAACAATTTTCTGTTGATAAGCTAACGAAATTAAATGCAACTGCAATGCAAAGAAAAAAGAAATGAAGCGCATAAAAATTGCAGGCAATTTACATTTACAGGCAAAAATAATCTTTTTCTCTAGCTCTTTTCCCTTCTATCTTTTCATTTCCAGCATTTTCAATCACTTGCGCTTCAAAGAACATTAAACTGCAATGCAGTACAGAAATAGCCATTTTCTTACGTATACTCGGAAGACTATGTAAAAGTATAGTATGTACCTAGTGTAAAACCATACTTATACTTCTCATTTCCCAGGAAAGTATTAGAAGAACTCATATACATACAAACATACGAGTACATATGTATTTACGAAATCTACATAAAGTTATCGTTATCGTCAAGATTTTTACCATAAGGAAAAGGGATTACGAAGAACGAAATGAAAGCAACATTGTTGTGCAGAAGAAAAGAACGACACGACAATAATCGAAGGAATCATGATGAAGAAGCAGAACCTACAAATTAATTTTCATACATGCAACTTCGCCAAGGAACCTGTCGGCGGCTCCATTTTATCTTTTTCACTTTATTCCTATCTAATATTTTTTTTTTGTGTCCGTGTCTGTGACTGAAACTAATTTTTCCTTATATATTCTATTGACAACTGAAATTATAGACATGGTCTGCATATAGAAATGTACATACAAATTTAGAAACAGCTGATATTTCTTGCTTTTTCTAGCGCTTACCTCATTACCTCAGGCTACTAACTACCTAAAAACATTGTCTTCGCCATTGTGATTCCAGTGTACGTGCATTGCATTTATAATATATACATAGGTTAAATTTTAGGCGGCATACTTGTCTCAGTCACCCATTGGGTCTATGGATGTATTAGTGTATCTGTGTGAGTGCGTGACTTAGAGCGTGGCGTGCCATTAGTGTGTGTAGTACATACTTCTGGGCAGGAAGCTGGGCATAATTCCAAGTATTTTCTTGAATGCACGTATATTGACGCAGAATGTATGACTTGAATTTTCCACAGTTATGACGCTATGGTGTACATTCCCATTTAGTTATTGATTTTTTTTTTTAATTAAAATATATGATATAAAAATAAAAAAAAGTCATTGTACACAATTGAATTATGTAGTTAAAATTCATATAATGTCACATTTCACTTGAATTATTTGAAATAATGGACACTGCTGGTTAATTTCATGAAAACGGTCATTAAATTTGGACCAACATAGAGATGAAGAGAGTGAAAATTTATCTTTATAGATGAAATTCGGTATACGAAGTATAATACAAACCATTCTGCAAACAAAAACCTACACCTTACCTCATACATTACTGGTAATGACAATGGTAATGTCTTGATTTTATAGCTATTTTAAGTATTTAAAATCTGTTAAGACTGTTAAGTATGTATTAAATTTTTTAAGAATCATCGAGACTGTGTTTTGTGCAACTTTCGCCTTATCTGCAATGGTTTTCTGGCTCCACTGCGGATTTTCTCGAAATAATTCAACAACTAAATCGCGTCTTTCCACTTCCGATGCCATGACTCAACTGAAAGTTCACAAGTCAAAAACATGTGATTGTATTTCATCAGAATTTCTCCAATGCAAAGCCTACTGTTTGAATTTTTTCATTCAGATGAAGAGCTTCAAAGCAGTGGTCTTTCAAAGTTATCCGATTTTTTCGATCTCACTCCTATGTACTTATTTACAATTCATATCATGTCGCATTTCACTTGAATTATTTGAAATAATGGACACTGCTGGTTAATTTCATGAAAACGTTCATTAAATTTGGACCAAAATAGAGATGTAGAGAGTGAAAATTTATCTTTATAGATGAAATTCGGTATACGAAGTATAATACAAACCATTCTGCAAACAAAAACCTACACCTTACCTCAAACATTACTGGTAATGACAATGGTAATGTCTTGATTTTATAGCTATTTCAAGTGTTTTAAATCATTTCACGGCAATTTTAAATATTTTTTCTTCAAAATCTCAGTTTTCAGAGGAGAAAACGAAATAGATTTTACATTTTTCAATGACAAATTCTAAGAATTTTAGAACTACCATAAGTCCTGTCCAACACTTTTGTAATACTCTGTCTTTCAAAAATTTTACTCCACTTTCAAGATCAACAAAAATAATAAAAATCGTATACTATCTGACTCTAAAAATAATTTAAAAAGAAGCACCACTTAATTGGACAATAAAGCATTTCCATTTTATATTAAATGCATGCAGCCTAAAGGAAATTAGCTTCTTGATGGTGAGATGAACACAGAAACAGGGACCCCAATTTTATATTTTCGTTGTTTCGTTTTGTCTACTTAATTGATCCAAATAAATTGCATGAAATCCACTTCAGCAACAAAAACAAATCAACAACATTAAATTTTATTAACGACAACAAAGCACACAAAAATAACGAAGGAATTAATTTTTTTTTGTGGTTTTTTTTTTATGTATCAAAAGGGTTCTTAAAAAAATTAAAAACAAATAACAAAAATTTTATGAAATAGTAGAAACGAACGATGCTTCTTTATTGAAATCAATAGGGACCAAGTACGTAGTACACACTAAAAGAAGCAAGCAAGATGAGGAAAATCGGAGAAAAAAATTCATAAATTATGCTGGTCTGCTCGGGTTGCATGATTGTGCATGCATGTATTGCAGATAAACATGGTTATGCCAGCCATGCCAGCCAGCCATAAGCCACTTTAACGACCTTAAGCGACGAAGACAACGAAATATTCGTTCATTCAGCGTTCTTCTGTATACCGCCCAAAATCAACTAAACTTAAGTGGTCACACGAATATGTAGATGTATTTTTATGAATATGGGATTAAGCTAAGTACTAAAGTACTATATTGAACATGCAGGCATATGTGCATATGTATCTACTATATAAATTTTAAAAAATTCAAGGTTAATATTACTTAAAGAAATATAGAAGAATTTCCCCCCGAAAAGAGTAGAAGAGCATGCTTCATAACTTAAAGAAAGAACAGCAGAGAAGGTTATTTTATTTTTGGTAAAATTAAATTTTAGTAAAAAAAAAGAAGGAATCAACAATGGCTACGCATATAAAGGGTGTTTTTGTTTTAGAAGTGTGGTTTTCAAACTGGCAATACTTTTTTCGGAGTTGGTTTTTTTGACAGCTGTCACTTGATTTATCCTCAGTTTGGTTTGTCATTTCATAATGAATAGACTTACTCCTTAACAAAGCTTGCAAATCGTGAAAATTTATTACCACAATAATGGTTCGGTTCGCGCAACGCATCGCGCGCTGTGTCCAATATTCGATGAAACTCACTTTTGGTTGAATGGGTACGTTAATAAGCAAAATTGTCACATGTAGCATTTGGAGTGATCATAATCCACAAGCCATTGTTGAGACGCCGTTACATCGTTACATCCTCAAAAAGTCACTGTTTGGTGTGCTCTATGGGCAGAGGGAATCATTGGTCCATATTCCTTCAAAGATGAAGCCGGTCATAATGTAACAGTCAATGGGGAACGCTATAAAGCCATGATTAATGACTTTTTCGTGCCTGAATTGGAGGATGTTGATGTGGACGACCTTTGGTTCCAACAAGACGGCGCTACATGCCATACATCCAACAAAACAATCACAATCAATTTATTGAAGGAAATTTTTGGTCAGCGCATTGTCTCACGTCGTGGGCCTGTGGCGTGGCCTCCAAGATCGTGTAATTTAACACCGCTGGTGGACTATTTTTTGTGGGGTTATGTGAATTTGCTTGTCTACGCAGATAAGCCCGAGACGATTGACGCCTTGGAAGAGAATATTCGGCGCGTTATTACTGACATACAGCCCAAATTGCTGCAACAATTGGGCCTCTCGGCTGTAATTTATTCGAACCAGCCGCCGCGGCGGCCACTTGCCCGAAATCGTTTTTAAAACATAATGTCAAATCCTTATCTTTATAATAAAACGAAATTCTTGGCCATAACATTAAATTATATGCGTGTTATTTCGTCTTGAAAACTACACTTCTAAAAAAAACACCCTGTATAATAAAGTTGGAAAGAAAATTAAATGTGAGTTATATACAAAAATAAAATATTCTTAAACGTAATATGCACTTGAAGACACATTGAAAGAAGCTACAGTGATGGCGGACAGAAGAAACCAAAAAATCCAAAAAAGAAACAAACGAAGAACAAGAAATTTAAAAAGCGAAACACTTGAATTTAGTTTGGATGGGAACTAAGTAAAACAAAGTAGGTATATTTGTATTTAGCATTTTTTTTATTAAGGATACAGTTTGAATATTATATGAGAGTGAAATTATTTTATGGGCTTAAGTGATCAACTTAAACTTTATTATTATGATGATGTTAATTGGGGAACGGTACTGAAAATAGTTTTCCATATACGAGTAATTCAAATAGGCTGTGATCGTTCAGTTTATTTCCATAATTGCATTCACAATCGAAATCTTAATATCGTATAAAATGTGGTAAGATTAAAAATTTACTATAAGATGAAACCTAATATAAGAATTTCTAAATTTTCTTCGGCCAATCTAGTTTTTGAACGATCTCTTATTCGAGCGATCGCTTTTTCGAACGATCTTTATCTGAAAGTATCTGTTCGAATGACTTGCTCTTCAGCTGAGCTAGTATTTTTCAAAAATTTAGAAATCCCATTTGGACCAAGAATATCCATAACAGAATTAAAACATGGAGATCGTCGTCTGATTTCTACAATTTGAATGATCTGATCTCTTCCTCGAACAATATTTGGCTTGCAAAGCCTCTACCGCATACGTTATCTACCTGGAATGATCGTTTTCTCATATAAATTCCTAAATTTATATTTTTCATACTCCGTGGAATACTCATATTTATAGAAAACAATCAATAAAGAAAACTTAGAATGACATCTGCCGTGAATGCTCTAAACCTCGCATGATCACTTCTTCGAACGATATATACACAGATTTACTTTCCTAAAGATCACTACCGCGAACAATAATTTTTATGATCAATCTGTATTTCGAGAGCATTGTATCTGGAAGGATGTTTACCTCGAGAAAGCGACAATTGTCAACTCTTGAAAGCAATTTTTCAGCTTGATGGCGAGAGGGGAAAGAAGAGAGAGGACTACTACTCATTTCTTCCACATTTACCCTACAGACTCAAAACGATGATAATAATAAGAGTTGACACATATAAAAGGAGGCAAAGTGATCTCCACTTCCAACGATCTTCATCTCGAAACATTTCTTAACGAACGATATCTTGCTAGAACAATCTCCTGAACTATGAACCATGTTTTCCTTAAATGATTTCCTTCTCCAACGATCTCTTTCTCAACTAATATCTACCTCAAAAGATTTAAGCTTTTAACGGTTTCTCTTTTAATAAATATAAATCTATCTCGAACGATATCTTCCACGAACAATCACCATCTTTCGGAATATACGCCTCTATCTCGAACAATCTCTCTTATTTACCTTCTCCACTCTCATATACTATATCTACCTTCAATGATCTATCGCTCGAACAATCTTTACGTCAAATAATCTCCTTCCCTCAATTGATTATTATCTGAAACGTTCTCCTCGAAATATTTCTATCTTTAATGATCTCCTTTTCAATCGATTTCTACTTTGAACGATTTCGGTCAACGATATGTCTCAAAACAATTTATACCTCAAATAATTTATTTCTCGAATAATCTCTGCCTGGCATGATCTCTCTCTCAATGCATTTTTCTCAGAATGATATCATTTTTGCTCTATTATCTAGCAAACAGGATATATGTAATGTGAAAATGTGAAATTCTGTTACTTTATGGTTACGACGGTCGAAATGAGTTTCAAAATCTGTTTCTGTGTGTGTCAAAATACAATCTGTTTCACACGCTATTTGACAATGAATAATTTCATTTCCAAAAACAAAAATCAGTGAAAACTTGGTAATTGTCACGAAGAGGTGGTTACATTCTGAAAGGGGCCCAATCTATAAAAGGAGCGTGGTATCTCCCATACAACTGAAATGCTCAAAGAGTGACATTGAACAAAACATACATTGATGTGTATGATCATTGAAATAGTCTCTTAAACAACTATTCAGAAAATTGTCAACATTAGGCAAAACCCACGCCCGCTTTTAATACAACTGAAATATCTAAGGAAATAGTTAAGCAAATGAAACTAAATTTGCTACACACAGTTAAAATAACTTCAAAAATACGTGATGCGCAAATTATCATCACTGGCCAATAACCACGCCTAATTCCCATACAAAATTTTATATAATTAGTAATTTCTACTTGTTCTTTCTTCATAGAAAAGAAGAAGACTTAGTTAACTATAGAAGGAAAGCAAACACAAACAAAACAAGTGTTTTCTTTGTGTAATTGTTGTTCTTAGTTATTATATACGATTAGTATATAATATTTTCAACATACTATTTATACTTTAAAGAAATCAATGCGACAACGACGAGAACCTCCATTTTTCACATAATTTTTAAGTTTTTGTTTTGTCTTTCTAGTTAACACCAAACAATGTAACTGGACAGACGAGCTGATTAATCTGAACAATTTCCATAGTCCTCTCCTTTATGTAGTGCTAAAAAAACTGGTTTCTTTTTTCTTAAAAAAATAAAAAAATAATGAAAACAAAATACAAAAATTGTTAACATGTTTTTTTCAGGCATACAACAGGTACATTTTGTGGCTGTATGAGTGCGTCAGTCAACTGGGTTTTGCATGAGTGTGTGAGTCTACTGGGGGGTTTTTTTTGTTTTTCTTAACTGGTTTTTTCTTGTTTATTTTGTTGTTTTCTCTGTTGCTGTTGCTGTTGCTGTTGCTGCTGCTGTTCTTGTTTTACGTTTATTTAAAAAAGAATATTTTCTTTTGTTTAAAAAAACAAAACTTATACATATATGGTAAATACTACATACATATGTACACTCGTATAGAAATATCTACATATTTTTTCAGGGTTCTTTCTTTTTATGTAAAATCATTATTATACATAAATTGTTCCTACATACTACTCGCATGTAGGCAAGTTGTTGTGTGCGTTTTATGTTAATCGCATAATTTATATACTTGAGAGATTAGCAGCTCCTTTGTGTATGTGTATGTTTGAAAGTTTGGTGCATGTGTATGTGTGTGTGTGTGTGTGTATGTGTGTGTGTATGTGTGTGTGTGTGTGTGTGTGTGTGTGTGTGTATGTAAATTTTGAAGACATGTATGTATGCATGTGGTAACTTCTTTTTAAAATTTCTGAATTCAAAGTGGGGGGCTTTTTTGTTTGTTTGTTTGTTTAGTAAAAACGCAAATACTTCAATATTTATGAAAAGAAACAAAGACAGAAATAGAGAAGAGAGAGAGGGAGGGAGGCCATCGAAAAAGGTTAAACTTCTCATAATTTTTGAATGCTGACTTAAATTTAGTATTTTAATAGTTAATGTGCAAATATTTCTGTTGAAGGTTTTTCGATGAAATTGGATCAAGTCATATAACTGCAGGTAAAAACAAAAGAAATCAATAAAAAAATAAAACAAAAAATGATATAAGTATCCATTTCAAAAAGCCGAAACTTTCTAATTGTTCAGGAATACAAAAATATATACATGTACATATGTATTATATACGATACACGAGATTTAGAAAGGTTTAGCGAGTACAAAACGAAAAGCTACCAATGGTGAAACAAAGTACAGGGAATTGCTCAATAAAACACAAACGATTTAATATTCATTTAAATTTATTGTATCACAGTAAGTTCTTTCCGATCAATCCCATCATCAAAACATTTTTCAAGCGCATTTTCCTATCGCCTGAAAACGGATGCCTCGAAGTGGTAATATGAGTTTTGGAAAGAGAAAAAACTCAGCCGCGGAGTCATATCAGGTGAATACGGTGATTGTTCGATGATATTGGTTGAGTTTGTGGCCAGAAATTCGGTCAAGCTGATAGCCTTGTGAGAAGGTGTGCTGTAGTGATGAAAAAATTCATAAGTTTTCTTTCCACAAACTTGGCCTTATTCGACGAATTTGCTCTTTCAAACGCCCAGATAATATTCTTTATTTACCGTCTGACCTCCTGCCAAGAATTCCGAGTGCACAACAATGCGATAGTCAAAGAAAACAGTCACACATTCCCGACCAGAGCGAGACAAATTTTCTCCCACATCTCGACCGTTTTTGAATGCACGTGATTTTGATAAAGTCGATATAACATTTTCAGTGTTTCGGCACATGAATGGAATACAAAATTTTAGACAAATTCTCTGTTCGATTTTTTTATTCATTGTAAATACCACAAAACACACTTGAGATAAACTGAACAAATCAAGCATGGTAAACAAACTAAATGACAGCTTAAACTTCAAGTCAGGCTAGAGAACAGTGGTGCCAACTTAGCGGCAATAAGAATTTCTACACTCCCTTTAAGCGGGTTTTTTACATGATTAGTTCCCGGATCTTTTGTGACAAAATATAAGCAACCTGAAAAAAAAATACCTACTACTCACCTATTTTAAATTTTTCTAGTTTTGTAATTAAAAAAAGATATTTATTGAACAATATAAGGTAAATAACAATACCTTTTCAAAACAAAATAAATTGAAAAAAAATAAGTCAATACATAAATAATAATAAAAAATATTTAGGAAAGACCAACGCATCATTCATAAATAATTATAAAAAACCAACATTGAAGTACCTCCTTATTTCTTCAACTATCAAATCCATCAAAGATAGTACCGTTTTATAGGTAAAAAGGTCAAGTAATAAAAAACAACCGTGTTCAAGTCTTGTTCAATAATTTTATATCAATAATACCCTCTATTCATCGATTTTTTTTTAAACCTCTTTCAATACATTTAATGTAGTAGTAATAAATAATTTTTTTCCTGCTTTAATCGAATTTATAATGCTTCATTTCCATCCATCACAAAAAAAGAAAATAAATCTTTCAAATCAATTAAAATATGAATATAATAAATTTTTAATACTTTACCATACATAAAAATTTGCAATTAATGCATATTTTTTTGCAGGAGAGTGAGTGAGTGTGTGTGTGTGTCTGTGTGTATTTTTAAGCTGCAAACTTATTTGGAAAAAAATAAAAAACATTCAAATAATTATGAAGAAAGAGTAATCCATTTAATCCATATTATGTTGTTTTTCGTTCTTCCTTCCTGCTGGGTTTTTAACAGATACGTACCTAAAAAGAGAAAGAAATTAAAAAAAAATAGAAAACTTTAGTAAAAGATAACATTCAGTATAAATGCTTGAAAGATAAAATACATTTTTTACGCTTAAGGTGAATGCCATGACCTAAATCATGAACGTTCCCTGGAAATGAACGTTCATGATTTTGATTTCTATCCATCGAACGATATTTTCCTTGAGCTATCTCTAGCTCAGACGATCTCTCCCTCAAACTATATAGTTTTCAAGTAATCTGTACCCCAGTCGATATTTTTTGTTCGATCAAGGTCATTCTCCATCAATCTATTCCTCACACATACATATCTACCTTTAATGATCTCTTCATCGTACAATCTCTACCTCTCAATCTTTAATGATCTCCGTTTCGATCGATTTCTACCTTGAACTATCGTTTCCGAACGATCTTTTCTCAAACGATTGGTTTTCCAAAGAACTGTATCTCAAAACAATATCTTCCTCAAGCGGTACACACAACAATTTATTTTATGTTAATCTCTGCCTGGGACAATCAGGCAATTAGGCTGCCTCAAGAGATTTATACAACAATTTATATTAAGTAGATTAATCTCTGTCTGGGACAACCTCTAACTCTCTCTCGATAACTTTTCCTCAGAATTAATGACGAAATTTTCAAATTCTCAAATTGCTTTATTTCTATTGCGTGGGAGTTAAATTCTCTCAATATTTAAAGAAGGTCTTTGCTCCTTACTCAACTTCAGGAATTCTGCGTCTCACCTACTCATGCTTAAAAAATGCTTGAATGATTCTCAATTTAAAATTATTCATGCAAATAATATGCAATTTGATATTAATGAAAATTTGCACCGTAATTTATTTGAATTATTTTGAATGAAATTTTCAACACTGGCTCTTTCTCTCTCTCTCTATCTCTGTCTCTCTCTCTATCTCTGTCTTTCTGTGATTTGATTATACATTTTTTGAATAAATGAATATAAATTTCATAATAAATCAAAAATATGTCCAAAAATCATATACAAGAAATGGAAAATAAACGAAACTATATGAAATAAAAAATGTTAACAATAAATTGTGAGTATGTCAGCATCCGACAAGAAAATCATCAGCAGTAAAAAAGAGAACTGTTGTGCTGGAAATGCTTGAGTTCAGAGTTTCTGAATAGTTTATGTGGGCGTAAATGGAAAAAGAAAATATTGTTTATTAGTTATCAAAATTAATAATAAAAAATCTTACATTTTATATACGATTTCAAGCAATAATTTCTGTTATTTTATTTATTTTATTTATGTAAATAAGCAGAACAAACTTAAAGTACTTAATAGTCAAGTTCAATAGTTCTGTAAAAGTTTAGACAAGTAATATTAAAAATAGCTATTTTATGACTGCGTAAAGTTATTCGACTTATTCATCAACAGGAAAGCTGAATATTTTAAAAAGTCCCACGTGCCACGTATGTAGGTAAGTTTTTTAACCCTTGAGTGATTGTTCAGAAACTTAAATTCAAGTGCGATATAACACGATGTTTTTCAATAACTTTTCAATTGTTTTCTTTTCGCGATTGACAAGTTCTTCAAAAGTGAAATCATTAAAGATAATACTTAACAATTTTCAGGAATTTATGACTGAAAAGTTATAAAAATGGGTAGGGTTCGGGTTACGGTTGAATATTTCAGCTTATAGTTACTTAGTAGGGACATATATACTGTTACACACATTTGATGTTATAAAATAAAAATAAAACACATTTTTTGGATCAATTCCTTAAAATATATATTGTATGAAAAAGCAATTACTTATTCGAAATGCCCGCCTTCGGCCTTCACGCACGCCTTAAGTCGCACTGGCCAGTTATCAATAGCTGCACGCACTTCGTGCATTGGAAAAGTGCTGACAGCACGAATCAAAAAAGTCTTCAGAGAATCAATGTTGGGGTATCTTTTGTGGCAAACCATGCCACATCTAAAACTGTCCATAATTTGTAATCCAGTGGGTTCAGATCAGGACTGCCAGACGGTCATTCTTCAGTGCAAATGAAAGCTGGCAAATAATTGTTTTGAAGTCAGGTCTGGGTCGTCTTAGCCTTATGGGCTGGCGCAGAATGCTGCTGGAAGGTCCATGGCTGGTTTTAGAAAAGGGAATGGTTAAGTGGCGTCACAACAGCTTCCAAAACGGTTTCTTGGTAAACTTTGGGCGAAGTTTTGAGCTAGTCAGTGACCCGATCGTAAGATACACCCCACCAAACCATGGCTGAAGCTGGGTGATGAACATTTTCGACCCTTGGAATCAGTTCAGATGCTTCCTAAGATGACCGTGCAGACACCCTATCATTTTGCTTGTTAAATTTTTCCTGCACGGTTAAAATTATTCATCCGTAAACAAGATTTTTCTGTGCAAGTTATTAGCGTGCTAATTATTTTATTTTTTCCCCAAAGCTGCAGTCAACAAATGTCCGGTGCGACGTTTAAACGCACCAAGTCTCAAGTCTTTTTTAATAATTCGACTCATGGACTTTTGTGTGATATTCATCTCACGGGCCATGATTTTCTGTTTTCGGAGCGGATTTCACTAAATTCTTGATTTGACGGCTTTGATGACTTGATGAACTGTACGTGGACGACCCGACCGGTGGCGGTCTTTGATATCTCCAGTCCCCTCAAACAGTTTTCTGCACCGGTAGACGAACATGCGACTAATCCCGAGTGGGCGGAGCGTTTTGAAAATATCGCCTTTTTTCATTTCACACTTAAAAATTGCTATAACAGCGATGCGGTTCTCATTATCTGACTAACGCTGTAGAGGTTAGCTTTCATAAACCATGTGGTAGTAACAGGGAAGGTTCAATTCTACTATTGGAATGGGTGTGTTCAATGTTGTAACAGTATTTATGTCCCAACTAAGTACATCGACACGTAATAATAATAATACAAAAATACAAAATAATGTAACTGTAATGTGCATAGTACGTAAACAAATGTGTATTTTCCATTTTAATTTTCGTGATGTAATTTATTGAATGCAATTGATTTGCGAGACAAACTGTAAATTTTGTACATGAACTTTTTTTTTGTACAATAAATGTATAAAATATAGTATACTTGTATAAAAAATAAGCATACTTGCATTAATCACTGTCATTACAAAGTACAGAAAAAAAGAAAAGTGCATATAGCCATACAGCAATAACAATAAAATTTAAAAAACACCACACGCGCGAACAATTACAGACATTTGAATTATTCTCTGTGAAGTGTAATTAAAAAATGACTGTGTTTTTGTTTACTGCTACTGATCTTCTGCTCCACACTGTATGAGAGTACTTTGTTGTGATTCAATTGTATTACTTCCGTCTCAATTGTCATTTTCAAACATACAAACAAAACAAACAAACAAAATTTAAATTTTCACTTTGAAAAGTTCACTTATTTTTACTTATTTCTTTTTACTTTTACCATCATTTTTTATGCAACTATTTTTTTATTACTTTGTATGTATTTGGAAAATCTCAATGCATTCTAACTTATTTATTCATAGGTTCATTATTTTTATCAGTATTTGTTCCCCCATTTCAAATTGCACAATGTCTACAACATTAAAAGCGTCAGCGTTAGCAAATGTTGCTATTATTATCGTGATTAATTATATTTAATGAATACTACTTTGTTGATTTCTTAAAACCTGATATATTCTGATGTACTTTTTTTGCTATTATCTTTACAAGTACAAAGTTGTCGAGATATTTGCATTCTCATATTTGTAAGGAATTTTATTACATTTAATTGCACCTCCTCTTCTAAAGGGTGTTTTGGTAGAAGTGGGGTTTTCAATCTGGCATTAATTTTTTCGGAGTTGATCTTTTTGACAGCTGTCACTTGACTTATGCTCAATTTGGTTTACCATTTCATAATGAAAATTTTTACGCCTGAACAATGTTTGCAAATTATTGAAATTTATAATCAAAATTCGTGCTCTGTGAAAAATGTGCGTTATCGCAAGTTTGTCTTCAGCGACGATGTTCATTTTTTGCTCAATGGATTCGTGAATAAGCAGAATTGCCGCAGTTGGAGTGAAGACCAGCCAGAGGCAAGAGGCACTTCAGCAGCTACCAATGAATCCCAAGAAATGCACTTTTTGATGCGGTTTGTGGGCAGGCGGCATCATTCGGCCGTACTTCTTCGTACTTATGGTCAATGGAGAAAGGTACCGTTCGATTATAACACTTTTTTTGGCCGAAAATGCTAGAATTGAACTCGGCCGACATGTGGTTCCAACAGGACGATGCCATATGCCACACTGCACTCGAAAACATGCATCAATAGAGAGGTGAATTTGGTGAGCAGTTAATCTCAAGTTTTAGTGTAGTCAATTGGCCACCAAGATTGTGTGATTGGACCCCATTAGACTATTTCTTGTGGCGCTATGTTAAGCCTCTTGTCTATAGGGATGAGCCAAACACGATTGCTGCTTTGGAAGCCAACATTGAACGCGTCATTTGTGAGATTCCGGTCGAAGTGTGTGAAAAAGTGTGCCAAAATTGGAGCTTCAGAATGGACGGACCACTTGACGCGTAGCCGCGGGCAACATTTAAGTGAAATTATCTTTAAAAAGTAAATGGCAGGAATTGATTTATCGATCCAAATAAAAATTACATTCACTTTTGTAAAATTTTTTTGTTTTTTTGTTTTTCATTTTCAAAAACTAAACTCTTATAAAAAAACACCCTTTATTTTTGTATATGAAAAGTAATTTTAAATAAATACTTAAGGCAATTATTGTGATTATGTTTTCAATTAGAATTGCTTAATTATATTTTCCATGCTTAGTTTGTACGTATGTATGTATTTTGTGTGAGAATTTCGTTTTATAACTTTATTAGGAACCACCAATACAAGTTTCAATAATCAAATTATATGGTAATTAACACAATAGCTGTGGAATTACTCTCTCTCTCTCGGATCTTCGAAAAATCGACAGGTAACTATGTAATTATTTAGTAATTATTTTAGTTACGCAATAATTAATGTAATTATATGAACAATGTATCATAAAATGTATATGCTTTCATTGGATGTCTTATGTCTTTCCAGTACTCCGCACTTCCAGTCCGCAGACGAAGGTTGTGCAACACAGCCCAAAATGACTCACTCCGCAGTGGTGATCGCGGCTCCCGGTCAAGAGATTAATGTTCGCTAATGTAACCCCAAAGACCAGCCAATGCCATCGTTCCGGCGCAGCCTGCTAATGCCGCCATCCATACCATCCATCCATACCATCGAGACGTCCCACTTCCGAGGACACAGGGTCAAGGAGTTGTTCGACGTTATGATAACCCTGCAGCGCCCCAAGGAGGAATTTAATTTTGCACTCGTGCAAAGGGTCCGCGATGTTTAAGCCACCCTAGTGCACCTTTCTTTTCCTATTCATTTTCTCTATCCTTATTTCTTTTTCTTCTATATTTTACTTTCTTTTTCTGTCTCTTAGTTCTTCTCTAGAACCAATTCATACCGGTCGGTTGGGCTCTTAAATAAATTTTTTGTACATTTTAATTCCAATTTTTCATTTCAATAAATTTATTTTATTTGATTTAAATACAAATCCCTTGTCTTTTAATTTCAATCAATTAAATTATGCACTTCTGAATTAAACAGGGTGAACCAGAAAAATTTTAGAATATCTACGTATCCATTATACGCAATTGTCAAGAGTTAGGACCCCGTTATCTTCAAGTGAAAGTATCTATATATAGTGCAGTCATTGGTCATTTTCATCTTGAATCTACTTAAGTCAACATGTCGAGCCAACAAGAAACAGCGCTGCAAATTAATACTGGAAAATTACTTGACTGATAAGACGAAGTTTAGACTAAGCATTACAAGGGAAAGCACAGCGAGTTTAGCGACGGTTTATAACGTCATAAACAACTACAACGCGGGAAACTCCATCTGCAGAACCGAAGGTTCAGGCAGAAAAAGGGTCCAAATAACCCAGAAGTGCTGGAAAACGTTGTTAGTACATATCGGGTTAATCCCACGAGGTCGACTCGAGATATTGCAGCTAGAGCTGGTGTATCGTAATCAAAGGGTTAAGGACCTATAAACAGCAGAAAGTACCTGACCGGTCGGAAACAAAGGAATAAATAGCGACGACATGTGCCCCAAAAGCTGTACGACAATTACCTACCCAAATTCGATTGCGTGATTCTCGATGATGAGACTTACTGTAAGGCAGACTTCAACCAGTTGCCTGGAAAATGCCTATTTCACAATAAAGAATAGGGAAATACTCTGAAGTAAAATATACCAAATTTCCAAAACGCTTCATGGTTTGGCAAGCTATCTGCACCTGCGGTCTACGGAGCAAGGCTTTCATTACGACGGGAATAATTAACTCTAAAATTTTTATATGGCTGCAAAAATGCCATCTACCATTTATTGGACAGCACAAATGAACCGTTTTGGCCAAACTTAGCCACAAGTCATTACTCCAGGTCAACAATGGAATGTTATCAGGAAAATAATGTCACAGTGGTCCCAAAAAAAGGAAAATCCTCCCAACTGCCCGGAATTCGGCCTATTGAAAGATATTGGGCTATAATGAAGCAAACCTTAAGAAAAACAAAGAAAGCTTGCAAAAATGATGAAGAATTCCGAAATCGATGCAATTAAGCCTATGCAGTAGTCACCGAACGTACTGTCCAGTCTCTAACTTAGAACGTTAAGGAAAATTTTAAACAATTTTGTAACCGCTGATAATATTTGAATCAATGTTTTTGTGAATTATAGTCTTAGAACTGCTTAATAAACTGAACTTTATTTGAGTGAAATCGGACCAACTGGTCGGTTCTCAATGTCTTTAAAATTTTTCTGGTTCACCCCTTACATAGAAAATTCTTTCCTTATACCAACTAAGTAATAAAATTTCCTTAAAAATCAACGGACGAATCATATTTCTTTAAGAGAGAATAAAGATAAATATTCCTTGCTAATCTGTCAATTAGCCAATCAAAATCGCTTGCTGTGAAATTCTTACAAGTTAATAGCGGGAAATATTTCTCTCAATGTTTTCAGTCTGAGTGAGTGCAAAATTCGCTCAAGAGAAGAGAGAGAATTGTGACAAAATACTCCTTCATACATGAATATAGTTTAAATCAACCAATCAAAAACGTTGAAAGAGAATAGATACCTATAAAATATTATCTGGCATTTTTTCACATGCTCATTCGAGTGCCAGTAACATTTTTTCAATATGAAAGAGAAATGGCGAAATATTATTCCTCATTCTGGTTTTAATTGGTAAACCAATCAGGTTTTGATTGTTCCTGATTGTAAAAAATTTGGCAGGTAAAATATTTTTTGTTATGCTTTCAATCAATTCAATCCAAGTCATGGGTTTTCATTGAGTGAGAGTAAATATCACTTGCTAATCTTTCATTTAGCCAATCAAAGTCGCTTGCTGTGAATTTAGCACAAGCTAATAGCGTGAAATATTTCTCCCAATGTTTTCAATTGACTAATCACAGCCTTCGGTTTCCGCTGAGTGAGTGTAAAATTCGCTGAATAGGAGGGAGAAAATTTTGACAAAATACTTTTTCATATACATAGCTTTAAGTCGTTGGTTTTTATTGAGTGCCAGTAAAATTTTTTCAATATGAAAGAGAAATCGTGAAATATTATTCCTCCTTCTGGTTTTAATTGGCCCAACCAATCAGGTTTTAATTGTTCCTAATTTAAAAATCTTCGGCAGGTAATATTATTGTTTGTATGTTTTCAATCAATTCAACTAAAGTCATGGGTTTTCATTGAGTGAGAGTAAGTTGCACTCAATAAGCTTAAAAATGGAGAAAAGTATTCCGCACTATGGAGTTTTATTAACCCATTAAATTCCTTGATTCTATTGGATAAGTAAAATTGTGTTAATATTCGAGAGAAGAGAATACTTAGATAAAATACTTTCTTTTAATGGCACAACAGCTCATCGAGGGCCGAACTTTTCGCACCCATTCATGTAGTGCATGTATATTTGTACATAAATGGAAGGGACCTACAGTTTTATGCCGAATTCGAACGACGTTACGCTCTGCGTAACAGTTCAACGCATAACCACTACGTCACAGCGACCAAATCCCAGTCGGTTGTCAGCATTGAGGAGACGTAGTTGTTTCCATAAAGTAAGTGCAAAATTCTTCGATATACTTTCAACGGTGATTTCGAATGCTGGAGAGTAAAAATCTCTCAATACATAAAAGAGAGTAATGGTAAACTTTCAATTGATCAATCAAAGTCGTTGGCTTCTTTACAAAGAGAGTAAATTCAATGAATATACAAGAGAATAGAGGGAACATTCCTTGGAATGTTACCATATATAAAAAGTATGCGCGGGTTTTCGTTAGAAGATGATATTGGCAACATTGGCACCAATCTGGCAACACTAGTCCGATTATGTCAACCGAACACATGTTTGAAAGGTGGCACTTCAGGCTTCATTTTGTGTAATTCGACAGTTGTGTAATTCGTCGCCAGTGTAAAAGTTGCATTGATTTGAAAACGAGTGAAATATCTGAAGAAATACGCTATGTGATGTTTTATTACTATAGAAAAGGTAAAACCGCTGCAAAAAACATGCCGCAGAATTTGTGCGGTTCACGGTGAGAAGAATGTTGTGAACGAACGTCGGAGCCGGGAGTGGTTTGCTCGATCCCGTTCCGGAAATTTCGACATCAAAGATACATCTCACTCTGGTCGGTCATTCACTTAAAAAGCCGATGAAATTTTTGCAACTGGTGGAGCAAGATCGACACACTGGCTAGCAGGAGATACCGGAGGTACTAAACATCAACCTAATGACAATTTGGTATCGTTTAAAGAGACCAGGCTACTCAGACGCTCATTATTTGGGTAACAAATGAATTAATGGAAATGAATTTGATTGACCGAATTACCATCAGTGAAATACTGCTGAAACGCAACGAAATCGAACCATTTTTGAAGCGAATCATTAGGGGCGATGAAAAATGGATTCGATACGAGAATATCCAATGCAAGTGATCATGGTCAAAAAGCGCAATAACTCACAAACGACCTCAAAGCCTGGATTGACGGCAAGCAAGGTTATGTTGAGTGTTTGGTGTGATTTGAAGGGAATTGTCTATTACGAACTGCTCCAGCAGGGTGCAACGGTCAATTCGGCTCTCTACTGCTCTCCACTCGATCGCCTGAACGAAGCAATCAAGGAAAAGCGACCAGAATTGGCCAATAGAAAAGAAGTGTGTGGCCACTTACATATTTGATGATTCGGAAAAAATTTACGGAACTTGGTTGGAAAGTTTTAACGCATCCACCGTATAGCCCGGACCTTACACCGTTTGATTATCATTTGTTTCGATCTCTGCAAAACTCTTTTAATGGTAAAAAAAAATTTACCGACCGAGGAAGGAGCCTCTGAACATTACTTGACCAAGTGGGATTCTACACCGATGGAATTATCCGAAAAATGGCAAAACGTCATTAATAATAATGGCCAATTTATTACTTTACTTAGTTGTAATGGCACAACAGCCCATGGAGGGCTTAGACCGAGCTTTTCGCATCGACTTATGTTGTGCGTGTTATATTTGTACAAGAATGGAAGGGAAAAGCTTTTCATAGGTAATTTTTACTCTTGTAGGTTTGCCATTGCCTGCCAAGAGGTGGTGCCATGTAGAATTATTATTATTTTTTTTTTTTTGAATTTGCCTGTGCCGAGATTCGAACCCTGAACACTCTGCGTAGCAGTGCAACGCACTACCACTATGGCCAATATATACTGGATTAAAATTGATTTTCAATAAAGAACCATAGATACTTTTTATAGGACCCAAAATTTTCGATCAACCAACAGTTATTGGTGCCAGTGAGTGAGAGAAAAGTTCACTCAATATAAAACATAATAAATAAATATCAAATCTTCTTCTGAAAGCAACCAACTAAACGTGAAAAAATACTAAAAATTACATAAAAATAAAAGAAAAAAAACATGACCATAAATAAATTGAAAAAGAGCGCGCAATTTGTAACGTATGTGAGATAGTTTCACCCAGACACGCACATACCCACACACAAGCAAATAATAACCAAATTAAGTACGTTTTTTTTTCACTGACGTGTCCGAATTTTATACATACTCGTAGTTTCTAAAGTAAATACATACAGCATACATACAGCAGAAAATACAAGAGAAAAGAAGTTCTCTTAGAAACAAGTAAGCAGCAGAAGAAAAAAAACAAAGAAATTATTAATAAAAATAATTCAATTTATTAAGAATTGCTTAAAAAAAAAAGAAGCTCTTTTAATAATTTCTGTTTGATTGTTAGCCACAAAATTATGCAAAATCAATATTTAGTAGCAATCACTTTTTATGTGGACTGACTGTCGCCAGTCAGTGCTAACAAAACAAAAGAATAACTAACTAACTTTTTAACTAAAGTGAAAAAAAACACGAGTTTCTGCTTCACGCTCAAAGAAGATACGAAATACCAAAAGCAATAATAACAAAATGCGACACTAGGTGAGTGCAAGTGTGTGTGTGCGTGTGTGTGAGCTGAGTGGGACTATATCTAATCTATTTCAAAATAAAATACTTAAAAATAGCAACAAGCAACATAAAAAATGACACAAAAAAAAACAAAAAAAAAAACAGAACGAGCTTAATTGTATGCAGCATTGTTATCGATGGATGTTGATAATGGATAAGATAAAATTGTTTAATATAATAAACTCACAAACCAAGTACAAGCAACAATGTGGCAATATTTTTATTACATAGTATATAGTTTTTTGTGTATTACTAAACCGCATGTTTATGGTAAGTTTAATACTCATTACTGTCCTACATTTTTTTGCTTTTGGTAGTCAACTATCTTTGAAATGAACTAACTGTTAGATAGTGGCGATAGTAGGCAATTGCGTTGCGTTATAAATTATTACGTAAATGTAAGGCAAACGCTCTCGAATTGTCTTCATTAATTTATTAGCTAAAATGTAAAAATAAATGCATAAATGCAAATGGGGGACAAAAGAGAATAGCAAAAAAAAAATAAATATGTAAAACGAAAATCAACAATTTGCGCCGTCAATGAAATTAATGATTGAATAGAAACTTATGCCGCCCATTGATTGAGTCGTCCGTCCATACGTAAGGTTTTCTTTGTATGGCCTGCCTGTTGATGATAGCGAAAAGCGTTGATTGTGATGATGATGATGATGATGATGATGATGATGATGATGATGATGATGAGGATGATGATGATGAGGATGATGATGATGATGATGAGGATGATGATGATGATGATGATGATGATGATGATGATGATGATGATGATGATGATGAGGATGATGATGATGATGATGATGATGATGTTGATGTTGATGATGAAAATAAAACCGCCCGTCATTCTTATCGCCAAAGCAAAAAATTAAATAAACCTAAATAAAAACCAAATGCTTTCAATTGAATACTACATATATATTTATAGTTTATATAAAGGGTGTTTTGTTTTTAGAAGTGTGGTTTTCAATCAACACAATAGTATTATGCTTACAATCAGATTCTTCCAATCTGCACCTTCGGCAAGAAAGCTAGAGAACAACATTTGAATCCCCAAAGCGGAAAGACTTGAAATTGTCTGCACTATTGAAAACATTAATCCAAATAGGGCAACTTTTCACTTCGTCGTTCGGATTCGGCATTAAACTGTAGGTCCCTTCCATTCATGTACAAATATAACACGCACCACATGAGTGGATGTGAAAAAGCTCGGCCTAGGGCTGTTGTGCCATTAAAAGTAAGTAAAGTAAGGTTTTCAATCTGGCAATACTTTAATCGGAGTTGGTCTTTTTGACAACTGTCTCTTGATTTATGCTCAGTTTGGTTTGCCATTTCATAATGAATACTCCTGAACAACGTTTGCAAATCGTGCAAATTTATTACCAAAATAATGGTTCGGTTCACGCGATTTTCATAAGAAAATTTTGTTCAACGATGAAGCTCACTTTTGGTTGAATGGGTACGTTAATAAGCAAAATTGTCACATGTAGCATTTGGAGTGATCATAATCCACAAGCCATTGTTGAGACGCCGTTACATCCTCAAAAAGTCACGTTTGGTGTGCTCTATGGGCAGAGGGAATCATTGGTCCATATTTCTTCAAAGATGAAGCCGGTCATAATGTTACCATGTTACAGTCAATGGGGAACGCTATAGATCCATGATTAATGACTTGTTCGTGCCTGAATTGGAGGATGTTGATGTGGACGACCTCTGGTTCCAACAAGACGGCACCTACATGCCATACAGCCAACGAAACAATCACAATCAATTTATTGAAGGAAACTTTTGGTGAGCGCATCATTTCGCATCGTGGGCCTGTGGCGTGGCCTCCAAGATCGTGCGATTTAACACCGCTGGTGGACTATTTTTTGTGGGGTTATGTGAAGCCGCTTGTCTACGCAGATAAGCCCGAGACGATTGACGCCTTGGAAGAGAATATTCGGCGCGTTATTACTGACATACGGCCCGGCCCCAAATGCTGCAAAAAGTGGTCGAGAATTAGGCCTCTCGGCTGGAATTTATTCGACCAAGCGCGGCCCGAAATCGTTTTTAAAACATAATAGCAACTCCTTATCTTTATAATAAAGCTTGAAAACCACACTTCTAAAAAAAAACACCCTGTGCATATATATATTTTTCCTTTTACATAATATAAAAATGCACCATATTTTCGTTGACGTTGGCTCTTTTGTCCCTCAAATATATTCAGTTATCAGCCGCGTCGCTGCCTCTTATCAACAAAAACCCTGCATTCATTTGTTATTATTACTAATAGTATGTAGAAGTAATTTGATTTTGTATTTTGTATTTGGTTTAATTTTTTTTTTTGTGTGTCTATGTGTGTGTGTGTTTTCTATAAAGCACTAAAAGCGCTGATTACACAAAGTGTATTAAAGAAAAATCTACTTAATAAAATGCATTGTGTATTCATAATAAATGTGGTGAAAATGAAAAACAGCTTAATACCATGTTCCCCCATTGAGCCCAAATTGCAACCGTTCCCATTGGCAACTGGGTTTCGTTTTGACAGTTCTTCAGTGTATTTCTTATGTTTTAAATTTTAATTATTGCAAAGTACTTGGCAAATGTATGGAATTTGCAGAGGCAATGGATGACGCCCCTCATTAGCTTCAAAACAAAGAGCGTGCTGGAAGATGGTAAATATATAAATAACTAAAATACGTGTGATATAAAAGTCAATGAATGAATCAAATATAATCAATCATTATATAATATAATGAAATATACCCAAAATTTCATTTCTGCATACAATTCAGTGAATAAAATCAGCGTTACATTTGACTTTTAGCTCAATTTTGATGTGGTTTCGGCGGAACTGCAATATTTTCGCAGTTTCATTTGACATTTATTTACATTTAGTATATGCCAAAAGTGCGCATCTCAACGCATCTCAAGTTTCAGGCGAAACCATGAAAATTACCGAAACTACGCAATTTGGGCTCAATGGGAACATTAGATTGATTACATTGAAACAGGGCCACCAAATCACTGCGGCCTAAAAAGGCCTATTGTGAAAAGCCCATTGAATATCCTAAGATACTCTTCCTAGGCTTGTAACATGCTAAGGAGTGCGTCGAATAAAAATGTCTGGTACAAAAATGATGAAATCTTTTGAACCAGTAGTCCGATTTTTTTAAACTAAAGTATTTTATTTTGCAAAATATTTTTAGATTAAAAAAATAAAAACAAGAAACCACAAATTCTTAGTTTTTAATAAAAAGTTTTAATTTTTCAGGAACCCCTTCCATTAATGTTTTTATGGTAGTGTCCGACACCCTCACAGCTGCTGCAGACCACTTTCTTTTGAAATCTTGAAGGTCTTTGGCCACTTTTTTTTTGTTACCTTCATCTCTCTTTTTACTAAAGCCCAGTACCTCTCAATCGGCCTTAGTTCTGGACAGTTTGGTGGATTGGCTTCTCTAGGCACCTAGGTTCCGTTGGAACCACTCTAAGGCCGTTTTGCTGTAGTGACATGAAGCGGGGTCAGGCTTCGCTCGTTGTTTTGCGGTTTCATTCTTCACGGCGTTTCTATCCGGAACTTTTTGAACTTTGTACGTGTTCAGCCCAGCTTCCTTCTTAGTCCTGCTCACGAAAGATTCTGAGCACTCAGCCTTCCCCGCCAATTTCCTTCCCGAAATGTTTGGATCTCTCTTTAAAATGGTCACAACGTTCTTCGCCTTCTCACAGTCATGTGGCCCCTTCTTTTTACCAGAACCTTCCTTCCGATCAATACGCAGTTCTTCCTTAAAACGTTTAATAACGGTGAGAAATGGTTTTAGGGTTAGCCCCTACATCTTTGGCAATTTTTTTGAATGACCAGTGAGGTTGCTTTTGAAAAATTTTAATAATATTTTCTCGCACTTCCACTTCGTTTGCCATGTTCGCGTTAAATAAATTTTTATTGTCTTTAACTGACACATAATATTTTCTGACATTTAACTCAAAGCTACTAAGATATAAATGTTTATTTTGAATCTTTCAATAGCACAGTATGGGAAGAAAAGCAATTTTATTCGACGCAGTCCTTAAGATATCCCTGGGAGTCATATTGCCCACGTCAACCATCTTTCGGTATGCAATAGTAATAGCAAGGTGACGAAGTCTAAACCCCTGCAAGCTTGCCACAGTGGCACAGAATGTGCCCTGCTTTTTCCTCGTCTTCGTCACAAAATCTACAGAACTCGACGCGAGTTATTCTCATGTTAACAAGATGTTTCAATGGGAACATGGTATACCATGTGTAGTACTATGTGAAGGTGAATTCGATAGCTTTGAATGGGAATATCATAGAAACTATAGCTATATTTCAGAATACTCTCTTGCTCAGATCAAAGAAAAATAAATTATATATTTTCAAAAATTATTTAAAAGTTCGATCCAGTTTGATATTGGTTGTTTGTTGTCAAAAATATATAATCGATAATATTTTACATCTTAACGCGACTTAAGTTATTTTTCCTTCTCACCACAGACAATTTAATAATAACAATAATGCATTCAAATATCATCACATATCGTACAAAAAGCAACAAAACAAAAAATATTAAACAAACATCACAATCACAAATGGAATTTGAAAAAGTATTTCGTTAATTTCCAAATACTAGAAAATTATAATGAGTTTTAGTACATAGTACATAAGAAGCAATCAAAAAATATCAACGCCTTAAATATCACAAGTTAAAAGATCATTTGCCAGCTGAGAAATTCCTAGACAAAATGTCGTATGCTAAAAGCAGCAGAACGACACCAAAACGCAAATGTAGACGAACGAATTCGATAATTGCTATCTATGCTTTTTATAGAACA
Source organism: Palloptera scutellata (assembly GCA_958295655.1). Lineage (NCBI taxonomy): Eukaryota > Metazoa > Arthropoda > Insecta > Diptera > Pallopteridae > Palloptera > Palloptera scutellata. The sequence goes on along the minus strand of OY282452.1, from coordinate 30,513,734 downwards.
AAAAAAAAATCAATAGAAATACTGATTTAAGTTTTTCTCGAAGAATGTTTACTTAGAAGTACTGGGGGCAAATCCCAAAAGAATTGAAAAATTCAATATAAGTATGTATACACACATTAAAAATTTATTGTTCTGAATAATTGAGAACGGTTTTGAAGAAAAAAGAAGAAATATTTTTGAGTGAAAGTATGGTAGCAATATTTGATTGAAGGAATGCAATGTAATCTGTGGTGAAAAGGAAGCAATATTAAGTTATAAGAAGGAAGTATGTAATGTAATGTTTTTCCGTATATTATTTGTTTATTTCAGTTCCAAATCGTTGGATTTAATACAAATTCAGTTGAAAGAATGCAACTTTTATTTGAAAAAAATTAAAATTTTTGCTTGAAACAATGTAATCTTTGGTTTTTTATGCATGACTCAAGTCATTATTAGTTAAAGAACAGCATTTCTTTACTTGATTGAAGTATTGAAGGAATCCAATCTTTTGAAGGACTATAATGGTTATTACATCTTAGTAGAATATAAGTGCAATCTTTGGTAGAACGAATGTTATCTTTGTGGTTAAAAGAATGCAATCTTTAATCTTGCGTGATAAGAAGAGAGATATTTTTTCTTGATGATATTTCAATAATGATTTTCTTTCTTTTTGAAGGACTATAATGTTTTACCGAATATTATTTATTTATTCTATTAGTTCCAACTCGTTGGACTTTAGTGCAAATATTTAGTTAAAAGAAGACAATTTTCATTAGAATTAAATTTAGTTTTAATTTGGCTTGGAAGAATGCAATCCTTGGCTCAAATGATTCAATTCTTCTTCGTAATTTGAAAATAGCATTTCCTTACTTTGTATGTGAAATAAATGAAAATCAACGGTGAAAATACAAAACTCATATAAATCCCATTGATTAATGAAATGTACAAAAATTGTAATGTTTATAAACTTAAAAGTGTACAGCTTTTCACTACATTTAATGATTAGAGCAACGACATTTTCAAATAAAGTTAATGGTTACTTTACTTTACTTACTTTTAATGGCACAACAGTCCATGGAGGGCTTAGGCCGAGCTTTTCGCATCCACTCATGTTGTGCGTGTTATATTTGTACATGAATGGAAGGGACCTACAAAAGTTAATGGGTAATGGTCGATTTTCTGAACATTTTGGATTTTTTGGATATTTTACAAATCAGTATGAGTAAGTCAATGGCAGTTAATAAAAATATGCAAATCTTTAGCTGAAAGAATGCAATCTTTGATTGAATAAATTCAGTTTTTGGTTAAAAGATTAAAACCTTTGGTTGTAATAATTTAATTATATATTTTTTTTTATATGATTCAACATTTCAATTGGAAACAAAACTGTTTTTTGTGGTCCTGTGATTGCATTCCGTCTCTCATTCTCGCTGCTTCTTCAATCTTCCTCCCAATCAACCAAATGCTCTGCATTCATACGAGTTAAACCCTAAATGTTAAATGTTAAAAAAAATTTGAAAAAATAACAATTCCTAATCTCATTTGCATACTAAATTATGCAGTCTAATGGCAAAAGAATATAACAAATATCTTTTGAAAATAAACAGCTTTTCAATTAATGATTCGACATAAATTTGACATTTCAAAATAAATCTAATAATTGTCATAGTTGTAAATGTAACCTTTTTCAAAATAATCCAAGAACTTTGTTTCAAAAATCCCAAATCAATAGTGTCTTATTTAAGAAATACAATCATCGTGGAAGGAATGCAATCTTTGGTCGAGAGAATTCAGTTTTCGGTTGATATCTAAAATAATAAAATGTTTCTTTTAATTATTGTGGATTTTAGCTCCGAATCATCGCAATTAGATTTAACCCTCTAGTTACCAAATATTTGATTGACCGAACAAAATTATAATAGATAAATATCGATGTGAAAAGCACAAACCTTTTCTTAAGCTTAAAAAAATTAATTGGCGTGAGTTTATGAAGGCGTGAAGTCGGGCACCTCAAAGCAATTGTGTTTGCTTGAGCCGGTTTTTTTTTTTTTGAAAATTAAACATTTTATATTAAATGTTCCTCTTCTTAGCCAGGCATATACTGTTTTATATACCGTTAGTATCACGGGAAGTCTTCTACTTATTTGTTTTTTATATTTAACCAAAATTCTCAAACTCAATCTAAATAAATAATTTTTCAGATTTTCAAACATTTTTCGTTTCGATTGCTTCCAACGGTTGTAATACACATCACAACTCATAGCCGCAAGCAATATTATTATTATTCACTATACGATATGATAAAGTGTACCTCCAGACTACTGTTCCGGTGGTTAGTGCATCCGTTTTGGTGACGGCTGTCTAGAGGTCTGCTTGTGAACTAGAGGATTAAAGAATGCAATCATTTTTCTGAATAATGAAACAAATTAAAATTAAAGATGGAATACATTAAAAATACTTTTCCCAATCATTTATCTACTTCCAAAAACTGCGATTTGGAAGCAATGGTATTTAAATAAGAAAAAAATTATTTTCATGTTAATGAAACAAAAAATCATCGAAAAATGTTTCACCTTTACAGGAGATTCCGAAATGCTGCTGAGTTGAACAAAAAAAATGGAAAATCAATTGTTGCAGGTATAAATGGGTTTTCTTTTACTTACTTACTTTTAATGGCACAACAGCCCATGGAGGGCCTAGGCCGAGCTTTTCGCATCCACTCATGTTGTGCGTGTTATATTTGTACATGAATGGAAGGGACCCTACAGATAAATGGGTTTTCCCTTACTCAAAAAAGAAATAGACTACTTAAAAAAAAATAGTTTACTGACTGGGCACAGCAATCTGCTGCTATTCTAAGAAATTATGTACTTATTCTATTCTATTCCCAGAAATTATGTACTTATTTGCTTTAACAAGAAATCCCCTATTGGGAAAAGAATATTTCATCATTTTTTCCACGTTACACTTCAGAAACTTACTACATACATACAAGCTTAATGAACAATTATCAATTAAAAAAAAACAAAAAAAAATGAAATGAAATGAAATGAAATGAAAAGAAATAAGCTAAGGGTTTTTCTTTATTTTATTTTTCTGCGCGTTGAAGCTGTTTTTTTGTTATTGTTTTGATTTCCTACAGAACTTTATCAGAAATGAGCTTCTTTTTTTTAAGTTTTGCGCATTTGTTGCGTAGATAACTGCAGACCTTGTCATAGTACGTACTATTTCCTTAGTCATTTCGTATGAGACAACAAGAAAAACTGTACAAGAAAAGCAAATGCTATCAATTACCAAAGTTATTTTCATTTTTTGTTCTATATAAATTTCGTTTTTTCTTTATATAAGTAGTATGATTATTTAGTTAAAAGAAATTGATAATTTTCATTTTCTACACTGAGCTCTTTTAGCAAAATGACACATTTTAAAAATTTATTACCTACTGATAAAGAAAAAACGTTGTAATGGTTAATAAACGAAATATTTGTGAAAATATTTCCATTGTTTGTCTAGCATATTATACCATAATTTAATAGTAATAAACGAAAGTTTTATTCATTCAAACTGCGCACTAAAAATATTCATCATCACTTGCCGTGATTTTCATAATTTCTTTTTTTGGCTTACACTTAATTTTATTGATATTCATTTCTCTAAAGCCAAAACAAAAAGAGTATCATCTAATCATTTAGATTCGTATTTTATATAATAAATACCACGAACTAATGGCCAAAAAATAAAGGAAACTATTTTAGGCGCAATACCGAAATCTATCAGTAATTTTCATCATAATTTTCATAGTCAAAAAACGAAAATGGAATATCGAAAATAATGCTTTTTATCTGTTTCATTATTAATACTTATGTAATATTATTGGCATTTTCTTCATTAACATCATTGACGTCATATGTTCTTTGAAAATTATTTTATTTCATTATATAAATTATAGCAATTAAATATTCGAGAGTTATTTGTTTGTATTCGATTAATCTGAAAAAGCAAAAAGCAAAGCAAAATCAACTTTTGCCCTTAGGATAATAACATTCAACAAAAAACCCCCAAGTAATTAGTATAATTATATATTTTTATTTGATAAAATATAAATTAATCTATTAAATCATAATTTGACTCTACTGTACCGTAAGTAGTTCTGGAGATTGTACTTAAAAATGCATTAGGTTACTATGGGAGGTGAGGTGCCACGCCCACTTTTGCAAGCCTACCCATATTTTTACCACAGAAAACTATTAACAAATAATAACTTCATACCATAAATAGTTCCTGCTACAATGAAAACTCATTTTATATCAGATGTGCCACACCCCCTTTTTGAATTTCACCAACATTTTTGCTGCAGCATAGCCTTGACCCTAACGTCCTTGTACTGAATCTCAGTTCTAAGTCTTGTAAGTAATTTAGGAGGTATATGTACAAAATCATTAAAATTGTATGTGTGGTGCCACGCCCAATGGAAACAGTTCACTTTCATATATTTACAGTCAAATCGGATACATCAGTTTTCTATTCCGAAAAGTTTCATCTTAATCAAAAGATCGGTCTTTGTCCCAAGTTGCTACAAAAATTTACACATTCATTTCTAGCACTAGAACATTTCAGCATGTTCTCACATCAATTTCAAATACAAATTGAAAGACACTTCGAAAACGATAACCGTCTTTAGTTTCAAAGCCGTAAGATACAGATAAATTATTGAATACTTCTCCTCTGTAAAAGTCCTACTAAGTAAAGTGGAAAAACACGAGTTCAATTATACTCAAATATTCGAACATATTTGAATCGAACTCAAAAGTGAAAGAAGAATTCGAAAATTATCTTATCGAACGAAAGAAAAACTATTGACCATTTTTTTTTTTTTGTAAATATATTGATAAAGCACAGACAAGAATATGATCAAATTCGAATAATGGAGTACATTCTGTTATCAACTTCAATTTAAAATCGAACTTGAAAGAGGCCATTAGGAAATTTCTGTATCATATCAACAAACTAGTGAAAAAATTGAGTTCCTGAAAAATTTATGAAACAGCTTTCTGTCGCAGATGCAACGATTCGAAGCAAAGACGAAGAACCCAAACATTTTCTAAAATTATTCCATCCATGAAACCAACAAATCCAATCTCTATGGTTTACACAGAACTAGATCTGTGGAATTGCTATCTTTTCTGAAACATAATAAGTAAATCACAACGATTTGTGTCATTAAGAAATCAACTGTCGAGCTAGAAAAAGATTCAAGACCTAGAAAGGTTTATTCAGAATCGGAATATGTTGTCTCTGCTATGAAAAGCATCTCGGACTATGAAAAGCATCTGAACTTTCTTTTTAGCAAACCTTATATATTAATATAAGGTTTGTTAAAAAGAAAGTTCAGAAAAGTGAGCATTCTGTATCAAATATTTTCCATTGTTATTGACCACCTCTCGCCATTATACCGTCCTTAAAGAATTCCTGGGGTTTCTGCTCGAAAAACTCGGACAAGACTTTTTAGCAGTCCTTTTGGAAATTCAACTTTACGCCATTAAGATAATTCTACAACGAGTGAAACAAATGGTAATCGGAAGGTAATCGGAAGGCCTGGACTGTATGGTGGATGCATTAAAACTTCCCAGCCAAACTCCCTGTTTTTGGCGCGTCACCAAAGAAGTATGTGGTCTAGCGTTGTTGTGATGAAAGACGACAACCTTTCTGTTGAACGCTTCACACTTGCTAATAACAATGAAAGTACAGTTCCGAATTAATCGCTTGGCCACGCGGAAGCAGCTCGTAGTACACATGTCCCTTACAATCCCACCAAATACTAAGCAAAACCTTCCTTGTCGTCATTTCCGGCTTTGCGACGGTTTGGCCAGGCTCGCCTCGTTTTGACCATGATCTTTTTGGCACATTGTTATCATACGTTATCCATTTTTCGTCACCAGTAACCATTCTGTGCAAAAATTTTTTGAGATCATTCCGTTTCAGAAGAGATTCTTATACTGGCATGCGAACAGTAAGATTTTTTTTTTCACTCAGATTATGTAGCACCCAAACATCCAGTTTTTTTGAATAGCCGGCCTTTTTCAAAACTGTTTGGTGAGCAATGCCAAGATCAGTAGCGATGTCGCGACTGCCTATGTATCGGTCTTCTTCTACTTTTTCATGTGCATGGTCAATCAGTTTTTAGGGCACCAATGTTTCTGTGAGCCTTCGCTGTATAGTGGCCGTAAAGTGCTTTTCGAAGAAATAAAGTAAAATGTAACAATTTCTTTCCGACTCTGCACTCATTTTAGTGTCGCGAAAACAGTTGAATAGTGAAGAAATGTCAATGGGTAAAATGATTGAAATTTACAGCTCCTAGAATAGAAGAGATTCCAGCGAGGTGTAAAGAAAAAATAGCTAAATCAACTGAGGCTCCTCCATGAGCAATTACTGAAGAAAGAGGAGGGTAAACAGTTCATCCTGTTCCAGCTCCGTTTTCTCATGATAAAATGTTTCTCAGAGATGTCAACTACCTTTAGCAACAAAGAGTTGCCCGATCAGTCCAGTACTTACAGAGTTATCGTACATTAAACTTTGCTATATCAGTTTTCTGAACTTTCTTTTTAGCCAACCTTATATATTTAATTCTAAATATTTCCATCTTGTGTCAACAAACAAAGAGTCACGGCGTCTTGGACAAAATGTCACTGTTGACAATTATACTTTTGAAGTCGTCAAGGATTTCGTATATCTAGGATCCAGCATAAACACCAACAATAATGTCAGCCTTGAGATCAAGCGGAGACTAACTCTTGCCAACAGGTGTTACTACGGACTCAATAGGCAATTGAGTAGTAGCCCTCTCTCGACCGACGAAAATAACGCTCTATAAGTCCCTCATCCTTCCCGTCCTAATGAATGGCGCAGAGAGGTGGACATTGACCATCAATGATGAGAGGCTGTTAGGAGCGTTCGAGAGGAAGATACTCCGTAAGATCTACGTTCTAGTATGTGTGGACGACGTGTTTCGTATTAGATGGAACGATGAGCTGTATGAGCTGTACGCCCACGCCTGACATAGTCAGCGGCTTCGCTGGCTGGGTCATGTAGAGCGAATGGAAGAAAGCGCTCCGGCTAGAAGGGTGTTTTATTCGAACCACGGTGGAGGAACACGCAGAAGGGGACGTCCTAATCTCCGTTGGAAAGACTGACTGCACTTGGCCTTATCAACTGGCGCCAGCGCTCGCATACCAGAGGCGACTGGCGAAGCTTTGTAAGTTGAGGCGGCCAAGACCGATCATCGGTTGTAGTGCCAGCTAAGTAAGTAAGTAAATATTTCCATCGAATATTTATTTTTCCTATTTCAAGTTAATACAAGTACATGTCTATATTGTTGTTACAAGCACAGACGCCGCATGAGTTCGTTTGTACCATATTTATTTTAGTTTTACTTTTGGTTTATTTAGAAGATGAGGCTGATTTTCATACTTGAATCATCGCTTGCATCCTTTTCGAATTTATTAATAACCCACAACGAAAAGAACTACACATTTGAATGCATATGTCAAAAATAAATATGATCTACCATAAATGCGTTTCAGTGTGTTCTAGATAATATTCAAGATGAGTGAAATACTTACATGAAAACCAAATGTACATATTTTTCTAGACATGTTTCATATTTTAAAATGATGAAATACACTGGCAGGGTGTGGTACAAAAAAAATAAATAAAAAAAAATACAATATATTTTTTTCTTAATATTTAAGGTAGAATTTTGAAGTGTTTTTTCATTGGAAATATAAATTTTTTTTACAAATTATAATTACCACAATATATTTTTAGCATTATTTATTAAATCCATTACGAAATGAAATCATTACATACCTGCAAATAGAGGAAAGGAAAAATAAGTTATTAGCAATTGTCAAAAAAAAAAAAAAACCTTAATAGAAAGTCATAAACTACAAAAGTTTTAATATTTAATTGATAAATATAAATCCAAGTTGATGAAAATATATCAACAAAAGTTTCATTTATTTTCAAGTCAAGCAAAAAACACAAAATAAAATAAATTCTCTACAACTGTTTAAATATACCATATTAAATAGATATTAATGATTTTTGAGAGTTGAACTGAAACTGTAAAATTATTAAGAAATACAAATAACCTACATCAACAGTTTATAAACTGGGTGTCCCAATACGAGTTCACAATTTAATTTAAAAATAAAACGCATATTTTGTGAGCGAATGATGATATTTTGATTGCATTATAAAGTAGACATTTTTCGATTAGGTATAGAATAAATTATCCGGCAAAGGGCCGCCGCAGCACTGATCACAGATCCTTGCTCTTTGAATGAAATATTCTATGAAATTTTGAGAAAGATGTTACGCTAACTCACCGATGACGCGTTGGATCTCGGCTTTGAGCTCAGGAATTCGTTCGTGGTTTATTCGCATAAACCGGGGATTTGACAAAACCTCAAAAAAAGAAATCGCACGATCTTGGTGGCCAGTTGACATCGGAATTTCGGGAGATGATTTGGTCTGGAAATCGTTACTCCAATAAATCGATTGTTTCATACGCGATATGGCAGGTGGCCGTCCTCCTCAAACCACATATCGTCCAGAACCATACCAGTCCAGAACCATACCACAACAACTCCGTTACCATGTTCCTGTAACGAATACCATTTACAGTCACTGCATTTCCAGCCTCAATTTCACACTGATAACGCATTGTTCGTTTGTGTAGCTGAACAATCGTAGAAGAAAGCTGTGCAATTTCAGAGCTGCCACTTGAACAGAAAAAAAAACTCTTATTGGAACACCTTATACATATTTGCGTTTGCATACTAAGGTACATATGTATGTATCATAGCTATGTATATATGAATTTAGCTACCCAGTGGGAAAATATACAGTATACGATAATGTCAACAGATTTGACATTAGACATCAACAAAATAATTGAAAATTTTAAAGATTAATGACACAAAATGTAAAGCAAGGAAGGAATAAAATCTTACCTAATTTCATTTCTTTTTGCATTGCATTGTAATCGAAAAGACAAATCTATTTCCTAGTGATTAATTATTTGCTCGAAGAATAAGTAAATGCTTTACTTTCGTCAAACTATCCAATAATATATTTAGAAACACATTGTTGATTAGAATATATAAAACCTAAATTCTAAATTGGTTTTTATGGCATACACATTTCCCATTGGGTAGCTAGATAAATATATTTAGATACATCTCAGTTGTGTTGTTAAGTACGTTCTGCGTAATTGCATCTGTATTCATAAATTATCGCGCAAATTACATACATAGACAAAACCTTCACACAATTTTTGGCTGCCTTGCTTTCAAAACGCATGGAATTTGCTTTTTGAAATCATCGAGCATCTCGCCTTTTCAAGTGAAGAAAAATCTGTATATTCAAATCTAAAATATATATTTCAATGGATTTATTTACAGAGAACTAACTAACAATGTGATGAAAGAAATTTTGTAGCTTTGAGCTAAACAAAAAACCCGCAATTAAAAAAAAAATCATGCACGTGATTTTCACAGAAATTAAGTATCTAATGTATCTAATGTAAAGGAGAATTCAGCTCTATTGATGATAGAACAGAAAACAAATAGAAAAAAGTAATTATATTGCAAAAAAAAAACTAACACCAAAAAAAAAACAAAAAAATTGCAAATAGGTGAAGTCATCATGCAAATTTGAGCTATTTTTATTTTATTTAATTACAAATGGATACGCCTTTAAATAGTTTAAATATCAGAGGAATTAGAATTAGTAGCTGGTAGACAGTCAGACAATAGACAAAGATAGGCAATAGAGTCTGGCAAAAGCAATTGATTTATGGGGAACAACAGAACAGCAACGAAACACAAGCTAATAAATTCATTAAGAAAAGCTAATTGAAAAATACAAATTTTTCTTTAAATTAGTTGAGGCAAGAGATAAGAATAAAAATAAATTTATTTTGAAAAAAAGAAAAAAAAAAAAGGAAATTTTTAAATAAAATTTCATGGTTGTAATTTTTCTATTTTTTTATAATCTTTTTTATTAAATTATTTCTGAGCCAATTTCAAAAGGCTAAAACTGTGCCAGATTCATTTTTTTTTTATATACAAAATATTATGAGCAAAAAAAATACCCCTTTCAGTTTTAAACACAAAATATATGCAATTCTTTTTCCGATGTTCTTTCAAATGTTTTTTTTTTGAATGTTTTCTACCATTTCCACCCACTAAAAATAGGTGTTCTTTGTTTTGAACGCATGAATTTTTTTACTTTGCAAAAAATACAATAACAATTTGTAGATATAAAGCAAAAAAAAACAAAAAAAAAAGAGAAATTTATATTCATTCACTCAATCAGTCAGTCAAGGGTAAACAACGTTGTATATTTTATAAATATTTTTTGCCTTTTTTTATTTATCTCAACTTATCTTTACACAACATTAAACTTTGTAAAAAGCATGAATACAAAAGAAAAATTCATTGTTTTAAGTAAAAAAGAAAAAAATCGGGTATTGTTTTATTTTGAATAGTGCAGAGAGAAAAAGAATTTCATTAACCGAATTTTCTGTTTTGTGATTGGACAAACAAAAATAAATTGGATCCACATCAACGCTTCAACGGTTTGCAATTATATTAAGATAAATTAAACACAAACAAAAAAAAAATATTATTCTTTAATGAAATTGTAACTTGTAAAATTTTCATTATATCTAGAAAAAAATAAAGAAAGATTTAGGTATTTTTGCTCCACCAAAACAATAACAAGGATTTGCTTTCAACAAACCTCTGTCGCCCTCTCTCATTAGCTTGATCCAAGTGTACCGAAAAAATAAGCTTTATTTATTATTGGATTATTTTGATTAGTTTTGTGAAACCATTTCAAAAGTTCTTTTGTTCCCTTTTCAAAGAGCAGATGATAGCACACCCATTTTATATGTTATATCGACTGAATGGGATTAAAAGCTTGGAGTGAAGTATATGCTGCAAGCTTGTTGCTTCTTCTTTTCACATACATATGTACATATACAACAATAGGTCTGAATCCAGTACAATATACATACATATACCATACATCGCTACTAATAAATTTCTAATATTTTCAACAGGTATCTTCTTCTGCAAGCGTGGCATGACACGAGAAGAATTGCCTCTCTTTTCAATACAATTTCAATGAAAATGCGTAGATACAAAATACATTTGTTAAATATCTACTCAGCTATTGACAACACACAACACACATCGTGTATCCTGCCCCACAGTTCATTATGTTAATAAAATTAAAACCACAAAAGACCGACCAGAAGGCCCTACAAGGTTATAAATATGCATGTGTATCACTCAAAAGCGTATTTATTATTTAGTTGTTGGCAACATTGTTAGAATACTTTGTACACAATGCCTAACTGTTGTATAATATTATATTTCATTGTGAAATAACAAAAAGAAAAGGGTTGGAAAGGCAGCAACTGAGACAGCAGCAGAAATTGTAAGAAACATTGTGTGAAAAAAATACCACATAAAGTAAATGAAACGACTGGAGTAAAGAAAAGGTAACTTGAGCTTATACGTATGTATATATTTGTATATACAGAAAGCTATGTATATAACAAGTACATAAGACTATATATACATAGCTGTACAGACGTACATACAATGCACTCAAATGTAGTAAAGAAAATACATAATACCATAGACATCAACAATAAGACACAATAAGCTCGGTGAAAAAGTATAGTAAACACGCAAAAACAATAGAAGCTTAACAAAAATGTAAAAGGTAATCATCATCATCATCATGATCATCAGCCTTACCATAATGAAGAAAAGGATACAAAGTATACTAAAGAAAAATTTAAGACTCATGGTACAAGCTGTTGTGTTGCTTTAAAGTGTTCTAGGTATAATAAATGTATAGAAAAATTTATAAATAATTACGCAAAATTACTTGTAAACTTAAGCAAATCATGCTGAACTCATTCTTTTTTTTATAAATTTCTACTTTCCGGTTGCAATTTTGCACTTCGGAAAAAACGGATTAAACGGATAAAATTTATCCGGATTATCCGTTGTATTAAATTTAATTGAAATCGACAGCCATACCATAACACGCGAATATGCACAAATTGAAATTATATAATAGAAAAATCTGTTTATAATTTTTATCCGAAGCGTACTTAATAAGTATTTTTTTAATTTTTAATATATATTTTAGTGCTTAGTGCAGCCCGGATTACATTTCTCACTACGGATAAAATTTATCCGCATTAACTACTATATTAAATTTGATTAAATTCAATCATAACCATACTGTTATGATTCATAACATAAAACGTAAATATAGACAAATTAAAAAGATACATACATAAAATGTACATACGTAATCAGAATATTTAATGATAACTTTTATCCGAAGTATACATTTAAAGTAAATCACTTACTATCCCGTAAAAATTTGATTGTTTAGAGCGCTATTCCGATTTTGCACTTCGGATAAAACACATAAAATTAATACAGCTTATAATTCAGCTATCCCATACTATGACAATACGTATAACACAATAAACGAATTTCTCGAATTTTTTCTATGTCATTAAGCACGTTATATTAATTTCGGTATAATCTCTCTAATTTTTTCTCTTTTTTTTTTGTATGTATGGCGAAAATCAACATAAATCCACTGTGATCTCATCTATTGCGTTGTTGTTATTAGATATTCTATCGCAAAAAGATATGTTGCAGAAACAAACATAAAGACGGGACCAAAGAGGCAAGGCAAGCATACAGAAAAGGGACGAATCTAAAACGTAAAAGGAAAAGGAATTATATATGTCGATGTTGTTGATGATGAAATAATATGGCAAAAGCGACGACGACGACGACGACGCCGCCAACAACAACAGCAATCACATTTATTCAGCTTGCTCTAACAAGATACTAATACTAAATAACATAAAATATTATGCTACAGAAAATTCTAACTACGCCTTGTACATACAATATTGTTGTGAACTACACAAATCCGTAACAATACTTTGGTATTTTTTCTTCATGTGGTATTACGTATTACTTATGATATTGAATATTGAGTCGAAGAAACAAAAATCTAGCAACAAATATGGCAGCTTTGCAGAGCGCAGCAGCAAAGTAATCAGAACACAAGATGTGAAAGATGTCGATGTCGTTGCCGATGTTGATGACAACAATATTGGCTGCTATCGCCATTTTTAACGTATTTTATGTAGTAGCTGGTAGATTACTGAGGAAGACAACAAAAAAAGGAATGTTGTTATTTATTATATCTCGGCTTGGATTTCTTTATAAAACAAATTATTTATGTATAGAAATTTCTTCTCAAATAACTTTAGCAGCAGAAACCAGAATTTGCAATGGTGTACACAGTGTACAACAAAAGTATGCGCACATAATACAATATTATAGAATGTATTGAATGGCTGTTTTCCAGCAGCATCAACATAAGAAATATGATATTTTTATGAAGTTATTTTTGAATAAAAGAACTTCCAAGTATCCCAAGAAATAAATATGTATAGTAGTTTCATTTAAAAATGAAATTTTACAATTAGCTAGAAGAAATTGAGATCGAACGTTCGGAGCACATTCATAAACATATTGAATTCCTTTGAGCGTTTTCCTGTCGAATTCGGCATCACATTATGAAACGTAGAATAAATACAAGCGCAATTTGTAGAACAATAAAGAAATCAATAAAAAATTACTTCTGCATCACAAATGAAAAACTATACAATACATAAAAGTTTTTGTCCCCGTTTTTATCACAATACAAATTCTTATTTATATGAATTTTACTGAACTTTCAAAAAAGTAAAAACGCGTAGTCTAATAGCCTAAACTTATATATGTATTTATGTGTGTGGCAACTTATTTTTAGGCGTGCCACCGTAAATTGTGGCCAAGAAGTCAAAAAGAAAATTAATTTTACACATTTCTGTGGCGCCTAAAAGTATGCGGTTCAATTTTTGGCAGGATGTACACATGTAAAATAAAAACTAAACAAGAATTGCTTGCCATATTTTTATTGGCAATGATATGCATATTTTTTTTTTTTGCGGATAATAATATTCAGGTTGTGTGTTTCTTAAACATAATTTAAAGATTTTTTTTGGAGCAATGGAGTTTCTTTGTGATGTTGAGGCATGATAAATGCGTCAAAGATTTTACTTTGCAAATATATTCAATTGATATATAATATAACTTCTATATTGAAAAATATTTGTTAATATTTTTTTGCAATTCTCATATCACTATAGAAAACCACATAAAAACTTTTATCCAAAGTATTCTATATAAATATTTTGAAATAGCTCACGATAATCTGAAGATTTGGAGTAGTCTAAATGAGTTTTTTTTTCACTCCGGATAAAACGGATAAAGTATATCTGGATTATCCGCTGCTTTATTTCATACATATTTACGATTTGTATTCCAAATTACAATGAATTCATAGTTTTTTTAATTCCTTCCCAATTTTATCAGGCAATCGTTCACTGCAATTTATGTATTGGAGAAATAACAACAGCAACGACATGACAAAGTTTGAATATATTCGACAACGACCTCTTTTTTGTTCTATTAATTGAAACAAATACAGAAATGACAGATGAATAGAATGCATAGACTGACTTTATAAACAGAACCCTAGATAGATAGACAGCAATCGTCTATGTATGTGGTTAGACAGTGAACAAGGCAGCAGATGGAGTCAGCGACAGTTCATGAACTCAAAAAATAGCAAATATTCTAGTGCAAAACTCATTTACACACATGAGAACATGATACTCAAACTCTATGTACACACATATAGATTTAGATATAAGAAGAAAATACTTGAAACTCGCGCTCTCATTCCTAAGAAACACCAATACACTCCAAGTTGTTTTTTTGAAGTCAACTATGTATAAACTAGTTTAAAAAGCATGCGCGGCATCATCACCAGCATGAACAGCAAAAAACAACGACAAGAATCGCTACGCGCCACAGAAATCAAGAAAATCATTGCGCAGCTACTACGACTCCATACTTACGAGCAGCAACCAGTATACAATTCCCACATTTGCAACTTGGCGCGCATATTGTTGTTGCTTCATGAAATGCAAAATAAAATATACGAGTATACGAATTTGAAACCATAAGCGCTTAATAAAAATACCAACGAAAAATCATCATGCCAAAGTGGGTGTTCAAAGAAGTGAAGTGCATGTGAGTGAACGAACGAGCGAGCGCTGGTTTTGAGAAGAAGATACCATCTCACAGATACTTTGGCTGTGCATATGTACTTTAAGCTCTTTGCTGGCTCTGACTGCAAAGAGCCGATGCTTTGTTTTTGACTGACAAGAAAACACCAGAACAACAGCACTACCAGCAGCAGAAGAGTTATAGCAAAAAATCAGTGAGCGGGTATTGCAAGACGTTGCAACTTCTTGCAGAGCTTCGTTTGAATGCATATTTGGTGTCAGCAGAAAAAATCGCAGAGCAGCAAACAAAAATATCCATTATTATTACACTTGATGTATTATGTGGGTTTAGTGCATGCATCACAGATATGTGCATAGCGAATAGCATGTGATGTGTACATGTGAATTGTGCTAAACGCTTACGTAGCTCAGCTCTCTGTGGAAATTATTAGGTAAAGAAGAAAATTTCTGCAATAAGGAAACACTTCAAAAGAAAATGTGATTTCTTTTCTTTGGTGTGTTTTGCAAAATAAAACAAAGTTTCCTACAATCTCTCTCAGATTTTTTCTTTGATTTTAAAGCAACGAAAATTTATATTGCAACACTGTATGAAATTATACAGCGCCATCTGTTGTTTATAAGCTTTGAACTTCTTTATGAGTGTGAAGCCTTTAAAATTAATACAAGTAAGTATATAAGGAAGACTTCATGAATAAATGGTAAACATTCTCATTTATCTTACTTATTTATCTAATTTAATAAATATACAAACGTACACGAGTACAAACGCAAACGCCCCAATGTAATTCTATATGATCAAATTCTATATTTGCCTACATATTTCAAAATGTATAACGTAAAACAAAAATAAATAAAATCCTTCATAAGCGAAATTTTACCTCGAAATCATAATTGTGTTATATACATGCATATACGTGTCCGTGTGAGTGTGTGTGTATGAGTGTATGAGTGTATGTACAACAGACAATTCAAAATCTCATACTCGCACATACATACATATTTACATATTTACATATTTATTTACCTACGAATAATTTAAGAACACGCCTTTACATAAAATGTTTGTTTGTACAAAGAACAACAAGACACCAACAACAACAATATGCTAAACTGTAAATAGTATTAAAAAGTACCAGATGTAAATATTAACAAAACGAAAACAGCAACAACAAGAACACAAAAGGTAAATATCGAGATTGTATAATTTTAAAATTTATTTCCTAGATTTCTATGTATATGAAATTATATACATATGTTGTTGTTTTTGTTTCTCAAGATATAAAAAATAAACTTATGAGTGTCGGTAATTGTTTAAAAGACAAAGAAAACTAAGCAATGATTGCTGCAAGAGAACAAAGCCACACTATAAAAATAACTACTACATATGAGGTACTTACACTTAGAGACACCATCTACTGAAAGTAGAGGGTATAAACAACAACAACGAAAAACGTGTAAATACATATGTATATTTACGAAACTTTTATTTTATAAGGCAGGAAAATCGCAACGAAGGTTCCTTTAAGGAAAAAACAATCAACCAAGTAAATCCAAGAAATAAACCACTTGAAAACTCTTATCGCATAATTTCTTTTATTTTTCATTAACCTTTAAATGATTTTCTGCAATACAATTACAATCCTTTACTTCGGATAAAACGGATAAAATTTATCCGGATTATCCGAAGGCTACAAATTGTGCCGTAATAGGCACAGCACGTTTTACATGACAATAATGCACTACTATGATAAGAAAATTCATACATAAACCTTCCAGCAGCAGTAAAAAGATTTAAATACACATAGCAACCAAATAAATTAATACATAAAACAGAATCGTTTCAAAACTTTTATCCAACATATTTTCTATAAATATTTTTATTATTATTTTTACAACAACACTTAACCATTACTCTAATTTATTAATTTTCTCTATTTTACCAATATTTCTTGTTTGTCAAATGCTACGAGTAAGTATGACCTAATTCGATAACATTACCAGAGTCTTTCAAGTGAAGCTTATCAATTAAGTTGTATCGTTAGGAAGCTTACGAAATCTACCTTCTTATCTATGTACATGAAGGTATAGTATATAAAAATGATTTGCTGTTCGTTGGTAATGACCACACTTGAGAAAGGCTGGACCGATCTTTTTTTAACGTTTGTAATAGGTTGAATCAGGTTGTAACGGAAAAAAAAAGTTGAAAAAATTGTGCGGAATATTGGGAAATACGTAAAACTGAAAGTGTTTTTTTTCATGGGATGTCGGTATGAATTCGCCGACTATTTATATATATGCGTCGATTTGCGTTATTCTTATTTTACTCTTATTTTGCTCTAAAAAAGAGCAAAAGTTATTAACAAAAGAAAATTCGGGAAAGTAAATAGTGAAGTAGTTTTTGATCTTCTGGAATTCTTAAGCATGTAGATACACTAATAAATGTGCAGCTAGATACAAGATAAATTCTTTAGCGGCTGGGACACAATAGCGTGAGGGTGTGCTTGCATCGGGCATCAGCTGTCAAATAAATGTCAACTCATTATCTATTTTTCGGACCCGGTAGGTGGCACTGGAGTCAAGATTTATGGTCCGATTTAGCTCATATTCAGAATATGTGTGTGCAAAATATTTTTATGTTCAAATACTTCCAATAAGTAACTTTAGGCGTCCCATGTGCCTTTGCGATTTCTCATATCTCTTTTTATGTATTGTATGTGACTCCGCCTTCGTCTCCCCGTCTTTGCGTAAAAACGAGGTAAATAACATCAAGGAAAACAAACTTTAGCTAAGATCTTTGGTTGAACGATATTGTAGAGAGGGGAAAAACAATTTTGTTTTTTATTAAAAACAAATTTCACAAATTGGTTTTACAAAGTTTGCAGGGCCAGCTTGTTGAATATAAAAATAAAAGAATAAGGAATTGCAAATATTTCTGGTATTTTATTTTTTGATAAAATCTTTACAATACAAGTTCATTGTTTTAAATTTCTTTGTTTTAATGTTGTTTTAATGTTGTTTTTTCCAATTAAAAATGTATTTATGTGTATCATTAGAAAGCTTGCTCTATGCGGAAATAGTAAAATAATAAATAAAAATAAGAAAAGCATGTTTTAATTATATTTTTCTTAGAAATATGGTATCAGTGAGATTCACAACAAGCTGCTGATGTGAACGTCTTCGATGAAATGCTTTTAAAAGTAAAAATAAACAATACTACATACTTAAATCAATTAAAAATATGCATATCGTTGGAAAGCTTCTTGCTTACTGGTAATACTTAATATAAAAATGCGAAAAGATATTGCGTCCATTTTTAGTTTCTCGACTTGTGTACAAGCACTCACAAGTTCCTGACTTTGAATTTCTTCAATGAAATGCTATTCCTAAAAGAACTAGTTAGTACAACTGCGAGTATGTACAGCGTTAGAAAGATTTTAAATTCTACGTAGGTAACTACTGACTGCGAAAAAGCTCGGCCTAGGCCCTCCATGGGCTGTTGTGCCATTAAAAGTAAAGTAAGTAAAGTAGCAACTGACTGTTTATAAAAAGAAAGCACAAAGATTTGGCAAATACGAGTATTTTTAATTGCTTATTTTTTTTTTGTTGTAAAGAAAACAGAGTCACAATTATTTTTAGCAATTACTAAACACAAGCCAAAACAAATATTTTCATATTTTTCTTATAAAGGGTGTTTTTTTTAGAAGTGTAGTTTTCAATCTGGCAATACTTTTTTCGGAGTTGGTCTTTTTGACAGCTGTCACTTGATTTATGCTCAGTTTAGTACTTACTCCTGAACAACGTTTGCAAATCGTGCAAATTGATCGGTTTCGCACCACGTTTACTCTAGCGGATAATGCGCATCCTCAGAGACGCCGTACAGTGAGCACCGAAGACGCTATTGCTGCTGTGGGGCAGAGTATCGAAAAGACCCGAATGAGTCCACCCACCAATCGCGCGCAACAATTGGAGCTGTGCCCATCCACTTTATGGACGAAGGATCCGGAAGGATCTTGGTTTGCGATCTTACAAAATCCAACTCGTACAAGAATTGAAGCGGAACGACCATCAAGCGCGTCGCACGTTCAGTGAATGGCAAAAAGCAAAATTGTCGCATTTGGAGTAATCATAATCCACAAGCCATTGTTAAGACGCCGTTACATCCTCAAAAAGTCACTGTTTGGTGTGCTCTATGGGCACCTTTGGTTCCAACAAGACGGCGCTACATGCCATACAGCCATACAGCCAACGAAAAAATTAATTTATTGAAGGAAACTTTTGGTGAGCGCATTATCTCGCATCGTGAGCCTGTGGCGTGGCCTCCAAGATCGTGCTATTTAAAACTTTTTAACGCTGGACTATTTTTTGTGGCGTTATGTGAAGTCGCTTGTCTACGCAGATAAGCCAGAGACGATTGACACCTTGGAAGAGAATATTTGGCGCGTTATTACTAACATACGGCCCGGCCCCAATTGCTGCAAAAAGTGGCCGAAAATCAGGCCTCTCGGCTGGAATTTATTCGAACCAGCCGCGGCGGCCACTTGCCCAAAATCGTTTTTAAAACATAATGGCAAATCCTATTCGCCGTTCGGATTATTCGGCATTAAACTGTAGTTCCCTCCCATTCATGTACAAATATAAAACGCACAACATGAGTGGATGAGAAAAGCTCGGCCTAGGCCCTCCTCCATGGGTTGTTGTGCCATCAAAAGTAAAGTAAGGCAAGTCCTTATCTTTATAATAAAGCTAAATTCTTGGCCATAACATTAAATAATATGCGTTTTATTTCTTCTTGAAAGACACACTTCTAAAAAAAAAAAACACCCTGTACATGATATGAATGTACTATGTAAGGTAATAAATATACCTTAGCTCAACTCACAGTTTACAGTGTGCCAGATAGCAAAAAAAGATCTTCCGAGATTTGACAATTATGGTAATCGTCGCTGGTTCAATAAATTTCGACAATAGTTTTGTTTATGATTTTTTCTCCCTTAACCCACTTTTGTCTGATGTACACAATTAAGTAAATAAAATTAAAAAAATAAACGTTTTGTGTTTATTTTGTTTTTTGTTTTTTGTTTTCTTTATTTGCAAAATTAGCTCTCAAAATTTTGTGTGGTTAGAAAAAATTAAAATAAAAGTCAAACAATTTATAAAACAATTTCAAATAGTTTTTTAACTTGAATAATTTGAATTTGTTTTAATTGGTGCATTAATAAATTTAATTCTGAAATGAGTTCTAGACATGAAAAAGCCATTTCTTTACCTTATGCTTAAAAGCACACCGGTCGATTTTTCAACTAAAACGTTTATATATATCGTCCAGCAGCATTTGGTTGAGCATTTCGGAAGCCTTGACCCATCAACCTGATCCTACTGGGTGTATCTTCTTGAAAAGAACTGACTTCGCACTGAAGAAATGCTCGAGAATATTTTGATTATTTCCTGGCATTTTTTCTATTTTATTCTGTATATTTGACAGGCTCCAACGGGTTAATTTATTTTATATTTTCTTTTGAAATCTCAATAATTTTGTGAGAATTTGAGTGTAATTTTTAGATTTGGCAGATGTCAGGGAACGACAAAGAGGCTGTCACCACTTCTATAAGGCTCAACTGACTATTTGAATTTAAAAAAAAAAAAAAATATTAAATAAAAATTATTGGTAGAAATCTAGTCAAAGTTGTAAAATTTAATATTACACTACCCTACATTTTATTTTATTTTATATACGAGGTATATGTCAACCAATTTGCATAAAATATTCACAGCAGCAGTAGCTCAGAAGACAACAACAACAACAAAATTATATCATACACCCTTTAGACACTGCATAAATCATTGAAAACGAATCAAAAAGAATTTAATGCAGTATATATCATGCAGTATGTCAGCATAACACTGGCATTTCGTTGTTATCAAAAACTCATCTTCCCTTATTTCCCATATGTTGGCTGTTGTTTTTATATACAAAAGTATGAATTATATTTTTCACAAAAATAAAAGTAGGTAAGCGTGAAAAGTATTTTAATTTTAAACTGAATGATTTTTGAAGGAAAGACAGAACAAAAAAAAGAAAGGCATAAATTTAAAATACATGAAAGTCGACAAACAGTTGTAGAACAGTTTTGAGCGTCTACGAAAAGGGGGCTGTACTGTAAAGTGGTGAAATGAAGGAAAAGGGGTGAGGTAGGACATACCACAGTGAACTCAAAAATAGTTGAGCCTCAATGCATAAGTCAAAGTCACAAGTACAAAAGTCAGCGGTATTCACCAACAACAACAACAACGATGACAACAACGACAAGTAGAAATATCATGCGTTTATCTATAGAAAAAAGAAAAAAATAAATAGAAGCGACTTATTTGCAGACGAGCAGTATGTGTGCAAAAGCATATGCAAAATAGTAGCTGAAATACACATGAGTAAAACGTTAAAAAAAATATTTTATTTTTATTTTATTGTTTTTTCTTTCTTCTTCTTTTTTCTATCTCTACGTACGAGTATGTACTAGGTTCTATATATACATATGTACATAAAATATTTTAATGACGTTTTTTTTCTTTTTATGTTTATTCCCTTTTTGTGTGGTTAAAAGTAAAATCCGCACACGTTGACGATTTCTATAAGAGTGGAAAGAAAAATGTAAAAACGTATGTGGTGGTGAGCCTGGCAGTATTGTGGACTATTTGCATAATTTAACATATTCCATTCAATAAACGAGCGTAAATAAATCAACTTCAACACATTGAAACAAATACAAAAAAAAATTATATATACTATATGCATACGAAAAGCGGAGGAAGGAAAATGGTATGACTGTTGGTATGGCTGAAGAGGAAAAAGGGTTGTTGTTATTGATAAAAACAAAAAGCCGGTACGAAAGGTAGTCAGTAAGTAAGTACAAGGTACAAGGTATACTGGGTACATGACAGCGACTGCAATCAGCCAGGCATGTACATATTTCCAACATACAATACAATAAGTGTATTCATACATTTCCTCAAGCGAGACAGCAGCAAAAACAGCAACAACAGCAACAACAGCAGCAGCAACAGCAGTGACTCTGACTGACTGGCAGGCAATGTATGTAAAGGCAAAGGCAAAAGTGAAGGCAACCGGGCACAGCAATATAATTTGAAATTCATTCATCCTTTTGCACACACTCATACAAACAAACACTCTCTTGTGTATGTATATGAACATCTGCACATATACAGCTGCAAATATTTTACATACATAAACTGACATATACAAATACAAATACAAAAAAAAATAGCTTAAGTCTTCTTCTTCTTCTTCTTCGTTTTCTTCTACTTTATCTGCTGCTATTTCAATTTCAATAGTACGAGTACAACCATAGTACATACATACATACATACATACATAAGTACTTACGCGTAAGTATGTATATGCATGTTTGAATTTATAGTACTTTTTTTCTCTCTGAGGCAAGGTGGTGGCCGGCCGGATGGCATAATGATGAGTAACAGCGAACAAATTCTTTATATGTATGTATGTATGTATGTATGTACTACTATGGGCAAAAAGTAGTAAGACTTTTTAATTTAAATTTCGCGCGGAAACCCATTCATCAAAATATTATTTTTTTAAGGTTGGTATGACTGTCGCTGACTTTACTTACTTTACTTTTAATGGCACAACAACCCATGGAGGGCCTAGGCCGAACTTTTCGCATCCACTCATGTTGTGCGTGTTATATTTGTACATGAATGGAAGGGACCTACAGTTTAATGCCGAATCCGAACGGCGAAGTGAAAAGCTTTTCATAGCAATTTTTACTCTTGTAGGTTTGCCATTGCCTGCCAAGAGGTGGTTGCCGTGTAGAAAACATATTTTTTCTAATTTTTGATTTTGCCTGTGCCGAGATTCGAACTACCACTACACCACAGCGACCACTCGGTGACATCTGTGCCAAATGTCACATCAAAATAATCATTAGTGTTTAGTATACGCTTGTCTTTCTGAAGTACAAAAAGTGCATTCGGCGATTTTCACAATGAGTGAAATTATTCAACAAAGAAGTTCCATTAAATTTTGTGTGCGGAATCAAATTTCTGGTGCCGAAACGTTCAGAATGTTGCAAAAGGCCTTCGGTGATAATTGTATGTCGCGAGCAAGTGTTTTTGATTGGTACAAATTGTTCAAAGATGGTCGAGAACGCGTTGACGACGAACCACGTCCAGGACGGCCATCAACATCAACTGATGATCAACACGTCAATAAAATCAAGGAATTGGTGTTCGAGAATCGAGAATCGACGATTAACAGTCAGAGACCTTACTGGCATCGTTGGAATATCGGAAGGATCAGTGAAAACCATTTTAAAACATCATTTGGGCCTAAGAAGAGTGAATGCACGATTGGTTCCAAAATCACTGCATTGGTTTTACGAGAACATTTTGCCTATATAGAGACCATTCGACTGACATCGTTCCGCAACCACCCTATTCGCCTGACCGTGTGTCCTTAGCACCGTGTGACTTTTGGATATTTTCTAAACTCAAGAAAACCGCTTCGTGGACACCGTTTTGAGTCAATTGAAGACATTAAACATGAATCGCTAACCGCATTGAAGGCTATTCCGGAAATTGACTTTAACAACTGTTTCGAGAATTGGAAAAAACGTTGGCACAAGTGTATTGGGGCCGGGGGGAGGTACTTTGAAGGGGACGAAATAGATTTGGAAGAATGAATAAAAAAATTTGAAATTATGAACAAAGTCTTACTAACTTTTGCCCACAGTAGTATGTATGCAGTACTCATATGTGTAAGAGTATGTGTGCAAGTATGTGTGTGCATTGTACGGATTTCCGTTCGCATAAAATACTTGCGTTTTTTAATTTTTCCAGATTACAAAACATAAAAAAAAAAAAAAAATGTATAAATATTTATGCTACCTTTTTTATACGTTTGTTATTTTTCTGTTATGTTGTACAAAAATTTAAGTACTAAGTGAAATTACTTAGAACAAAAAGAAAAGAAAGAAAGAAAGATAATGTGCAAATGAGCGAAAACGAGTACATTTGAATGTCAAGTTGTATCCTGTTTATAATTTAAACAATAACAACAAATACATACATACATACATACATACATATATAAATATGTAGTAAGTACCTAACAAAGTGTATGAAAAGCTGCTGCCTTCCCAATGCTCCCTTTTCTTTTCGGGGTCTCTGCATTTTAATGATATTTAGGGAATTTCGGCTTATTTTATATAATTTTTTTTTCACTTTATTTTGCTGAACAAGGAAAATGGCTTTTATTCCCATTGATGTGCTTCTGCTGCTGACTAATTATGAATATATACAAAAAATATTTTTGTTTGGTTGATAGATATAAAAATTTAAGTTGTTTACTTATGCACAAAACGTGTGAATCGAATTGTGAATTGAAAAATGTCTCCGAAATATAAAAAAAGGATTGAAGGATTTATTTTCAATGCACACAGCATTAATGTGTTATTTGGAATATTTCTTTAGAGCAGAACAGGAAACAAAAAGGATACGAGTACTTGAAGCATTTAAAAATAAAACCTCTACAGAAAGGTTTCGGTGCTCAAAGATAACAAAACCATTACATACACTTGAATTGAAGCAGCACGCACATGTGCCTGTGCATTTATCAAATAAACTATAAATAGTTTCAAGCAAATCTGCATTGTTTAATCAGAACTAAGAGACGAAAATTTTTATCAGCTTTCTAAAAATAAATAACATTTTCAAAATTATAGTCTTGAATTTTAGCATTTTATCGAATTATTTCAAAGTCAGAAACTTGCATATTTGTGTAGATTACAACGCTAACACATACGAGTATAGTATTCTTCAAAAAATATTTAAAAAATATTTTTGCATTCATTTTATACCTAGTCTTGCCATAAGTTCTGTTACAAGCTTTTCAAAGTAGTAGTCTTTGAAGTTTTAAATTGTATGATCCCTTTATTGGCATTTTTTGGTACAATGTTCTATTGCAAAACAAATTCAAATCAGTTTGGTTTCAAATTTTGCGTAATTAATATGGCGTGGGGCAATAACGAAAATCGCATCGTGGTGATTGCATTGCACAAATGCGGAAATAGCGCAAGTCAAAAAATATTCACTTTGCTAAAAAAAACTCTAAATATCGAAAATGTTTGTTTATCATACCATCGATCGTTTCTTGGAATCGTCTCAAGTGGCAGACATGCTGAGAAGTGGTCGGCCTCGCGTTGTTCGTACGAGTGTAGCCATAAAAGCTGTGCGGGAGCCGATTCGCCGAAATCCCTTAAGAAAGCAAAAGATCATGGCTAGAGAAATGGATATGTCTTCCAGATCCATGTCACGACTAATCCGTGATGACCTCCACATGAAGGCCTTTGGCAGGTGCACAGGCCATCTTTTAACTCCACGGCTAAAACAAATACGATTGGAAAGATGTAAGAAGCTTTTGCAGTGGCACGCAAGAAACGGTCAGGAAAATATCCCTTTTACGGATGAACAAATTTTTACGCTGGAGGAAGTTTTTAATAAGCAAAACGACAAAATCTATACGAGAACATCTGAAGAAGCTAAATTTATTGTGCCAAGGGTTCAGAGAGGTCATCATCCAACATCCGTTATGGTCTGGTGGGGAGTATCCCATAAAGGCGTCAGTTCCTTGCATTTTTGCGAAAAGGGCGTTAAATCTGGCGCAAAAGTGTACCAACAAGATGTCTTGGAAGGCGTGCTGAAAGACTTGACAATAACCCTCTTTAATGGAGAGCACTGGGTCTTTCAACAAGACTCTGCACCGGCACACAAAGCCAAAACAACTCAAGAGTGGCTACGTCAGAATATTCCAGCCTTTATTAGTGCTGAAGATTGGCCTTCGGGAAGCCCAGATTTGAGTACCCTTGATTACAAATTGTGGTCAGAGCTGGAGGGTGTGGTCTGCAAAGTTCGCCACCGAAATTTGAAGAGTCTTAAGAAGGCTCTTATTTCAGCAGCGTCATCAATACCCATCGAAAACATGCAAAGGCAAGAAAAAAGTCAGTCAAACTTGTAATATTTACTAATATTTTAGGCCTTTTTTTTCTTATTACTTATACTATCAGAAAGAAAATCTTATGAGCTTTCTAATGATTGAAAGGGTTTTTCAAAAGGGAAAATTTTTTTTATTTAAGGTTTACATTAAATATGCTTCGTTTGAGGATTTATTGGGGAAACATTTGGACGTGGTGGGTTCCAAGCCCGACGCACAACCATTCAATCAAGGCCATGGAGAAGCCCGCCGCACACATTAGTTAACTCACTGACAATTGTCAGATCGCTATCCAGGGGGGGACCCCACAAGAAGGCTGTGTGTCGGCTTGAAACGTATGGAAACGCATGGACGCACCTGCGACTATCACGAACTTTACCTTGTGTCCTACGCCCCAGGCCCAGGGATCACTTGTACACCGCAATGTCTGATTTTGATATCCCTGTAAAGCTCATTCGTCTTTGCAAAATGACACTGACCAACACCACCAGCGCAGTGAAAATTGGGACAGACCTCTCCGCACCGTTTGATACCAAAAGAGGTTTCAGACAAGGTGGCTCCCTATCGTGCGACTTCTTTAACCTTATGCTGGAGAAAATAATTCGAGCTGCGAACATCGACATCTCTGGCACTATCTTCTACAAGAGTGTCATGCTGCTAGCATACGCTGATGATATTGACATCATTGGCAAAAACGCTCGAGCAGTCAGTGCAGCATTCTCCAATCTGGAGAGGGAGTCTCGTCGTGGGTCTAGTGGTGAACGAGGACAAAACGAAATACCTTATGTCAACAAACAAAGAGTCACGGCGTCTTGGACAAAATGTCACAGTTGGCAATTATACTTTTGAAGTCGTCACGGATTTCGTTTGCCTAGCATTAATACCAACAATAGTGACAGCCTTGAGATCAAGCGGATATTAACTCTTACCAACAGGTGTTACTACGGGCTCAGTAGGCAATTGAGAAGTAGAGCCCTCTCTCGACCGACGAAAATAACGCTCTATAAGTCCCTCATCTTTCCCGTCCTAATATATGGCGCAGAGACGTGGACATTGACCATCAATGATGAGAGGCTGTTGAGAGAGTTCGAGAGGAACATACTCCGTAAGATCTACGGTCCAGTATGCGTGGGCGACGTGTATCGAATAAGATGGAACGATGAGCTGTATGAGCTGTATGCCGACACTGACATAGTCAAGCGTATAAAAATCCAGCGGGTTCGCTGGCTGGGTGATGTTGAGCGTGTTGGAAGAAAGCGCTCCAGCTAGAAGGGTGTTTTATTCGAACCACGGTGGAGGAACACGCAGAAGGGGACGTCCTAATCTCCGTTGGAATGACCAGGTGCAGGGCAACCTGACTGCACTTGGCCTTATAAACTAGCGCCAGCGCGCGCATAGCAGAGGCGACTGGCGAAGCTTTGTAGAGGCGGCCAAGACCGATCATAGGTTGTAGTGCCAGTTAAGTAAGTAAGTAAGGTTTACATTTTTATCATGGCGAAGTTCACGAATGAGCAACGTTTTAATTTAGTGGCGAATTTTGCGTATAGATCTTGGCCTACACCCTTTAAAACAGAAAGTGAAGCTTCGTGATTTTTACGATTTGACTCTGCAAAAATTTCAAGAAAATCCTGAATTTCATTGAAAAATCATCTTCTGCGATGAAGCTAATGGCTTTGCCACAAAGCAAAATATGCGTTATTGAACAGCAACCAGCCCACATTTGCTTTAAAAAACTCCTATTGCATTCACAAAAAGTGATCTTG
This sequence comes from Palloptera scutellata, assembly GCA_958295655.1. Taxonomy (NCBI): domain Eukaryota; kingdom Metazoa; phylum Arthropoda; class Insecta; order Diptera; family Pallopteridae; genus Palloptera; species Palloptera scutellata. The sequence continues at coordinate 30,485,710 of OY282452.1, read as the reverse complement.
TGGTGTGAATTTCATGCCAGAGATGATTGTGGAAGTCGCTGTGGCGTAGTGGTAGTGTGTTGGGCTGCTACGCAGAATGTCCGGGGTTCGAATCTCGGCACAGGCAAAATCAAAAAAAAAGTTGAAAAAATAATTTTTCTACACGGCACCACCTCTTGGCAGGCAATGGCAAACCTACAAGAGTAAAAATTGCTATGAAAAGCTTTTCACTTCGCCGTTCGGTTTCGGCATTAAACTGTAGGTCCCTTCCATTCATGTACAAATATAACACGCACAACATAAGTGGATGCGAAAAAGCTCGGCCTAGGCCCTCCATGGGCTGTTGTGCCATTAAAAGTAAGTAAGTAAGTAAGATGATTGTGGAAGGCTATTTTTGGCCAGAATTGCGAACATTATAATTTGCCATCTACCCCTGGCGAGCGCACAAGATGGCTTCTGATGTTTGTTCGGAGCCTATGTTGCGCAAATGAAATCTGATTAGCTACAATTTCTACGCGCAAGAATCTTCATTCGTTCGGGTGGTCTAAGTCTAAATGCAGCGTATTGTTTCTTCGGTATTTAACGATCGTCATTTTGTTTTCTTCTTTCTTTCGTTTTTGTTTTTTTTGTATTTATGAAAGAAGAAAGCAAGGGGAAAAGAAACGAAGAATAAAGGTAATTTTGACTTTGCTAGGGCAGTTAGAGCATGTGCGCCGTGCTTGCTACGTGAATGTTGTGAATTGTGTGTGTGTATTGTTTTTGTTTCAACCATTTTGAATTTATCCATGTATTTTATAAGTGTCCTTCGAGATCCTTCCAAAAAAATTTATCAAATTTAGCAAATTATTTTTGAGGATAAATATGTTTTTGGTTAAAAAATACTGAAGAAACACGAGAAATAATTCATGTTAAGAAATAAATGAAAAGTTGGAGACCGCATATATTGTAGACGGTAGAAAATTTATTACTGGCAGGCAATATCGTTTGCAACGAACTGTCATTTTCTACTTTGACAGTCAAATTATAACGAGTAAAATTAGGAAATCATTTATTTCGAACATTTAACAAATCACCCACACATATGATTTTAAAGTACATACATACCTACTTCGTGTTTTCCTAACACCGCGTCTCCACGAGAAATATTTTAACGTAATTCATTTGATACTTAACATCTGTCAGATTTCATTTTATGCAAAGAAGATAGCCGACAATAATTTTGATTTTGATTTGAAAGGTGGCTACTTTGGCATGCAATTTCATTTCACAACATGGCGTCAAATAGAGCTGTCGGTTGCGTTCGTGCGTTAGAGAATTAAAGCAAAAGATATTGTCATTAAAATGACAATGAATTATTTCTCGTGCTTTTTCAATGCTTTTTAATTGATTTTTAGATTTCGGAGCCGATGATCGATTTCATCAAAAAGGTTTCAAAATAATTTTTATTTCATAAAAAGAAGTGAAAGTGAAGTGAAATAAGTTTTATAATAATTATTTTTTATCTATTTAAACTCAATTTAAAATCAAAAATTATTCACAAAGAGTTCGCAGTCAATTTTAGTTTTTTAGATTAATAAGTATGCTCTAAAATATTGGGTCACATGAAAAGTATCCGAGGTTTTTCGCAAATCTGGTAACACTAGTCCGATTATGTCAAACGAACACATATTTGAAAGGTGGCTACATTTTGTGTGAAGACAGTAGTGTAATTCGTCGCTAGTGTAAAAAGTTACATTGTTTTGAAAATGAAACATCTTATGAAATACGCCATGTATGTGATACAGTAGTTTCAACAAGAAAGCAATCGGCTTAAGTCGATGAAAAAATTAAGGTATCTTAAAAAAAAGTCCACAGCATCTTGAAATGATTAATTATTCATTGCGCAAATATATTAATTCTCTGTAATTTCATTGCTATCCACTAATTCTTCAGCATATGACCGTGTTAAACTTCGCCATAAGTATTATCCTAAGAAGCCGTTTCAAATGATTTATTGAACGTATCTTTCTTCCACGTAGTTTTAACTTCATCACAGCCCAAACATTTTCGATCGGATTCGCATCTGGCGACTGTGAGGGCCAATCCAATGAAGTTATGCCGTTTTTCTCTTTCCAACTTCTACACAAGCGACTGCGATGTTTTGGGTCGTTGTCCTCTTGAAGAACCCAATCTCGGCTTCCTGCCCCAAACCACAAATCCGTTGATGACAAAAGTCCACGACGGTATATCGTGGTCATAAAGTTGGCATCCAAATTCCTCGTAAACATGATTAATTTGCCAAATCCTTGTTTTGTGAAGCATCCCCAAAAATGAACCTTTCCTGGATATTTCACTGATCGCTGGAGCATCTTACCGTCTTTAGTCTCTAGCATGCTTAATAGTGTTTGTTATCCAAAAGGAGGATTCGTCTGTGAACACCACTTGGCTCCAATCGTCATCCACATGATCAGTTGTCCACTCTTGGCGTTTTTTTAATTTGCTTTGCAGTGAGTAAGGGTTTTACCCTTTTTACCCTTGCTCGAAATTGGATCTGAAACTCCCTCAACCGGTTTCTTATTGCATTCAGAGAGACTTTTATGCCCTTTCGAGTCAATTTTTGTTTAGCTGCTTTCAAGGATATGGCTGGATTAGCTTCGAAAATCCTCTTCATAACCAAGTCCTCCTGTTTCGAGGTAGCTCTGTAAATGCCGCGATTTGGCAAGTAGTCCACATTTTTGTGCACCAAAAAGTGTTGGTTCCAATGCTGGACAAACGCCTTCGACTTTTTTAAGTACTTCGAAGCACTCAAGTGGTACGGACATCTTGGAACCTTTTGGATGGGAACAAAGCAAGACTGCTTCAAAACGTTTCGCGCATACGGAACTCATTTCTTAAATATGCTCTTGAGACGAAAGCGTATAATGGACTATTTTGCAATTACATTGCGAAATTTACAATGAAATCAAGTTTTTTAAAAATCAATTTTGTACAATCTTTCAATCTTGAAAGTACTATACTTTATTACTACAGTAAATCCGCTGTACGGTTTACAGTGAGGATGTTGTGAGTGAACGCCAGATCCATGAGCGGTTTGCTCGATTACGTTCCGGAAATATCAATATCAAAGATGCACCTCGCTCTAAGGTGCATCGCCAGTCACTGAAAAAGCCGATGAAATTTTGCAAAATGGTGGAGCAAGATCGACACACAAGCTGCCAGGAGATAATGGATGCACTAAACATCAACCACATGGCAGATTTGTGGGTACCAACATCATCTTGCAGCGGAAAACCTCGGATACCTATCATATGATCTAATAAGTATAATAAACTCGTATATCCTGCTTTGCTCTTACCATATACTGGGACATACCCCCATCATACTATGCATAAGTATGAAACTCTTCATCTGAATGAAAAAATTCAAACAATAGGCTTTGCGTTGGAGAAATTCTGTTGAAATACACATCACATGTTTTTTGACTTGTGAACTTTCAGTTGAGTCATGGCATCGGAAGTGGAAAGACGCGATTTAGTTGTTGAATTATTTCGAGAAAATCCGCAGTGGAGCCAGAAAACCATTGCAGATAAGGCGAAAGTTGCACAAAACACAGTCTCGATGATTCTTAAAAAATTTAATACAGACTAAACAGTTGCTAGAAAATATGGTTCTGGAAGGAAATTCGGTTTCGTGTCGCCACAAAAGGCGAAGAAAGTCGTTGCTCTCTTAGAGAAGAATCCAGCGTTGTCTAATCGAAAATTGGCGGAAAAAGCGAGTTGCAGTGAGTTTTTAGTTCGTAAAATTAAAAAAGATGCGGGCCTTAAAACATACAAAGTGCAGTGGGTACCCGACAGGAACGCTACTAAGAACTTGGTAGCCCAGAGCTGAGCTAAAAAGTTGAAGACAGATTTTTTCCAAAAATTCGATTGCTGTGTTATGGACATGCGTGTTTTCTATACTTTCTCAATTGCCTGGTCAAGAGTTTTACACCGCAAAGGAACGACGAGGAGTTGAGGAAAGATTTAGGACAAAACAAAAGTCCAAGTTCCCGAAGAAGTTTCTGGTATGGCAAGCGATTTGTAGTTGTGGGCTAAGGAGTAAAAGTTTCGTAACAAGTGGCACTACTGTTAACGCCGAAATTTCTGTGAAGGAGTGCCTCCAGAAGAGATTGCTGCCCTTCATTAGAAAGCACAATGTATCTACTTCCTTTTGGCCTGATCTAGCCTCCTGCCACTACAGTAAAGTAACCCTTAAATGGTTCGAAGACCAAAACATCAAATTGGTACCAAAAATCGCCAACCCACCAAATTACCCAGAACTTCGGCCTATCGAGAGATATTGGGCTCTAGTGAAAAGAACATTAAAGGCAACAAACAAAGAAGCTAAATCTCCATGGAAGATTTTAGAAATAAGTGGAATGCTGCCGCCAAGAGAGTCTCAGAAATGACAGTAAAGGCGCTAGAGCCAAATGACAGGCATACCCGAAAAGCTGTCCCAATTCTGTAAAACACAACAAACAAATTAGTTTTAAATTAAATTTAAATTTAAATTTCCTTTTCAAAACTGTTAACATTTTTTTATTTGCATAAGGGATTTCAATGCAAGGGCAATTTAAAGTTATCCGATTTTTTTGATCTCACTCTTTATATCACTCTAAAATACCATCGTATGTCGGTGCACAAAAGATTCGATATTACTCATAATTTCTTTGTTTTGCAACATCGTCATTCTCTACATCCTGCACCGATAAATGGCAAACACGATCATGCAAAGCAATCGCAATTGAAGAAGAGAAAACCAAAAAAAAAACAAATTTTAAACATATTATTCCCTTCCTTTCCTTTGTTGTCCATTGGTAAATGCAGAGAACAATTTGTACAGTGAAATACAACAACACCCAATTTCCTTTTAAGAAAAGAGCGCAAGAGCATTTACCTGTATATTTTCTTTTTGAGAGCCGCTCTTTACAGAGAAAAACTCCATTATGAGTGTAAACTGAAGGCAATTGTGGCTCAACAGAACAAAAGTAAATGTTGTGCGAGAAAGTTGTATCTTCTATGTATTGGATATTCCTGGCTCATGCTCGTATACTTGGTGTAGGTAGCTTGTAGGCAAGCGCGTCCCAGACGAACAAATATGAATGGAAGAGAAGTGATCGGCTATCAACTACTTACCACCAGTGGGTACCACCACATGAAGCATACCCATTATCATTATAAAGAAGCGTCTAGAAATCCCATAAGGAATTATTTTTATGTTTTGTTTTTTGCACATGCAATTAAATATTTTTATTGTTGCTATTATCATTATTCGTAGACAGACAGAGAGAGTTTGTATGTAGGTATGTACATAAGCCAGCCTGTTTATGGCAAGGTTACCAACATGAACTGGGAGCGTCATCATTTTGGAATAACTAACTACTGCGTTTTGTTGCACACCAAACATCGTAATACTTACAAATGAACAGCATATGCAATTTACAGTGACCGATGGCAACACAGTTGGCTCAGCAATTGTCTACAATTGCCACATACAAACATATTTTCTATAGACAAATGAAACGAAAAGCGAGACGAAGTTAGTAGAAGTTACGAAAGAGCACTCTAACTCGCCATAACTAATATGTGACTATGAAAAACCAGATGGTGGTCTTTTTGGTGAACAGGGAACGGCCAAAAACAGAAAATCAAAACACAAACAATTAACTTGCACATTGTGTAGGTACAAGAACAACAACAGCGAAGGAAGGATAACAAAAGAAACTCCTCATCTCATTTGCTGAAGTAAGAAATCGTTTGCATAAACTCTAATTTTAAGCTATTTAACAATTTGGCAATTTAGCAATTTAGCTTAAGCCTTTCCAGCCACCACACCATCAGCATAAGATTATCGTCACGCTTGCTATATGGAAAAGAGAATTTGTGTGTGTAAATTTTTATTGCAATCCTTCAGCAAAGCAAACATGCAATTCAAGGTCTGTGAACAAAACAAAAAAAAATTCTCCCGTGACTTATCGCACATTTGGGGGGCTATTGTTGCAGAGTTGCAGAGTTAGCTAAAAAGCCAAAACGAAACATATGCATTTTATAAACAAAATGCATAAGTAACGTAACTACTACTTCATTAATTTCAAGTGCATTTTTTTGGTCTGCACTTGAATTTTACTATGTATATATGTACTTCAAAATTTCATTTCACATATGGTACTACTTCCATACAGAGACAGATATGTAGATACAAAGTGATAATGCCGAAAAACAAAAACAAAATTCTCAAAAAAAATAATAATAAAAATACAAAATTTGCTAATTGCAATCTTCAACGTCTTCTTTGCCTGTCTTCTTCGTCATCTATCTAATCATTGACGTTCGTCTTGAAGCAGAGACAACATACAATATTTCAAGAAGTAGACGTTGAAGAAGATGGGGAAGAAGAAGAAGAAGAAGAGGCAGCAGCATAAAGAAGCATTTCAAGCGCTTTTCATTATAATGCAGAAAAAGTGAAACCCTAAATTGTTTTTCGCTTTTCTTTTTGTGTATTTTATTATCTTGCCACTTAAGTTAATCTCCAGCCTTCACATTCACTCCCTGTTTTTATTTATTTTTTTTTGTTTTTCACTGAATTTCTTTTTTCTTTCGGTTTGCCACAATTTAACTACAATTTCAACTTTGGCAGTTTGCTTTATTGCTTTATTTTTCATCATGCTCTCATGCTCTCATGTTCATCTTCACTTCTTTTGTAGGTTCCTTCTTCTTCTTGTGCAGCAGGGAAGCTGAAGCGCCTGCTAGTTATCTGTTTCTGCCACATCATTTCCTGCTTTGTCTTTTCATACAATTTATTTTCTGAATTTCTTCCCCCCCTTTTTCCTCTCTTTAACATGCTTAAGTTTATGTGTATACTGCGAAAATATATTCCCTTTTATATCGTGCGATTTCTTTATTTTTTAGGCATTGAAAATATCAACAACAACAACAACAACAAGGTATAAAATTTACATTTATTTCCATGGAAGGGTTTTAGGGATTTTTGAAAAAATTTCAAAATTTAGAAACCGGTTTTCAAAAACTATTTTAATATATTTCCCAAAACTTCTCCCTCTTTTATTTAAAGCATCGATTTGAAATGCATAAATACCGTTTCTAGAAGTTTGAGGCAGATATAAAATTCTCTAGCTCCACAGCCTCAATTTCTTAATTCAATGATTTGATTTTTCCATTTATTTTCAATGCTAAAACTATCACTAACTAGATAAAAATCTCAAGCTCATCCGAAAGCCTCAAAAATAAATGGGATAATTCTGCTCTTTCAGAAACATTGCGGTTCAAAGAAAAATTCAGCAGAAAAATTTTAAAATTTTCGATTTCTTACTTTTTTTTTACTTTTAATGGCACAACAGCCTATGGAGGGCCTAGGCCTAGCTTTTCGCATCCACTCATGTTGTGCGTGTTATATTTGTACATGAATGGAAGGAACCTACAGTTTGTAATGCCGAATCCGAACGGCGAAGTGAAAAGCTTTTCATAGCAAATTTTTTTTTTTTTTTTTAGATATTTAAAGTTAATCTGTAGGCTTTTCCTAAGAAAAGGTGTAGAGATTTATTTGGCCCGATTTCCAAGGGAAATTATATCGCCATAACTGAATAGCTATTTGTACTCTTGTGGGTTTGCCATTGCCTGCCAAGAGGTGGTGCCGAGTAGAAAAATTATTTTTTCTACTTTTTGATTTTGCCTGTGCCGAGATTCGAACCCCGGACACTCTGCGCAGCAGTCCAACCACCGATTAACTTATTTAATTATTCTAAAAATTGAGAATTGATTTAAAACTCAAACCGTTTATGGGTTAATATCTGCCTACATTTACTTCTTTCTTCCAAGAAAATTATATGAAATGAAACTGTAACCCGCCTCGCCAGAAGCTAAAGGACATAGAAAGAGATTTGCTTCTATTTTTTGATTTTTCCCGCTGCTTGTTTTGACACTTTCGATTTTGGCAATTTAATTAATTTTGGCAAAAACTATGTACATTTATAGAAAAAGTTGTACGTTTCTATTCTTTTTGTTTTGATTCTTTTATAAAATCTCTTGGGGGCGTCTGTTTTTAATTTAGTAAATTTTTTGGATTTCTATTTTTCTTTTTTTTTATTAGACCAGCAACAAGTTACCAAAGATACAAAGATACTAGCCTTGAGATCAAGCGGAGACTAACTCTTGCCAACAGGTGTTACTACGGGCTCAGTAGGCAATTGAGAAGTAGAGCCCTCTCTCGACCGACGAAAATAACGCTCTATAAGTCCCTCATCCTTCCCGTCCTAATGTATGGCGCAGAGACGTGGACATTGACCATCAATGATGAGAGGCTGTTAGGCTGCTAGGAGCGTTCGAGAGGAAGATACTCCGTAAATCCTACGGTCCAGTATGCGTGGACGACGTGTATCGAATAAGATGGAACGATGAGCTGTATGAGCTATAAGCCGACAAAGTCAAGCGTATAAAACTCCAGCGGCTTCGCTGGCTGGGTCATGTTGAGCGAATGAAAGAAAGCGCTCCGGCTAGAAAGGTGTTTTATTCAAACCACGGTAGAGGAACACGCAGAAAGGGACGTCCTAATCTTCGCTGGAAAGACCAGGTGCAGGGAAACATGACTACACTTGGCCTTAACAACTGGCGCCAGCGCGCGCACAGCAAAGGCGACTGGCGAAGCTTTGTAGAGGCGGCCAAGACCGATCATCGGTTGTAGTGCCAGTTAAGTAAGTAAGTAACTAGTATATTCTAAATAAAATCTCTTGACGTCTTGTCGTCTGTTTTTAATTTAGTAAATTTCTTTTGTTTTTACATTTTTTTTTTTTTAATATTTTTATTTTTTAAAGATACTAGAAATTAACATTTTAAATAAATTTTTCTCTTCAACGTCTAAAGCTTAAGGCAAAATATTTCAATTGTAGCTACGAGGTTTTAAAAGAAACTTTATATAAATTTTCTATGAACTTTTCCTGCGACTATTCAGAAACTATTTTGGTTTGCATTTATTTAAAAACACTAAGTAAAATTGAAAGATTTTTGTTTTATGGTAGATTAATTAATAGGAATTAAATGTCATTAGAAAACTTATAAGTTGTAGCTTTATTTACTACATAAAAAG